>BSBK01003233.1:0-1201927 GCA_027943335.1 Chamaecyparis obtusa | reverse complement strand
TTTATGGTTTGATCTATAATAAAAAAAACTATTTACATTTTAAAATTAAATATTTAATAAATAAAATATTATAAAATAAATTCACCATACTCACTTGTCAACCTCATTGAACACTT
The DNA here is from genome assembly GCA_027943335.1 of Chamaecyparis obtusa. Classification (NCBI taxonomy): domain Eukaryota; kingdom Viridiplantae; phylum Streptophyta; class Pinopsida; order Cupressales; family Cupressaceae; genus Chamaecyparis; species Chamaecyparis obtusa. The sequence continues at coordinate 1,201,811 of BSBK01003233.1, read as the reverse complement.
GGTTGTATAGGTCCTACTCTAATGACATATGATCTGACAACTCATGTCTAAGGCACCAACTAATCTTGTAACATGTCGAACGAAAATAAACATAATCATTGGAGGAAGAACCATATGCATGTGCATCAATATCTATCTCATGGTATACATGAAAGAAAATATTACAAATGTGGCCTACAATACCTAGAGTAGAGGTAGATGGTCCACCTATTAGGCCATGAGGCCAAGATAACAGTGTGCCATGTTGAATAATAGTATTAGTCAATGTGGCAACCACCTAAAGAGTTGTACCTTCATAGAATCCTTTAGGGATACTAGGACCATGACATCAAGAATGGGTTTCACAGCTAGTGGTACCTGAATTGGATAGTTTTGTGCCCACTGAGCTCCTAGTTTGTCCTAGGAAAACCTTATACCTCTATCCTAAAACTCCCTCATAGAAAAGTAATTGGTGATTTGATTGAGAAAAAACTTATAATACATTTTTCTCAAAAACTATAAAGACACCTCATAATTATCACAAGGTCACCCTAGACCTCTATCTAGGAACTCCCTCATATCAAAGTAATTGTGAGTTTAGTGGAGGAAAAACTCACAATATAGTTTTATTAAAAATATTAAGGCATCTCATAATTATTACAAGGTGGTTGGTCGAAGACCATCTACCACCTATCCCAAAAGTTACTTTTGATGCCCTTGTGAGTACACTAATGTATAGATGTACCATCACAAATTGTAAGTACCTATAATTAAATGCTTAATTAGATTCTCAATATTTCATATCTTTTATGCTTGATCCAACCCTACACCACCTACCTTTTTGGCTTTCTTGCATCTTCCTAACTCCAAACTAGATTTTATCCTCTTTTAGTGAGAAGAGGATTCCCTGGGAGTCCTACTATCAGGAAGAGGAGTCCCTCAACATCCTCTTCTTTACAAAGAAGAGGGTTCCTAGACCACCCTCTTCCATGCATTTTTTCTTGAAATTAAAATTAAGGGACCGACTCATTGGTTTAGCGAGATTTATAAATTATTGCTAGCCTCCTTTGAGTTTTGAGCTTTGAAATGTTGTGAGTTCTAAAAGAAACCCATCTCTCCTCATTTTGATGTAGCATAATCAATATTTCAAGAGATCTCCTAAAATTTTATATCCAAGAATTCGAGATTGAGATTTCAAGCATTTCCAAGCATCCAAAGTATCTTTGAAGGAAAATCTTCTCCATTTTAGCAAGCTTCTCTCCCATGATGACCAAGTAGATGAGACCTCAATCAAGAAATAATATCCTTTTTATATCCATTCATCCATCAATACTTCAAGGAAAGAATCAATCAAGAATAATAATGTTGAAGATCTTTGAGTATTATTCACATATTTATGCATTTGTGAAAGGTGTTATACATATTGAGATGTTGCTAGCATTATTTTCACTGATGTTAAAACCTCCATACCAATTTTTTGGTGGTATCGGTTGGTTTTTGGTAGTATCGATTGCATGTTTTTAGTCATCAATATAGTATCAGTATGATATCAAGGTTTTAGTCATGCGTAATGAATAGTTTCAATACATGCATTTTTTATGTATGGCACATCGAGTGTACTTGTTTCTACTATTGAATACATATTCTAGTACATATGTATGGTTCAGTGAGTGCAATTTCTTGGATTTTATGTTGGTACATATTGACTTTTGTGCTTATAGTGTTCTTCCAAGTGTCCCTTCTACCTATACATTTTTTGAGTTCATCATATATTTGTGGATTAATTGTTATATCTTGTTCTAGATAGGTTTCATTAATTACTATCTATCGGTTGGTTTAGATATTTTGTTGATCAATTCATGGGATTGGTTGTGGTATTTTGATAGTTCCATAATTCTTTGGAAAATGTTATGTGATGCATATGTATCTTAAAGGTGACCTATATTTAGGTCTTTTGGTAGCATGTTGTGAAGATTTCTTAAGTATGAGCTAGATTTAGGTTTGGTGGTAGCATGTTAAATGTAATTGTAAAATTTTTTGTTGTGTGACCAACATGTATTTTTGTTGGGATGACACACTTGGTTACCTTAATGTGTGTATATATAAATAGAGAATATTTTGTATCTAAATTTTATATGTTAAAGAGTTTGAAAGTGTATGTATGTGATTTGGAAACAAAGAACTATATGTGATATAGTGTGAGACTCTTTCAGTAGATATTTGGTAGCGATGTGTAAGCAGAAGAAAGTTAAGTGAAGATTTTTTGAGGTATAGAGAGAAGGTATTATATCACTCTATTACATAGATTTGGTATATGTTTCCAAAAGATCTATTTTAGATCTATTGCAGTTGGTGATTATTGCACTTTCAAATGGAACTATTTCATGCATAGACAAATGCAATTCTATCAGTTCACATTTTGTCAATCAAATATTTTGTAATAAATATTTTTTATAAGGGTAGTTATCCTGACTAATAGTAAGCTAACCTAAAATTCTAAAATCAATAATGATCCCTTGTAAAGAATCACTTTAACCAGTGTTCATTTCATTAGAATTAGCTTCTCCATGGTTTTTCCTAGTTTGGGTTTCCACGTAAATTCTAATATTCATTATGTTGATGGTTGTGTGCTTTCATATTGTTATCAATCTTAATTATTTGAATGGTTTAAGTTCTTTCCAATTCTGTAAAAATTTTAGAGTTAATTTGTATTAGATGATTTAGCCCCCCTCTTAGTTATTCATCCTTCTCAATAATTGGTATTAGATATTTGTCCCTTGCTAATAGAGCTTAACCATTTGAGGGAGGTCTTTGTTGTTTAAATACATGGAAGGAGAGTACTATGTTGATGAGGATTAGTAGATAATGATGAGAAACATTGAGAGTACCAAATCAGAGAATAAGGAATTGAAAGAAAACCTGAAGGAATAAAATGCATGTATTAGTAAGTTGAGGGACTAGACCTGAAATCTAAAAGCAAGGCACAAGGAAGTCAGTCAAGAATTGAAGGAATCTAAAGAAAAGGTAAAAAACATGCAAAAGAAGCTGAATGACAAGAAAAATACTAAAGAAATTATCAAATATGGGTTTAAGTAGAAAATGGAAGGCTAGAAGAGTCCATAGAAGAAGAACTAAAGATCACCATAGAGGAGTGGAAGAAATTTGAAGAGAATCTCAAAGACATCATCAAGAAGAAGATAGATGAAAATGAGAAGTTGGATCAGAAATTAAGGATGTTGGATCAAGAATTAAGGAAGTTGAGATCTAAAGCCAAGGTTAGTGGGACTAGTATTATTTTGGACCAGTTATTAGTGTTGCAAAAGATTCACAATGATAAAGAAGGACTAGAATTTACCAGTGAATGTTCAAATAAAAAGGAAAAAGGTAAAGAGAAGGGGGTTGAAGCTAAAGTGAAGATTAGGAATTCAAATACATCAACAATAAGGCCTCTAGTAAGGAAACTAAATACTCAAAGGTACTGATATTTTAATATTTATCATCACATTTGCAAGAATTTTGATCATAAGGTTGTTGAATGTAAGATGAGGAAAGAACAAAAAGTTCAATGCTTCAATTGTAATAAGTTTGGTCATAAAGAAAATCAATGCATAAGTCAAGTTTCTAATGTGGTTAAGAAGAGTGGAATGAATAATATCTTTCATGGAAATTTATATGTGTGTCACAATTATGGTCACAAGGCTAATCAATATAGATCTAGGGTTCATTTGGTGAGATCAAGTTAGAGGGATGTCAATTATTTCAAATTTGGTCAAATTGGTCATTATGATAACACATGCAGATCTGGTGATGCTTCAATAAATAATGAAGATGGTAATAATGTTATAGTTTCAAGTGAATCTTAGAAAACTAACATGACATGGAAGAAGAAATATGTTGCTGGTGAAGAGAGATTTTTGGTACCAGACCTGGGTACTAGATCTTTGAATAACTAAGCCAAATGCTTTGGCTCAGGTGGAGTATTAAAGTTTTATATAGTCACGTCTCCTGCTCTAGGGAAATACCAATTACAACTAGCTTGTCTTTGGGATGATGGTTAAAAAAATAATGATTGCATATATGTTGTTGATTAATGTACATAGTACGATTGGGTTGTATTAGTAATAATTAATTTTTGGTGGGAAAAGAGCAATTATGATAGATCATGGTTATAAAGGTGAATATTTAAAATCATTTGGCACTATTACAAGAATAAATCAAAAAAAATTATTAGAGCTTGAGCAAAATGTTAAATAATATTACTAGTAGAGTCTTAATTGATATTTTGTGGTACCAGTGCAATTGTGTCGAGGATGTTGAAGAAGGAAGAACTGGAAGAATTCAATCATATCAAGATCAGGTAGATGGAGATTGGTTTGTCATTTGATGAAATGCAGAGAATATAGAATCTTGGTTTAGATATATGGGGAGAATTACCCTGGTGTGATGACAAGGAATTCAATTTTTTCTTGATGATTTAATTTAAACATGGAAACCTAGTATTGGATAAACCCTATGGGGTGACTAAAGAGGTGGTGATTTACCTAGAAAGAGGGTGATTAGTTAAAAGGAAGTTGAGTTGTTAATTGGTATTGATTGAGATCAGTGTTCACTATTAATAAATACCCTAAAAGATCTAGTGGTGACATATGTTACCTACGGCATTTCCTATAAAATTTAGTTTCAAAATTGTCATGGTGCCACTTCAACTGTGGAATTTTACATTTCTCAAGATGACTAGAGAAGGTGTTCAATTTGATCTATGCAAATTTTTGTTAGATAATTTTCTTGAAAAAATTAAGATGACTGTAGAGGATGGTTATGGATTTTAATTTGGATCTTGGGTTGTATGCTAAGTGTTCTAATTATTGATATCTTTATTAGGTAACGAAAAAATTGAGTGGAGGACTAACATCCCTATCTGTAAACAAATTTATAGATGCTTAGAGAATTTGGAGGATAGGCAAAATGCTTGTAGAGTGTACTTTACTTCGTTGCAAAAGGATATATGTTTTGGTCTAGTTGTATCTAGTGATCTGATAGAAAGTCATGGTGAGGAGGGTTCCTCCTAATTAGAAAAGTGTAGATGTTGTTGTCGGTGGTTCCTCTCCAAAACCCAAAAGGAGAAATATTAGTGTAAAGGAATAGAAATTGTTACTATCTCAAAGGATGAAGAAGAAGAAGCTAAGGGAAAGAAGGAAATAAAAGAGAATAAGGAAGAAGAATAGAAAGATTTGGCCTCTCCATCAAAATCCAACTCTATGGATTCTAACGTGGTTTAGTCTTTGTTGGAAGATGGTGAATTTGATAAGATTGGTAACATGTGGATTAGTTTCTCTCTGGTGATAATAATAGAGATAGAGAAATTATTGATTGATCACTTGATCATTAAGAAGATCATTATTTCTAGTGTGTCTAGTATGCTACCAATTAATTTGGTTAGAAATATTAAGAGAATAATATTTCAATGTTGATCTAATTGTAGGAAGATCAAGGAGTCCATTGATAAGAAGTGTACCAATGCAAAAAAAATAAAATCCTAGTCAATTAGTGAGAATAAGGAATGTATGAAGGAAATATTAGATATGTACATGTATTATCTTTAGTGGTTTGCTACTATTGATTTTAATATATTTTGTTGTATGGTCAACATATATTTTGGTTGGGTCAATGCACTTGGCCACCTTATCGGATGTATATATAAATAGAGACATCTTGTGTAACTGAAAATTATATGCAAAAGAGTGTGCAAGTATATTAATGTGAGATACAAATAGAGAAATGTATGTGATATAGTGCAAGTCTATTTTGGTGAAAATTTGGTAGTAGTGTGTAAGAAGAATAAAGTTAAGTGAATAGTTGATGTGGTACATAGAGAAGGTCTTACATACTATATTGTAGAGGATTGGTATATGCTAGTAGAATATCTATTTATATCTTCTACAGTCGGTGGTTATTATTCTTTCAACTGGAACTATTTCACGCATAAGTAGATGCAATATTATCAGTTCACATTTTATCAGTCAAACATTTTGCAATAAAACTTATTTATAAGGGTAATTAGCTTGATCAAAAGTGAGACAACCTACAATGATCAAAGTAATAGTAATCCATTGTAAAAAATAACCTTAACCGGTGTTCATTTTATGTTAATTAGTTTCTCCATAGTTTTTCGCAGTTTGGGTTACCACGTAAATTCTAGTGTTCATTGTGTTGATGGTTTTGTACTTTCATGTTTTTATTAGTTGTAATTATTTGAATGGTTTAAGTGCTTACCAATTTAGTAAAATTTTTAGAATTTGTTTGTGAATAACTGATTCACCCCCACTCTCAGTTATTCAACCTATTCAAAAAAATGAATCCTTGATTCTACTCTTTATTTAAATACTTGGAGACAACATAAAACCACACTCAAGAAAAATATAGGAATCTTCATAGACATCATAATCACAATATCAGTTTATGCAGGTATATGCATTTACAAAGTAAATCTAATATTTACTTTACATTTACATGCTTTCCTTTTATGAAATTTTATTTCTATTTCAAGTTTGATTCCTTAATTTGGGTTTTAATAAGGAAACCCCATTTCTACACAACATTTTCTCTATTTTGTGTGTGTAGGAATGAGTAGCATTTGCATCATCTTAGATCTAGAAAATTTAGGACCTGACAGATAGTCTACAACTAAGTTAAGTCAAAACCATGGGGAATAGGATGCCCTAGGTGACCTCTTCCCAGGAACATAATGCCTTAGGTGACCTCTTCCCTACAAAAAAACATCAAACTAAAATCTAAGGTTAGTGGTGTTCTTTGGTTTCTATTTCTAGTACCTGTAAAAAGTTGTTTTCTTTCTGTCAATTTGTGTGCATAAAAAGTCATTTATTTCCTCTATTTTCTCTTAGTTCATATGTCTTCCTATTAATTTTCCATATTACTGAGGGTATCTATATATCTATTCATTTCTTGGATCCTTCTAACCCATTTGGGTTATCTCTCCTTCGTAATGTGCAATAAAAAAATAAATTGAATCCCCATATCTCCTTTTTCATATCATCATTCCTAATTCAATTCACATACTTAATTCATCATTTTTATTAAAGTACATTTTTGTGATCCCAACCCATAACATTTCCATTCTGATTTTGGTGTTTAGATCTCCTTTGTATGCATTATATTTTATTAAGGCAAAAATAGGTATTGAAGGGACCTAAAATCCTTTACAATAGGATTACATATGATGTATTATTAAAGACCAATAACATAGAATAGACCAAAAAAATAATAGGATTTATAAAGAAAAATATTACACAGAAAAAACCCTAGCCCAACACTAGTAGAAAGCCAACCAAAAGCCAACAAAAGAACACCACAAAACCAGCAAAAGAAACAACACTAACCCATATTCTTAAAAGTCTCAACAACTTTAGCTCCATGTTGATTCATCTTCTAGACCACCATCATCAACTCAAAGATGTCCTAAGGTAAATTGGGATACTTCTTCTTCATGCAACCCCTCGTCCTTTGTATGCATTATTTATATCATATCTTTTCTACATTTTATGTATCTAGGTTCACTTTTATTGTATATTTTAGTAAGCCCAACTCATGACATTTATGCATTTGAGTTTATATTTAGATGTTCTATTTAGTGGGTTTCATGTGCAATTGTAATTTCTACATGTTTTTATTACATTTATGTCGCATGAATTTGATGAGCATTTTCATATTAATTTCAAATTTTCTACTTGCATTTGTTAAAAATATATCTTTATTTTCCTTTTGCATGAGTGTCATAACATTTATTCCTACATATAGCACCATGGTTTGAATAATTCATAGGTGTATGGATTCCTTTGATCCTGAGTCCTCGATGTTTCCTAGGAATGTTGATGAAATAAACATGCCTACTAATGACATCCCTAGTATTATTGAGAATCCATCTTTCCACTCTTCTCATGATGAAGATGAAACCTTAAGAATGTCTCCTACCCAAGTGTAAAAAATTTCCCATAATTTTGAAAAAATTGAGCAATGGTTAGGTCAAGAGAATTTTAATATAGAAGTCATCTCTTTAGTAAAAATAATGAGGAAGATGATTTATAATGATGAGAATCATGTTTATTTATTTTGTACTATTTTCCATCTTATTGATAACAATGTTATACCCATTAAACAATGTACTCAAGACCTTGGTTTAACTCAACTAATTAACACTATTGTTGAGACATATATTCCCATTCCTACGTCATTGCCTAGTGTTTCTATTTATGCTTCTCCTCTAATTAATACATCTATTTCAACCATTAATCCTAGATATGTTAGTCTTAGAAGTATTCGTAACTCAATCATTCTTCCTCCTACAAGTGTTCCATGTATTTCCCAAACATAATTCATGCCTAATTACAATAATGTGACATTTTCATATGCCAATGTTCCTTCCATTTTTCATAATGCTCCAACCTTTTCGCATATGTCCCATTATAATCTTTATATTGAATCCACCATAAATAGTCTTGCTCAAATTGTGTCATCCTCACAACAACAAATTTTCTCCATGACTCAATCCAAATCAATATTCTCACTTGTGACATTGCTAGTCCTTTTTCCTTAGACATGATTCATTTTTTGATCAATCAATACATAGAAATACTTCATTTGGAGACTTATACTAGAAAATGTGATCTCTTGACTCATGTGAAAATATTTCAAACATTATATAGTGACTTCTCTCATGATCATAAACCAATGGATAAACTATTTATTAGAAAATTTAGAGACAAGGCCTTGTAATGGTATTGTTATTTACCTCCTTATCCCATTTATTCATTTAAAGATTTTGATAATTCTTTTGTTACAATTCAAAAAATCATTGGTCCTAATATTTCTTTGACTGATTCGATGCATTGTAAACAAGGTGTTAAAGAAAAAGTGACTAATTTAATTGGTAGATTTAGACATTTCCATGCTAATATTTCTTATCATGTGCCTAATATTAATGTTCAAGGTATTTTAATTGCTAATTTACAAAAAAAAAATTACAAATAAGATTCTTCTTTCTAAATTCTCTTTCTTTACTCAATTTTGTGCAGTGCTTCATAATTATTAGTTTCATGTCAATCAATTTGAGAGCACCACTCAAATGGTATTTGTTGGTAAGATTGTTTCCTCATCTCAACCATTCCAAAATTTTCAAATATCTAAAGGCTCCATCTATATCAAAAATTTATCAAATAACATTGATGCACAAGTGGCAGCAACATCCAAAGGTGTGGCTTCTTTGTCATCTATTTTTAAACCTTCTTGTAATTTCATACCTCTTTCTAAATCTTTTCATAATGTGATGTTGAAGGTGATTAATACTAATATTTTGACACTGCATTCCATTAAACTAGTTTACCTGTAACGCCCCGCCAGGGAACCCAAAAGACACTAACCTAAAACATGATACTAAGTTTAGTGAACAATTTTATTTTTTCTAAAGTTAACATTCAAGATATATAATCACATGAAGAAATAACCATTATCTCACATAACACACATTGTAAACACAGGTTACATCTCTAATGGGTCCCATGACGTAGTATTACTTACTAACATAATATAACAAATAACATCAACAAATGATTCCATAAAATAAATACAACTATTACATCGTATTGTTTACATTTCATGAACAATCATTAATTCTAATAAACGTACATCCACTGCACATGTCGCAGGGTATGCATTAATCATTCTAACAACTAAATTACAATTATCCAGATTAGGTATCACATGCGATACTCTAATACAAGATTTACAATAAGGAATAAGTATATAAGAACATCAATGAAGAAGTAACATAAGGAATCCATCTAAAAAGACACATTCAAGCGCTGGTACCAGGACGTTGAATCTCAAATGGTAAAGAATCACCACCACCCGTCCATGTAGAACCACAAAGGTCTACCCCATTGTGCTGAGGAGATAACATCGGACCCCAAACAGAAAATCAAGTCCATACAGAAAACACCACTAGGAAAGGATTCCTGATAGCTTACTAACTCAAGGTCAACAAAAGTAGTGAAAGGTATGACTCACTAATCTAGAGGCAACCGACCTTGTAGGATAACTAGACTATGTGTAGGTAGGTGTCATCATGTACGTCTAACCCTTGAGTCTCATCTTGGTAATCACTCTAGATTTCAAAACTCAAGAGACCATACACAGAATCAACGACTTCTCATACTGATGAAGCCATTAACTATGCCAGAACACGCACCCCAATAGGCGGCAAGCATCATCTCATCCTCATCTCAGTCTATACTAGCACTCAAGCATGGGAGAGGAAAACTATCTTATTAGGTTCATTTGTTTCCCTTAATATAATTAGGTTATCACTTGTTTACATTAACTTACAATAAGTGGTCAACAACAGCCACTTTGTGGGCCCCGGTGCTTATTGCAAGCCACCTCCTAACACATACCTAAGTAAACTACCCTAGGCTCATAGATCTCTCCTAGATCAAATTAGGTATACAACTACGTAACCTCATATCCAAATTCACACAAAAGAACTAGATATAGTCACAGAGATACCACAAATAGAATACAATATAACATGAGCCCAATGGTCAAACAGAAATGATAATTAGACAGAGTGCACACACACCATACATAATTGAAAAACACTACAGCCTAACACATACCCTAGCCTCTATATTCTCCTAGGTCATCTAAAACCTGACATCCCATAATGTTAAAGAAGACACGAAGAATACACAATCACATCAATTTGAACTAAAATAAAACCATAACTCAATATGTTTCATAATCATTACAAATGAATTCAAGAAAAATGTCTACTGGAGAGTTTTCACAATAATCATGTCTAATATTACCATAAGTAGTTTAGATAACCTAAGAAGTGTCAATTAATTCCTTATAACCAAGATGCCCAATTCTGATAGAAAATAATCAAAACTTTGTTCTATGAATGGCAATAGATAAGTTGCAAGGTTAGAGTCTCATTCCTCTATTTTTGACATTCCTATGATCGAATGATTAAAACAAAATTGAGAAAACTATATATCCCAATTACCCTTGATTTAAATCCTCTAACAAGATTGCGCTTATGACAAATAAGAAATTTCATTAACAAAAATTAACACTATTAAATGAAATTTCATTATTAAACTTAAGCAAAACATTATAATAAAATTTTTATTAATATTTAAATAGATCATATTAATAAAATTAAATTACTAATGAATTATAACCACCATAAATTCATTTACAAACTATATATATATATATATATATATATATATATATATATATATATATATATATATATATATATATATATATATATATATATATATATATATATATATATATATATATATATATATATATATATATATATATATATATATAATAAAACTAACATATAAAAATTAATAACTTAACATTACATTAAAAAAAATAAAAAAAAATAAAGAAATGTCATAATTGGGGGGGCCCATGCCCACACCCCAAGGCCCGTGTGGGTACCTGGCCTGCCACGGTAGGCCGTGCACAGGCCTGCTGTTGTACACAAGAACCGTGTACAGTACTAGGTCTGTCACGGTCTCCCGTGAAGACCAGCGTGCCAGGCCGGTACAGGGGGTATGCAGGGGGGTGATTTGGTGGCCCCCACCTGCAACTTGCCTTTTCAAACAAAAATTAAATTTTTTTTATTTTTGAAAACCAATAACTTTAAAAAGATGCAGTTTAATAATATTTTAATTTATATGTATATATATATTTTAAGAGATAACTTTGCATAAAATACAAAAGCTAAAGTATTTTTTTTTTTAATGATAAAGTCAATTTTCGAAAATGGAAATATATACAGACCTAAAATTTTATTCCCAGAAATGGAAATATAGACAGATCACAAATTTAACAGCATATTTTATTCTTTCTTCTAATCAGTGTTTTCTCTTCACATTGTTGAATAGACATTCTACCAATTAAAAACAAGGAAAGTTAATTTTGTCTTTACTGGTATTTTTTTTTTTACTGTGTATTTTAACAGAGAATGAGAATTTTTTACACAGAATGTATTTTTCCAACTCTAAATGAATTTTTGAGAACAACCCATTTAATTAAATCATTCATACTATAGAACTTACTATAGAGATTTAAATTTTTATTTTCTAAATGCCCTAGGATGAATTTTTCTCAAAAATTTCAGCAGCATAACATTTCTATGTCAGGTCACAATATAAAATCAATGGCATCAAGCAAAGGGTTTCCTAATACCCATAATGAAATATAATTGAAAAATAGATTTGCATCCTCAAATCAAATCAAGCACAACTACATAATGAAAATTTTATAAATAAAATTACAAGAAGATTAAATCAATCCCCTACCTCTATCCAATGCAAGAAACTAAAATAAAATTGCCTGTAGGATGCTAAATCTCCCAAATCTGAAAATGTAGAGCTCAATCCTGCAACTCTGAATCATAGCTTGTAGAATTCCAATTCCAGATGCACACACACTTCACCCAGAAAAATTCTCACACCAAATTCTCAAGAACACAAGAAAGCACAAAATATTCCTAAAATGCTCCCTCTCCAAAATTGAAAATTCCAACAAAACCTGGTTATGCAAAATGAATGCAAATTTTTCCAAATAGAAAATCAAACCCACCTATCATGCAAAAACCCTAATGAGTCACCAGACAACTCTTATTCAAACTCCTCTTCTTGAGTTGAGGGAAAATACCAATATTTAATTATAAAATATATTATTCATGCACATCTCACATGGAACTCTATTTACAAGTTATCTTATGAAATCTAATTTTACATAAATAAATAAATAAAGCACATGCAAAATAAAATTTCACATTTAAATTATTTAATAATTTATAACACAATTAAAACATGCGCTAATTCTTCAACAATCAAATAAAAACATATTAAATCAAAATTTAGCACAATTAATTAATTAAATTCAAATATTCTCATATTTGATTTTTTAATTAATTAATAATTATTCAACAACATAAGAAATACTTTAATCATTATTTTCCCACTATATAATTAATTAAATTAATCATAGCAAAATAATTAAATCAAAGCAATGATTTAGAAACATTCATGCATCATACAAACTCACAAGATGGGATCCACGAATTACGTCAACCTGACCAAACTCGGGCAAGGTAGTCATCCGACACTTTATCCATCAATTAGGATAAATAGGCTAAGGATTGGGTTTTGGGTCTGAATACTATCTCCCCTCTTTACCATGAGATGAATGTATGTGGGCCGCTCACTCCTGCCAATTCAGGGAAGACGATGCCCTGTACCTGCAAACCTGTCATCACCAAACAAAGCATGTACATATAACATATAACAAGAAATGATAGGGTACGGTCAGTCATGTGGATCTTGACAAAGTGAGTAACTACACCTCCGCCCTCTACCATAAAGACACATAATACAGATACATACATATGAACACCATACACATGCTAGTATGGGGTAAGTATATAATAAACTGACTGAAACATGAAACATCACATCATAATAACATAATCATCTAAATATGAAATCACATAACATCATAGCATAAACATAATCTAGATAAATCCACAATCACTGAAACAATATCCATAAATGCACACACGCAATGTGGCCTAAAAGAGTATGGCACTGAAAAAATTGAAAGCAAAAATATGGAGGTACTACATCCACCACCCCTTGTATCAGGCTTGCTCCTGGAAGCCTGCACACAAGTAGGGATAAGATTGTCATAATCTAGCTGCATCCTCCCAAGTAGCTGCTATCTCATCATTTGGATCCCATTGGACCCTTACCTAGTCGACGGTTCGACCCCTGAGGATCAAATCCTGATGCTGTAGGATACGTATGGGCTCCAATGCCAGCTGCTCATCCTCCACCTGTAAAGCATTCCAATCAAGTACATGTGTAACATCAGGAATATATCATCTTAGTACTAAAACATGGAATACATCATGAATGCATGATAAGCTAGGTGGCAAAGTAAGACGATATGCAACTGGACCTATCCTCTCTAGGATCTCAAAGGGACCAACAAATTGAGGTGCCAACTTTGAATCCTTTCCATAACGGATCGGTCTCTTCCACGGATGCACTCTCAAGAAAACTCTGTCCCAACTACAAACTACCTATCAATCCGGTGAGCATTTACATACTTCTTCTACCTGTCCTGTGCAATAGCCACATGCTCTCGGATACAAATCACCTGCTGCTCCATGTCATGAAGCATATCTAGACCAATAAGAATACGGTCCTCCAGTCTGTCCCAGCTCAATGGTGTATGAAAAGGATGTCCATATAATGCATGGAAGGGTGACATGCCAATGGAACTATGATATCCATTATTATAAGCAAACTCCACTAGATATAGATAATCCTCCTAGTGAGTCTGTCTATCCATGACATACATCCTCAACATATCCTCCAGCACCTGATTAACCCATTCTGTCTGACCATCGGTCTCAGGGTGATATGCTGAACTGAAATTCAACTAAGCACCAAGATCATGTTGCAATGAAGTCCAAAATGCAGATGTAAAAATAGGATCTCGATCAGAGATAATCTTACGTGGAACTCCGTGAAGTCTCACTATATCCTGCATGAAGACCCTGGCCAAAGAAGATGCAGTGTAAGAAGATCTCATGGGAGAAAAGTGTGCCACCTTAGTCAATCGATCAATAGTCACCATGATAGCATCATGTCTGTGAGGAGTCATAGGCAATCCAACAATGAAGTCCATAGAAATAATATCCCACTTCCAGGATGGAATGAGATTAGGCTGCAAAAGCCCTGCTGGATGCTGATGATCCACCTTGACCCTCTGACACTCTAAACATCTAGCCACAAAATCCGCAATGTCATGTTTCATGCTAGGCCAATAAAAAAGTTGTCATAAGTCTGCGTGCATCTTCTTAACACCGGGATGTGCTGAATAAGGTGCACGATGAGCCTCTGATAAAACCAATGAACATAAATCATCTAATGGGGGTACATATATTTGGCCCTTGTGTCGCATAAGTCCATCAGACTCCAAGACAAAACTTGAGAACCTACCCTCCAAAGGTCTCCCTGACTCAATCACTGAACTCACCTCCTCATACAAAGTATCTCTGGGAAGTGACTGAAGAATCCTGCTCCTCAAATCCACACTAAGAGTCATAGCTAAAACAATCTTCTTCTTGCGAATCAAAGCATCTGCTACCACATTTTCTTTACCTTGGATGTATTTGATCTCAAAATCATACTCACAAAGGAATTTCATCCACTTTCTCTGTCTAGCATTCAGATTAGGTTGGGTAAATATATACTGAAGACTACGGTGATCACTATGAAGCTCAAAATGGTGCCCTAATAAGAAGTCTCTCCATCTGACTAAAGCATGGACAACTGCTGCCAACTCAAGATCATGTGTAGGATAATTAAGCTCATGATCCTTGAGTTTGCGAGACTCATATGCAATCACCTGTCCTTCCTGCATGAGGACAACTCCAATACCCTCTAAAGATGCATCAGTGCATACAACAAAATCTCTGGCTGGATCTGGCACTGCTAGAATAGGGGCACTGGTCAAACACTCCTTAAGCTTCTGGAAAGCTTCCTCACACTTCTCCATCGAAATGAACTTCTTCCCTTTCCTCTGCAATGAGGTGATAGGATGTGCAACCCTAGAGAAGTCCTTGACAAATCTGTGGTAATATCTGGCCAAACCCATGAAACTACAGACTTCAGACACATTAGTGGGTGCTGGCCACTCCACAATTTCTTGAATCTTTGAAGGATCTACTGAGATACCTTCTCCTAAAATCATATGACCAAGATATTGAATCTCTGTCTGAAAGAAATCACACTTCTTTGCATTAGCATAAAGTCGATTCTCCCTCAAACACTGCAAAACCTATCTAAGATGTTCCTCATGTTCTTCTATGGATTTAGAGTATATCAATATGTCATCCAAGAAGACCAATACAAACCGATCCAAATACTCTTGAAACACTCCATTCATTAAGCACATGAACACCAATGGAGCGTTTGTCAAACCAAAAGGTACCACTGTGAACTCATAATGCCCATATCTTGTACGGAATGTAGTCTTATGAATATCTGCATCATGAATCCGTAGCTGATGATACCTTGACTTTAGATCAATTTTAGAGAACACCTTAGCTCCCTTAATCTGATCAAATAAATCATCAATGTGTGGCAATGGATATCTATTTTTTATTGTTACCTTGTTCAACTGTCTGTAGTCAATACACAAGCGTAAAGATCCATCCTTCTTCTTAACGAAGAGGATTGGTGCTCCCCATGGAGAAACACTAGGTCTAATGCTCCCCTTTACCAAAAATTCTTCCAACTGAAGCTTGAGCTCACTCAACTCATGAGTAGTCATCCTGTATGGAGCTCTAGAGATAGGCTCAGCTCCTGGAACAAGCTCGATCCAAAAATCAATGTCACGCTTAGGTGGCATACCTAGAATCTCTATCGAAAAGACATCAAGAAATTCCTACAATACTGGATGATCTAGGGTCATGTCTTCACTCTCCTCTTCATCAATCTCATTCAGAGTCACCGCAAACATCTGGCAACCCTTTCGCATACAAAGTTTTAGTTGCATAGCTGAAATCATTCAGAGAGAAATAGGTCATGGAATACCCACTATCTGACACTCTATACCCTCATCATCCTTGCACATGATGGTCTTCTTCCTACAGTCGATGCTAGCTCCATGAGCTTTTAACCAATCCATATCTAGCATGACCCCATATGATCCCAAAGGAATCACACGTAGATCTACAGTGGTAGAGAATTTACCCAAATTTAGTTCACACCTAGGAACCAAAGATCCTGTCACAACCCTAGCTCCTAAGGCTAATTCCACTTGCCAACTACCATCTTGCTTTGCAGCCACCAACCCACAACGCTCAACTAAAAGTGGAGATATAAAAGAGTTAGTAGCACCAAAATCATATAAAATAGAAATGGGTATGCCTCGAATAGTACCTATAATCTCAACTACCATACCTTGATGATCTGCCTACCACTAATCCAATGCAGCAAACACTCTATGTGTGAACCCCACGTGTCCAACTGTGGGTTTAGATGTTGTTGGCCTCTGAGAAGAGTACTGTGGGGGACGCTGTGGGCAATTCACTGCTATGTGCCCAAATTGTCCACATGTGAAACATCTCGTGTTTCTGAAATTACTCTTTCCTCTGGATGGTGCACTAGATTACTAAAAGCTACCTTTGCTAGCACTCTGTTATACACTCTGAGCTGGTTGAGCAGTTTGATTGCACTTAGAGCACTTGCCATTCTAGAAGTTCTTGGAATGAGAGCCACTGCTCTGAGAAGGAGGTGGAAGGGTTTTAGCTTGGTGATGGTTCTGGTTACCCTTATAGAAGTTCGACGACTTCTTGAAGTTTCTGATACCTTGGGACTGGTTCCCTCTGAACCCTGAACTTGAAGAACCACCTAGATCCCGATCATAGCTTGAGGCTATATTAGCCTCAGTGAGTGTAGCCTTCACAACTACTTCTTTGAGAGTCTTAGGCTCAAAGAGTAAGACCTTTCCAATAATGCGGGCATTCAGCCCCCTGATAAAATGCTGCACCAATAGAGCTGTGTCCTGCCCAAATCTAGCGTACTGCTTAAGTTCAAAGAACTTACGCTCATATTCACTCACAGTCATAGTCAGCTTCTTCAGATTATGGAACTCATCGGCCCTCTATTTCCTCCATTGATTTGATAAGAAATGTTCTCAAAAGTTCTCCAAGAACAATTCCCAAGTAACTATGTCCATTCCAACACCCAGCGTCTCTTCCTCAATTTTCCACCATACTGCTACAAAATCTGTGAGCTGAGTCACAGCATATCTAGCTCTGGTGTTGCTGCTAAATGGGTGCATGGTGAAACTTCATTCCAATGCTATTAACCATTTCTCTACCTCAAGTCCTATACCCTTCCCATCAAAGGGAATAGGCTTTCCCCTCATAAGATCCTTCATATGGTTTGCTGCAACCATTGAAGGATCTACAGTAAATTTCCTCTTAAGAGGACTCCTGGATCTTTCCCTGTCTCTCTCTCCTTCATTCCTATGGGAATGATGTGAACCCTCCTGATCTGCTCTATCCTGATCAGGACCAAGATGAGCAAGGATTTCTCGAAGGAGCTGTCTAGTATCCTATCCATCAGATTCTCCCTATTGTTCACCACCCTGCTCATCTCTCGACCACTGACGGTTACTTACTTGCTCAACACTGGTGGAGGGGCTTGGTTGCCTTCCCCTACATTGTCCACCTGACCTACCTCTACCTCTACCTCTGGCTGCTCTAGTTTTAGGCATGATTCCTGCACATGAAGAAACTAGCAAACACTCATGAACATATATCAAACATAAACCAAAACAAGATGATCATACAGTAATAGTCTAAAAATAGAATTGTTATATGTCTAAGTTTTGTTTTCAAGTTTAAACTACACACATAAGACCTAATGAGCGTACATACCCAGAGTTCCCAGTGTAGAAACTTGGCTCTAATACCAAATGTAACGCCCCACCAGGGAACCCAAAAGACACTAACCTAAAACATGATACTAAGTTTAGTGAATAATTTTATTTTTTCTAAAGTTAACATTCAAGATATATAATCACATGAAGCAATAACCATTATCTCACATAACACACATTGTAAACACAGGTTACATCTCTAATGGGTCCCATGACGTAGTATTACTTACTAACATAATATAACAAATAAAATCAACAAATGATTCCATAAAATAAATACAATTATTACATCGTATTGTTTACATTTCATGAACAATCATTAATTCTAATAAACGTACATCCATTGCACATGTTGCAAGGTA
The DNA here is from genome assembly GCA_027943335.1 of Chamaecyparis obtusa. Lineage (NCBI taxonomy): Eukaryota > Viridiplantae > Streptophyta > Pinopsida > Cupressales > Cupressaceae > Chamaecyparis > Chamaecyparis obtusa. The sequence continues at coordinate 1,182,900 of BSBK01003233.1, read as the reverse complement.
TGCATTAATCATTCTAACAACTAAATTACAATTATCCAGATTAGGTATCACATGCGATACTCTAATACAAGATTTACAATAAGGAACAAGTACATAAGAACATCAATGAAGAAGTAACATAAGGAATCCATCTGAAAAGACACATTCAAGCGCTGGTACTAGGACGTCAAATCTCAAATGGTAAAGAATCACTACCACCCATCCATGTAGAACCACAAAGGTCTACCCCACCGTGCTGAGGAGATAACATCGGACCCCAAATGGAAAATCAAGTCCATACAGAAAACACCACTAGGAAAGGATTCCTGATAGCTTACTAACTCAAGGTCAACAAAAGTAGTGAAAGGTATGACTCACTAATCCAGAGGCAACCGACCTTGTAGGATAACTAGACTATGTGTAGGTAGGTGTCATCATGTACATCTAACCCTTGAGTCTCATCCTGGTAATCACTCTGGATTCTGAAACTCAAGTGACCATACATGGAATCAATGACTTCTCATACTGACGAAGCCATTAACTATGCCAGAACACGCACCCCAATAGGCGGCAAGCATCATCTCATCCTCATCTCAGTCTATACTAGCACTCAAGCATGGGAGAGGAAAACTATCTTATTAGGTTCATTTGTTTCCCTTAATATAATTAGGTTATCACTTGTTTACATTAACTTACAATAAGTGGTCAACAGTAGCCACTTGTGGGCCCCGACGCTTATTGCAAGCCACCTCCTAACACATACCTAGGTAAACTACCGTAGGCTCATAGATCTCTCCTAGATCAAATTAGGTATACAACTACGTAACCTCATATCCAAATTCACACAAAAGAACTAGATATAGTCACAGAGATACCGCAAATAGAATACAATATAACATGAGCCCAATGGTCAAATAGAAATGATAATTAGACAGAGTGCACACACACCATACATAACTGAAAAACACTACTGCCTAACACATACCCTAGCCTCTGTATTCTCCTAGGTCATCTAAAACCCGACATCTCATAATGTCAAAGAAGACACGAAGAATACACAATCACATCAATTTGAAGTAAAATAAAACCATAATATGTTTCATAATCATTACAAATGAATTCAAGAAAAATATCTACTGGAGAGTTTTCACAATAATCATGTCTAATATTACCATAAGTAGTTCAGATAACCTAAGAAGTGTCAATTAATTCCTTATAACCAAGATGCCCAATTCTGATAGAAAATAATCAAAACTTTGTTCTATGAATGGCAATAGATAAGTTGCAAGGTTAGAGTCTCGTTCCTCTATTTTTGACATTCCTATGATCGAATGATTAAAACAAAATTGAGAAAACTATATATCCCAATTACCCTTGATTTAAATCCTCTAACAAGATTGCGCTTATGACAAATAAGAAATTTCATTAACAAAAATTAACACTATTAAATGAAATTTCATTATTAAACTTAAGCAAAACATTATAATAAAATTTTTATTAATATTTAAATAGATCATATTAATAAAATTAAATTACTAATGAATTATAACCACCATAAATTCATTTACAAACAATATATATATATATATATATATATATATATATATATATATATATATATATATATATATATATATATATATATATATATATATATATATATATATATATATATATATATATATAATGTAATAATATAAAAAAAGTAACATATAAAAATTAATAACTTAACATTACATAAAAAAAATAAAAAAAATAAAAAAGAAACATCATAATTGGGGGGGCCCATGCCCGCACCCCAAGGCCCGCGTGGGTACCTAGCCTGCCACGGTAGGCTGTGCACAGGCCTGCTGCTGTACACAGGAACCGTGTACAGTACCAAGTCTGTCACAGTCTCCTGTGAAGACCAGCATGCCAGGTCGGTACAGGTGGGTACGCAGGGGGGTGATTTGGTGGCCCCCACCTGCGACTTGCCTTTTCAAACAAAAATTAAATTTTTTTTAATTTTTGAAAACCAATAACTTTAAAAAGATGCAGTTTAATAATATTTTAATTTATATGTATATATATATTTTAAGAGATAACTTTGCATAAAATACAAAAGCTAAAGTATTTTTTTTTTAAATGATAAAGTTAATTTCTAAAAATGGAAATATATACAGACCTAAAATTTTATTCCCAGAAATGGAAATATAGACAGATCACAAATTTAACAACATATTTTATTCTTTCTTCTAATCAATGTTTTCTCTTCACATTGTTGAATAGACATTCTACCAATTAAAAACAAGGAAAGTTAATTTTGTCTTTACTGGTATTTTTTTTTTTTACTGTGTATTTTAACAGAGAATGGGATTTTTTTACACAGAATGTATTTTTCCAACTCTAAATGAATTTTTGAGAACAACCCATTTAATTAAATCATTCATACTATAGAACTTACTATAGAGATTTAAATTTTTATTTTCTAAATGCCCTATGATGAATTTTTCTCAAAAATTTCAGCAGCATAACATTTCTATGCCAAGTCACAATATAAAATCAATGGCATCAAGCAAAGGGTTTCCTAATACCCATAATGAAATATTATTGAAAAATAGATTTGCATCCTCAAATCAAATCAAGCACAACTACATAATGAAAATTTTATAAATAAAATTACAGGAAGATTAAATCAATCCCCTACCTCTATCCAATGCAAGAAACTGAAATAAAATTGCCTGTAGGATGCTAAATCTCCCAAATCTGAAAATGTAGAGCTCAATCCTGCAACTCTGAATCACAGCTTGTAGAATTCCAATTCTAGATGCACACACACTTCACCCAGAAAAATTCTCACACCAAATTCTCAAGAACACAAGAAAGCACAAAATATTCCTAAAATGCTCCCTCTCCAAAATTGAAAATTCCAACAAAACCTAGTTATGCAAAATGAATGCAAAGTTTCCGAAATAGAAAATCAAACCCACCTATCATGCAAAAACCCTAATGAGTCACCAGACAACTCCTATTCAAACTCCTCTTCTTGAGTTGAGGGAAAATACCAATATTTAATTATAAAATATATTATTCATGCATATCTCACATGGAACTCTATTTACAAGTTATCTGATGAAATCCAATTTCACATAAATAAATAAATAAAGCACATGCAAAATAAAATTTCACATTTAAATTATTTAATAATTTATAACACAATTAAAACATGCACTAATTCTTCAACAATCAAATAAAAATGTATTAAATCAAAATTTAGCACAATTAATTAATTAAATTCAAATATTCTCATATTTGATTTTTTAATTAATTAATAATTATTCAACAACATAAGAAATACTTTAATCATTATTTTCCCACTATATAATTATTTAAATTAATCATAGCAAAATAATTAAATCAAAGCAATAATTTAGAAACATTCATGCATCATACAAACTCACAAGATGGGATCCACGAATTAGGTCAACCTGACCAAACTCGGGCAAGGTAGTCATCCGACACTTTATCCATCAATTAGGATAAATAGGCTAAGGATTGGGTTTTGGGTCTGAATACTATCTCCCCTCTTTACCATGAGATGAATGTATGTGGGCACGCTCACTCCTGCCAATTCAGGGAAGACGATGCCCTGTACTTGCAAACCTGTCATCACCAAACAAAGCATGTACATACAATATATAACAAGCAATGATAGGGTATGGTCAGTCATGTGGATCTTGACAAAGCGAGTAACTACGCCTCCGTCCTCTACCATAAAGACACATAATACAGATACATACATATGAACACCATACACATGCTAGTATGGGGTAAGTATATAATAAACCGACTGAAACATGAAACATCACATCATAATAACATAATCATCTAAATATGAAATCACATAACATCATAGCATAAACATAATCTAGATAAATCCACAATCACTGAAACAATATCCATAAATGCACACACGCAATGTGGCCTAAAAGAGTACGGCACTGAAAAAATTGAAAGCAAAAATATGGAGGTACTACATTACCCCCCCAAACAAACATCCAAATCCTTTGATCCCAAAGATTTTTGTCAATACCATCGTCAAACTAGTCATGATACTAAGAAATGTTTCCACTTGAAGTCTATTATCCAAGACCTTATTGATTCTATTGTTATATATTTTGAGGGTTTTAATGATCAAGGAAACAAATCTGTCACCCCTCCCAACCAAAACTTGCAAATTTATACTAATCCCTTACCTTTACATTCTACCCATACAATTGATTCTATTCATTACTAGCCATCTTCTTCCACCTATGTAGTTGACTCTCTTTCTATTGTGAAATATGTTTATGAGTGTACTGAGGAAAATAATATTTTCAACATTATCAATCAATGCAACCCAAAATGTGAGCTTTACATTATATTTGATCCTAAGGAGAAAATCAAAGCACCTGATAGTCCTCTTTATATTTTTGCATAGATTAATGGTCTTCCCTCTTGTGGAGTTCTTATTGATCCTACTTCCATGGTGAGTGTTATAATTGAAGAACATATTTACACAAGAAACCTCTATCATGACTCCTATGATAAACTAGATGTGATGATTAAAACTTTCAATGATTCCACTTGTTCTACTCACAGTTCCATTACCTTCCTTGTTGAAGTTGGTAATAAATTCCTAGATTTAATCTTTGTTGTCATCCCAACTTCTAGTCACACTTGGCCTTCCTTGGCTCACCTCCATAAAATATATTATCTCTCCTAACCATGAGTGTTTGAAATTTCTCTTAACATAGAAATCATTCTAATTAACCATAGTCTCTATTGGCCCTTAGCCATTTGAGGGAGCTTTGACCTTGACTTCTTTTGTCCTAGTATGCCTCAACCAATTAAACCTCAACAAGATCATTTCCTCTTATCTTATCACAAATTCAAAGCCTAAAATATTTGTGAACTTATCAATCCTAAGGTAGTCCCATCTTCTTTCCCTAAACTTGGAATCATTCTTACACCCTCCACACCTTCTATTTATGCTACAGTTTCACCTCGTATATCCTACAAATCTCTTGCAGCTTCTAGCTCTTAACCTAGTGTGGTTCCTTTTGTTCTTCCTTCTAAAGAAGAAAAGGATCTGATGTTAATTGATCTTAAACCAACTCAAATGTCAAACAAAACCAAACTTAACCATTATTCTTGTGACCACCATTGTACAGATCATTCTAGAGAATGTGAGCTTTCTTCCCAAAATATTTCCTCTCCTAAGACACCTTCTAATGCCTTGATTTCCTTCTACCAACATATACATAACCAAAGGAAGGAAGTTAATTTAAAGAAGATGAAATAACATAAACATGATGATTCTATTTGTATAAGATTTTTATTGTGATTAATTTTGATGAGGAAGATACCCTTTATGATGATGGTTTCAATGTTTCCAAGGAAAATGATGTTGATGGTAATTATTTTGATGATATGTATGAGCTTATTTATGTTAATCATGATTTTCCTACAAGATTTGCAAAAAAATTATCCCTAGCTCCTAGTGATAAAAAAAGTGATTCATCATTAGAGAATGGTCCTTATTTGGAGCTTGTAATAGCTCCATCTACTGTGCTTGATATTGTTCCTCTGGCATGTGTCCCACCTTCCCTAAATGATAAAAACCAAGATGGGGGGGAAAAAATATGCTTGACTAGATTTTCTTATACAATGGATTCTTTTATTTGTTTGTCTATTGTGTGTGCTTCCCTTGTAATGTGTTTCTTGTTATATATTCTCTTTAGATATCTTTAAATAAACCTTGTTGACTTTTTGGTGCAAGGTGATAAAGGAATTGACCTATCATGGCATTCCTCTATTTGTATCTCATTTCTTCTAAATGTTGTATACATGTTATGTCTTACATATGCTATTGATCATAAATGTTCCTTTGTGGTGTTTGATTGGGGATAATGCAAACCTATAACAACCATTATTTTTGGTTTTTGTAATGCCAACCCAAAAACTCTTATTTGTATCTCTTGTGTGATCTTCTTCCATTGTGCTCATAGTTATACTACCTTTGGGAGATTATGTCGATTCATTTTAGTGTAATTATTGATATACATGAGCTATCATATATCATGCTAAGACAAAAGTTAGTAGATCCCTTTTGTGATCTTTTCTTATGTGTTTTATTTCTCTTAGTTTTTCCTTTTCTAAGGGCATCTCATGGTGGAAACATTTTGTGGGTCCATGTATTCTCTATTAATTCATGGCTCCTATTAAGACATTTTCAATTGATTTAACATGTTGGCATACACTATGCTCCTTGTTTCACATTTTACACACATATACACAATGATTCAATGAAATCTATTATGCTTATGGCTAAGGAGACAATTATTTCCTTAGGTTTATCATTTACATTATGTTATCATACCCTATACATTATTTAGTGGGTTCCTTTGGAGACTATGTTTTCCTTAGGATTGATCTTTCTTTTCTAGATCCCTTTTGGAGACAATGCTTTTCTTAAATTCACTGATCCTCCTATGGAATATTTCCTAGTGGACTATGCTTCACTTGGTTATCCTTTTGATGGGTTTTTTAGAATAAACAACTTGGTAGGTATTCAATTCCATCATTTGTAACACCATTTTTTCTTCATGGTCCATAGTAATTCAAAACCTTACTAGGATATTTGATCATCTCTCTCTCTCTCTCTCTGAGTGTTTCTTCTTTAATCTTGGTTTTTTATTAATGAGGACCTAAGTCACTATAGGGCTTGGTGTCTCCTTATCTCCTTGGCCTTGATAAACATTTTTTAATGCATTGATCTACTTCACAACGAGCATAAGATAATTTAATACACTTTCTAGAGTAAGGGATAAATATGTATGAAATAGGAAGCAATAAATTGAGGGGGGGCGTGAATCATTTTCTACCAAAAAACTTAAAATCTAAAAATCTTAAACCCTTCAATCATAAACCCTTGATCACATAAACTTTTATTACTGATTTGCAAAATTTAAAGCATGTAAACACAAATAAGAATACATCAACACAACATAACACAAATATTTTTTATCGTGGAAACCCAATCTAGGGTGAAAACCATGGTGAGGCCGACACCCACAATAAGATTGTACCTTGTTATAATTATAGATTATTATGAGGAGTGAACTTGCATTCATGCACACTACCTAGAGTTTACTACTCAATTTTCCTTGGGCACCCACCCTGAGAGAGTCACACTAACTTAAAATTATAATTCAGAAGTCTCACTAACTTAAAATCACTTTTTAGACACAAATTGGATAATCTATCAACTGTATAGTAGTATCTCACTATGGCTCAGTTAGTTCCTTTTTAGTACAATAAGATGCCTTGCTACAATTATTTCTACCACACTACAGACAATAAATTCATCCTTCAGTAGATCTATAAAAATTCTTCACTAGCATACACTTGTTGGAATTAGGAGAGATAGGTACTGAGAGGGGAGGGGTGAACCAGTGCCTTCAAAAAATTCACTTGTAAACCTTTCTAATATATAACTATAAACAGGTGATAACCGACCAAAATAACTTGAATCTAATTGCATGAATCAATCATCCATTTAACTTATGTAAGTAAACAACATGAAATCAATATGACAATCACATAACACAAGTATTTTGGTAACATAGAAACCCTTGTTAGAAGGTAAAAATTGCGATGGGGATGACACCCACAAATTCTTCACTACTGCAGATAGAAAAGGTTTGCCTATTAGGGCTACAAGTTTTGATCACTTATGGTGATCTTACCCTGTTAGGAGTAATATGTTAGATCAGCTAGATCTACCTAGTTATAGGATTTTAGCAACACTAATGAAGTGTGCACTCGATTAAGAGATTTACATAAGACTGTTAAGTCTACTTGATTAAGAGATTTATCCAAAACTCTATTACAATTGTCAGAAAGCAATAGGAAATTATCTGCTAGTTGAAAACTCAATTGTCTGAAATAGATCTATAAGTGCTCATAATATATCACCTTAACTATGATGAATCTCTTCTCTAAATATGCTTGGTAGCCTTCTATGATTCTACTTAATCTAATAGCTTCTGTACTCTATTCTGCTCTGTTAACTGATTGACTTGAAGTTAGGAAATAGCTTCAAGTACTCATTAATTCATATATCAGTTCACACCAAAAATGATGTGAACACACAAATATATAGTGTTTTATTTTTGTCACTTTAACAAAATTAGGTTACAATACAAAATCATAACCCTAAGATCTACAGTCTAAAATATCCTAGATCAACTATTACAATAAGATATACATTACATTTAATGAGTATCTTTTACAATAAATGTTCCTCAATCTTGGTAAACCATTTTATGATCCATTGTAACCATTTGCATAGAAGAATGTGCCATTTTTTATTACTATGTCATTTCCTGTGATCCTTGATAAACATTGTGTGAACTACTCAGTGTATACTACAACACTCGGTGTTTACTATATGTCAGTGTCGGTGTGTGCTGGTGCTCGGTAAACTATATAGTGCTCAATGTGTAAGCTTTACCAACTATTTTGTGTTGCTTCTGGTTACTGACTAACTCAATGGAAGTGTCTGACTGATCTCTTTGATAGCCTTTGATACTATTGACAACCTTAAATGCTCAATAGAGATTAAAAATCTCCCCCTTTGGCATTAGTATCAAAACTCGTTAATGTATATAGACCAAGTTTTCTTAATACCTTATATCTCTGCCATATAAATATCCACGTCAAAAATTTCTAAGTACTAAGTACTCCCCCTAGGTGCATGCTCCTGATAATATGTAGTATACATAGCAAAAACATACTTATTTTTCATATACATGTTTTCCCCCTTTTTGATAATAATGCCAAATTAAAAAAAAATACAGTATACTTACATCTTGTCAAAAATGTGTTGGTGGGTTTTCTTCATTGACTCCAAGAGGTTTTTCCACTCCTCTTTCAAGTTGGTAAGAGAAATATGCTCAAGACCGACTTGGGCATGCATGTCAAAGATATTTTCTAATACTGAAATCTCTGGTGTTGCAACTAGTAGCTCAGCTTTGACAATATGTGCTTCAAAAATTTTCAGGTATGGAATGAGTTCAATTTGCAACTCTATGACCTGATTGATGATGTGCTCTTCTTGGTGCCTTAATTCTGCTATCAACCACCGGAGTTCCTAAACTTGGTGAATATGCTTTGAGAAAGCATTTGGCTTAGTTATAACTATTGTTGTACTTAGCTTTATTTTGGCTTCCAGCCCTTTTATATTTTCACTAACTTCTACAGTGAAGGTGTCTAAAGTACAAAGCTTAATCAAGATTTGACAAATTGTCTGGGTGATAGATTTCATTTTAGTAATTACCTTAGATAATTTGACCTTCTGTAATGCCACGTCTAGGCTGATTTTCTTAGGTAATTTGTTCTGAATCCTAGATTGTTCCCTTTCTTCAATCCTTTTGTCTACTTTAGTGTTCGGGGCATTGATCTTCTCGGCGAGTGTGGTAAGTTGATCTATGATGGGAGTATTCTCATCAATGTTTACCTCAGGTACTACCTATTGTAGAATATACCTCACATCAGTTAATACTTCCTTGCATTTGTGTTCTTGCTTCAAATTTTCTTGTGCCACCTTCCTTGAACATAACTCCCCATATTTACTTAGTTCCTCGGGGCTTAGGGTCCTCGGGTCACATTTAGGTATAACTATCACTTCATCAATGGTGACCGGCCCTTTTCCTTTCTTCTTTTTCTTCGGTGTGAGAGGTCACTTCTTCTCAATAAAAATAATAGTTTTATCTCCACTCTTCGGAGTATCCTTCTCGGTTGACACATTTTCTTCCTTCTTTGGCTCCTTGGTGACCAATGTCTTGGTTGAATGAGTGGGAGCCTCAGATGTTGTGTCAAGTAGGTTCACCTCAGTTGCCTTTGTTTCTTCTATTTCCTTGGTTTCTGTAGATGGTGCCTCTATTTGATTAGGCTCATTTGTATCTATAGGTTGCTTAGGTTCCTGTGTCCCTATTATGTCCTTGTGTTGCTCAAGATGTGAGTCATCAGGTTGTACTTGTGAAAGTATTTCAGCTACTTCTACAAGTACAGGAAGCTTACCCGGTAGTGATGTGAATAGACATTTAGTGTCTAGTGCTTCATCTTTATTAGGTACAATATTCACATCCTCATCATCTTTATCATTAGGATCACCATTTGTGATGTCCTCAATGAGTACATTGTCATCAGTTTTCTTTTGCAATTGGATCTCTACTCGATCCAGTGCATCCTGTGAAAAACTTATCTCTTCCTTTTTCTTGGTGATATCAATTACCTTAGTAACTGATATACCGGTGTCCTTAGACTTCTTTCCTTTGTCATCATCAATGTAAATGCCTTTACCTTTGGAGTTTTGTCTCTTTTTAGACAATTTCAGGAATACTTCTTGCTCAGCTTTTTCTTTGGCTTTCAGAATTGATGTCCATAAGGAATCACTTGTGATATCCATATCAGCCACATTTTCATCCATTATCATCATGGCTCAGTTCTTGATTATAAATCTTGCTTGATATTTAGCCATGTATTCACTAAATTCTCCATAACTTAGGTGCAGGGTTGCACAAACTAATGATCTCTCTCTTTTCCTTTTCTCGGTATCTAGTGCAATAGCCCATTTTTCATTTATTTTGTCATCCAATCCCTTCGGTAATGCACAAGTAAATTCCATCGGTACTTTCTTGAATTTTATCATCATCTGGATAACATGTTCTAACTTTATTTGGTCCTTAGTTGACATTTTATCAAATCTGTCTATTCCTAGATCAGCAAGGTTTCCATTCTCAATTATGTCTTCAATTATTTCATCTATTGTGTTGACCTTGTTGTGAACCACCTTGAATTGATTAGTATCATCCTCAGTCTCAGTTTCCTGTAGATCTTCTTTATTTCTTATGAATTTTCTCCTTTTCTTTGGTGCCTCAGCTACAACCTTGTTCTTTCTCTTGATATATTTCTTTGTTGGTGTAGCTGCCCTCCTTTTTGTTACTTTCTCTACTTCTTCCTTATCGGTTGGTGGTGCTGTAGTTGATGACCTTGTTTTCATACCTTCTTGTATTGGTAACTACTTTTCCTATTCAACATTGGTAGGAGGAACCAGTGTGGGATCTTTTTCTTTTTCTGACTCAGTCTCCTCACTATTATAGGGCTTGTCAGCCAATTGTAACTAACCTTTGGTTGTAGCTTTAACTGATGACTCCTTAGATGAGTTTGATACATCTCCATATCTTGCTATAATATTTTTCTTCATTTTATTTTCCCTTCTAGACATTTTCCCAATTTCTATGTTTGTAGTGATCCTTGATTTAGCCTCTTCATATGTGCCAAACCTAGTAGTAGTGATATCTATCGGTAATGCAAGTAGTGCATTAATAGATTTGAAAGCAAAATCATAGTTCATTTCATAACCCATTGGTGCCAGCCATTTTGTTCTAGGTTCAACAGCCTTTATCATTGAATAATCTGTACTAACTACAAAATATATATCATCCTCAAATTTGTCCACTAATTCCCTTGGAATTCTACTCCTTTTATGCATTTTGGTCTAAAATTATTTGAAGTATGCATCAAATTCCACATTCAGATTCTTTCCTAAACTATTCATCATTTCACTAATTTGTGTAGTTATCAGTTTGTCTATTTGCCAATTTACTTTACCAATACTAGGTACATACTTTTGTAGATAGAAAAATATACAGACAAGCAATGATCCATACTTACATGTATTAGACTTCTTTGTTCTGATTGTCTTCATATTTTCTTGTAATTGATGTAGTAAAATTTCAACAAGATCTACCTGGTGATCTTTCTTCACAATTTTGTGCGCCATGTCTACTGCGCTGCAGGGTATGATGTTGAGTTTGCTTGATTGAAATATTTTGTACCCGATTACATGTGTGGAAAATTTGACCACTGGGTCTTTGATTGTCAAAAATTTTAGTGCCCTTTCATCCCATTGAGCTCCAATATTCTTTTCCACATCAGGACGAGATGAAATGCGAAAGACTTTTACCTTGTCGGTTGTAGGATACCCAGTAACCCTACTAATAATTTTCTTTGTGACCTCAATAGGTTTGTCCAACCAAAATTTTCCATCATGAAATCTACTCAACATGATTCTTATACAATCTGTACTGAATGATTGCGGGAAGTATGTGAAGCATGATAACCCTGATTCTGTAATCTTCTTGTATTCAAATTTTAATTTTCCATCCATCCCACAAACTTGTTGAAATGCAACAAGTCTCAAAATATCCTACTTCTCTGATTTTGTAATGTATATAGTGTTAGTCCATTTTCCTGTCAATGCAAAATCTTTTGAAAATGGCCCATTTCCTTGCAAGTTTTCTTGAAGTGTCCTGCCCTGTGTTCTTCATTATGTCACCTTCCTCCAATTCAAATCACATGTGCTGAATTGCAAACCTAGAGAGTTATTCCAGTTTTAAGGTCTGCAGGAAACAAATTTTAAAATCTGCCTAAGTGTCGAAAACCCACAATGTTTTTGAAAATCCATGATGTTTTCGGTCTGTGTGAAAACCTTCATTATTTTTGACCTTATGCCTTCCTATTTTTTCACGCTTGTCTTCTAGCATTGAAAACACTGGATGTTTTCGATCCTTCACTATTGTAAAAACTTTGGATGTTTTTGACCTCTCTTTTCTTCCCTTTTGCTGGCATTCCTTGTTCGTCGATCTTAACTGCGCAAGTGCAATCGGTTGGTGGGACCTTTTCCTTCCCAGGGGGTTAAAATTAGTAAGATCTCATGGTTTTCATTATACCACTAGGGAAAGCTGCTCATTTTTTAAGATTTTGGTATAGTGACAACCGTCGATCTTCTTCGGTGATGCAATGGACCGTGGAATCACTATCAGAGGATGCTGAGGTGGTAGAGTTCTATTGGATGCAGAGTGGTGATGTGGTGAAGTTGCTAGTTGTGGGCTCGGTTGTCAGATCCCTTTGATCTTATGGCTGTCACATGACCGCAAGGAATATTCTTTCCCCTTGCGATCATGCGACAACCGTCTGATCTTCCAGTGATTCACAAGGGCAACAGTGCGGTGGGTCCGGTTCTTAGTTTGTTGTGACATGTGCACTTTTCATTGGTTGGAGAGTGGTGACATGGTGCTGATGTGGAGGCTTGTCACATGTTTGCATAGCCCTTTTTCAGGCTATGCGATCATGCAACCACTATTTGGATGTCATGGTTGCGAAGTTAGGGTAGGTCCACAGTGCTGGTGTTGTCGAGGTGTTCTTTTTCGATTGGTTGTTGACTGTTGACTCAACTGATGACTTTTCAAGGGGCCTGTGACTATTATGAATTAAATATGACCACCTGATTTGCTGGGAAAAGAAAGAGATCAACGGCCACATTATAAATTTTGCTGATTAGCCATTGGATTTTTTAATTTCAAACTTGCCGAGGGTTTCCTGTGACCAAAAGGACTAAAATTGAATGCTTTCCTAGTGGATTTTCTTGCTGATTTGATGGTGGTAAGTGTTACGATCTAGCCCAAGGGTCTATGTGGTTGGCTGCATGATGATTTTGTACCTAGTGGAGTTTGTTTTTGAGCTCGAGAAGTTGTTTGCATGTAGCTGATTTGACTGGTTTTCATGGCTATCCCTGGTGTCGTGTATTGAGCTCACAAATTTTCATGATTGCAGATTTGCTTGAGATTTTTTTCCTCTAGGTTGCCTGCATTTCCTGCCCCTGCATTAAATTTTTGTCTATTTCTGGTTGGTTTAGCTGTTGAAACCCTAACCCTAGCTGTCTAAAGCTTGTTGCATCCTACTCTTAGGATTCCAAGGCAGCTAGTGGTATAAGTTGTAGCTTTTTTGACTTAGAAGGGGTTCTGAATTTTATCAGTTCCAATGGTTCCAATTTTTGGTTCCATGAGCGGTTTCTTCATGTAAACATTTTCATCTTGGTTGTATCAACATTAGGGAAAAACCTCATGTATCTTTTGCATATTGTCTATGGTGTTTTCTAAATCAACTTGTAATACAGGGATTTGAATCCACATACTTAATACAATTTCTCATTCTTGGATCTCTCCTTTAGTTGTTCTTAATGAATTCTAAGTTTTCTGGCTCATTGCATTTGGTTGCTTATGTTTATGTTTCATCTCTCAGCCTTGATTTAGAATCAGGTTAAAAGTCTTTGAGTGAAGTATAGATTCATTTGGTTCAATCAATAAGGATACTTGTAAGTAGTGTAAGAGATGTTTAACTATGTTTATGGATTGGATTCTCAGATGAATCTAGTAGTTGTCCTTGTGTTCCATGTTCACTTCAAGTATCATGCCCAATGGATAAGGCACTGATCTTAAGCTAGTATCCCTGTGTTGATGCGAAGTGTTGCATGGTTGTTTGCATCCTGCAAGAAACCCAATTATATTTAATATCTTCAATCCTGCAATCCCTCATAGTCTTGAGGTCACAAGGCTATTTTATACCCCATAGTAATGGAGAGTCAATGAATGTGTGGTTATCATTTAGTACTTTCTTACTATCCTTTCATCTGTTATTCAAACCCAATTTTTGGTGTGTGAAGTATAATTTATACTGGGTTAGGTGCACTCACCTTGGTTTTGCAGAGCTAGAAGTAGAAGAGGGCATATTAAGACCCTATAGTTGGTCCAGTTGTCTTGCAGAGCTCTCATACTTGGAACTAACCACTCCTAACATCAGTCTCAAGGCATATTGGCAGCCCTAAGTGGCATAAGCATTTTCAAACACCAACATATAGGCTCTTACATCTTCTGTCAATAAAACCCTATCTGGTATGCTAAAAAAAGTGCCCATATTATCTATTTGTGCTGCAACCTTGGGGTGTGGTTTGAATTTAGCTTTGGCAAAATTTGCCCAAACAATTAGTTCTACTTCCTCCTCAATATTTTGTGATTTTCTTGTAGACAATGTTGATGCCATAAATCGATTCTAGGGTTTTGAAAAGCAATAGGATAACAAGTGTTTGGTAGAAAATAAACTTACTCGGAGTTGCTGAAGAATGTTGTCAGTTCGATCTACAATAGCTTTGAATCTTTCTAAAAAAATATTTAGCTCAAACTCTTCTCTGTGAAATCTTCATTCTTTGAAATCGCAATGTAACAATAAACTCTATTCCCGTGTATTTATAGACTTTTTGATATTCCCACTCAAACTTTCATGCAATAAATGCATGACTGAACTTTTGGTATGAAATAGCTGTTAGCTCGGTGATGTCTACGATTTTATCCACTCGGTTAACATAGGATTTCTTCATCGATTTGCACTGTTGTCCGATTAACCTTGTATAGTGATTACCGACGGGTAACCAACTATTGTTCTTTCTTTTACTGACTATATAACATTGTTAGCTCATAACACATAAACCATAGTGCATCTTTATTCATGCAGATTTTGTATTTTCACATCATATATAAGGAACTTTATGTAAAATATGATCATTTTGAAATGTCAGTTCCATACATACTTTTGTCACCTTAAGTGGAGGTACCGATGTCACCCAATCCAGTGGATGAGGTTTCACTGATAGTGTTACTTGACTCAGCATTCTCATTAGATGCCTTCTTCCACATAGTGTTCCTTAACTTCGTGATATCTACAATAGTATATCCACTCTCAAATATATGGTTTTCATCTGGTGCTTGGTCTCTACAGTTCTTGCTTAAATGACCAACCTTATGACAGTGCATACAAGCCATCCCAGTGCTTTTCGAGCTTCTTGATTGTCCAATCTGACTCTTTCTATAACAATTTGCTACAATGTGCCCATACCGACCACATACAACACAATTAGTCCATGTATTATAATCCCAAACATAAGATTTGCCTTGTCTCTTCAGTTGATATGGCTTGCATTGTGGTTTCTCCTTAGGTGTCCATACTTGTTTCATTTTCACCTTACATTCTCATGCAGTGTGTCCATGCTTGTTGCAAGTGTAACATATTTTCTCCATAGTAGTATTGTTAGCAATATCATTCTATTTAGCTCTACACTCATAAGCTGGATGTCCAAACTTTCCACAATAGTAACAATATCCATTGAACATAGGATTGACAGGAGGTTTACCTTGTGCTTTGCTTCTACACACATTAGATGTATGTCCTAGTTTTCCATAGTGATAACATGCCAACACTTTAGGTTTCTGATTTTGACTGATGTTGACTTGTTCAGCTTGTTGAGATGATTCTCCTTCACTGGTGTAGCCTATACCAGCTTTACTTCCAAATCTTCTTACAGTTGTCCTCAGCAAGTTTCTTCATTTCATTTTTCTACTGTTGATTTTTCACTTCATTTCTTAGCTTCTCATTCTCTTCTCTGAGTCTTGCAACATCTTCTAGTCTTGTTGACAATTCTGCATTCACTCGATTTATCTCTTGATTCACAGTCATCATTTGATTAGTTACTTGGAAATGTCAGTCAGTGAGTCTTTGTATCTCACTCTCTTTAGCTTGAAGTTGTTCAGTCATCTATCTTCGGTCATCAATTGCCAAATTCCTTTCTTGCTTGGCTTGTCTTGCATTGTTCATTATTTCTATCGTTCTCACCATCTAAGATTCTTGACCGATTTGTAGTGCTTTCACTTGTTCGGATAGATGTTGATTCTTTTCAGATAAACTAGTAATTATTCTTTTAGATCCATTAGAGATGCTACCAGAACTAGATCCAATATGATCGAATATATCATCAATAGGTTTTTCATGGTAACCGATCTCATTCTGTAGAATAGCTAGGTTCTTCCTCTCAACCATTAATTTCTTCACTCCTTCCTTAGCTTGTTTATAATGTTCCACAAACATCTACATCTATATCTTCTGATTCTCAATAGTCTTGTCAAGCTTATATCTCTCCATGACTTAGATCTTTTACCCTTCACTGGTTAAACTATTCAATAAGAGAACTGAGATCTGATACCAATTGTTGGAATTAGGAGAGATAGGTACTAAGAGGGGAGGGGTGAATTAGTGCCTTCAAAAACTTCACTTGTAAACCTTTCTGATATATAACTATAAATAGTGATAACCGACCAAAATAACTTGAATCTAATTGCATGAATCAATCATCCATTTAACTTATGTAAGTAAAAAACATGAAATCAATATGACAATCACATAACACAAGTATTTTGGTAACACATAAACCCTTGTTAGAAGGTAAAAAATGCGGTGGGGATGACACCCACAAATTCTTCACTACTGCAGATAGAAAAGGTTTGCTTGTTAGGGCTACAAGTTTTGATCACTTATGGCGATCTTACCTTGTTAGGAGT
The DNA here is from genome assembly GCA_027943335.1 of Chamaecyparis obtusa. NCBI lineage: Eukaryota > Viridiplantae > Streptophyta > Pinopsida > Cupressales > Cupressaceae > Chamaecyparis > Chamaecyparis obtusa. Next base: position 1,165,609 of record BSBK01003233.1, on the reverse strand, counting down.
AACATGTTAGATCAGCTAGATCTACCTAGTTATAGGATTTTAGCAACACTAATGAAGTGTGCAATCGATTAAGAGATTTACATAAGATTGTTAAGTCTAGTCGGTTAAGAGATCTATCCAAAACTCTATTACAATTGTCAAAAAGCAATAGGAAATTATCTGCTAGTTGACAACTCAATTGTCTGAAATAGATCTATAAGTGCTCATAAAATATCACCTTAACTGTGATGAAACTCTTCTCTAAATATTCTCGGAAGCCTTCTCTAATTCTGCTTAATCTGATAACCTATGTACTCTATTCTTCTTTGTTAACTGATTGACTTGAAGTTAGGCAATAGCTTCAAGTGCTCATTAATTCATATATCAGCTCACACCAAAAATGATGTGAACACACAAATATATAGTGTTCTATTTTTGTCACTTTAACAAAATTAGGTTACAATACAAAATCATAACCCTAAGATCTACGGTGTAAAATATCCTAGATCAACTATTAAAATAAGATATACATTACATTTAATGAGTATATTTTATAATAAATGTTCCTCGATCTTGGTAAACTATTTTACAATCTATTGTAACCATTTACATAGAAGAATGTGCCATTTTTTATTACTATGTCATTTCCTGTGATCCTTGGTAAACACTGTGTAAACTACTTGGTGTATACTGTGACACTCAGTGTTTACTGTATGTCGATGTCGGTGTGTGCTGGTGCTCAGTAAACTATATAGTGCTCGGTGTGTAAGCTTTACCAACTAGTCTGTCTTGCTTCTGGTTACCAACTAACTCAATGTAAGTTTCCAACCGATCTCTTTGATAGCCTTTGATACTAACGACAACCTTGAATGCTCAATAGATATTAACAACACGTGCTTCCACAATCTCAAAATCCTTGGTGCATACACATGGCACATCAATCAAACCCTAATTCACCATATTTGTTAAGAACTAGATCAATAAGACCTAATTCCTAATCATCCATCTCTTAGTGCCAAAACCAACCATCATGACCTATCATTCTTTCCAAACATCCCTTCAATCCATCAATAACATCTTGAGATCATGATCATAACCCTAAAATTTTTTACCGATCTCTTATAAACCATTTTATAATCTTTCCTTAATCATGTTGGCTAAGATCACAAAAAAAACTTAAATTCACTAAAATTGGTGACCTTAATCAATTTAAATTTCCAACTCATTGGGACATAATCCTAGATCATCCTAAGGCATTGTTAAGCTCAACTAAACAAACAAATACACTATGTTCATTAGATGTACCAATAGCTGATGATAAAATTTAAAGAACACTGTCGTCCTCCACTAAAATACATGTAACTTTCTTATAGATCATTAGAATCACAAACCCTTTGAATGGTAGACACATTTCTATGTCCTCAACATACTTCCATTTTCACAACCAAATTTCTCATCTACAACATGTGTGCGAAAGCAATATCCACAACTTTGTAACACTGCAATCAGAAAAATAACCAGTCTTCATTTAAGACATCATAACTTGATCAAATCATCATGTTAGAATTAAAAAATAGACATGAAGCATGTAGAAAAACTCTACATAATCTCATGAGGTGTGTGACTCCTCATCTTCAGTAACCTTCTTTTGTGATTCATCTAAACATTTTCTGTTACTAGAAAAATTTCATATCTATTAACCAAACTTCATAACAGATATCAAAACCATCTAATCTTCACATAAGACATCCAAAAAACATAATAGAAATCAAGAACATCATAGTAGACATGTTTGCATCAATGAAAACACATCCAACTTTAAGAAAATCTCCCCCTTTGGCAGTGATGGAAATATGTGATGGGAAAAATAACCAGACATAGTAATGTAATCAGAAACTAAAAGTACTACCAATAGTATCCATAATACCTCATTATCTTTCAGAGTCTCTCTAGTTGTACTCTACTTTATCACCTCTTCTCTATATCTACTTCCCCTCAAAATAGGCTCTCCTTGGTTCCAATTTGATTACATACTCTTCTCTCCATTAGTTTCTCCCCCTTGGATGTACACCACTCTACTTGACAAAATCTCTTTGTTATGTGCAAGTATATATGAACTTGCTTCTCTCATATGATCTTATTTTTCTCATATGATCTTCTCTTTCTTCTCTTCTCTTTAGATCTCCTCTTCTACAAACTCTTATGCTCCTTTCTTCTGCAAAATATTTTTTTCCTCTCTTTTTATTTGCAAACTCTGATCTAATCTTTATTATTTTTCACATCTACTTCTCTCCCCCTTTGACATCAATGAAAAAGGTGTATCATCTACTCTTATATAGTTTTCTTTGTCATATCAATGTCAGTTTCATTTCCCTTCTCTTCTTCTGTGACCTTGTCAATTTTTTATTTCCTTCTTTCACACACATATTTGATCCTCTAAACACATCCAACATGCTTACTACTCCCACTGAGTAGTGCGTGTGTGAATTTTGTACCTATCTGTAGACACAACACTTTAGTAAAACATTAGAGGTTAGCTTAAAATCAAAATCATGTAGTGAAATGGAAACTAATCTAACCAGGCGATTTACTGCCTTCTAGTAGATGCGAGTATGTATTCTCATATTGGACCGAGATCAATGACCTTGACGACACCTAAATGAAGGATCTGAATGTAGAATCTAGATATAAGATGAATGCAAATTAATCTATATTTTTGGTTTTTCTATGCAATAAGATGAGATAAACTGATATGAATCTATTCTAGATGAAAAACTGATATGCAAATAAGCTACAATGAATTGCAAATAAGATTGATCTCACAAAAGTTGTTGATTTGCAAAGAAGCTTCAATTCTTCAGATATCAATTCACCAGCGTGATTGTGCAAATTCGTGGATTGATTTTGGTAGAGTAAGTATGCAAACTTGTGAGATGAATTATGAAGAGCTGAGCCTTGGTTTTATAGAAATCTAGGGCTTTGGAGGTGCATGGAAAATGCCATAAATCACTCAGGTTGATTTTTGAGTCAACAAGGAATTAAAGATAGTTAACTCACAGAAAATCATGCAAAAATAGCTTTTTGATTTAAATCAAAAGTTGAAATCAGCTTTTAACTCAGAAGAGAGTTGAGTTTATTTTTAAAACAACTTGAATTGATTTTCTGATTTAAAGTTCAACTACTTTTTGGATGTGCATAATTAATTATGAATTAAATTAATAAATAAAGTGATTTATCCTCAACTTAACTAATTTTAAAAATAAAACAATTGATTTATGGGTTAATCAATTATTAAATCAAACTTTTATTCAAAAACCATATTATTACATTTGACAATTGACATTAATTAATTAAATAAGAATTTAATCAATTAGTCATAGGATATTTGATTTATTGTCAAAATGAAATAATATAATTTAGGAATAAATATAATTAAATCCAATTAAATAATTAAGTGGCAGTATTAAATCTAATTAATTAAATATCCAGAATATTCAATTAATCAAACTTTAGGATAAATAGGATTTATCGCCAAATAATCATTAAATTAAAGATAATTAGGATAAATAGGAATATTCCCCGATGCAAAATTTGAGATAATCAATTAGGATTTGATGATGTTTAGATGTGCCTTAGGTTAGGACTTTGATGTTGATTTCATTCGATGTGTCGATATAGGAGGTTAATGAACCTATAGCCCATTTTTTGGGTATTACATTTTTCCCCTCTTTGAATTGTTGTGCGAAGCACAGTGGTTCAAAGACTGTCTGTGCATGATATTGAAACTGATGTTTGAAATTGAAATTGATATGAGACAAAAACTGATTGAAATTTGATATGAAGATAATAGGTCTTGAATGACCAAAGATAATGTTAACTACAACAGCGATGAATTGATGATTGCGAAGAAGTGTCAAAACACCTGATTCTAAACCTTATGATTGCAAAGAAGTGAGTGACTGATTCTAGACCCGATTGTTGATAAGAATCCCATTGGTATCACATCTGAACCCTTTAGTTACAAAGAACCAAGGAAATAACACTAATGAACCGATGGTTATGAAAAAATGATATAGTTTACAAGATTAAGAGAATACTAGATTGATATGGATCTCGATGAATTTGATATGCCCCGAGCGATGATTGATTTGCCCCAAGCAATGAGGTCTTTTTGATGAATCAGCAACTAGACGTGGTTGTTGTCTTGATTACTAAGGAAAGATATGATTTCAAATTTAGATTACAGAATTTGAATGATATGCAATACCATGCCCCCTTGGGGATAAAAATTGAAATCTGACAAGAAAAGTCAGCGTTGAATAGTTCAGAAGCATGTTAATTGATTTGAGAAGTGGTTAAACACGTTCGAGAATGCATTCTGCATCATTTGGAGGTCCAAAAGACCAAGTTTGACTAGGTTTGACCATGAGTTGACCATGGTTGACCAAGTTGAAATTTTGATAGTTTGATGTAAGATAAGCAGGTAAGTTGAATACTAGATTTCTGTGATGATCGAAGGTCGATTATGCAAGCAGTAGACTATCCTGGGTCTGAAAATTTTAAATCATGATTTTGACATAGTAAATGATCTTAGATTTTGATTTTGATCCCAAAAATGGAATCGAAACGTCGAAATTAGCCAAGGGTGCAATTTTTGTGAAAAATGGAGCACTTTTGAAAATTAGGTCAACAACTATATAAAGGTCGGAAGGGTCATTTTCAATTCATTTCAACCTTTTGAATTTAGAAATCTTGTGGAGCCCTCTGAGTGAGAAAATGGTAGAACCAAAGGTACCTATGAGTTCACATCAATTTGAGTGCAACCAGAGACACCAGAGACCTCGACAGTATGAACATACGGTAGGTGGACCTCTGTGCTTTGCTAAAAATTCAATTTTTCCATGTTTTATAGGATTTTTAGGATTTTTCATACGCTTTTCAATTTTGAAATTTTGCATGCATGGAAACTCGTATGACTCTCCAGCGAGACTCGTACGACTTTTGAACTATAGATAGGTTGTCGTCTCATAAGCCCCCAAGACTTGTATCAAAGGGACCCAAGAGTCATACGACGTTTCATCGGGTCCCTCATAACTCATACGATGAGGGATGCACTGTCGTGTCACTATGCTTTGTCATATGGTATGATGTAGAAACTCGTATGACTTTTCCTGCCAGTCTAAAATGTCGTATTGAAAACAGTGAGCCAAAAACTCATTACTAGGTCAAATTTTTGAATTTCTTGATTTTGTAGCCTGATTTATGACCTGTTAACCTACCTTCTGAAATAGTGAACTGCTCAATTTATGTCCTTGTGACCCATTCTGTGACCAAATTACTGATAGGAGTCCCTGTTTCTATGTTGTGTAGGTCATATATCTAGATGTTCATGTATGGATTTCACATCCAACCACTCAGAGACTATGTATGTCACTACCTGACTCGATGAGGGTACATCTTGCATCCTATGGATTTGAGTACCTTATACATTTACCCGAGATTAGGGTAAATCATGGACTTTTGACTGCTTTGATTGAGAGATTTCATTCGGAGACCCAGATATTCCACCTGCTAACTGGGGACATCACTGTTACTCCTGAGGATGTGTATCATATACTATGCATTCCTTTCCATGCAGGCCGACGACTAAAGTATGTGAGTTCAGGGAGCTCAGGTCTTTTAGCTTTTATACATCTCCTTGGGGATGATACTCAGATGACTGCCTCCATTTTCTGGGAGACCTTAGTGTAGCATTAGAGACAGACACACCGGCTAGAGTGTATCATTGTCAGGATGATTGGTGGTATTACTATGTTTGACTGTCAGCAGAATGGTCTTTTGATGGGCTAGGCCCCTATGGTAGCATGTTTGATGGTGACTCCCTCTAAGTTGGCTTGGGGTCAGTGTCTTTTGGCCCATATGTTCTCTGAGATGCACGAGGTAGTGTATCAGGAGAGCAAGTCTTTTGTAGCTCGAGTTTTAATTCTACAAATCTGGGTGTGGGAGCATATCCCAGTGTTGAGACCAGTATGTACTTCACAGAGGCAGCCTCAGGAGCCTATTATTTATATATATGTTGGATCTGTCATACAGGGGCAGATGGGCCATGTAGAGTACTAGAGGTGATGCCTTGATAATATGAATTTTGTTTGGTGGAGACCATATGTAGCTATTGAGCCTTGGCTGACTGCATGAGAGCAGTTTAGTTTCTTCTTTCAGAGTCGTGTGCTGAGTGGGAGGTCATCCTCCACTATAGAGAGATTCCTTATTACCAAGGTCTGGCGGTAGTATGGACAAGTATAGGATGCTCCAGAGGATTATGCTACTCATGCTTGGATAGGTCATGAGCTTGGACTCGGATGGACCATGAAGCTCTCATATGCTTTGTGTTCACAGCAGTACAATGCTATTGTCGGCAGACATTGGGAGTATAGACCAGATGTACTTGATGCTAGTGTTACATATGGGTTCATCGCATGGCTTGTTGATCATCCAATTCATAGATTTTCTGATCTGACAAAGTTGATAGCCTCAATGGAGGAGGTGATGGATGTTATAGGTGCTCTGATGGGATAGGGTCCCAGACCCACACAGGTTCCTATTGTGCATCCCACACCTCCAAGACCTAGAGTGATGGCTCCACCACAGAGACCATTAGGACAGATGAAGCCCCCTCATCCCACTAGTTCTATAGCAGGTAGATCGATAGGTTCTCATAGATAGACTAGGGGAGAGGGTGGTATCTTAGGGGTTGTTGGTTCAGCTGAGGAGGTACTTGCAGCAGAGTAGGTTGTGGGTGGTGGTATGGATCCGATAGAGGAGGAGATAAGATTTGATCTAGGTGCCGAGGTTAGACATCGTAAGGTGTAGAGAGTAGAGACTACAAAGTAGACTACCCCAGATACTGAGATGCCAGCAGCCGATGTTGATCCTACTATTCCTCTTACTCCACAAGAGACTATCAGATGACTTAGAGTACAGGTCAGGGACCTGAAGGTTCATAGTGCTCAGTGGGAGGAGAGATTTTTAGAGGCTGATAGACAATGCACTGAGCTTCATGCAAAGGTGCAGAGATTATAGGTAGAGGTGATTCATCAGACCTCTCAGGAAGCTTACTATGTGTCCACATATTACACTATTGTTCCTGCTGCATAGAGAGTCCCTTCGTACTCTTAGTATATGATGGCATCAGAGGGAGCCAGAGTGCCCAGAGCAGAGGTAGTGCCAGATGCACCACCTCCACCTCCACCAGATGCAAAGGATCATGCTGATAGTTGATCTATTTTTATATGTTCTGATATATTGTGCTCTTTTTTATCATTGATATACTGTTCTGTCTTTGATAGCTCACATGAGCTTATTCTTTTGTACATTGTGCCAGTAGTGCACCCTTGACTAGTTCAAGATTTTTGATATATATATGAGATCGATATTTTGGTTGTGACTTCATGTGTACTTGTCATGTTTTGATTAATGATTATATCATGTGATGCTTATGCTATGAGTAGAGTAGAATGTATGTATGGATATATGCAATGCAATGATTTCTTTCATATGTTTGGATGTAATGCAAATGTATTTGATTATGGAAAGATGTATGTATGATATATGCTTATGCACATGGATGAATTGTAATGCAACAGATGATTATGATATGTAAATGCAACGATACACATGATATGTTTTGTAGATATTGATGAAGACAAGTACTCAATCTTATGTCAAAGAGGATGTTTAACCCAGGAGGAGAATTGCTTGTGATTTGATGAAGAGACCTTCGAGGTAGGTTTCAGCTCTTGTTAGATTTGAAGAGACAATTGAAGAATTGTTTAAGCATTGAAGTTTGTTTAGCCATTGTGAGATCATGAAAACATGCAAAAAATGCAGAGAGATATGCAGTATGAAATGCAACCTAAGACCTAGGACCTAGTCACTGATCATGTGTCAGTCATTCTCATCACTAAATTTTTAGGTAACTAGATAAATCAACACAATGCCCACTAGTTATGAAACCATAGACATATGAATATTGATTTGTATGCACAGGAATCATTACAACACCCACTGATTAGGAAACCATGGATATATGAATATTGATTTTGTTTTTGGAATGTTGGATTAGATATAAGCATCAAGGCATAAGCACCAGGATGACCTAAATATCATGTCCATTTTGATATAGCAATTTGTATAAGCATCAAAACATAAATGTCATGATGACCAAAATACACCTTGCATTACAAATAGATCAAGTAGTCAAGAGATTATTCTAAATCTAATGTGAATTACCCGTAGTGACCCTTTATCATTCACATCCTTAGGTAAGATCATGTTTCACAGCAAGAGAAAGAACTCACTCAAAAAGACAATAGTTAGATCAAACTTCCTTGGATTTTCTGGGTATCAATGGTTGAGGTACGCATGGCCATCTAATTTGAGATAGAGGCTCTTACAGTCGGACACCATTTCAATCCAGAATTTCCAAAGTTGTTAGATTTTCACATACAAGGAGAAAACAAAGAAAAGATTATGCCCCCAGTCATCACTCTCTAAATCCTGTAAAGGACATCATCAAAGAGCTCGAAGTGACACAATATGCAAAAATCTCAATGCAAATCAGTAAGCATACAAGGAGACAAAAGCATGTAAAAAGCATAGATTGTTTTTAGTTTGTTTTGATGTTTGATTGCATTGTTGTAGACACAAAATCCTTTCTAGAGACAAGACTGACTGATTGACTCGAATGAAGCTGCAAAGGACTTTGAATAGATATGACATGTCTAAGATACTCTGGAGACCATAGGATATGACATTGATTGCCCCCAAGTTTTAACATTGATAGGAGATAGATGCTTGAGCTGATTGGTGTACAAATTGACTTATTGAAAATAGGAATGCAGAAACAAACTGGGAGATATGTACAAACTAAAGCAAGACTGAAAGTTGGGAAAGACCAAGATTGCGTTGATAGATGGAGCATTTTGAAAAAAGTGGTGCTCGTTTGCTAGGTTTTCACCATCTTGGCAGAGATTCTTTTTTTGCTACCAAGGCGCCTGTTTCTAGGTTTTCACCAAGGCACTTTTTCTTTTTCTCATTTTTTTGTATTTTTCATTTTTTTAATTTTTTTGTACTTTTGATATTTTTTACTTTTTTTGTGAATCATCAAGGCGCCCATTGCTAGTTTTTCACCAAGATGTTCATTTTTTACAGGACTTTTTCCAATTTTTAAGATTTTTTCAAGACATTTTACCATACACTGAATGCCTTAGGCATAGAATTTCTTCAGATGGATAACGTTGATTGGTTCTCAGAGCTGTTCTCCTTCAATCATTGAGAGTTGATAGGCACTAGAGCCAAAAGTAGTAGTGATAACAAAGGGACCCAACTAGTTGGGTTCAAACTTCCCTTTGCATTCTCGATGTGATTGATTTTTAGGATTTTCTCTCAAGACTAGATCACCAACCTAAAATTCTCTGTGTTTGACTTTCTTGTTGTAGCCTCTAGACATTCTCTTCTGATATACTTTGAGATGATCATACACTACTTGTCTGTGCTCATCTAGTAGTTCAAGTTCTTGTAACCTAGACACTCTATAGTCATCATCAGTTACTAGACCATGCATTCTGATTCTTAGTGATGGGATTTCAACCTCAATAGGCAAGACTGCTTCAGAACCATAAACTAAAGCGAAAGGTGTAGCCCCAATAGGCATTATGATACTTGTTCTGTAGGCCCAAAGAGATGGATTGATCATGAGATGCCAGTCTCTTCCTATTTTATTAACTGTATGGTGCAAGATTTTCAATATTCTTGTTAGAAGCCTCTGCCTATCCATTCCCTTGAGGATAGTAGATAGATGACCAATGTTGTGTAATCTTGAATTTAGCACATAAATCATCTAGATCTTTGTTCTTGAATTGTCCACCATTATCTTTGATTATGGAATGAGGTATCCCATATCTGCATATGATATAATTTAATATGAACATAGATATTTGTTTTCCATTTGCTTGTGTTAAATGGACTGCTTCTACCCATTTTGTGAAATAATCTATAGCTATGATTATATGGGTATGTCCATTAGAAGAATGAGGATGTATAGCTCCTATAAGATCAAAGGCCCATTGGTGAAAAGGCCATTGTGTAGTAAAGGGAATTAGATCTCTCCCTAGAGCATGAATTAAGTTGCCATGCACTTGGCACTTTTGACAGTTCTTAGCAAACTTGATAGACTCTTTCTCCATTTTAGCCCAATAGTATCCAACCCTAATAAGTTTTTGAGCTAGTGTTAAACCATTTGAGTGTGACCCATAAATACCATCATGGACTTCCTCTAACATGCATTGAGGCTCTTCCCATTCTAAACATCTAAGTAGTGTACCATCTAGACCTTGTTTGTACAGATTGTGACCAATGATGACATATTGGGAGGTATTACAGATAAGGTATCTCTTTTCATGGCAGTTGAAGGTATCAGGAATGATTTGGTCTTGGAGATAGGAAAATAGGTTTTTGTATCTAGATGAATCATGACCAACAATAGTGTAGATCATGTGGGTTTCAGTGGAATCATATGCAGGATAAGATAGTGCTTCCACCAGGAACTCATAACGTAGCTCATGTTTAGGCTGCTGTAATAAAGTAGATAGCATTGCCATTACATCAGCAGCCTTATTCTCTATTCTAGGTATTTTCTCAAATGTGATAGATATGAAATACTTCTTTAGATCATCTACTATTCTTTTATAAGGAATGAGCTTTTCATATTTAGTTTGGTACACATCATTGACTTGATGGATAACAAGTTGAGAGTCTCCATGAATGTGTAGCTCTGTCACTCTCCACTCAATTGCTAGTTTCATGCCATTAAGAAGGGCCTTGTATTCTACAATATTGGTTGTGCAAGGGAACTTTAATTTGAATGATTTTGGGATTGGGTATCCTTGAGGAGTTATGAACAATATTCTTGCTCCAAATCTATTCTATGTATAGGAGCCATCAAAGAATAAATGCCATTCTCTAGAAGAAAGAGTCATGATAGAGGAATCTGAAAATTCTATTTGCATTGGTGTATCATCAATCATAGGTGCATCTTCTAATTGATCAGCAATAACCTATCCTTTTATAGCTTTTCTTTCAACATATTCAATGTCAAATTCACTTAAGAGCATGACCCATTTAGCTAATCTACCTGTGAGGGAATCTTTGCTTAGAAGGTACTTGAGTGGATCAATATTAGCTACCAAATGTGTGGTATGAGCTAACATGTAATGTCTCAATTTCTATGATGCAAAGATCATAGCTAGACAAGCCTTCTAAATCATAGAGTAATTATTTTCATATGCTACCAATGTTCTACTGATATAGTATATAGCTCTTTCCTTTTTGTTCTCATCATGTTGTGCAAGCAATGCCCCCAGTGATGTATCTGTAGCAGAGACATATAAGATCAAAGGATTCCCTAGAATGGGAGGCATTAAGATAGGAGGATTTGATAGATACTTCTTGATATGGTTAAATTTGTTCTCACATTCTTCATTCCATGTGAATGTCGCACCTTTATGTAATGTTTTTGTAAAAGGTTGTGATACGTCTACTAGCTGAGATATGAAGCATCTGATAGATTGAACTCTCCCTTGCAATGTTCTCATCTGAATAATATTCTTTGGGGGTTGCATCTCCATTATAGCCTTTACTTTAGCTGGATCAACTTCAATGCCTTTCTTTGAGACTATGTATCCTAAGAGCTTTCCAGAAGTGACACCAAAAGCACACTTCTTAGGATTTAGTCTGAGACTAAATTTTTCCATTCTATCTAGTATCTTGCTTAAGTCATTTAGATGTTAAGCTCTAATCATAGATTTTGCTAAAGTATCATCAACATTATCCTCCATAGTCCTATGCATCATGTCATGAAAAATAGATGTCATGGCTCTTTGATATGTAGCACCAGCATTCTTAAGCCCAAATGGCATGACATTCCAACAAAAGGTGCCCCATGCACATGTGAAAGTTGTTTTCTCTTGATCTTATGGAGCAATTTTTATTTGATTATATCCAGAAAAACCATCCATTAAAGAATACATCTCAAAGCCCGCAGTCATGTCCACTATCATATCAATGTTAGGTAGTGGAAAATCATCCTTAGGGCATGCTCTATTTACATCTCTAAAGTCTGTACACACTCTGATTGATTTATCTAGTTTTGAAATAGGTACAATATTAGAGATCCACTCTGCATAATCAATAACTCAGATGAATCCGGCTTTTAGGAGCTTCTCTAATTCGGCTTTTACCAAGAGTGCAACATGAGGATGCATCTTTCTTAATTTTTGTTTAACTGGTTTTACTCCAGGAGCTATAGATAAATGGTGCATTATAAGATCAGGATCCAACCCTGGCATATCTGAGTATTTCCATGCAAAGTTGATCTTCTTCCATGTTAGGAATGTTGTAAATTTTTGCTTTTCTTCCTCTGATAAAGATTGTGCTACATGGATCAATTGTGGTTCCTCTGTTGTTCCCAAATTTATAGATTGAGTGGGCTCAATTAGAACTGGAGATCTATCATGTAAATGACTTGGAAGGACATCAAATATCTCATCCTTAGGTGCTTCAGAGAGGTTTTCACCTTCGGATACATCTTTTATTTTTACTTTTGTAGGTTCTGAGATTTCCACAAAGTGGTTTTCACCCTTAGAAATCCTTTTTTTTTAATTCTTATTCTTATTTTTTTTACTAAGATACTTGATGTCTGACTCCATCATGCTAACACTTGGTTCATGATGGAAGTCCTCATAGGCTCAACTGCATTGAGGTAGCAAGCAAGGGCATAGTCATTCAGGAAGTTATAAATACCATGGCTCAAATTTGTGGAGGTTTGATTAAGAAGTTCAGGATGTTGGATAGTCAAAGTGGTGAAAGATTGGGAAAGAGTGTTTATGGATATGGATCTATCATCATTGGTCCTAACCCAATGCTCAAGTTCAAAGGTGATATTACAACTTAAGACATTCAATTTGTGAATAGGCTCAATGTCATTATGATAGTCCACTTCAACCATCAGTGGATCAGACTCGATAAGTTCATCATTTCACTCTAGACTTACATTGGGTTTAGGTGCATATTGGTGAATAACATCAACATGTTTCTTTGTAATAAGCTCATCTTCTTCTAGAATGGCTCCCTATTCATAGTCATTAGATTCTTCATTTATGCCTCTAGGAAATCTAAGAACATGAGTAAAGTCAGGATGAATACCCCAAGAAGGGTTACCCTCAGATTCTGATTTGAATTCATACTCATGGGAATCTATCTTAGAATAACTACCACCTTCCTCTTTGTCTATTTGACTGTCTTCAAGATTAGCTAGTTCTTGTGTTGCAACTATCTCTTTCTCTATAGTAGGTTCTTGTGTTTCTACTACATTGATTCTTTTTATTGGGTCATCTTCAGCTTCAAAGAGGTCATTGATTTCCTTAGAAAAATGCTCATAAGGAATAAGTTATGAGCTGTCTGAATCACTATATGATGAGTCAGTTTCATCCTTCTTAAGAAGGGGTTCTCCTGGTGTGATCTTCTCTATGACATGAGAAAAATTACCTTTGAGGTGGAAGGGTTTCTTTTTAAAGCCTAAGCCAACAGTGTCTTTGTTTGCCCTACCAGTATGTGAAATAGGTGTTATAAGACCTTCTCCTCTGACTCCTGGAGGTCCTTTACCTGGATAGCCCATCTTAGCCATTAATTTATCTCCTGGACCATATGACTTAGAAGGGATTTTGGATAATGTAGAGTCACTAGTTTGAACAACTTGAGATTCAGGTTCCTCTTTGTATAGCCATGTAAGCACAACTTCATCTTCTTCAAATTCTTGCTTGGAGACTTGTTCTGCTACAAAATTCTTTTTATATGCCTCAAGAGGTTCTTTAGAGTCTAGTTTGGACTGTTTTAAAGATTGTCTATAAGACTTAGGTGAGATAGGTAGAGATGTCAAAGATAAGACTAGTTCTATAGTATATTCTCCCATACCATTTTCTTTGATATTGACCTCTTTTGCAACGTCTTCCATTTTAGATGTGGATGCTTCTTGTGTTGGCTTAATGGAAGATTCTCTGTTATTAGGCACAATTTTATCTACACTTTTTTTCAATGTATTGCAAGTGGTGGATATGTCTACTGGAATAGTGACCTCTACTCCTTTATAAGGAAATTTCAAGCATTGATGGTATGTAGAAGGAATAGCTTGCATTTCATGTATCCATGGTCTACCTAGAAGAATGTTGTAAGCCAAAGGTAGATCAAGAACTTGACATATAGTATCTCTGATAACCAGACCTACTCTAATAGGTAAGACAATGGTGCCTTTAGAAGATCTTTCTTGTTCATCATAGGATTTTATAGTTATTTTCTTTCTAGGATCAATAACCAATTCTAAAAATCCCAATTGTGTGACCAAGCTGTAAGAACAAATGTTTAGGCCAGCACCCCCATCTATCAACACATGTTTAACTCTACGGTTCTAGATCAAGACTTCTATATGCAAGGGCTGGTTATACGGGTGACTCAAGGAGTTGTCATCTTCCTCTAAAAAGGAGATATATTGTGGAGATGTACTATGTCCAACCATAGTTTGGAACTGGTCTAAATCAAGTTCGTCAGGAATATTGGATCCGAGCAAAGCTTTATTTGGAATAGCTCTATGAGCTGGAGATATCCAAAGAAACTCAAACATGGAGACTTTAGCATTGGTATGCTGGAGTTGTTGGACAATACTATATGAAGTAGGCCTCATGTCTTTAGGATTTGAAGATTTAAATGTAGCCTTTTGTTTGGAAGCAGAAGAAAGATTGAAGGGCATCTTAGGGACATTTGATGAACCTGGGATTTGTCCATTCAGATGTGCCTGAGCTTGTGATCAAGTAACTTCATTAGCTGAAGGATGATCTCTATCTCTTCGCACAATTGTGATAAAATTACAATGCTCAGAGAGACAAGGTTCAACCATATTGATAACAACATTATTTCTAGGGTAAGCATAAGTGACCTTTGCCCCCATATTAGGCTGAGAAGATGAAACTTCTTGACCATGTTTCAGAAATGGTTTTGTGAATGTTGTATGATCATTATTGCTCTTATGATTTTCAATCGTGATGTCTCCCTTATCAATCAAATCTTGCATAGTATGTTTCAACCATAAGTAGTTATTAGTTTTGTGACCTTTACCCTGATGGAAATCATAGAATTCATTCTCTCTCCACCATTTTGGTTTAGGGTCAGGATTAGATTGTCAAATCTTAGGAAAAGAGATGATGTTATTAGCCAGTAGAGTTCTCATAGTTGATTCCAAAGACTCTCCAAGAGGAGTGAACTTTCTTTTATTATCAGCGGACCAAGATTTGTATTCTGGCTTCTTTTGAGATTGTTCGGACACCTTTTGCTCTGAAGATTTGATGGCTTGGGTACCAATAGTTAGATTGAAAGATGGTGCCTTTGAAGGGGCATGGATAGTATCAATAACACCATCTATGACAATGCCTTTATTCTTATTCCAATTTTTGTTCTTGTCTTTAGAACTAGATCCTAATTCGTACTTGTCCTTTTGAAGTGTAATGTCTCCTTTTTTTACAAGTACTTTTTCAATTTTGATTGCATTGTCTACCATCTTATCAAAAGATGTATGATATTGCATTTGTAAAGGGTAGTTGATCTCTGGGACAAGATTATTGATGCAGATTTCCAGCTTCTCAATTTTTGGAATAGGCCTAGCATATAGAGAGAATTTCTTCCTCCATCTTTTGAGAAATGTCAAGAATGGTTCTCCTGGATATTGTTTGAGATTGTAGATATTAATCATGGTGACTAGATGTTGAATGTTGTAGGAGTATTTCTGATAGAACAATTTGATCAACTCCCCAAAAGTTTTGATAGTAGAAGGCAATCTAGAGAACTAATGAATGGCTGCTCCTCCCATAGATCGAGGAAAAAGATGCATCAGATAGGTTGGTTCATGCATGAACTCCATAGATTGTGTATAGAATTCTCTGACATGATCTTGAGGATCCAAGTGTCCATCATACTTATCATATTTAGGCATCTCCACTCTTTTTTGGAATGGTGGCATGTACAAGTCTTTGTCAAATGGAAAAGGACATAGGGCCTCCATGGAGAACTCATTGGGTTCCTTTTCTTTCTCAAGTTTATTAAGTTTGACTTGCATGGTGTGCATTTGTTTCATCATAGCCAAAATAGGAGTTTCTTCCTCATGCATAATGATATCTTTAATATTAAAGTTGGGAGGAAGTTTAGCTCCTTGATGACCTAATTGTAAAAAGTATGCTTCTCTATCTTCTTTCAAGAAATGCTTCATCATTCTTTTGAAGTCATCATCATTTTGATACCAAGCAATTTCTTCAGGTGTGGGTTCTTGATCTACACCATGTTGAGATTGAGCTCTTTGAGAGGCAAATTTTGTCCCTACTTGAGACATGGTAGGAGTTCTCCCTGGGATAGATCGAGGAGGAGTTTGTTGATTACCTCTGTGAGTTGATGGAGGAGGAATGTAACCAGTTTTCAATCAAAAATTGCCAAGACCATTGTCTTCATAAAGACCAGAATTGTAGAGTTGCTCAAGAATTGGAGCCTGGAGAGTATTCAAAGGTATTGTATGGGATACTTCTCCAGATTTCTTGTGAGAGGAAGCTCTAGTTTCCACCATTAACCTTGGGTGAAGCAAAAGTATAAGATGAAGACAACTGAAGAAAGACTTGATTTGAGAAGATCAAATGATGCAAACTTGTCAAGGTTTGATTGATTGAAGCTTAGATTAGACATAAATGAAGGAGACTGTGCCCTAGATGTATGGGTAGATGCCCAAAAGATAGCGAACATGAATTCACAACACAGCCATTTTGAAGATGGATTGAAGATTGATAGTTATGACAAGGTTTTGACACAAGATGATAAAGACTGAAATCGATTAAACAGAAGGCTAAATTGGATCCAAAAGGTCACTTTAGGAAAATGATTGGATTCTTAGTAGTTGCTGCTCTATTCCTAACACAGTGATTTTCTTGAAAGACTCTAGAAATAGGCTGAAAAAGCTGGGTCTCTGACAGTTCTGACAACTTTCTGGCAATTTTTCAAAATTTCTCAAATGACTTTCTGTAGGCTCGTACGACAGTGGGTATAGTATGAAACAAAAATTGAAAAACTTGTACAATAGTTGCAAAACTCACATGACAGTTGATAGCAAGGTTTTTGACTTTTTCTAAATTGACTGGTAGCAAAAATCGTACGATAATATACTAGCTACCATATGACAATCTAGGGGTTCTGAAATGACAATAGCCAAAAGTCGTACGACTTTCTGACTTTACAAGATGACTTTTGACTCCAGAAAGGTGTTTGACATCAGATTTTGCAATTTTTTAGATTTTTAGTTTTAGATTGTTCACAAAATTGTCTATCCAGATTTGAAGATTGTATTGGATTGATTCATTCTTAGTAACTAGATAGATAAACAGGCACGCAAAATAGCGAGCAATTGATTTCAAGCACGTCTGAAAACAATGAATAGGGGACAAAGAAACCCTACGCATGAACAATCAAGTGACTGAATTCTGCTAATCCCTAAAAGTGCTAACAGTGTATGTTCCAAAAAATTTTGCAATAACGCACATATTCTTAGAAAATGAAAATTTGGCCTCACTAGGGTTTTTAGTAATGGTTTGACTCTGCAACTTTTGTGATCTCAAGAGGGTGAACTCCAATCCAGGTGCACCGGGGTTTTGACATAGTCTAAGAATTTAATCAATCAGGAGTTGCTAGGGAGATCTGACAGCCCAACAAGAGACCACACCTATGAAGATTTCCTCCACAAGGACATTTATATAGCGGCTGCTGCTACCACGGTGAAAATGGCTATTACCGCTTGAGGTTTTGTCAACGTGGTTGACCCAATTAAGGGAATGTCCACTATGGTTAACACTCTCTAAAGGTGACTTGCAAAAGATACCACATGGAGACTAGTTCCAAATTCAAGGATCTAAGTTTTTGGTACTACCCAAAAAGGGAGTAGAGCATAGTCCTCTAGCCTTTTCACTTTTAACCCAAACAAAGTAGATAGATTAATCCGACACGCTAAGACCAAGATTATCTCACAAAGATCTATGATGTTAACCACTTATGATCTATCAATCTCTCTAGAGAGAGAATGTATCAATCAGAAGCTGAAGACACACAAATCTAGTAGAATGTGAGATGCTCTAAATAACCTCCCTACCTACAAGGGTTCCTTCGTTGAGAAGAGTTTCATTGGAAACCCACTCTCTCAAGAACCATGAATAGTGTTCATAGGGCCTATTTACTATGTGTAACAAAGATGTTGAAAAGCAAATCTATGTTAGTTTTTATAGCCCAAAATGAAATTTGTGATATGAAAGCAATGGAGGTCAAACAAGCTTGACATGCAAGAGTTTTTTTTTTTTAAATCCAAATCGAAATGTTATCAGCTGAGAAGATTACCTGAATTCCTCACAACACGCTTAGTAGATTCTTACCTATTTTTAGCAATTCTCACACTTTTTCCCAATCAAAATTAGCAGAAATCAATCAGAAACAACAAATTTCAATTGTTAATGTTAGCTGTCAGTCCCAATCAAAAAAACAAATCTAGAAAACTACCTGAAAAAGTAAAATGACAATTGAAACCTAGCACTAAAACTCGTATGACAGTGGGTCACCTCCCAAATGACAGTCCAGAAACTCGTACGACACTGGGTATCAGATCATACGACAACAAGGCTTCCAAATGACACTGTGTTTATGATGGTATGATCCTCGATCAAATCAACTGTCATACGATAGTGGGTACCTCCTGATACAAGTTTCTGATAAAAACTCGTATGAAAATTGTAGGGACAAAAATTAAAAATCACAGCTTGGAACAGAAAAATGACAAGAAGATGATAGAAATTGATAGAAATTGAATGGAAACCCATTTCAAGGCCCCACGGTGGGTGCCAGAAATGTGTGTGTGAATTTTGTACCTAGTTGTAGACACAACATTTCAATAAAACATTAGAGGTTAGCTTAAAATCAAAATTGTGCAGTGAAATGGAAACTAATCTAACCAGGAGATTTACTGCCTTCTAGTAGATGCGAGTATGTATTCTCATATTGGACCGAGATCAGTGACCTTGACGACATCTAAATGAAGGATTTCAATGTAGAATCTAAATATGAGATGAATGCAAATTAATCTATATTTTTGGTTTTCTATGCAATAAGATGAGATAAACTGATATGAATCTATTCTAGATGAAAAACTGATATGCAAATAAGCTACAATGAATTGCAAATAAGATTGATCTCACAAAAGTTGTTGATTTGCAAAGAAGCTTCAATTCTTCAGATATCAATTCACCAGCGTGATTGTGCAAATTCGTGGATTGATTTTGGCAAAGTATGCAAACTTGTGAGATGAATTATGAAGAGCTGAGCCTTGGTTTTATAGAAATCCAGGGCTTTGGAGGTGCATGGAAAAAGCCATAAATCACTTAGGTTGATTTTTGAGTCAAGGAATTAAAGATAGTTAACTCACAAAAAATCATGCAAAAACAACTTTTTGATTTAAATCAGAAGTTGAGATCAGCTTTTAACTCAAAAGAGAGTTGAGTTTATTTTTAAAACAACTTGAATTGATTTTCTGATTTAAAGTTCAACCGCTTTTTGGATGTGCATAATTAATTATGAACTAAATTAATAAATAAAGTGATTTATCCTCAACTTAACTGATTTTATAAATAAAACAATTGATTTATGGGTTAATCAATTATTAAATCAAACTTTTATTCAAAAACCATATTATTAAATTTGACAATTGACATTAATTAATTTAATAAGAATTTAATCAATTAGTCATGGGATATTTGATTTATTGTCAAAATGAAATAATATAATTTAGGAATAAATATAATTAAATCTAATTAAATAATTAAGTGGCAGTATTAAATCTAATTAATTAAATATTCAAAATATTCAATTAATCAAAATTTAGGATAAATAGGATTTATCACCAAATAATCATTAAATTAAAGATAATTAGGATAAATAGGAATATTCCCCGATGCAGAATTTGAGATAATCAATTAGGATTCGATGATGTTTAGATGTGCCTTAGGTTAGGACTTTGATGTTGATTTCATTCGATGTGTCAATATAGGATGTTAATGAACCTATAGCCCATTTTTGGGGTATTACAAGTAGAAGCCTCCATACATCAATCCAGTTGTAAGATTTCTCTTTGAAGTGTACTGGATTGATGTGATCCTCTACATCTTAGTTTTTATCACGAGGGGTAATGACCCCTAACTTTCCTAGAAGAGTAGGCTTTTTGCTGCCAACATCCTTTATTTTCTTTTTCTTGACCCTACTTTGCGCTTTTGTCTCCTTTCAAATTTCTTCCTCTTTTCCTTTTATTTATCCTCTTTCTCTATGTCAATTTTATTCTCTTTCATATCTCTATTCATCTCCATTGGATCAAACTCTTCTCCTTGTGTGTTTGTTCAATGTTCAGTACTTTTTGTAGATATATTACATATGAGACATATGACAATCTTCTACTTACTATCATCATTCCTCATCATAGCACATCGATATCTACCTATTTTCCTTATGAAAATATTATTTTTCCTTGTCAAACCATTGATTATATCTTATACATGATCATTCTCTTACCTCTAGGAAATTGATTCTTGATTCTACAATATGAGGCTCTCTATCCATACTTGCCACAATCAAAACAACTTCAACTAAAATTATGAGGTTTAGGACATATTTCCGTAATCTTCTTGTTCATCTTCCTTTTTCTGTCATTTCACTTCTTCTAACATTTTGTATTCTTATTTTCCTTGTCCTTCCTCTTCTTACCCTTATCCTTTAGCCTGGATTTGTCCTCATGTTCTTTAGTTTTAGGCTTGTCTTGTCCAAACTTGAAACATTCTCCTTTCACATATCTGACACCCTTTTTTTTCTCTTTCAAGTAATGCCTCAAGTTTAGCTTCTCTAAGGATGAGCTTCTCCACATGGTTATTTATGGTTGCAATCTCTTCCTTGACATACCTTGACCATTCATCACCAATTTGTTCAACTTCTAATATAAGGAAACCCCGATCTTTTGGTCTTACTTCTTGTTTCAACTCCTTTTCTCTTATCACCAATTATGTGTCCCTCATTTTGATTTAATATTATACACATTGGCACCATCTATTTTATCACAGGTATTTGTTCTTTCTTGTGTCTATAATCTTCATCACTTGTATTCATTGGTACACTACGAGCTTTGGTTTGAATCAATTGACCTTTTCTCTGATTATCATTGCTGATTTTCTTTTCAACATTAGACTTATTAGATCTGGTTAGATTCTCAATAATTTCTTGCATCTTAACATTTATGCTTTCGATTAACTTCTTTAGCCTTTTGTTAAGACACTTATATGCTCTTCTATTGGTAGAGTATCCAAGGAATATACCTTTATCTCTCCTTTCATCAAACTTTCCTATATCTTCAACTCTCTTTATATAGAATTTACTACCAAAAAATTTGATGTACTTAACCATAGGCACATGACCACACCAAATTGCATAAGGTGTCTTACCAGTTCCATCTCTAATATGCACTTGATTAAGAGTTTATATTGCAGTTCTCACAGCTTCTCTTCAAAATGTATATGGAACATTCCTCTCCAACATCATGGTCCTAGAAGTCTCTATAATTAATTTGTTCTTCTACTCTACTATGCCATTATATTGTGGAGTCCTAGGAGTAGAAACTATCTCTTGATTCCATGCATCTCATAAAATGTGTTGAACTCATTTGATGTAAACTTTCTATCTCTATTTGATCTCATATTCTTCAAATTTAGATTGGTCTCATTCTCCACCATTGACTTGAAGGCCTTAAACTTACCAAAATATTTTGACTTCTCCTTCAAGAAGGTCACCCATACCATCTTTGAATAATCATTTATTAGTATCATAAAATATCTAGCTCCTTGCAAGATTTTAATCTTTGTAGGACCACACAAATTAGTATGAACAAGATCAAGCAATCAATTTGAATTCTCTTTCTTAGATTGAAAAGTAGATCTTGTTTTCTTACCAAATTGGAATTCCTTACAAAAATTGTTAGCAATATTCTTCATCATGCCAACTATCCAACCCCTATGCACAAGAATAGTGCATCAAAATCAAAACATGTTCAAGAAGGCCAAGGATGAACCAATATACTCTTACCACACTGAACATGTTGCAATGCTCAATTGTAAACCCTATCTGAAATCTAGATCCACCCAAAGAATCTCAAACTCTACACTAAATGCTCAACTAAATGTCTGGATCCCAATTGACTCTATAGAGTACACCATATAAACCATGTGGTGTCAACATAATAACATAAAAATGCTTCAACAAAGTTAACCCCAATAGAAGGAAGAAGCAATCCACTATCTAGAACAATCCCTAGATCCCATAGCCAATATGGAAGTCTGCCAAAATGGACATTCTCAAACTTTTGTTGCTCAACTCTGATCCCAACTTCACCATACCAGAATTGATGAAGCCAACCAAGAGGACCCACCCAAACTGCAGTGCTAACCCTATTGCCACCTAAGTCCCAATGCAAGTGAGACACACATCCATCTGTAGTATGGAGATAAGAACTCCTAAAGGTATCTGTATCACAACTACTATCTCCATCCTTTGCTAATCTATCATGGATATGATCACTTTGCAAGTAGCTCCCCACTAACTCGTAGCTACTAATTCCACCTAATAAAGATGGTGAATACCCATCCCACAAAGGATGGTATAATCCTGGAGCTAATCCACATTGATATATAACCAAATCCTCTACGTGTGGATCAAAATAAAAATGGTGAGCACTCCTCACTATATAGTTTTGGTAAAATGCTCTAATCTCAATCAATGGCTCATCACTAACAACTCAAGAATTAGGAGGTGTCTCCAATCTCTAACCCCAAATAACTGATCAGGAAGGATCATTGGTAACTCTCTCTACAAACCCAACCATGAAATCTTTATGAGGGAGCATTGCAGTCAAAGTATCTACAATTGCTCCTACCAATTGCCAATTCTTGTGAGAACCTCAGATGAGAGTACCCTCAATGACTCCAAATGGTCCCTCCTGCAACTTTGGACTCTCAGGTGTAATCACCTAAAATTAGGCTAATAGAACCTAAGGCCCTATTTGCCCTTAATTTGGTATGTAACCTTAATTATGTTAATTTTATTTCCGATCATTAGCATAAAACTCTCAAAAATTGAATAAACCCCATCAAACCCTAAATCAAACACTCATCACTAAAGTCCTAGCAAAAATCAAAGGTATTAACTCTAGGCCTATTTAATTAATTCAATCCCATTAAAAGCAAAGGCTAGAGTTATTAATTAAAAGAAATGCATAAATGCCTCTAAAATCAAACAAACATAACAAACACAAATGGAATCAAAGAGGCTTGCATGGATCAAGGATCAAGCCAAGATGCATCTCAACCACTCCTCACAGATGCATCTCAACCCTTGAATCTCTCCAATATTCTATAAAATAGAATTTTCAAAGACTTCTTCTCTTCTTCTACATGCTTTGCTAATGCTTAGATTTTTGACATACTTACTTGTGAATTTGAGGCTTCATAATCCATGATTATTAAACTCTCAAAGCTTGGAGGATTCACCCATTAATGCTTAGATTGATAGTTGTTTTCATGTTTTCAAGCTTTGAATTAATTAGCAAACACTTCAAATTGGTTTGGAATGAAAATAACTAAGATTTCATGCTTTATGTTAGTTTCATGCATTTCATCTTGAATCTCTCATTTTAGTGTAGATTGTCACTATTTTAAGGGTCAAATCTGAGAGCCAACTAACCCTTATTTCATACTCACATTAATTAGAGAGCAATAGGATGCTTTTGCTTGTTAGTTTTTCAATTAGATTCTTATTTTTCTCTAACAAGTGATGTTATTATCCTATTGAAGTGTTGTGTTATAGATCACAAACTCACACACACATTTCTGGCACCCACCGTGGTGCTGAGCCCCTGATTTTTAATTTGTATTGCATTTTCAACTAACTATTGCCGTACCAAAATTTTCTAGAGGATCACTTTTGGGAAGATCATCTGCATCTAGTAAATCCAAGGTCACATCCTGGATTAGCAGATCGCATTTGGAAACAAGCTCGCACCTATTTGAAATGCAGGATCGCATCTTGTAGATCCAAATCACATTTGGGAAATGGGGTTGCATTTGGTAAATAGGGTCATTTCTAGGAATTAGGCGGGAAGAATTCTAGGATCACATTTGGTGTTTTTCATTGCATTCTTGGCTCTCCTGATTCTTGACCAATTTCATTGTTTATGTCTCTGGTTTTTGACAGCCTAACTATAGTTTTGCAGGTTGAAATGATAAAAAATTCAAATACTAACTTGTCTTTGATTTGCTTTAAGGATAAAATGAACATTATGCCTTTTGTTTTGAGCACTTAATGGAAATTTGATTTCACTTTGTAAACCAATTACAGGACTATGCACTTTTCTCCTTGAGAGAAAATCAGAAACTCAAAAATTGGCTTATATTTTGGAGTTAAGTTCAGGAATGAATGCTAACAATTTGCATAAGTAATTTTCTTTGAAGCATTATCTTTAGATTTTGGATTTTCGAACAAACTAACAAGCTAATGGGTGAACTTGGTGTCTGTGATTGATTTTGAAAGCCTAACGGTTGTTTGCAGGACATTTTCCCAAGACCAAAAACAAGAAAAGACTACTAATGCTTGTCATGTAGGTTGCCTCTAAAGAAAAATTGACAAAAGAACTTCATGCTTGATTTTTATAGGAATATTAAACAATTTGAGATCAAGTTGCAAATCAACTAGAGGATTCTGCTCTTTTGCCCTTGAGGGAAAACCAGAAACTCAAATGTTGGCTTGCTATTTGGCATCAAATTGGAGTAATTGAACTCTTAATATGCATGATGTGTTTGGAATTTGTGGTAGAAGTTATGAGATTATGCTCTTATCCTTCATGGAGAACTAGAAATCCAGAGCTTACTATCACTTGTTCATTTTCTTTATTGTACACCTTTAAAGGGCCTGCTAGTTGAGGAAAAAATCTCCTGGGAATGACCCAAGTGGGGACAAGTCTTTTGCCAACTCTTCCATCCCACTATAAAATTTGATGCTTCTTTGAGGCTAAAGCCTTGGAAGACATGATTTATCTTGTCTTGGGAGATTGATGATCAATCCCAATGACTGACTTGGATTTCATGTAGAGTGGAGCCGCTTTAATCTCGCTTCTCAAGACTATACACTTTCAGGTTCCTATAGGGTTAACAGCCTTAATCCTACTTGTGAGATTATGGGAGATAATCATGAACGGATGCCTTCATTAAAATCTCTATGTTAGATGCTACCCGGATCACCCTCGAAAGGTTTTTATCACTTGTGTGAGGCAAATAGTAATTGCCCCAAGAAATTCACCATATCGAGCCCCCATTGATGTTAACACTTGGAAAATATGGCCTCCAATATCCATTGCATGTTATTGGACTGCGATATTCTAAGGAGTCTTTGGGTGTGTTCCTAAGTCAGTGAACAAGTGGTTTCAATCTCTACCTAGTATAAGGAAGGTTAGGTGTGTTTGATTAAAATGATTGCTTGATGTGTTCTAAATACAAAGTTAGTTAATTTCCCCCAAATGAACAAGTACACAACATTTTCAAGCACCTAACAGTCACTGGAATCTAACAGACATGACACATTTTTTGAGAAAAACTAAAATTGCAAATTCCTAGTCATCATAAGATCGCATCCGGTATTCCTGAGTCGCACCCCGCATCCCAGATTGCATATGTTCAAATCTGAGTCACATTTGGTATACACACCATTTCCCAGATCGCAACTGGTGCACACACCATTTCCCACGTCGCATCCAGTATTTCTTGAGTTACATCTGGTGTTCCAATTTGTTTACCAGACACTGTTTAAGATCACATCTAGGATAGAGAGCATTTCTGTACATCCCAGAAACAAAATTTTCACATTTCTAGATACCCATTTGGCCAATTAGTAGGTTACTATTGTCAAAACATAGTCATCTGATACCCAGAAAGAGTCATCTTTGAGAATGTCTTGTCACCTTGCATAGTCTAAATTTGCATTGTCCCATTGTGAAGTCAGTTAACCCAATAAGTTACAAACAAGTTCTCAGCTCATAAACAGGGCACTTAAACACCCTTTGACACTGAAACTTTCACTTTCAAATCCGCTTGCACTTTGGTTCCCAACTCATAAGCAAGGAATTCTAACCCCATTTGATGTTGGATCCATAAAGACATTTCAAACCCACTCTTGCATCCTTGGATTCACAATCAAACATTGCAAACTATTAGACCCACTTTTAAACACAAGACACTCATTGGTTCCTCAATCCAATTTTCATGGTTGTTACAAGGCACAAAACTTACAATATTGAAACAAACCCGTTCTCGGAAGGAGAACCCATATTCACATTGGAAATAGGAGAGACTTCAAGACTCAATCCCTTGTATGGTGCTACACCTAGTACTACTTATACAGCAACACCTGAACCAATAAACATGGATGATCAAGGTGAATACCGATGGGATGAAAGATTCCATGCACAAAATAAACAAGCAGAACATGAGAGACAAAAAAAAAAAGCCCAATATGATGATGATGAGGATGATATTGATGATGATGCAAATCCTATTGAACAAGAATACAATAGAGCTTTAAGCAGCAAACGATTTCACAAAATTCTTGAAAGAGCCTTGAAAGAAAACAAAGAGAAATACTTCTTAGAACTTGCTTCCCGAGGTGTGAAATTACCCAAGGACTATGATGTGGAACAACTCAAAAAAAAGATGGATATTAGTCCTATGTCAATCCTAAATAGACAATTCCTTGCCATGAAAGCAGAAATTCAAGAACTCAAGGAATCAAAGGACAAACCAAAACAACAATATTCTTTAGAGCACATATGTGCTTTCCCTTTTGATAAGGGATTCACAATGGTTCCATTTCCTAAAAATATTACAATACCAAAGTATGACAATTACATGGGAGATTTTGACCCTCAAGATCATGTGAGGGAGTTTTGTACAACTAGTATGGAGTTCATGCATGAACAAACATACCTCATGAGGCTATTTCCACGAAGTCTAGGTGGGCAATCTATAGAGTGGTTTTCCAAATTACCTATTGGAATCAAGACATTTGATGAATTGGTGCAAAAATTCATACAACACTACTCCTACAACATCCAACACATAGTCACCATGTTGGATTTGGGCAATACCAAACTAGAAAATAGGAGAATCATTCTTGAGTTTCCTACAAAGATGGAGAAAAATATTTGCACGATATGCTAGGGAAATACCTAAAAATGAAAAAAATGGATATCTTCATTAACAACTTGGTTCCAGAAATGAATTTCCCAATTCAATTACAAGGACCACCAAGCTTTGACAAAATGATTGATAATGCTCTCAAGATAGAGGAAGTTCTAATCAAGAAAGGTGACATTACCATTCACAAGGAACATAAGGACAAGTCCTATCCCACTAAGGACAAGTACAAATATGAAAACAAGAACAAACATGTGGTTAATGATGGAGTGGTTGATACTCCTAATCCAAAACCCAAACTAGATGTTTTCAATTTGACAACAAGTCTTCAAATGAACAAGAGTCTGAATCCTACTATGACTCCAAAAATGAACAATACTTTCAACAAACCTCGAAGAGAACCTTGTGCACCATGGCCCAATAAGAGAACATTTACTCCATTGGGAGACACCCTGGAAGTGGTCTTAAAATCACTTGTGGAAAACAACATTATTACAATTCCTAAGCCCAACAAGCCTTGGGATCCAGAAGATAAACCCAAGTGGTGGAATGATAATGACTATTGTGATTACCATCATAATAAAGGACACACCACTAATAATTGCTTGAAATTGAGACATGTCATTTAAGATCTTATTGAACAAGGGAAAGTCAAGGTAGATGGACATCACATGAACAATGATCACAGGGCATTTCAAACCCCACTACCTAACTATGAAAAAGGAGAAACTTCTAAAAGCAATAAGATTAACTACACATACACTGACAGTGACAATGTAATCAACATGATCACTCTCAAAGGAGTGAAGAACAAAGCTAAATCTACAAATGCTGTAACATGAAGCCAAGAAAAACTTACTCTTAAAGGATTTTTAGCATCTAACACACCACCTAAAATAGCAACAACTTCTAAACAAGTGGTTCCATCTCCAAAATTTAATCTTGTGGAAAAATTACAAAAGACACCCGCATAGATATCTATTCTAGAGTTGTTGAAACTCTCCCCTAGTCATAGGGAGGTTCTTGATCATGCCCTATTGAGCACCAATGTACCAAAAGACTTAGATGTGGATAGATTCCAGGCCATGGTTGGTCACATGATTTCCCTACATTACCTATCTTTTTCAAAAGAGGATGACAAATCAACGAATCAGCCACATAATCAACCCCTTCATTTAGAGGTTCTTATTCATAAACACTAATTCAAGCATGTCTTGATAGATGGAGGTGCTGGTTTGAACATTTGTACTTATAATTTGATAAAACAACTGGGTTTCTCAGAGCACGCAATTGATCCTAGAAGAAAGATAATAATCAAGGCATATGATGAGGAAGAGAGATCCTCTAAAGGATTGGTTGTCTTACCCATCAGATTAGGGCCTATAGAGCAAGATGTTATGTATCAAGTTTTTGATTTACCCCTTGCTTATAACATTCTTCTTGGGAGACCATGGATACATTCAATGCAAGCAGTGCCTTCCATGTGTCATCAATGCCTAAACTTTCCTCACAATGGAGTGGAGGTGACTATTCCAGCGGATACTACATATACTTGCAATAACCTCAAATAAACTAAAAGCATGGTTCCACATAACAAAGAAGGGTCCACCAAGGTAGAGACATCTAAAGAAATGGTCTTGAGGAGCTTTGCAAAGAAGATCAATATCTAAGAAACAAACATGGGAGAGTACAAAGTAGATCCTGCAGCATCTTTGACAGATCTTCCTATATCTCCTAGAACTCAAGGAATGCCCTCATCTACATTTACACCTTCTAATGGTAGTGCTTTGACAATACATGAAGGAACTGAAATGGTGAAAGCAAAAGTGTCCTTAGAAGAAGAGAATGAAGAGAAAGCTATTTTGCAATGGCTTTACAAAGAACCTAAAGAAGATGGGAATGTTAAACATGTTGAAATATCTTCAAGAAAATATGGGAAAGGATATGAGCTTATGAAACAAATGGGGTACAAAGGAAAAGGACCATTGGGACAAAACAACAAAGGACTAGTGGAACCCTTACACATGGATTTCAAAAATCCTAAGGACAAGACTGGACTAGGCTTTAGAGAGGCTAGATTTCATCCCACAGTAGAAAAAGGTCTTATGTTTGATAGATCAAGAGACTCTGATGATGAAGAAGAAGTGGAAGGACAGCCCATTCCTTATGAAAGATTGTTACTCTTACAAGGAGACCCAGAGGTTACATTCCTTGGTACAATTCTTTAGCAAAAATCAAAGAGAGAACAAATAGATGATACTAATGAAGAGTAAGAACAAGAACCTCTTATCTTTGATACACCACACTTTGATGAAGAGCCTGAAGCAATGGATCCACAAGAACCATTTCAAGAAGAATAAAAACATGCTAATGAAGAAAATGAGGTGCCTATGACTATTGCCCACTTCTTGGGGGTCTCAGATTATAGTCAAGTGGATTCACATGAGTATGAATGGGATATCCTTTCTGATGCAACCATGGACATAGAAATAGATGTGATACACAAGTTTGCTCCTAGAGTCTTTATTGAAGAAGGAGAAAGTTCTAATGTTAGATCGCTAGTGTTAGATACACATAACATTAACATGAACTCTAATAATAATGAATCTGACTCTAATAATCCTAACACTTATCTAGAAGAAAACTTAATAGATGATGTTTTCCAAGTTATGAATGATGATAACAATGCAGTGATGTCTCTTGAACCTATTGAATCTTTGTCCTTGACAAATCCTAACTTGATAGACTGGGATGAATCCACAAACACAAGCTTGCTATCCTTTGACAATGACTATTCCATAGCCTGTTATTTTAATGCTTGTGAACTATTCCATTCCTCCACTAGTAAAATGAGCAAAACCATGACTGAAGAGGATATCAAGTTTCTCAGTCTTAAAAAGAAAAACAAAATGAACAAGAGGTCTAATGGTGAAAACCACTTAGTGGCAATATCAAACCCTAAAAGAGAAAAATAAAAAGATGCATCCAATGGTGAAAACCTCCTTGAGGCACCAAAGGATGGGATGCTTGATATCCTCCCAGATCATTTCCAAGAAAGGTCCTCAGTTCCGATTGAACCTACACAACCCATTAATTTGGGAATAGCAGAAGCTCCTCAATTAGTCCACATAGCTCAATCGTTGACAGAAGATGAGAAAATCCAATTCACTGATTTCTTCAAAGCAAAGAAGATCAAATTTTCTTGGTCTTACTTAGATATGCCTGGATTGGATATAGATTTGATTATGCACCATTTGTCTATTTCACCAGATGTGAAACTTGTCAAGCAAAAACTTAGAAAAATGAATCCACATGTGGCATTGCTAGTGAAAGTAGAACTGGAAAAACTATTGAAAGCATGATTCATTAGAGCAATTGATTATGCGGACTGGATCTCCAATATAGTTCATTTTTCTAAAGAATATAAATCAATAAGAGTGTGCACAGACTTTAGGGATCTCAACAAGACTTGTCCTAAAGATGATTTTTGACTTCCAAACATAAACATGATTGTGGACTTAACAGTAGGTTATGAGATGTATTCCCTAATGGATGGATTTTTAGGATATAATCAGATCAAAATTGCTCCTAAAGACCAAGAGAAAATAGCATTCACTTGTGCGTGGGGAACCTATTATTGGAATGTGATGCCATTTGGTCTCAAAAATGCAGGTGCCACATATCAAAGGGCAATGACCACAATCTTCCATGACATGATGCACAAGAACATGGAAGACTATGTTGATGACACTTTGGCAAAATCAAGAATAAGGACTGCACACATAGAGGATCCGAGGAGAATCTTTGATAGGATGGAGCAATTCCAATTAAGACTTAATCCTAAGAAGTGTGCATTTGGCGTGTCATCTGGAAAACTCTTAGGATTCATAGTTTCAACTAAGGGAATTGAGGTGGATCCAACAAAGGTGAAAGCAATTTTAGAAATGAAACCACCAAAGAACATTAGTCAAATGAGAACCTTACAGGGCAAGCTATAATCTATAAGAAGGTTCATATCTCAGTTGGCTAATAAAGCACAAACTTTCACAAAATTGATGAGGAAAGGAACCACATTTACTTGGGATGCATAGTGTGAGAACTTTACCCAAGTCAAGAATTATCTGATGAATCCTCTAATTCTAATAGTGCCAATCTATGGCAAACCTTTGTTGCTCTACATATCAGCTATAGATACATCACTAGGAGTATTGCTTGCACAAGAGGATGAGACCAAGAAAGAATGAACCATATATTACATTAGTAGAACATTGGTCACATATGAGCTAAACTATTCAATGATTGAAAAGGGATGCTTAGCAGTGGTGTTTTCATCTCAGAAGCTGAGGCACTATATGTTAACACACAAGGTAAAACTAATGGCTAAAATTGATCCACTTAAGTACTTATTGAATAAATCAATGCTGACAGGAAGACTTGCTAAGTGGGTCTTGATTCTAAGTGAATTCAACATTGAGTATGTAGACAAGAAAGCCATTAAAGGGCAAGTGATTGCTAATCAACTTGCAGAGACGCCATTAACTAATGATAAGCCATTACTTGTGGAATTTCTAGATGAATCTATCATGCACTTAACATAACATCCCTGGGAAATGTACTTTGATGGATCCTTCACACAACAAGGATCAGGAGCTGGTTGCTTATTCATTACACCCCAAGGATATAAGATCCCAAAAGCTTATAAGATGATTTTTCCATGCACCAACAATATGGAAGAATATGAAGCTCTTGTGAATGGGCTCAAGCTTGCAATAGAGTGGAAAACCATTGAATTACACATCTATGGGGATTCACAACTTATCATCAACCAAGTGAATGGTGATTATCAGACTAAGGATGAAAAGCTAATGCCCTACAAAATAATGGTGGATGACATGAAAAAGTACTTTGTCTTCATTACCTTTCAGTAGATTCTAAGATCAAAAAATAGAGCAGCTGATGTGATGGCTACTTTAGTATCCATGTTACAATTGGAAGAACACCAATTTCGCTATGACTTCCTGGTGGAAGAACTCCCTTTCCTAGCTTATGACTATCCTGAATGCCAAATTGTTTATGCCCTGGAAACTCAAGTGTTGTCCAGATATGCCTCTATCTATTCCTATCTCAAAGACCAAATCATTCTCGAAGGCTATTCTAGAAACAAAAAAAGATCCCTCATAAGAGTACCATCCCGCTACATAATCATCGCTAATGATTTTTTTAGACGTAGTCTAGATGGAATGCTTCTTAGGTGTTTAGAACATGAAGAGTCTAATCGTGTATTAAAAGAAGTTCATGAAGGTGTGTGTGGATCACACTCGAATGGTTTTTCATTGGCCAAGAAACTCCTAAGGGTTGAATACTATTGGCCCACTATGGAGAAGGATGCTATCCACTTTGCAAAAACTTGTAAGAAATGTCAAATCCATGGTAACCTCATACATGCACCAGCTAGAGAGCTTATTCCTTTTATAACACACTGGCCATTTCAACAATGGGCCTTTGATTTGGTTGGTCAGATCTACCCCAATTCATCAAGTGGACACAAATACATCATCACCACAACTGAATATTTCACAAAGTGGGTGGAGGTTGTCCCACTATCCAATGCAATAGGAAAACATTTTTCAATGTTCATCTTGAATTACATCATTTGTCATTATGGCGTACCCTCATCGATTGTGACTGACAATGGGGGACAATTCAAGAACAAAGACATAGATGAGCTATGTCTACAATTTAAAATTACTCAGCACTATTCCTCAATCTATTACCCTCAAGGTAATGGACAGGCTGAGGCATCAAATAAAAACATTTTGAAAATATTGCATAGGACAATCAACAAATCAGGAAGGGATTGGCACTTACAAATCAATCCAGCATTGTGGGTTTATAGAAAAAGCATAAGAACACCAATTGGTGCAACCCCATTCACACTAGTCTATGGATCAGAAGTAGTCTTACCAGTTGAGGTAGAGATTTTGTCACTAAGAGTATCATTAAAACATGTAGTGACTAATGAAGATTATAGAATCTCTAGACTACAAGAGCTTGAATTGTTAGATGAGCGCAGACAAAAGGCATTTGATCATCTCAAAGCTTACCAGAAAAGAATGTCAAGAGGATACAACAAGAAGGTAAAACCCAAAAGCTTTCAGGTAGGGGATCTAGTTCTCAGAGAAAATCCAAAAAATCAACAACATTGAGAACAAAAGGGAAAATTTGAACCCAACTGGTTGGGTCCCTTTGTCATTATAGCAGCATTTGGATCAGGAGCCTATCAATTGGCTATGCCTGAAGGAGATGTTTTACTAGATCTTATCAATACTCTACATCTAAAAAGGTTTTATGCCTGACATTCTTGAGGAAGTTCCTATACAGTGAAAAGAGTCCTGAAAAAAAGTTCAAAAACAGCAAATATGGATCCTGAAAAAAATCAAAAACATTGGAAAATGTCCTGAAAAATGACTATCTTGGTGAAAACCTAGCAATAGGCACCTTGATGTGTCAACAAAAAAATCAGAAAAGAGAAAAACACAAAAAAAATAGAAAATCAAAAAGAACAAAAAATTTTGGAAAAGAGAAAAAGTGTCTTGGTGAAAACCTGGTAAATAGGCACCATGATAGCAAAAATAGAATAAAACTTTGGCCAAGTGGTGAAAACCTGGTAAACAGGTGCTACTTGTAATCGATGCTCTATCTATCAAGACAACACTTGCACTATTGGCCTATGTAAATACCAGTTTGTAAATACCCTTCAGTCACTTTCGTGACACACCAAATCCTAAGAGAACTATCAGAGAATTGTGCCTTCCTAAGACTGGAATCTGTCCACATTAGGGTCCTAGGCAAACTGTTTTTCCCTATGGGGCATTGATCAAATCACATTTTTTGACAGGATGTTGTGTCCACAATGACAATAAACTATGAACAATGGTATTTCTCAATACCACCAGCATCCGCAATGATAATAAACTACGAACAACGATATTTCTCAATACCACCATTGTCTGCAATTGACTATAAACTATGAAAAATGGTGTTTTTAAACACCAATTGGGTGGATCTAAAAATGTGTTTCTCAACACAACGTCATGATGAAAATAGTTTTTCTAAACACTAAAATAGGTAAGACACTAATGGATGAGGAAATGAATCTTTGATTGATGATAGTTCTTAAAGCATGTGTTTGCAAGATGAATCAAAAGTGTTTTTCAACACTATAACCATAATTGTCTATTTGTATTATGCAAATACAATGAACATGTTAAAGGACAATGAACTTTTCTTATTATCAATTTTTGATTGTTATGTTTCCTTGAGTAACTCAATGATGTCTACAGACTAAGAGAAACAAGGACTGGGGGCATAACATTTTCTTTGTCTTCTATTTGTGGTAATAAATCCAATGATCTTAGGTGATCATGGGGAATGGGTGTCTACTTATAAGTGCCTCCACCATGTAGTGGAATGCCATGTATACCTCAACCTATTTCCTATGAAAGCCTTAGTGAGGTTGGATCTATTTCCTTACCTATTTAAAAACTAACAAAGATAAACTATTTCCTAGTAAGGTGCATATTAAATCAGATTATACCCTAGGATATGAATACAAAATGAAAGGTCATTGCGGGTATACATTTACACATTATGCACTAGAAAAGAAATGGTTTATATCAAACAGGAAGTGACTAATAAGACATTTATAGCTGAGTACTTTAATGTTTAGGTTGTCTTCCGACATGATGAAATAAAAAGGATGTATTCATATTTTCAAGATTGCTAAATCTATCGGTGAAAATTGTACTATCCTAATGAGGTCTCGCTAACAAAGGCTCTATGATGAAAAAAAACCCGCTTTGAATAAACAGTGACTGTCATAGGTGTCTAGGTGCATTTCATATTAATTGCATTAGAATTCTTTTTAGTTGCATATCATATTAATTTGCATTAGATTCATTTAGATGCATTTCATTATCTTTAGTTGCATTGAAGTTCATTTTAAATTGCATTCATTTTAATTTATTTGCATTCATTTTAGTCTTGCATAAGCATGAAAATGTGGATTCAACTATCTGAAGCAATGGTATAAACTGAAAATCTATCTAAAGCATTTATGATATAAGCTGCAAATTTAGAACATTAAGCATTAACCATTTGACATGTGTGACCAAGTACATCATGGAATCATAATTAACTGAAACTAAAATGATTGAGTATAAATCACTGATATCCATTTACATCCATAAAACCATTTCATGTCATAAAACTACTTGCATTCTACATCCATAAATCATCCATACATAAATAAAATTGAGATGTCCATACATCGCATCGCAATACATCTCATACATCCATACATTCATGATAAACTTTGAAAATAACAAAAACATGAGCACATATCAGTGAAATATATTATGACATCATTTTATCATCACCTAATCTAATCTTGACCAAGTATGACTATCACATCAAATATCCCAAGCATAAATTTCACATGTGCAGAAATTAAAACCATCAGAGGTTAGATATCAGAGATAGCACATCAGATAAATCAAATAAAGAGCATCTATGGCAGAACTAACACAAGCATCAATACATCATCAACAATGTCCATAAATAGAATATCAGGAATGTCCATCAGAATATCAAACCATCAACAGTATCAGTATATCAAAGTAGAGATGAAAACAAATGAGATAGTGTATCAATACAGAGTCTAGAGGACATGAAAAATACATCGATCAAAAATGGTACATATACAAGATATACAATGAATCCAGAGATGCAAAATATGAACATCAAAGAGGTCTACACCTCACTGGCCTCCTTATCTTCAGCTGGAGGATCAGGAGGGGGTGCATCTGCTCGGCTAGGTGGTGGTAGTGGTGGCATGGCACCCTCTGACTGCTAAGCAATAATTGAATAGAGTGGAGCCCTTTGAAAAGTAGGAATAGCACCACAATATAAAGTGAAATAGTACATTGCCCTCTGTCCCTAGTGGGTGGCAGTATGAATGTATCTATTGTGTGTGTATGCTAAACACC
The DNA here is from genome assembly GCA_027943335.1 of Chamaecyparis obtusa. Lineage (NCBI taxonomy): Eukaryota > Viridiplantae > Streptophyta > Pinopsida > Cupressales > Cupressaceae > Chamaecyparis > Chamaecyparis obtusa. Next base: position 1,129,137 of record BSBK01003233.1, on the reverse strand, counting down.
TTCATGAAATTAGGATATTTAACTATCAAATCAAAGAAAATGCAATACAATTTTAACTAAGAAATGAAACTAAAATCCATGACATCACATGGTTCTCTAATCAAATGTGGTAAGTGAAGCTCTCAGCTCAATCTCCACTAGTGACACTTCTAAAATGAGAAAATATGATGCTACAAATGCTTATTCTAGCTCACTAACTCTCAAATTGATACAAAGATAACTCAAATGCTCTCAAATGCTCTTGATTGATATGAAATCGTCTATAATAAGGATGCTTTGCAAATGAATTTCTAAGATGAATATTGCTCTCAAAATGCTTCATATTTATAGTAAATTCCCAAGGGTAGGGGGTAGAGTGAAGTAACCATGATTTACCTTTGGTTGAGTCAAAAACTTTGCAATGTTTTTAAATGGGGGGACAATTTAAATGTTTGTCTCAAAGCTTTGGACAAAAGGACAAAATTGAGTGGTTGAGATTCAAAGTTTGAAATGTGTGATTGAGATTCAATTCCTTTTGAGTGATTTATGTCTCTTTTTCCTCAATTCTCATTGGTTGCTCAACGTTGTTGAAAGATATTAGGATTAATTAAATTCAATTAATTAATTAAATTAGCCATGTAAGGGAATAGGTTCAATTGGATTTTTGATTTAACAACTATACAATTAATTGATTAAAATCAATTATATAGTGTAATTCACCCCTTTAAGCTTGTATTTAATGTCATTATTTGATTTTTCCTTTGATTTGATGATTTTGTCCAATTTGATTTAATAAATGTCCATTTTAAAATTGATTTGATCCCTTTTTATGAGAATTAGTGCATTTTATTAAGATTTTACAATTTCATGATTTTAAAAGCACTTGTCCAATTTTTTAGTGTCTACAAATGCCCCTCTTTGAATTGATGTGTGAAGAAAATTGATTCAAAGATTCTTTTAGTCCTGATCACCTTTTAGGTCTTGATTTACTGATTTGTTGATTCACTACTAATATGAAAAATTTGATATGCTGCCTGATATGATATACTGATATGCCACTAATAATGATTCAAAATTTTGATATGCCCTAGATTTCCTTGACGTTTGATACCAATTTGATACTCTGATGCCCCCTCAAAAATAAAACATATTGATTATTTTATTTGAAAAAGTTTGATGATTTGATTTATTCCAATATGTTTTCATTTCTAAAAAACATTGATGATATGCCATGATTCACAATTTACCCCGGTTGATTGATGTTTTACATGAGATAGGTCAAAGTCAAAATTTCACCTCTAAATTAGGTCAAATTAACTTAAATAGGTTGAAAAACCTAGATTTACTATTCATTTTCACTTTTGACTTCTGAGATTTTGCTCTGATCCTGCTTTGATTTTCGCGATGGTTGTCCCTATTATAGAGCATTGATTCGAGAAGAGTCATCGGTATCAGAGGCCACTAGACTATGGACCTCCAGTGAGTCATTTCTAACTTCCTTTTTGCATTTATTGCTTTTTTATAGCATTTATTGCATCTTTTTCATGTTCTTGCACTTTTTATTTTGCAAAATGATGCTTAGGAATAGTTAAATTCCGCATAGTCCCTTTATGTCATGCATCTGCACTTTTTACTCATGCCTCCGTGTAGTAAAGTGTCACCTAACAATTGTAAAATCTCACCTAATAATAGTCCTTTTCTATGTATCAATGGAATTTCCATGCCAATTTCCTTATAGTTTTCCGCTTAGGAAACCCTAGGTTTAAAATGACGCCTAGGCTCCTTAGGATTTCGCCTAGCGTTGTTAAGTGACACGTGAATCATGAAATGATGCTTGGTAGTAATAAAGAACCATGTGCTAGATTTTCTACACCGCATAATGTAAAATGTTGCGTGGTAATGGGCAAATGACACCTGTAGGTTTTTGAAAAATTTTCAAATTTCCAAGTTGATTTTCTGATAAAAATTTGATGTCGTCGATTGATCATTTGAATTTCAAGATAGGCTAGGTCTGTTGTAGTTAAGAAAAACAATTGATTAGGATATTAGGATAGTGGTACCAATGAATGTTTGATTACGTCAATCTGATAGATCTAATAGTGGGATACTGATAGGTAGGACTTGATTCATCAGTGTGAAAACTAATATTGATAGGTAGGATCGATGCTTCGTTCTCAAGATATAGAGACATGAACAAATGGTACTAGGTTTGATAGGTTTGAATCTTGATATTTGATAGATTGATTGACTTAGGATAACTCATTGATATGGTACACTGATATGATTCCTTTGATTTGCAAAATAGGCACATTTTCATAGATTATATATACGGATCGTCACTTCCTGGGTTATTGATTTGGGTCAGGCTCTGACTCCTATAGAGTATCGAGTAATTGAGATGTGTGGTCTCAGCTTCCTCCTAGACATCCCATGGTTTTAGCTGAACCATGGTTTACTTACAGCAGTGGTAGAGTGATGGCACTCTGACCACAACACTTTCCACCTTCCTTTCAGAGAGATGACCATCACACCAGAGGATGTATATAGATTACTGCGCATTCCTTGCCATGGTGAGATGGTCTATTATGATTTTGTCTATGATAGCACATTCTATAGATGAGTGTTTGGAGACAACACTATTGATCATGACACTATCACTTGGGCTCAGTTTGCTTCTCCCCACATTGTCAGCGGTACTTGGTGCTTTGATCAGTGATTTACTGCTTCTTGACTGTCGAGGTCATGGTTTCTTAGTTGGATGGGGTAGGATACTCAAGGATCTACTTGCATAGCCTTGGCACTTTGATTGGGGCTCATGTGTGTTGGCACAACTTTACCATGATCTACATGAGGTTGTTTAAAGAGAGAATGCTTTGTTGTCAGCTTGTGTAGTGATTTTGCAGCTATGGGTATGGGAGCATCTTCCCATCACTAGACCATTTTTAGATAGGATTCAGTGGTGTGGTTTCCCTTATGCTTTTCTATATATCATCTGGGCAAGATTGAGTATTGGCACTGATAGATAGATGATCTTGATCAGGTTCAATGGCAGCTATACATAGGATGTGAGTGATGGAGGGAGGACGATGATGAGCTCCCATATATGTTTTCTCCTTGATGGATGATCAGCAAGTCTACTACTATTATTGAGAATTTCTACTTTGGCTGGGTTTCTCATTAGTTTGGAAAAGTATAGGATATGCCATAGGGCATGGCATTATATGCTCGAGTTTAGGTAGAGCGATCCATGTGGGGTGCACAGATAGACTTTCAATTTTCCTTGGATCAGATTGCGGGTTTAGCATATTGCAGATGGGAGATGCTTATAGGTATCACTGATGCTGGTATGTCTCATGAGTTTTGAGACTGGTGGGCTCAGAATAGATTTACTCAGTTTATAGATCCAACTGAGCCTATCCCAGGTCGTGATGAGAGATCTGGGGATGATGATGATGGAGGAGATGATGATGGTGGTGGGGGTGGTGGCAAGAGGAGACGTCGGAGATGATGAGCATAGCAAAGCCAATGAGCTATTACTGGTGGATGAGATGGACCATGGGTGAGAGGTGGGCATGTGAGGGATAGAGCTAGAGGACATGCATGATAGGATGGGGCACCTAGAGTAGTAGTTGATAGGCATCAAAGAGCTCAGAGCCAGTAGAGATAGCAAAGACAGGTTCACATGGATGCGGCTAGGCAGATTCCTAGTGGATAGGATCCATTAGTTCAATTACAAAGAGTTGCCTTAGCACAACAGGATCAGGCTCCGGTACAACAGGATCAGGTTCTAGCACAGCAGGTGCCTCCATAGGTTCAGGAGCCACAGGATATGGGATAGAGTTCACAGGCAGCTCCTAGTATTGATACTGTAGCATAGGAGGTTCATTCATTGAGGACAGAGGTATCCACTATTGTTGGCAGATTAGATTAGGTAGCTACCTTGATGTAGCAGTTTATGACGATGATGGCACAAAGCCATAGCGTAGCGAGCACTTCTCAGACTCCTCCCTCATAGGATAGACAAGATGACAGAGGTCCAGATGGATCAGGTGTTGGGGATGGATCAGGTGCTGCTATGGGTTCTTGATGATTGGATGATAGAGTTACTCATTGTTGATGTCACTTGTATCACATTTCATGTTTTTATTGATCAGAACATTTGATGTACCATTTTCATGACATTGTATCTTGCTATACTGATGTATTGGATCATTTGATGCTGATGAACACTTATATGATGATATACTTCCTTGATTCTCTTGATGATTTTGTTATGAGATTATCTTTATATGCAGCTATATGATGTTTATGATGCATTTACTTTTGATTATACTTTGGATGCATTGTATCTTATTTTATGATATAGATAGATGAATGCATTGATGTATGAATTTTGATATGTTTTTCTATTTTTCAATGTATGGATGCAAAGTGTTTTATGAAATATGTATATGAATGCCCCTATGTTTTTTACTTTCAATGTATGCAATTCTATCCTTAATTACATGTATACAAATGATGTATGAGAAATGAATCTTTTTCTTTCTTTTTTGATATATGGATAATGAATAATGATTAATGCTATGCATGAATACAAAAGATAACCTCATTTTTTATTTTATTTTTGAAATTCAAGGAACAAGATGTTTGATTTGAACCCCCCATTTCTTTAATGTTTTGACTAACCAAGACTATTAATGTACCCCCTTGTCCTTGGAAAATAACCACAAACAATGCAATTAATCTATCATGATAATGCAATTAATCTAAGATGATAATGCAATGCAATGTAGCTAAGTATCACTAGCTTTTAGCAAAGAAATGCCATAGAGATAAATTTTCATCATTGATCATTTTGGGATCAGAAAGAAAGTACAACCATCACTAACCACATCATGATGATATGAATACCTCTTTTTATTGCTTTTGGTAACCTCTTTTAGGAAACTAGTACAACCCTCACTAGTTGGATGACCAAACTATGGGAGTATGAATACTGGTTTCAACAAATTCAATGTTGCAATTGGATTTTGGTATTAAGATATAGAAGATCTAAATAGCCAAGGTATCCATTTGCGTAAACAAGAAAAGGTTAACCCTTCATCTTATGGGATAGTCCTCGATGGTTCTTTGGTGACCATGTCGTTAGATGAATTCTCATAGGTTTGATGAATCTTCCTCAAAATAGTCACTCAAAGGCAAGAAAATATCATGTCTCTATCATGACCAATCTAGTTGAAACATCATCGATTAGCTAAAAAGATGTGATAAAAGTCAATTCCATAAAGATTATCAAAAGAAAGCTTCAAGTGTTTTGCAATGTTTCATGATTTTCAAAAAGAATTTCCAAGTATTCTGATCTTTAAAGTGTTTTTCAATTTTTAATCCTGAATAATAAAGTCAATGAAGGCTCAAGGATCAAGTTGTAGGATCAAATACTTAGGTGTGAACAATGATATCCATCAAAGGTTCAAGAAAATCTCTCTCTTCTGAAGCTCTGATAAGTCTCTCTCTGATGTGACCGAATGTAGCACTATTGAGTCCGTTTGGTACCAAATTTCCAATCCTTTCCTACCCCCAAGTGATAAATGTGATCGTGTGACAAACTCAGGGCCATAGGAAATACAATGATGAGACTGAAAGGTTTTATTATGCCTATGCACAAATGACGAATGCAATGAAGGTTTACAAGTGAGATGTTGGAAATGCAATATGTACACATGCAACTTGAAGGAAAAACTTAAGGGAACAAAAGGTGCTTGATTGCAAAGTTTTCACCTTTTGGGTTTATTGCTTTTTTTTCTTTTTTCATTTTTTCATTTTTTTCTACCAAGGCGCCTATTGCTAAGTTTTCACCTAGGCACTTTTTCTTTTTCAATTTTTTTCTTTTTTTTCTTTTTTTTTTTTTCAAATGTTTTTGGTATTTTCAAGATCTCTTTGACTATGTACAATAAATATGATGCTCCCCATCTAATACTCTTTATACTCTTTATCTATCTTATGTATAGAACCTCTTTAGATGGATGCTATTGATAGGTTCTTGTAGCTTTTCTCCTTCACAATCTACTAACTTATAAGTTCCCGTTCCAAATGAAGAAACAATGATGAACAGACCAAGCCAATTAGCCTCCCATTTTCCTTTCTTTTCTCTTTCAGATTGATTCTTGGGATTTTCTCTCAACATTAAGTCTCCTACTTGAAAGGCTCTCGGTTTGATATGCTTATTATAGTTCCTTGAGATTCTATTTTGGTAGACCTTCAAGTGTTCATATGCTTGTGTTTGGTGTTCTTCTAACAATTCTAATTATTGAAGTCGGGCAACTCTATAGTCCTCATCTGTTATTAGGCATTGCAATGATACTCGTAAAGATGGGATTTCAACCTCCAAAGGTAGAATAGCTTCAGCTCCATAGACTAAAGAAAATGGTGTAGCTCCTGTAAGTGTCTGAATGCTAGTTCTATAGGCCCATAATGTCAGGTTGATTTGCACATGCTAATCTCTTCCTGATTTATTCACCGATCTCTTCAAAATTTTGAGGATGTTCTTATTTGTAGCTTCGGCTTGTCCATTTCCTTGAGGATAATAAATGGATGAAGAGTGATGTGTGAAATGGAATGTGGCACAAAGTTCATCCACATCTTTATTTTTGAATTGCTTTCCATTGTCTGTAATTATGGCATGAGGAATACCATATTTGCAAATGATGTGGTTCAAGATGAACATGGAAATTTGTTTACCCATGGCCGTGATCAAAGGAACTGCTTCTACCCACTTAGTGAAATACTCTATTGCAGTGATGATGTACTGGTGCCCATTGGAAGAAGGTGGATAGATTATGCCAATCAAGTCAAATACCCATTGATAGAATGGCCATGGTGTAACAAAGGGATGTAACTCTTGCGCCAGTGCATGTATCATGTCACCATGGTATTAACATTTGCTACATATTTTGACAAAGTGACAAGCATCTTTCTCTAAGGTTTTCCAAAAGTACCCTAAGTGAAGGATCTTCTTGGCTAGGTTTAAACCACTTGAGTGTGACCCACAAATACCCTCGTGAACCTCATGTAAAGCTAACTTAGACTCCTCTTCCTCTAGACATCTAAGTAACATCCTGTCAAGACCCTTGTGATACAATGTTTTGGAAAGGACTATGTAATGGACTAATTGGCATATGAAATTTCATTTTTGGGCTCATGATTGGTCTGAAGGTAACACTTGGTCTTTGAGATAGGTATATATGGGGTTGTACCAAGGTGAGTCATGTCCATGAAGTAGGGAAACAATTTAGGTCTCGGGAAGGTCAAATGTCGGTTTCACCTACTCTTCCACCAAGAATTCATACTTCTCATTTTGATCTAGTTTTTGAAGTAAGGAAGCCAAGGTTTCCATTGCATCAGCTGCTCTATTCTTCTCTCTTGGAATTTGCTCAAAGGTTATCAAAGCAAAGTATTTTTTCCAAGCATCAATCATAGTCTTGTATGGCATGAGTTTTTTATCTTTGGTATTGTATTCATCATTGACTTGATTGATTATTAGTTGAGAATCTCCATATACTTGTAGCTCGGTGATGTGCCATTCTAAAGCCAACTTAATGCCAATGACTAAAGCCGCATATTATGTTATGTTGTTTGTGCATGGGAAAAAAAGCTTGTAGGACTTGGGAATAGTGTACCCTTGAGGAGTAATCAATAATATGCTAGCCTTGGAACCTCCTTGTGTATATGAGTCATCAAAGTACAACTTCCATGTCTTTGCTTCTATGTTTACAATTGCGGAATTCAAAAACTCTACTTGAATGGTTTGTGTAGAAGTCAATGGATTTTCAGCTAAGTGATCTTCTATCACTTGTCCTTTTATTGCCTTCCTATCCATGTATTCAATGTTGAACTCACTTAATATCATGACCCATTTTGCTATCCTACCCGTTAAGGCAGTTTTGCTTAGCAAGTACTTTAGAGGATCAATTTTGGCAATTAATTTCACCTTGTGCATCAACATATAATGTCTCAATTTTTGGGATGCAAATACAACCGCTATACATTCTCTTTCCATGAATGTATAGTTAAGTTCATACTTGATCAAAGTTCTACTCAAATAGTAGATTGCTCTTTCTTTTCCTTGCTCATCTTCTTGCACCAAAAGAACTCATAGATACATCTTGATAGCGGATATGTACAGCAGTAATGGTTTTCCCTTGATTGGTGGCATTAGGATTGGTGGATTTATTAGATAAGTCTTCAATAAAGTGAAGGCTTGATCACATTCTTCATCCCATATGAAAATAGTATATTTGTGTAATAACCTTATGAATGAATGACATTTTTCGACCAATTGAGAAATGAACCTTCTTATGGATTGTATTTTGCCTTGTAAGGACCTCATTTGGCTTATGTTTTTTGGAATTTTCATATCCATTATTGCTTGTACTTTTTCCGAATCCACTTTAATCCCTTTTGTTGAAACTATATAGCCTAACAATTTGTCGAATTGGACACCAAAGGCACATTTTTTTGGATTAAGCCTCACTTTGAATTGCTCCAACCAGATGAATATATTTTTTAGAATTTGTAGATGATCTTCTCTTTTGTGGGACTTTTCCAATATGTCATCCACGTAATCTTCTAGAAAGGTGTGCATCATGTCATGGAAAATAGTGGTCATTGCCCTTTGATATGTGACTCTGGCATTTTTAAGGCTGAAGGGCATGACATTCCAATAAAAGGTACCCCAAGGGCATGTAAAGGTTATCTTCTCTTGGTCTTCAACTGCAATTTTTATCTAGTTATATCTGCTAAAACCATCCATTAATGAGTACATGGAGTGACCCATTGTCAAGTCAACTATTGCATCTATGCTCAGAAGTGGGAAGTCATCCTTAGGACATGCAAGATTCAAGTCTCTAAAATCTGTGCATACACAAATGGATTTGTCATGCTTGGTGAATGATACAATATTAGATATCCATTATTCATAGGCTATTGCTCTCATAAATCCCACCTTCAATAATTTTTCCAATTCTGCCTTTACTAGGAGAGCTACATGCGGGTGCATCTTTCTCAACTTTTGCTTGACAGGCTTAATCCCTAGTTTAACATTCAAGTGGTGCATAATGAAGTCAGGATCCAATTCGGGCATGTTGGCATATGACCATGCAAATCTCACTTGTTGTTCTTGGAAAAACTTGATAAAATCCTTTCTTTCTAAAGGTGTAAGTGACACTGCCAAGTGTATAAATTTTGGATCAAATTTTGTCCCAATGTTGACCTTTTCTGTCAGCTCTATGAGAATAGGTGACCTTTCTTTCTCATGTTCAGGTAGGGTATCCAACCTCTCTTCCTTTGGTGCCATAGTTGGGTTTTCACCATAGGAAACATCCTTTATCTTTACTTTTTTTGGTTCTAGTGTTGCAACATAGTGGTTTTCATCACTAGAACTTTTCATTTTTATTTTTATTTTTCATTTTTTCTTTGGATTAAGAGATTGGACCCCCACTGCTTCCATCATGTTCAGATCAAATTCATTGGTGAAAGAGGTCTCAATCACATTCAAGTATTGGGCCATTGCTTGGTCATTTGGGAAATAGAGTAAGTCACTTGGCTCAGTTAGGTCCCAATCAATAAGGTCGGGAAGTATCCAAGTTAAGGATTCATTTAGCAAAGTGTCATCAATTGGGTTTATAGACATGATTTCATTGGAGGGTTTGTACATTGTATCATTTAGATCTATAACATGAGCTTCCTCGAGATGGTCCATGGAAGAAGGATCAAAGTCCCCTTCACTTGAGTCCTCTAAGACCTCTACGGGAACAACATGCGGATTAAGACTAACATTTGAATCTCCTTCCTCCAAAGGTATCCAAAATTCCTCTATCCATGCGTGATTAGTAGGTGCTTTCCCTATAGGAAGTATCTCTGAATCTTCCCTAGCTTGAGTATTGTCTTGAGTATTTCCTGCTAAGACTTCTATGGGAAAAAATGTACGTGGGTTAAAATTAACATTCAAATCACTTGCCCACAAAGGTTCCCTTACTCTTGGAGGAGTAATATGTGCTAGCCCTCTACTAGATTCTTCATTAACTTGAATTTTTATTTTAGGGACATTAGCAAAAGAATGTATTTCAATGATCTCTTTATCATGGCATGAGTCTTTAGATAGAGTGTCCCACTCATAGTCTCGAGAGTTGTCACTATCAACATCGGATTCCAACATGTTCACTTGAGGAAAGAAATCATGCATTGGGCTAGAGCTTTCTCCTTTGTATTGGTAGCCTACCCCTAATCTTTCTTCTTTTTCCCTCCAAGAAGGTTCAATGGGCTCTAATAAACCTCTATTTCTTTGGCCTAAGGGTCATATTCCCTTGTACCCCATTTTTTGCATTATCTCAAATCCTTTCCCATATTGATCAATTTGAATGTTAATATGCTGAATTCTTTCGGTGAGAGTATTTGAGGTGTCATCTTCATCATGATAAAGCCATTCAAGGACTTCATCTTCTTCTTTATCAAACATTTCTTTGTCACTTTCTCTTACAAAGTAAGAGTTATACTTATGAGGAAGATGTTATTTTGATGGTTTCCCATGTGATCTTGGAGATGTGGGTAAGTCGAATAGAGAAATAGAATATTCCCCTACTCCTTTGGAGATGATTTTACATTGTTTTTCAAATGTATGCATCATCTCACTCATTTTCTTGTAATGATCTTCTTTGACTTTATCTTTTTCTTCTTTGGTGGGTTTGAAAAGTACTATCTCTAATTTGGGTGCTTGATTTGAATCTTCATTTGGAGTTGGACCCTCGTAGTTCACTTTTTCCTTTCCTTTAGTTGATTTCATTGAGCTAGCTTGAGGAGGGTTTGAAGTAGCACTTAATGTTAACATAGGATCATCCATTTTGATATCTTCAATGGTGGCTCTTTAGATAATTCCTTCTCAATTATGGGGAAAAAATAGCTCATGAAGGGGCTTAAGTGCATTGCAATATTGGAATGGATTTGAGTCCCCTCCAACCGTGATTTCCTCCCCCATGTACAAAAATTTTATGCATTGATGGTACATGGATGAAACCACTTGCATCTCATGGATCCATGGTCTCCCCAATAAGATATTATAAGTTAGTTTCATATCCAATACTTGGTAATTTGTGTGCTTTTTGACAGGTCCCACTTGAGTGGGCAATACAATCATGCCTTTGGAGGCTCTTTTAGCTTCATCATAGGCCTTTATGGTGATTCTTTTCATAGGATCAATGCATGACTTGGATAATCATAGAGATTTAATGAGGCTCAAAGTACAAATGTTAAGGTCAACTCCCCCATCTATGAGAGCTCTTTTGACTCTATGTATTTCAATCAAGACCTTTATATGCAATGGTAGATTTTGGGGATGGGTAATAGACATGTCATCATGGTCTAAGAATGAAAGGCAATGAGGTGCAATGAGGTGCAATGAGGTGCAATGAGGTGCCCTACCATGTTTTGAAACTTCTCCTCTTCTAAGTTAGTAGGGATGTTAGTCTCTACTAGAGATTTCTCTAGAATTTCTTTGTGATTTGTTGATAGCTTTAATAGCTCCAAGATACAGATTTGTGCTAGAGTCTTTTGTAGCTGATCTACCAAACTATACGGTTTTATTGTTGTAGAAGATTGCTTGATCACAATGTTGGATTGTGGGGGACCAATGGGTTTAGGATCAATCCCTTGTAGGGTAATCCTTGAGGTCTGCCCCCTAGTGATAACATTTGATGTCTCTTTTTGGGGCTGTTCTTTGATCACTTTAGCATTCACAACATTATCATAGGGTCGCACAAAATTGATGTTATTGCTGCTTTGTTTCTTTCCATTGGATGATTCACCTTTGTTATGGCTATAGAAGGGTTGTTTGAAAGTCATGTGGTCTTCATTACTTTGAGATCCTTCAATGGTGATGATGCCGCTATCAATCAGATCTTGCACCACATTCTTTAGTTGTAAGCAATCATTGGTCTTATGCCCTCAAATTCTATGATATTCACAATGGCTATGTTCACTCCACCAGCTGGGTTTGTTCTATGGCTCATAGGGTTGAATGCTAGGTAGATTAATGATGTGTTTAGCAATGACAGTCTTTAATGCTTTCTCAAGAGGCTCTCCCAAAGGTGTGAAGTTCCTCTTGGGAGTTGGCACCAAGAATTTATCAGATTTGTTACTTCTTTGATTGTTTCCTTGATTGCCACTATTCACATTATTGTTAAAAGGTGCCTTTGAGGTCTGATTTGCATTGTTCACGTGATTAGGTGTTCTTGTAAGAGAAAATGGGGTCACCTTCAAGTTACTAGAATCAACAACCCCGTCATTGAATACTCCCTTATTGTTGTTTTTCAATCCAAACTGATTATAGCTATTGGACCAATTCTTATTCTGATTGTTGTTATTATTGGAGTTATTGTTGTTGGAGTTATTCTTGTTGGAGTTATTCTTGTTATCTTTATACAATTTCAACTATCCACTTTTAACGAACACTTATTCTGTTGTTATTCCATTTTTTATAAGATCTTGGAAGGTCTTGGGACATTACATTCTCAATCGGTAGTTCATCTCGTTGCTCAAGCTATTGATGAAGATATCCATCTTCTCTTTTTCAAGCACACTCTGAGGATACCTAGCAAATACCCTCCTCCATCTTTGTAGAAAGATGAGGAATTCTTCTCCATCCTTTTATTTGGTATTACATAATGTTATCATTGTGACCTCATGTTTGATGTTGTATGAGTAATGTGCCACAAATTTTGAAGCTATTTCTTCAAAGGTTTTAATGTCAGATGGTAACTTAGAAAACCACTCCATGCCCATACCTCCTAAGCTTCTTGGGAATAGTCTCATTAAATAGGTGGTATCATGCATAAACTCCAAGCTCAATGCACAAAATTCCCATAGGTGATCTTGAGGATCCGATGTTCCTTCGTATTTATCATACTTGGGAAACACTACATTGATCAGGAATGGTACCATGACTAGACTTTTATCAAATGGGAACGGACACAATGCTTCTATAGAAAAATGCTTAGGGGCCCCGCTTTGCTTGATGGTATCCAGTTGCATTTGAAATATCTTAAACTACTTGTTCATGATGTCGATGGGACTCTCTTCAACTTTTGGTGGTCTAAGTTGATTAACACCATAGTCACGGGGAAGCTTAAGAACTTTCTGAGCTAGGTCTAGAAAGTATTTCTATCTGTCTTTATCCATTGCTTTCTCCATGAGTTTCAAGAAATATGGACATTGTATTGCCTCACTAACCTTCTCATCTGTGGCATCTTCTGTCATTGATTCAGTATTAGCTCTATTGTTAGTGGCATCAATTCCTTGAGTGTTTTGATCCATCCCTTCATTATTAGTATTACCCTGATTGTTTGGGTCAATAACTTTGTTATTGTTATTACCCAAGCTACCAGAATATATCATGTTGGTTTCTTTTTCTTGAGTGGGCTTTTTGGGTATTCTTGAAGTGGTAAAAGTATCACCTAGGAAGGGAAGTGACTGGTCAGAATAATATCCTAGAAACCTAAGGATTGGTCATCCTTTAACAATGATTCACTGCTACAGATCATCATGTTTTTGCTTGGAACATTATGCTAGACTTCATTTAATTATATCAATCTGGGAGCGTGAACTTGAGATGATGGCTGCAAAGTTTATGCTTTAGTTCTTCTCAATAGTCATTACTACTAAAGTAAAAGCTATTGCTACAGGAAGTTTATACTAGAAACTAAAACTACTAATTATCCTCATCTTGCAGGAAACAAACTTAATAGTAAATAGATAGTGCTTGAGAAGTAAACCTATGTTGCAGGCGACAGTCAATGGTTCTACTACCAGTGGTTGTAGGAACAACAGTACTTAACAACTTGAAGAAACTAAGCTGAATCTTACTAAAATAATGAACAGGAAATTCATCTCCTGTGTGGGCCCCCATGGAAGTATGAATGAATTATAACTCAGAGATTGAAATGAAGAACTGTCATATATTCATTCAATGAAACATAAGTATAATAGATTATCAAAGTATCCTTTACTCATCGCTGGTTACAATATGAAATTCTCAAAATGACTAACTAACTTGGAATCAACACTTCTAACTTATTTAAAAACAACTAGGAAAACAGAACTCCTAAAAACTAGATCCTTCATTATAGATCATAACAACTTTAGCTATATGAATGACAGCACCATTCACGCAAGAAGATAAGCCACTTTCAATGCTGCAAGAATATAGGAACAACAACAACTTGATTAACTTGGACTGAATCAGCAACCGTAAAGTGATGGAAGGAGTGGAGCTTTGATTGATCATCTGAAATAGTTATTCACCTTGAAAGACCACTCATCCTTAAGTACACATTCCTTGCTGACTTATTTTTCCTGCAAAAGGTTAACACAAAAAAATCCAAGGTAGTGATTATAATAAGTTTCCCTACTTTAATGTGGCCTTGTCATATAGCTGTAAGAGATCTACCCATTAAAGCTTATAGAAGAAAGATATCAGATTCTATCATGACATTCATTAATCTATATATATATATATATCCATTCTTGTCCTTAAGTTTCATGAGTGTCAAACATACATATAACTAAAACTTAGAAACATGAAAGACTGTATAATGTTCATGAAAACCATAAGATATTCAAGTTTGTACCTAGAAAATCATAAACAAAACACTTCATAATATTGTCTCATCATTCCCCCCAGCTTAACTATTTGTTAATCCTCCAGCAAATAAATTCTTTAACCTGGCTGTCAACCTATAGTCAGTAGCTATTCTCTGTCCAGTACCACCCTCTACACGGCTCCAGTAAAATCCCTTTGTTTCCCTGTGCTTCTTCCATCTATCCTTTTCTCTCTGCATATCAAAACTGTCCATATTTTCTAAATTTGCAAGCAAAGGAGATAGTAGCAATGGAGGCTGAAAAGTTAATGGAATCCAAAAACTCTCTCTTTCCCTTCCCAATGTAATGTACCAAGGGGCACACTGCGTTGCCATAGCAAAATTGAGAGGTTCTCTGTTTCTCATCTCTCTTGATAGACTATTCCAACGCCACTAAATGGCATTGTTGGCCTTAGGTAGATTGAAATCCATCATCTACTCATATGCAAGGAATGCTTACTTCCTCATTGGGTAAATAATCTTACTACCTGAGTCAGAAGGGGCTATCCTTAACCAGTTATAGTAATAAGTCTTAGGATCTTTAGCTTCAGGCCTTAGAAACAGGGGAGTATCTGATTCCAAATCCCTATACACCCTAGCTTGAGTGTCCCAACTTATTTCATTTTGTACCCAAGACATGAGGGCTCTGAGTTGAATATCCCCAACATAAAGCAAGGGATTCCAAACTCGGTCATTAGGAACTGCTAGGTTATGGAGATAAAATTCACATAATAGATTTTGAATGGCTGCAGGAGAGTTATGGAATGCTTGAGAAAACTGGGTAGGCTCTTGTAATGAGGAAGACCTGTCCTACATAATACAAGTCATTTGATATTTTAACAGCTATTCCTTTAGAAATAGAGCATAGACAGGTGATGGAGATCTACAACCCATCGAGTCAAGAATTAAAGATGTAATTTTATCAAGTTTCTCACTCAATTGTTCTATCCTTTCCTCCTGAATGAGTGTTTCCTGATAATGAAGGTCTACTACCCTATTTAATTCTTTACGTTGCTATTTCCACTACTCTCTCTCAGAATTTAATTGCTTAGACAATTGGAAGATAACAGACAACAAAGAATTTGAACTAGATTAACATATTACTATACTAGGGCTAGAATTGTTTGTTGTTGTAGGAACAGATGACTTACCCTTATTAATATTCAACCTCTTCAATGGATCCATCCAAATGATCATAGCCCTCTCAGTGTTAGAACATTGTTGAGCCACTGAAGCTAATGTATCTAATCCTTCATTTAAAATTTTCTCCACAACCTTATTGACTAGGTCTATGTCAATATCTAGATTTTCTTCATAAGGATCCCTTTCTACTGTAGGAGACTCTGTTGTAGGGGAGAATGTTGTTTCATCTACTTCCCTAATGTAACTATTAGAATCATCACTTCCTGAATCATCTTCCTGAAATTTCCCAGAAGCTGGTCTACTCCTTTGAAACACATAATCCTGGTCTTCCGAACTGGAATCATCTCCAATGATGACAACTTTTGCATTAGCTAACTTGTCAGGAACCTATTATGTTTTATCATTAGGACATTTCTCAAACATAGCTTCCTCCATAATTTCAGTCCATTGTCCTTCCTGCTGAGAAGTTTCAGGTTGTAATTTAGTTTCTTGCTAAATGTTTTCATCCTCTTCTTCCTTCTGCCTAGAATCTTGTGTTATATTTTTCCCTTTAACTAGAATTTCCTCAATTTTTTTTTACCTCTTCCTAGTAATTCTTCTTAATGGAGTTTCCTCCTTCTTTGCTAGAGCTTTTCTCTTTCTAGTTGTGCCCGTGGCTACAGGAGATGCCTTAGTCTACCGACTAGTACTAGAGTTAACTTTCTTTTTCCTATCCATTGGGGAAATTGTTTCTGCTACAAGAGTAACCTCAACCTTTTCTGTAGGAGTCTCCAATTCCTCTTCAGGAGCTATTCTTGAAGTAGAAGAATTAGTGGAACTAGGGGAATTAGGGGTCCTAACCCTAGATTTCTTCTTGGAAGAAGAACACTATCCTATTTCAATAAAAAAATTATGAACCCCCTTAGCAGTTTTAACCCTTTGTCCCACTCTACACCCAATTCATTTAGGGGTAGGTTCCTTAAACCCATGTAGCAAAAATTCCTCTCAAGAAATATCTAACTATTCTCTTAAGGCTTTTTCCACTATCATCTTGATTAGACAGTGGTGAGAGACAGAATTTTTCCTACCCTCTTGGACTAGAATAGCTTGTTTTGACAGAATTCCAAATATAAAATGAGGGACATTGATAGGCCGGTTATCATGCCTCAAGCTACTTAAAAATTTACAGTGTACAACATGCATAAATGAATTTCTCCCTTCACAGGTAAAATACCTAATGATATAAACCACACATTGTTTAAATGACTCAGGGAGAGATAATTGAAATGTACCTTATTTCTTATTCACTTCAAGTGGTGGGTCTGTATGAAGAGTGAATTGAGCTCTGGAAGTAGTTAGGTCAAAATTCTCTAAAAATTTCTCACCCTCAAGCAGTAATTGCATGACCTCTACTAAAACCAACTATGAAAATGGCACCTTCAATCCCTTAACTGTAGCCACTCCTTTCAAGGAGCTAAGAAATTGAAGTGCAATCTCATCATCCCAGTTGGTCAATTTCTAAACATAATCCATCCAACCCCTGGCTTGGAAATACGGCCTACAAGTCTGATCTTCAAGCAAAACACCATGCACAGTAGGCTCTCTTCGGATGAGGTCACCACCCATTGTCTTGTTTGTGAGATACCCAGACAGAGTTGCAGGAAATAAAATAGACACGCAGAATTTCAAACAAGAAAGCTTGAAAAGGCAATTGTAGGATGATTCAAATTTAGAAATTTCTAGCAAAGCAGCTTGAGAAATGAGTTTATGAGTAATATAAATGCAAAGTACCATGTTATCATTTCATAATTACTCATTAGTACACTCCACAAAACTCGTACTCAAAATAACTTGCCGCCTTAGTTTTATACGTGTGAAAGATAACACGTAGCTCAATGATTTTAAAAAATTTCTAATCATGGCAAAAAAATATAAGTACAAAAGGAGAAAAGAATAAATATAAAGATTGCATGAACATAACGACAAAAAAACTAATAAACTTCCCCCCCCAACTTAAGATTTGGCAAGTGGGCCCTCACTTGCAGTAATGACAAGGCATACGCTAAAATGGAAAACAAATTAAAGTGGCATACCTTGACATGTGTGTTAACCTGAAGTACTAGTGAGGTGGTAGTTGTTAATTATCCAAGAATGAAAGAAAAAGATGAGGTGGATGGGTGGTCGACTTAGAAATGAGGCAAAAATTTATTATGGAGAAGGAACTTTCTTAAAGAAAGTGTTTATTATGAATGTGAAAAGACCGTTTTAGAGCAAGGAAGGTAAATGAGCATAAAGCTCATTATGAGTGGCTGGAAGAAGGGTTTTGCTGATGGCAGAAGAGAATTACTACAGGAACTCATCCTTGCTCTGGGGTTTGTGATACAACTTCAATCTGTGACCATTAACCAGTAATTTGAAACATATCGGATCAACTGTGGAGAGCTGAACCATGCCATTTGGAAAGACTGCAATTATCTCATATGGGCCAAGCCATCTAGTTTGGAATTTCCCTGGATTATGTTGGTACCGAGAGTCATAGAGGAGTGCCCAGTCACCAATTGAGAACATTTCATCCTTGAAAAACTTGTCATGCCATTGCTTGTATTGTGTTTGGATCAATTCTGTGTTATGCAGGGCAGATTTTCTCCATTCATCAAGACCATTCAAACTCAGGATCTTGTCTTGTTGTGCGGCATTAAGATCCATCCCAAGATAAAGAGCTGTCCTAAGTGTCTTATGTTTGAATTCAATAGGCATGACTGCAGAGCGACCATAGACAAGTTCAAATGGTGTGAAATCGGTGGTAGACTTCCATGTAGTTTAGTACGCCCAAAGTGCTTTAGGAAGTCAGATAGCCCAATCTTTCTTATGAATGGAAACTTTTTTAGTGAGAATAGCTTCCAAATCCCTATTGGTAACTTTCACCTGCCCATTAGCTTGGGGATGATAGGGTGAAGATTTACCATGCAACCAAGAAAGAAAATCAGCAACCACATTGGTTTTACTAGGTTTATCAATGATGGTAATGTCAAACTCTTGCATAAGTAGCAACCAGCGAGCCAATCTACCAGAGATTGCAGGCTTGTTCATGAGATATTTAATAGTAGAATGACCAGTATGCACATAGATCTCATATCCAGTAATATAGTGTTTGAATTTATTCAGTGCATAAATGACTACAAGAAGTTCTTTTTCAGTAACAATATAGTTAAACTCAACACCTTGTAGATTCTTACTAATAAAGTAAATTGCATGTTCAATAGAGTCCACCTTCTAGACAAGTATAGCTCCAATAGCATAGTCTAAAGCATCAGTATGGATGTGAAAGGGTAAGCCCCAATTGGTTCCTCTCAATACTGGTGCGGTAGTGAGAACTTCTTTAAGTTGCAGGAAAGACTTTGTACACTTAGAATCCCAAGGCAATTCAGCATCCTTCTTAAGCAAGTTATACAGTGGTGTTGCAAGCTGACTGAAATCTTTTACAAACCTTCTATAATACCCGGCATGACTAAGGAAATTGCACACATCTTTTTGTTTTGTTGGAATAGGTAATGTGCTAATTACTTCAATCTTCGCAGGGTCCACTTGAATACTTTTTGAAGAAATGAAATGTCCTAAGATAACCCCCTCTTCCATCATCATGAAGCACTTTTCACTATTGAGGGAAAGGTTATAATCATGACATCTCTGAAGAACTTTTTCCAAATTTTCCTTGGCCTCATCAAAAGTATGCCCATATGTTGTAAAGTCATCCATGTAAATCTCCATGCAATCAGCAGAGATATCTGAGAATATACTGATGATAGCTCGCTAGAAGGTAGCAGGGGCATTACACAACCCAAAAGGTAGCACATAATAGCCAAATTTACCCCATGTGTAGGTGAATGTTGTCTTCTCTTGATCCTCAGGGGCAATTTTTATCTGATTATAAACACTGAATCCATCTAGAAAAGAGAAGTATGTCTTCCTAGCCAAGTTATCAAGGACTTGATCTATGAATGGCAATGGAAAGTGGTCTTTCTTAGTGGTTGTGTTAAGCTCTTTATAATCAACACAAAATCTCCATTTTCCTCCTTTTTTAGGCACTATAACAAGAGGGGAGACCCACTGACTATCAGAAATGGGATAAATAAATCCAGCATTTAGTAACTTCTGCAACTCATTCTTTACTATATCCCTTAGAACGAGGTTTACCCTTCACTGAGGATGTTGAACAGGTCTGAAATCAGGACTGATATAAATTTCGTGAGTACAAAGCTTAGGGTCTAAATCCTTCATGTCAGTATAATCCCAAGCAAAGGTTGATTGATGTTCCTTTAGAAGCTGCAGGACATCTGCTTGCAGAGAGAGAGTTAAGGCACTATTTACATTTAACTCCCACCCTGCGCTAACCTCTAGCTTAGTGACCTTTTTTGCCATGGATAGATGAGAAATTAGGAAAGACTCCATTTAATGAGTTAGTAATGTATGAAAAAAATTTGAAGTTTCTGAATACTGTAGGGCATCAATAGGTGGTAACAAGGTGTCAAGGACACAGTCTTCCTAGGAACACACTTGGGGTTGCACCCCATATTCATTCAAAATGATGGAGGAAATTATTTCATCTTCCTCCCGGGAGGCTACAAAAGGTTCCCTAGATATCATCATTAACTGATGAATGGAATTAACCTCAAGTTCAGTATCATCCAAATCTGGCCAGATGATCTGGCCATCTTGCAACAAAGGCTGAGTTGGGGAATATAGAGTCAGATTTTTAGTGTTGACTCCATTGGAGATAGTCATTTTCCCTAACAAACAAGCTATATAGGCATCTATAGTAGCTAACCAAGGATGGCCTAAAATTATTGGATATCCTCCCATGTTAGCCTTTGGAGAAAGGACAACAAAGTCAACCAGATATTCCCAAGAATTCAAGGTGACTATTACATCCTCTACCATCCCATCAGGTGTAATGGTGGAACTATCAGCAAGCTGAAGGATGGTTGGTGTTTCCCTAAGACCAATGATATGTAATTGAGACATTACTTCCTTGATCATGACATTTATGGATGCACCTAAGTCAACTAGAGCATTTTGGACTTTCATCCCTTGAATAGTGACTGTAACCACAGGGCTACTAGGATCAGAATACTTGGGAATTGTCAATTTTTCTAACATTAGATCAGATAACTGGCCTAGGACATGGATGGTTTTAGGATCCTTTTTCTTCCTCCTAGGCTACTTGATACAAGCTTCATTTATGGCTTTAGTATAGGTAGGCACTTCCTTTATGGCATCTAGCAGGGGAATTTTTACTATCATTTTCTTTAGTTGGGCAAGTAAATCTAACACTGCTTGATTCTCCACTAGCTTCACTTGTTCATCCAAGCTATGAGGAAACGGGGGTGCCTGTGCTACAAGAGCTGCAGGAATAGGAGGTTGAACTTCAGTTGGGTCTACCGAGGCATCCTCAACTTCATTAATAATAGGCTATTGAGGAGGAGGGAGAGTTGTGCCTGATCTTAAATGAATGTTATTCAAGGAAATTGCATAGCTCTGTTGCTACATTGTTGGTTTGGCATTGTTGGGATTTGGAGTAGGCTGAGCAAGCAATTGAATCTATTTAAGGGAGGTAGTATTGGCTATAGGAGGAGGCATCAAAGCTAGCTGCTGAGGTGGTGGCATCAGAGTTGGTTGATTGGATTGGTTCATCCAATTATGTAGTTGTTGCCACCCCTGCTGGGGCTGCTACCATGATTGCTGAGGTTGTGACCAATTCTGTTGAGATTGTTGCCATCCTGGCTGATGCTACTGCCAACCTTGCTGGGGTTGTTGCCAACCTTGCTGAGGTTGTTGCCAATTCTATTAATGTGGCTACCAGCCTTGCTGAGGTTGTTGCCAACCTTGTTGAGGCTGCTACCAACTATTATACCCACTAAGTCCAACTTGTTGTTGATTTTGCCATGCATTAGCATTATTAAAATTCTGAAGAGGATCTTGTGGAATACCTAGTCTTTGAGACCATGGCCTTCTTTGGGCAATGTAAAGAACCTCTTCATTCTCATCTATGGCTTTGAACTCGGTAGGCATTGGTTGGGACTCCAAGCTTGCAACAGACTTACACCGACAATTCTTTTTCTTTTCCCGATAGTGTGGATAGTACTCTGCTAGCATTGCATCAACTTCATCCTTCTTTCTCCTTGCTTTCATTGTGTCCAATTGAGTGGTGACATCATTAATGATGTCCTACTTGAAGTTTGATAAAAGATTGGATAATTCCATTTTGGACACCCCTGCACCATTAGACTTGTGAGGTAAGGCTCTCAAGCCCCTACCTTTCTTAACAATGGAACTTGAATAGTTCAGACATATATTCTTTATGTCATCCCATGATTTCTGAGTAATTTCTCCCCTTGCCATAAGGTTAAGGGCTTCTATAGTCCCATCACTCACACCCCTCAAAAACAAATGCTTTTGAGACTCTTCATTCAGTGCATGTTGTGTGTTTCACTGCAGGATGAACATAAACCTGGAGACATAGTCTTCCAGGGTTTCATCCTCTTTTTGTGACATTTTAAATATGTCATCTCCCTTTAAGTCACCTCCTTGGCAATAATCTTTATATTTCTCAAGAAACAGGGTGCACATTACATTCCAATCTGCTACAACATCAGCACCCAAACTCATAAACCACCATAGAGCAGCCTCCTTTAAGGTGGAAGGAAATAATTTGAGCTTATGGCCGTTAGTGGTGTAATCATAGCTTCTGTAGAGGACATCAAATTCAAAGAGAAATGTTTTTGGATCCTCTGTGATGAGTCCATAGAATT
Source organism: Chamaecyparis obtusa (assembly GCA_027943335.1). NCBI lineage: Eukaryota > Viridiplantae > Streptophyta > Pinopsida > Cupressales > Cupressaceae > Chamaecyparis > Chamaecyparis obtusa. The sequence goes on along the minus strand of BSBK01003233.1, from coordinate 1,106,543 downwards.
TAGGAAGTGCGACTGCAGCAATGTTCTTTAGATTCTAGTTTCCTTGCTGAGTAGGAATAGGAAAAGGGAAGGTAGGATGAGCCATTGCATTATCTAAATATTTAGGGCAAGCAAAGAGGGCATTTAAATGGTAAGACTCCTTAGATGATGGCGGTGAAGGCAAGTGATCAAAAGCATCAGCAAACACATTTTCAAATGGTTCTTCTTGTTGTGGGATTGCTAATTGGGTTTCCTCAAACGTTAGGTCAAAGACCTCAAATGGTTCTTCCTGATTAAGGTTAGGTAGGAATCACCCAAGATGGTCCCTATGCCTATGCATGCAAAATTATGCAGAGTGAAAACTTAACTTAATGACTTTAGGGTCGAACTAAATTGACACCATCCCTGGCAGCGGTGCCAAAAATGACTGGTCAGAATAATATCCTAGAAACCTAAGGATTGGTCATCCTTTAACAATGATTCACTGCTACAGATCATCATGTTTTTGCTTGGAACATTATGCTAGACTTCATTTAATTGTATCAATCCGAGAGCATGAACTTGATATGATGGCTGCAAAGTTTATGCTTTAGTTCTTCTCAATAGTCATTACTACTAAAGTAAAAGCTATTGCTACAGGAAGTTTATACTAGAAACTAAAACTAATAATTATCCTCATCTTGGAGGAAAAAAACTTAACAGTAAATAGATAATGCTTGAGAAATAAACCTATGCTGCAGGCAATAGTCAATGGTTCTGCTACCAGTGGCTGCAAGAACAACAGTACTTAACAACTTGAAGAAATTGAGTTGAATCTTACTAAAACAACAGACAGGAAATTCATCTCTCGTGTAGGCCCCCACAAAAGTATGAATGAATTATAACTCAGAGATTGAAATGAAGAACTATCATATATTCATTCAATGAAACATAAGTACAATAGATTATCAAAGTATCCTTTACTCTATCGCTGGTTACAATATGAAATTCTCAAAATGACTAACTAACTTGGAATCAACACTTCCAACTTATTTAAAAACAACTAGGAAAATAGAACTCCTAAAAACTAGATCCTTCATTATAGATCTTAACAACTTCAGCTATATGAATGACAACACCATTCACGCAAGAAGATAAGCCACTTTCAATGCTGCAAGAATATAGGAACAACAACTTGATTAACTTGGACTGAATCAGCAACCGCAAAGTGATGGAAGGAGTGGAGCTTTGATTGATCATCTGAAATAGTTATCCACCTTGAAAGACCACTCATCCTTAAGTACGTGTTCCTTGTTGACTTATTCTTCTTGCAAAAGGTTAACACAACAGAATCCAAGACACAAATCCAAGGCAGCGATTATAATAAGTTTCCCTACTTTAACATGGCCTTGTCATATAGCTGCAGGAGATCTACCCATTAAAGCTTAGAGAAGAAAGATATCAGATTCTATCATGACATTCATTAATATATATATATATATATATATATATGTGTGTGTGTGTATATATACATACATAGATATGTATGTATATATATACATACATATCTATGTATGTATATATATACATACATAGATATGTATGTATATATATACATACATAGATATGTATGTATATATATACATACATATCTATGTATGTATATATATACATACATATATATGTATGTATATATATACATACATACATATATATGTATGTATATATATACATACATAGATATGTATGTATATATATACATACATAGATATGTATGTATATATATATATATATATATATATATATATATATATATATATATATCCATTCTTGTCCTTAAGTTTCATAAGTGTCAAACATACATATAACTAAAACTTAGAAACATGAAAGACTGTATAATGTTCATGAAAATCATAAGATATTCAAGTTTATGCCTAGAAAATCATAAACAAAACACTTCATAATATTGTCTCATCGGGAAGCTCTTCTCTTAGGTAAGTCCCATCTGCTTGTAAAGTTTCTTAACGTAGTAGGATCTAGTAAGAGCAGGCATGAACAAATCACTTGGAAAATAAGAGTCGATCGGGCCCGTGGTCAAATCCTTGTGAAATTTTCAAAAATTGTGTAGAACCAGGATTTTTGACTGGGCTGGATGTTGGAATAGTAAGAACACAAAAAAGGGTATCTGAATATGTGATTAAAATTTTTTGAAACTCCAAGCAAATACTCACTGTTTGCCCTTTTTTATTTCTGGGTGTCACTTGCCTGAGTGTAGGTGTGACTTAAATGTTGGTACGCGTCGACTGGAATTGAGTTAGGTAGCACACTGTAGGTGTGCAGGTGGTACTTTTCTATTAATAGGTAGTTTTCCAATTTTGATAGGCATCACTCAATATATCTGAGGCATGACTTTGCAATTGATACACATTTTCTTAATAGTCACAAGCGTGACTTTGCTTCTGACAGGCGGTTTTTCTGTGTGCACAGGTGACACTTTGTCGACCAAGTTGTAAATTTTTTAATTTAAACATTGTAAGATCAGGTCTATGAAATTTTCTTGTTTGAAAATGGAACACAATCGCAACACACACATCAATTCTCGATTGTTTTCCACAAGTATTGCACAAGAAAGAATTCCAAGCAGTCTAGCTATAGTCAAATTTGGCTTTTAACATTTTGGCTCTATGAGGTAGCTTACTACTTATCAGGTGTTTATTGAATAACTTTGTTCTAAACTATGCCAAGTTCTTATAGCCACTTGTGGGCTTCCCACACGCACAAAAGCATGATTTTGCACAATCCGTGAGGACTACTAGAGGAAGTGAAGAAACTTGTACACAATCTAGCCACTTCCCTTTTAAGGAAAAGTGTATTTATATTATAGTGGGTTGGATATTACCACAAAAAAGGTAGTTGTCTCCCACTTGGGTTGTTCCCTCTCACTGGCCTCGTTAAGGCAATTTCTCAGGAGGCATGCCCTCTATTGTTCTAGCATGTTCATGTTAAATCAAGGAAAATGGAGTTAAGAAAAATATTTTGGGAGTTTGGTTCACCAAAAGGTGAAGAGCATATCCCTAACTTTCCCTTAATTTCCCAAATACAATTATCAAGGTTCAATTTCTTTCACCCACTAACTATAGGGATTTGAGTATTTATACTCTCTTCCACAAACAAGGGGCTTTGATCTTATGTGCTTAATTCCTCAACCTTTCTTATTAATCAAAAAGTTCAACACCTTTGGCATTTTGATTCACTAGAAGAAGTGAAGAGCATAGGCCTAAATGCTAAACTTCCCAAACAAAGAGAGGCTATTTGTAATTACTAGATTTTGGAAATGCTTCAATGCCACAATATAAGGGAAAATATTGACTAGTTTTAAGGCTTACCTCTCCTTGTAGCTAGCATAAGCTAGGGGCATTTTTGAGAGATTTTATCATTTTTCACCTTACCTTGGCAATAGCTCCTTTCCAAATGTCCTTATCCACCAGCAAGTTAGTCAACACAACCAATCACAATGAGGGAAACCAAATCAAAATTGAAGAAACAAATTTTTATGTATTGAATCTTAAGGCCTTATTTGCAATTTTTTGATGAAAACTTGAACTAAGGAGAGAAAATCCAATTGAGAGATACAAATTTATTCTTGTAAGCTTCAACAATTCTAAGATAGTTCTGATATACCTTGTTTTCTTCTTCTTGTGATGTCTCAAGAACCGCTTTGATGTGTGCAATGTTTTCCTTCTTAATCTTCTTAGTCAAAGTCTTGTTTTCTTGGTTGAACCTGCTCTTTGACTTTTGAACCTTTCTGTGCCTACTCATTTACAGTAAAGAAATATGGACAAAGAGTAAGTTGACTAAATTTATAAATCTAACAACAAATTAAAACAACAGATAGTAGGCATCATTGTCCAACTAATAGGCATAATTAAATTGTTAGCAGGTGTAACTTTAACAATAGCGAGCGTCACTTTCCAGTGGCTCAAGCATTATTTAAAGTTACTCAGGTGTGACAATTTATTTACTAAGCATAAAAATTAATGTAAACTACATAAAATGAGCTATTAAAATTGGTAATTCACAAAAATTAAGCGTCAGATAGAAGATACTAGGCATGACTGTCTGTGAAAATTGCATCGTAAAGCTTTCCACAGGTGGTAAAAGATAAAGAATAAGCGACACTTCTCTGATAGCAGGTGTCACTTAACACTCCTAAGCGTGACAATTTATCTCTCAGGCACAATAGTTTATCTATCAGGTGTCAGATAACCACTACGAAGCAGCAGAACAGTAGGCACAGGTGTTAGTTAATTCTTTGTACATGTCATTTTACCTATTTTCTGCAAAAAATTCACGTAAAAGTGAAGATACAACACACAAAAAATGATATAAATGTTAGAAATGAGGCTTAGAGCCCCACGGTGGGTGCCACTTGTGTGTGTATGCTAAACACCTTCATGAAATTAGGATATTCAACTATCAAATTAAAGCAAATGCAATACATTTTTAACTAAGAAATGAAACTAAAATCCATGACATCTCATGGTTCTCTAATCAGATGTGGTAAGTGAAGCTCTTAGCTCAATCTCCAATAGTGACACTTCTAAAATGAGAAAATATGATGCTACAAATGCTTATTCTAGCTCACTAACTCTCAAATTGATACAAAGATAACTCAAATGCTCTCAAATGCTCTTGATTGATATGAAATTGTCTATAATAAGGATGCTTTGCAAATGAATTTCTAAGATGAATATTGCTCTCAAAATGCTTCATATTTATAGTAAATTCCCAAGGGTAGGGGGTAGAGTGAAGTAACCATGATTTACCTTTGGTTGATTCAAAAACTTTGCAATATTTTTAAATGGGGGGACAATTTAAATGTTTTTCTCAAAGCTTTGGACAAAAGGACAAAATTGAGTGGTTGAGATTCAAAGTTTGAAATGTGTGATTGAGATTCAACTCCTTTTGAGTGATTTATGTCTCTTTTTCCTCAATTCTCATTGGTTGCTCAACTTTGTTGAAAGATATTAGGATTAATTAAATTCAATTAATTAATTAAATTAGCCATGTAAGGGAATAGGTTCAATTTGATTTTTGATTTAACAACTATACAATTAATTGATTAAAATCAATTATATAGTGTAATTCACCCCTTTAAGCTTGTATTTAATTATTTAATGTCATTATTTGATTTTTCCTTTGATTTGATGATTTTGTCCAATTTGATTTAATAAATGTCTATTTTAAAATTGATTTGATCCCTTTTTATAAGAATTAGTGCATTTTATTAAGATTTTGCAATTTCATGATTTTAAAAGCACTTGTCCAATTTTTGAGTGTCTACATCTATCATGCTCGGCTCTTAGTTGTGCTAACTATGTGTCCCTACATTCTCTCAACTGTGCTAGCTGAGCATCTCTTTCTGCTCTCAGCTGAGCTATCTATGTATCTCACTCTGCATGAACCTGCACCAGCTGTGAGTCCCTCTCTGATAACTGCACTGTGAGGGTGGCCACCTGTAATCTCAAAGCAGCTCTCCCCTGCTCACACTGAGACAACCTATCTCTGTTACCACCTACAAGGGGATCCTATCATGCCTACTACTATTGTGGAACTTGATCACCCCCTATAGGTCTCTGCACATGCTCATCCCTATGCAATAATGGGCCTGTATCCCTCTGAGGAGGAGTGATCAATACTATGTGCTACCTGTGACTAGTGTCACCTCCAGAGGCTCACCATCTGCTGCCACCCACTGCTCCACCTCCCCTGCCTCTATCATCCCCTCTATCTCCTCTTCCTCCACGGGCTCCGTCTCCATCTCTACCTCCACCTCTCCCTACATCTCTCCCTCTACCCCTCTCACCCCCACGTGCACCATGGGCTCAGCCAGCTACATCATCATCAGGATCATAGTCCAGGGCATCCTCAATTCGTGGAATAGCATCATCAAGAGCAGTGAATCAAGGGTATGGAAATCTTAGATAATGGGCATGGTACTCATTAGTAACCCTAGCATCGTGGATGGCTGCCTGATAATCCCAGTCGACACACTGCATGTTTGAGATCTCATGGACCCCTATCTCAAATACAAGTTGGGCTCCCCACTGAGCCTCCTCACCCCTGATTTGGGCATATAAGCATGTCTCCTATGACATCCCCTAGACTCGCCCAAACTATCTACAAACTCTAGTGCTCAAAAACCACTTGACAACATAGTGGGTCCGCCTGACTAGATACCTCGTTTGGAAAAAAATGGCATTTGTCTAATATCTAAGGGCCAAGCCTCACAATCCAAGTAAGGCCGCCACTCTACATCTGTAACATCATCAAGAAGATGCCTCCAATACTCTAACTTTCTCAGGTGGGGCTGTTGAATGACTCCTGAATACATATAAATATACGGTAGCCCAGTGTCACAGTGCCTATCAACAATGAGATAAGTCACGGGGATATGCTCCCATGCCCATATCTACAAAACAATGCTACCTACAGTCATAGATCATGAATGTTGGTACACGATCTCATGTAGCTCCTAGTACATATGAGCTAGGATACAACTCCCCCAGGCATACCTCCCTGGAGCTTGAGTCATCTGCCTGATGACTCTAGACCAACTGCACATGAAACCATGTTGGCCCCTATCAGGCATCATCAATCCTCCAATCAAACCAGCTAAGTACACGGGAAAAGGAGCATAGTTGGTGACCATGTGGTCCCAAATCAAATAACAACAAGCAATGGTGTCATCCTGAAACATCCTCCTCACGTCTGCAATGGCTGGAGGCATAGATGCCTCATACTCGATCTGGTGCCCTATGACATACATGTAGAATCCTCCACATGTCCTCTGGTGTCACTGTCATCTCACCAATGGGTAAATGAAAGGTGTTATGCTCTGAGTGCCACCTCTCTGCTAAAGTTGTCAGTAGTCCATGATTTAACAGAATATGTGGTAAATTGACAAGACTCCATATACCACATCGTCGAACAACCTGCTGATCCTGGTGACTCAACTAGTCATGTAAAGCTAACACATGTGTGGGTCTGGGTGACCTAAATGACATGACAGGGAAATTAGTCTGCACAATAGAAAATAATGGCATTATGTCAGAGTTAGACAAAAGAAACTGATGAATACTTGCTCAAAAAGTTCAGAAAAACAAGTTAACTTGACTTAGAAATCAGAAAAAACCAAATGCAATTGGGAATCTCAGATGTGGATCAACAAATTTAGGATGCAACTCTAAAACTGGATGCAATTCTAGAAATCCTAGATGCGGACCAGGAAATCCAGGATGCAATCTGGTATACCAGATGCAGACCTGTTACTCAAATTAACTAAAAAAGCTTAAGGAAATTCAAATTTGACCAGACGTGACCCAAAGGGGTGTGATCCCCAAAATCTTGGATGCGATCTAGAATCTGAGATGTGACACGGGTTTGACCTAATGCGATCCCGTATCTGGGATGCGACTCAAAACTATTTTGCCTATAAAATGCATAGAAATGCATGAAATTCAAAATTTTCAAATTGAAAGGGTGCGTTATCAGATACTCACAGGTGTTGCATAATGCCTCGGCCGGTCGTGTCACCGGGCCATCTTGAATCGGTCTTTCTCCACTAGGAAAACCATGGTCGCTCAGAGCTCTATGAAATCTCAAGGGGTAAAAGTGAAAATGAATGGTAAAAAGTGATTTTAGAGCCTAATTAAGCCTCTCGGGGGCTCCGGGGCCTTAAGGGACTTTCTTTATAAGACATCATAGAGGCTTAATATTGGGACCGAAATCGAAACAGGTGATCTATATCACTCAGACACAGTAAAAATAGAGTTGCAAAGCAAAGTCAACATTCAGAAAGGGAGAGTCAAACATGGTCAAATTGCAGTCAAATAGGGGCAAATGGTGCAGAAAAGATGTCGTGAGTAGGGAAAATTAATACAGAAGTTGATTTTTAATCAAGTTAATGGTCAAAACTAGTCAAAGTTCAATTAAATAGGTTAACAATGGGCTAAAAGAGAGCATAATTCATACACGGCAAGGTTGTCAAAGGTGATAGAAAGTAATTTTCTTGTTAACAAATTGAATTTTATGCTAGGATATTATTTCAACACAAGTCAAACTTGGTCAACTCTCTCAAATTCTTGGTCAAAATTGGTCAAATAGTGCTTCTGGGGCACTTTAATTGATCTAAATGACTTGAAAATTCTTTCCAATCGATCTATGCTTTATCCTAAAATCAATTCAATCATTGCAAATCTTTCTAAATGCTTGAAACTAATGAGTTCATTCGAATTTGTTCCAATTTCAATCCTGACGGGGCATAATCATACCAAAATCTAATGCTTTGAATCAAATTCTTTAACCCCAGGGGCACGATGATTCTCTTCAATCAAGTTGAGACTGTTAATTTAAATTGAAAATTCTTTTCAAAAATCTCATATCGACCTTCGTTCAATCAAGCTCAGAGTCGATATTATCAATTCCTGTCCAATCAAGTTCAGAATTGATAGTTTCTAACCAAGTAGAATTTTATTCAATCAAGCTCAAGATTCTTTTATCGATCTTCATTCAATCAAGCTCAAAATCAGTAAGGCCAATTTGTGTTCAATCAAGTTCAGAATTGACAGCTTTTAAATCAAGTAGGATTTCGTTCGATCAAGCTCAAAATTCTCAAATTTTAGAGTGGTTCTCGCAGCTCTCTAAATCTCCTAAATCATGCTTTGAATCAAATTTTCTTTGAATCCCTATGTTGCTCGCAAAGCAATTCAAAGAGGGGCAAATGTAATCACCTAAAATTAGGCTATAGAACCTAAGGCCCTATTTGCCCTTAATTTGGTATGTAACCTTAATTATGTTAATTTGATTTCTGATCATTAGCATAAAACTCTCAAAAATTTAGTAAACCCCATCAAATCCTAAATCAAACACTCATCACTAAAGTCCAAGCAAAAATCAAAGGTATTAACTCTAGGCCTATTTAATTAATTCAATCCCATTAAAAGCAAAGGCTAGAGTTATTAATTAAAAGAAATCTATAAATGCCTCTAAAATCAAACAAACACAACAAACACAAATGGAATCAAAGAGGCTTGCACATGGATCAAGGATCAAGTGAAGATGCATCTCAACCACTCCTCACAGATGCATCTCAACCATTGGATCTCTCCAATCTTCTATAAAATAGAATTTTCAAAGACTTCTTCTCTTCTTCTACATGCTTTGATACTTCTTGCTAATGCTTAGATTTTTGACATACTTACTTGTGAATTTGAGGCTTCATAATCCATGATTATTGAACTCTCAAAGCTTGGAGGATTTACCAATTAATGCTTAGATTGATAGTTGTTTTCATGTTTTCAAGCTTTGGATTAATTAGCAAACACTTCAAATTGGTTTGGAATGAAAATAACTAAGATTTCATGCTTTATGTTAGTTTCATGCATTACATCTTGAATCTCTCATTTTAGTGTAGATTGTCATTGTTTTAAGGGTCAAATCTGAGAGCCAACTAACCCTTATTTCATACTCACATTAATTAGAGAGCAATAGGATGCTTTTTCTTGTTAGTTTTTCAATTAGATTCTTATTTTTCTCTAACAAGTGATGTTATTATCCTATTGAAGTGTTGTACTATAGGTCACAAACTCACACACACATCAAGAAGGTATTCAATACATGTATCTATGCAATAGAAATGATATGATGCAAAATCAATCCTATCCTCTGAAACCTGCAACTGGTCACTCAGACCCGGTGATACAAGTTGTCTATCACCATCAACTGCAAAAGATGAGGTAACTGACTTGCTTCTGGGAGAGGGAAACAAATCAACATGAGATCCATACTCCCAACCAGATGACACTGAACCAACCCCCTATGCAGATGATGGAGTAGTGTCCTCTGCTAACACACAACTCTCTGATAAATCCATCACTACTACACCAAAGCTATCAATAATCAGTCCCACATTATCTGACAACATGTTGACCACTAGAGAACCTAATACAACAAGAGGCTCTCTACAACTCTCAACCAAATTACTCATCCCAACTAAGTCTATTGCACCCAAATCTATGATGGATGTAGCTACATTCTCACCACAACCCGTGAATATCAACTCATCACCAACAACCATTGTAGGAAGTTGAACTGAATCTATAGCTAGTGAAGGTTGTACTTGGATCAACTCCACAGTAACATCATCTAACTATAACTATGAATCCTGAAGAGTGAGCTGAGTGCTCTCCAATATCTCTATAGTCACCTCAAGCTCATGAGCGAGCTCAACTACCTCTTCTTCCTTTCCCATCAATGCATTCTAGAAAGTGCAACTGCACTCAAGAAGGTAATCCATGTCGGCTAATAACTACAAGTAATTATATTTCATTATCCTAACAGCTTCTTGTAGTGAATGGATCTCTACAAGGGAAAGACCACTATCACCATCCTCATCCAACATAGGAGTACCCCAACCACATATGGCTAACATCTGATGGGAAACATCGTAGTGCTCAATAGCTATAGCAATCTGACTATCACTCACGTTCAATTGCCCAATCAAATTGTAAGGAAACTCAGGTGCGGAAACAACTTCCTACACTAATCTCTAAAGGAAAGTATTGTGCAAATTCTTTTAAATCCTTACAATTTCAGATTCGTTAACTACTTTAACAATGATATTGCAACCATATACCATGCATATAAAAAATAGAGAATGACACAATGATTTACCCTGGGGAAACCTTTCGGTAAAAAACCCCAGCACTCCAAAACCTACACAGTGTATTAATCAAAACTATTACAGTTTACAATACACTTGCAATGCAAGTTCTTTCAGAAGATTTTTCCAACTCTTGAAGACAAATCACAACAGCATAAAACATTCCAACAATACACTTACTTCTCCTATCTTCACAACCCTAAAAATGCTTATATCATGCACTTCCTTTTTTAGGGCAACTTCCAAAGATAGCCGTATTAGGGTTTTACCATTCTTCGAGAAAATAGGAACCCAAAAAAATTTGATTGGGGAAGAGTGTACAGTACTCAATTTTATTAGTTTCCACATGTCTTCACTTGTCATTGAATCTTCTAGACATAGCTCTTACGTGTCATAGGAATCCGTCATAACTATTTTAGCCATGATCTCCTTACACACAATTCAAGATGCTGACACGTCAAGTGGAGTGACACATCAACATGCCAACTAGACATGTACACTCACACTTAATTACATTATTTGCAAGAAATACATTTTACAAAACAAATAATAAGAATAGGAATTATCCAAGGTTGAGACACCTTATTCCTAACACAAATGATGTTTTTGAACTCCCTGACTCCCATGTAAGCTCTCTGACCCACAATCCACACTGTGATAGGAAGTTGTATTCACAATGCTCATCTCATGATCAGCAACATCATGTGTGATATCATCTCTGCACACATCAACGACTAAGGTACTGCTGCTAGGCACCTCAACAAATGGCCCATCTAGTAAAGTGGAAGTTGTCACTACAATAGTCTCCTCACACACTCCCACTTCCAATGTAACTGTAAGTCCCTCTAAAGAATGATCCTAGGACCTATTACCAACAAATAAAATTTCTGAATCATTTTCTAAAGTCTAATATGAAAAATCAAACTCACTGAAGCATGATTCATCCTCATAAATAACATTAGTAGTACCCAAATCATGAGTACCAACATCATCCACCTCTAAAATCTCTGCTATCTCATGTAGATGCAAACATAACTCACTGCAGTCATAGAAATCAGAATTATTAGTACTCGTATTTTCCATGCAATCCTCAAAAGTGACACTCCCATCTCATGAGTTAAGACTCAAAGAGACACCCACTACATCTTCCGCACTAGCCTTGTCATCAACAACATCATTATGCTCAAACAAGGGACTATTGTCATAAAAATTAGAATTGTTATCATGGCTAATAACAACTTCTGGATCACTCAAAGTACCAACATTCTCCTCAAAACTCACCTTCTGATCTTGGACATCCATTAGAGTTTGATAAGTATGAATAACATGACAAGAAACTTTATCTTCATGTTGCTGATTGAATGCAACTGGTTTATCTTCGAACATCACCAACTCCTCCCCAGTCTGGAAGTCACCATGAAGTGTTTTGTGCCCAACATCTCCCTTAATGTAAGCATGATTTTTAATCTCCAGTGGATCAACTACATGTTGATCACTAGTTGCTTAAAGTTCATTGTATAGATTTTCTTGATGTCCCACCTGTAGAGACCTCTTGTTTCTCTTCCTTTTTGTTTTGTGATGTAGACCCCTTAAAAAAGGATGTCATATGTCATACTAAACTATCCATGGTAGCGGGATTTGAAAGCAATTCATCTATTTTGTTTTGATTTTTCTTAATCTTCCCCCAGTTTTTCATTATGGCATTTGTCTGCTTCTTGGAAATAATCATACCATGCAACTGGGTTCCCTGTTTAATTCATTTCCTAGACTTTTCCATAACTGAAACAACTGCAAGAGTGTTGGTCACTCAAAATCAAATGTGTGAGCTCAATGATTTATTTTTTAAATCAAACCTTAAAAAATTTGTACCACTTGAAAATGGTATGCAACTAAAAAAGTTGACATGCAACTGAAAAATCTGACATGCAACCTCACAGAATGGTAGGAAACCACTCTGATACCACTTTAAGAACTCTTCAAAGCTCTAGCTGCTGAATTGACTATGCTTGTTTTGGTTTTTAATTGTTTTCCAATTTTTTTGTGTTTTTGAGATGGTTTGACATAAAAAGAAATACATATGCTGGAATAAAACTTCTGAAAATTAACACTAACAATACTTTGGGAATAGAAGACAATCTTTATTACTTTTCCTTCAATACATAGCACTAGAATGTTTTACATTAAAAAGTATACCCCTTTTCAATGTAGAAATTACTCTGAAACACTTGCTAGCTGAAAAAGCAAGCATATAGCAGCTCAAATCTCCTTCTATCATTAACCAATTTCCAAACTAATGATATCAATCACTATTGTTTAGCTAGGCGTCCCTTTTAAGAATTTTTACTGATTTTTTTGGTGCCTCCAACAAAAACAAATTGTATATGGAAGAGTAGGTAGGGCACATGAACAACTAGCAAAAAGCAATGATTTCAAACCACTATAAACAACCAATAGCCTCTCAATTTGATGCCCTCAATCTGCCATAAAATATACCTTCAATCTGTCAATAAATTCTAAAATTTATTTCTCCAATCAGTACAATGTTGACCTCTGTATGAAGCCAACCCAATAAGCAATATCAGGTGAATATTTCACACCCTCCAACTGCTGCTACAAATAAGAAGCAATGCTCTCCAATGCCGATAAGCTCAGAAATTTTTTGAAACCCTTGGTTTCTCATAGACTCTAATGCTCCAAAGAAAGGATATCAAATCAAGCAATCAAAATAATGAATTCTCTTTCTCTTACAACTATTAAATACCTTCAAGAAGTCCAATTTCCCCAAAAAGCATAAATTTTCTTAATACTTCATACAAGATCATAGCTATGGGTGTGGGATAAAACTATGAAAATGCCCCTTGACTCATCTAAGTAAAAAATTTGAATCACGCCCTCCCATTCATCAAAAAGATCTTGCAATACAAGTATATGATATTGAGATTGCCATAAATTATAGATAAAACCTAAATGAAAATCCTTACAATGTTGATAATGTGGTCCAAATGAAAATGCAGATAATCCTCCTTCATGCGCAACCCTTCTTCATCGTGGGGAATAATGAAGAGATAATGTGGTCCAAATGAAAATGCAGATAATCCCCCTTTGCGCGCTACCCTTCTTCACCTTGGGGAGTAATGAAGTGATAAATGCAACTTTTTTTTTTAAGTTATGCCCATGTTGGTCAAAATTTTGACCAACACAGGCATGAATTAAAAAAAAAATCAAAGTTTTCCTTCTATAATCCAACCAACCAAAACCTTTTTATTTATTGGTCAAAAATTTTGCTGAAAAAATAAGGTCAAATGTACTAGTGTAAAACAATTAATTCATCACATTATAGCCAGAAAAAGATGGCTAAAATCCTTTGGCAAACCTATGTTTGTAATTTAAAGAAAAAAAAAGTTAAATTTAAAAAGAATCAAACCTACAACACATGAAAATTACCACTTTTTATAGTGACATTTTGTTTAAGGCCGCAATAAATTTTAATTCCAAATAGGTCAAATCATCACCACAATTGTCAAAGTGAGTAGTATATAGAATCCCTGTGACCTATGGTAAACACAAGTTGAATGTCCAATGATGACAACTACCGCTTTTGGTCCATTTCAATCCGCCATAGAATTTGAAAGCTAGGGAAAAGGGACAACGTCTGGACCTTGAGATCGGCGTCAAACTGCCATACTCTTGTTTTCCTCTATAGTATGTGACCTATCAATAACCGATAATTAGATAGGTAGCCCAATAGTGATGATGTTGTAACCTATCTTTTCAATCTGGTCAGAATGACAAAAAGTGATCTACGCTTCAAATCTCTTCAATGGTAGTCATTATGTCTGCACGATTTCCCACCATTAGACACAAATTTTAGCTCCTCAAGTTTTCAAACTAGCAATCACACCTATGTTTGCAATGAGTATGCCAAAGAGGTGTGGTAGATTAGTCAGGAAAAGTTTTGGTCCATTTTTTGCATACATTAATGAAGTACATGAGGTCAAATGGAAGGTTGTTAAATAGAAGATGATGTTGTTTATTCAACAAAGGCCTCAATTAAGAAGTGATAGCTTCAAATTATAATATTATACACACACATGCTTCACCTCTCTCTCTCTCTCTCTCTCTCTCTCTCTCTCTCTCTCTCTCTCTCTCTCTCTCTCTCTCTCACACACACACACACACACACACAAAGGGAGATGAGGCAATTTAATTTAACATAACCAACTGCATAAAATATTTTAAAATAACATAAATCACATACAAGGCAATTTAATTTAACAAATCAAGTCTTGTGAATTATAAAGAGGCATTGACTAAGACCTCAACTAAATTAAAAGTGATATTTTCCTCAACCTAATACATTTTTAAAGGATGCAAAGATTATATAATTGCATAAAATTTAAAGAAAAATTAATAAAAGGGTTTTAGTTCCCCAACCTCAGATGCAAATATTATAGGAGATCTAGAATAGACAAAGTTGAGTTGTCTGGAAAGGAGTGCCCCATCAACTCAACAAATCTACCATGACTAAGTTTTCATGTTTCCCTCTACTCATGCACATGCCCTCCATGATGGGATTCTCCACTTGTTTATGATCTTCTAGATCCATTTGTCTGCCAAGTGATGATCTTCATAAATCAATACATGTAAAATAGCAACCCAAATGCCCAACCAAGTGTTTCATATTGTGTTGATCCGTATGGACTCCATTCTTCTCATCCTACCATGCTTACCCATCACACTTGTATAGTGTCTCACAAAAGCTAACAATATATTCACAATAGCATGTATGGGCATATCTATCTCTAAGCTAATTCAATAATCCCACATCTAGAGAGATTTTATTCATGGTTTTTAATGCCCAAATCATTCTTATTATTAGTTTAGTTAGTTTAGGGAATATACACATATTGGGTTTGTTTGAGCTATGGAATATTTGGGTTTTTATGCTTTTTGAGCTTTAAGGGTTTCAAATGGCTAAATGACATCAAAGAGTAATGGGCAAAATCAAGGAGAATGCAACCAACTCCATTGAGGTTTTGGATTTTGTAACACTTTTTATATCTAGTTTAATTTGGTTGTTCTTGGTTGGGCTCACATTGGTAGGAACTGTGGTGGGAATTTTTCTTTTGACACCTCTATTCATTTTGTTCAGTCCCATATTGATACATGTGGGAACATTGCTCTTTTGTGGCAGTTGCATGCCCATTTTTTTGTTGTAGGTTTTGGTCTTCTAGTGTTTTATATGCTTTCATGGATGTAAAAAAAAATCTCTTTACACAAATATCTAACACTAACATACTAATAAGTAATCACTATATGAAATGCAAAATAACTTCATTAGTTCTCTAATTATCTAAAGGGAAGGCATCATTGTGGTAGATGTTGTACAAGTGGTCATTTCTTTATATTTCTAAACTATGGAGACTGAATAGAGCCATTGATGCAATGTTATATTGAAACACAAATATGATAAAGGCATCTTGTTAATACGTATATGAGTATATATTTATTTTCTACATTTGATGTTTCCTTAATACATTTTTGTGAAATAAAAGTAGTAATGTAGATGCAATGGCCGAAAATGGTGATTGAGGAGGTCACAGGTTCAAGTCTAGCTTGAGTTGCACTAAGGTGTTTCTAGGCTTAGTTGACAGTGTTGAGATACAAACAAAGGAGACATGCTAGCAACTCCACAAACAAGAGATTATGGGGCTTAAGAAGGTTAAGAAAAATCTTTGAAGCCTGATGTATTTTTCTAATTTTATTGTATAGCTGAGAAGTAAAACGAAGGACAAAAATAATGGAATGGAATGAAGAGAATTCAGTATGAAATGAACACGCAAAAATTTATAAAATGAGAAAATAATATAAATGCATTTAATCTCCTTACCCAAAAAATTTAGCATTAGGTCAAACATGTACAAAATGGCGAGGGGTTTTTGATTAAAGATTGTGCCTATATTAATAGCGACTTTCGACGTTGAGATGGGTTGTTTGTTTTTATTTGTCCTTTCATTTATTTGTTGTTCTCGCAACTTGGGTTTGATACTTTTTTATTCCAAACGTTTGGAATGGGAGAAATCAATACGGTAGGTAAACACCATTAGAGGAAAAAGTGTAGTTGTAAAGAGTAAAAATATATTTACAGAAGGGTAAAATAAATATGCATAAATATAAGAAATATAGTACTAATGAGTATAAGTGAATTTTCAACTGTATCATCTTAAAATGGAAGAACTTCCATGTTAAGAATGTTTAGCCCACTGAGTAAGTGATTTGGGATCATATCAAGCACCTTGAATGGGTCCCCAGCTTAGATCTGGCATTTTCCCCTTATTCTACCCCCTTTTCCACTTTCTGTCTACATTTTTCTAGCATTTTGGACTGAGACCCTAAGATCTGTGACCTCAAGGTCAAGGATGACCTTGAGGGTCAAGGAAAACTTCATCCTTGACCTAGGTCAGGGTCGACCTCATCCTTGACCTCGGGTTCAAATTTCAAGGTCCCATGATTCTCAGATGTCAGGTTTCGGAAAGAATTTATTTTCTCGCTTCCAGGTCGGTTGTTTCGGATTTCAGAATGGTAAACTCTTAAATTGCATTTAATCTAGGTCCATTTCTAGGGGTTAAGGTTAATTGAGATTTAATTCTCCAATGTCGGCCTTCTCTAGAAGTTTGTGCCCTAGATCACTATAAAAGGAAGCCTTCCTCTCTCATTTTCATCCATTATCAAGTTTCAATCCACTTTCATGATCAAGGCATCAAGTTTTTGGGAGATCAAGTGCTCAAGGTTTTCTCAAAGATATCAAGCAAGCATTCCATCAAGCATCCATTCTCAAGCTCATTCATCATCCATTCAAGCATCCAATTTATCCATTTAAGATCAAGGATTCAAGCATTCAAGCCTTTGAAGGAATTTGGTTCAAGCATTCAATATTCATCATTCAAACCCTAGATCTATCCATCATGGTGGTGTAATCTTCCTTCAAGATCCTTTGTTCATCTTTAAGATTCATTCATTCTTCCCTCAAGGTGGATTCCAAGCATACAATCATGGAGGTTTAGATTTACATTTGTTAATGTTATGTCCAAGCTTTCATATCAACATACTTGTTTACTTTTGAAATACAATTGCATATCTATTGAATATCATAGCTTCATTGTTAGATCTACTTCTACTACTTGCTAGCATTCTCTATTTCAATTCCATTATTAAGGTTGATTCCAAACCGGGGTTTGACTAAGGCAAACCCCTCATCCAAACAACAAAACCATTTTTCTTGTAGGTACAGGTACAAGACAACAAATTAAAGTTCAGATCTAGATACCCTTTTCAACGAACTTTTAGGATTCGCAAATAGAATTTATGTCAAAGCTTTGTAGGTCAAGGGTGACATTTTGGGGTCAAGTTTAACCTTGTCTATCTGGTTCAAGAATGACCTCCCTAGAAAAGAAAAAGATTTCTGGGTTTTGTAGATCTCACAGTTTCGGTTCAAGAGTACTAAGATCAACAGTTTATAAGACTGTTTCACAGGGTTTTCAGCAGGTTCTTTTTCAGAGGTAAGTACCTTTATTTCTTCATTTCAATATTAATCTTCTATATTTACTTTCCATATCAATACAATTCTATGTAAGTATAAAATATTGGTTTTTGGGTCTCTTTTATGTGCAAACCATTGTCCTAGGACCCCATCCATATTTTTCATCTTACATTTTGGTGAACCCGACGTGCTTACCCCTTTGTTTTGTGGAATTAGATGCCCTATTGTGTTAGATTTCCCTTTGTATTATCTTGTGTGTTCACCTTCATCTTACATTTTGGTGAACCCAACAAGCTTACCCCTTTCTTTTGTGGAATTAGATGCCCTATTGTGTTTGTGGTGTTCAATTTCCTTTTCATGCTTATAAATTTCGTTTGAATGCATTTGGATATATCTAGATCTATTTTCTATGCATTTCTTTATTTATTATCATGTTGCACAATTTGTTTCAAGTGTTTTCCAAACATTCTTCTATAACTTTTGGGATTACACAACATCCTCCTCTTATGTTACCATTGCATGGTGTTACACCTAGAAAGACTTTATCTAGTGTGTGTGATGTTGCTTTGTCCTCTTTTGAATTACCTTGTAAAGATATATTAGAGAAAGAAGATGACTTTAATCTATCTCTCCATCATATTTCTCTATATGGAGATGAGTTGAGGATTGATGTTAATTCTTCTCCTAATGAGCCTACTTTAGAATATGATTTACCTTCTTTCCCCTCTAGGGATCCTACAATGTGCTTTATTGGTAGGGATGATAATCCTCCTATTTGGGATGAACCTTTGGATTTGGATGTTGATTACTCTCTTCCTCATGAAACCATTGTGGCTGATTCTATTTTTTGCGATGAACCCTTGGATAAAGACATTGATTTATCCCCTCCTCATGAAGAAGCTTTGATGCAAGAGGGTGATTTATTAATGGATGACATATTTATACATGATGGTGACTCTTTTTCTAAAACACACTCCCCTTATGCAGACATTTTAGCGAAAGAAGATGACATTATAGATGTTTTACCTCTATTTTGGATTGCTTCTAGTACTCTCCCTCTTAGTGATGATCTTATAGAGAATCAAGATCTTACCTCATCTCCTCCTAGGATGTCTTCTTTGCTTCCTTCTTGTGAATCTATTTGTAGTGTTGAGACAACTAACATGGTTTATCCCAAACCCTTGTTGACTGTCAAAGGTTGTCCTCACATTACTATCAAGATTCGATAGCTCACACATATCATACAAGGAATAAGCCTCAACCTAATCTGGTGGTTTCTACTTCTTTGCCACTTGCTCAACCCATTCTTCCTCCTCCACCCCATCTGCCTAGCAAGGAGTATGATTTGATAAACCAATTACAAAATACTCATGCCAAGATTTCTTTATGGGAGCTTCTTCAAACTTCACCTACCTACTATGAAGCCTTGCAAAAAGCTCTAGAAACTCTTCCCACTCCACCTCCTAATCAAGAGAACATCAATAAATTCTTACAATGCATGCATGCTATCCCGGGTGCTCCTGACATTGTATTTACTCAAAAAGATTTACCTTCTAAAGAAGTTCAGAATCAATATGATGCTCTTATGATTGTTGTTTCTATCAATAAAAGTATCATTCATAGGACCTTGATTGATAATGGATCTAGGCTTAATGTTTGTAGTATGGACATGCTCAAAGAAATTAAAGTTGATCTTTCAACTATTCAACCTAACAATGTTCCTATACGTGGCTTTAATAACATTGCTAAGAACACTTTAGGTATCATTACCTTACCTATCAAAATAGGTCTGGTCATCCTGAATATACCTATTCATGTTATGCCTGGACCTCTCAATTATAACCTTCTTTTGGGTAGACCTTGGTTACATGAGATGCATGTTGTTCCTTCTACCCTCCACTGTAAAGTCAAGTTTATACATAATAACAAGATGTATACACTTCACGCAGATGATGTGCCTAATCCTTGCTTGAATATTCAAACTCATACTACTCCTAATCATAATAGTAATCCTTCTTCCTCTAATTCTCTTCCTAACGATGATTGGGGAACCTTAGATTTTACTCCTACCTTTATTGGAGAGTATAAGATTTATGATCTTGATTTTATGAAGCAACAAAGAGAGTTTGAACAATGAGTTTTTACTTCTAAATCCCTTAGTAATAACTTTGTCACTGCTTCTACTCACAATGAACTTGTCAAACCTACTAATAATGACATAGTGACTTCTGAAGTTCCATTGATTCCTTCTAATATGGCTTCTTGTTATGGTCTTGGATATCATTTCCTAGTTAAACAAGGATTTAATGGTCAAAGATGTGGTAAGCATAAACAAGGAATTTAGATGCCCTTACAGAATGGGGGGCATGAGCATTCTTATGGCTTGGGATTTAATCCTCAACAACAAATCAATGTTAACAACATCTCAAATAACACTTCAAAACATGATGAACCTATTAAGGAATTTGACCAAGAAGTTCTCTTGTATAAACTCCTTTGTGCTAAGATGATTACTAGAACTAAACGCAAAAAGAAACGTAGTCCACACTTGAAGACTCTTCCTTTTTGTTTATATCATAGATTTCATGATCACTCTATTAATGAATGTCAAGATTTACATTATAATATTAGGCAGCTCATTGATAGTAAGGTTATTTATATATCATGTGACAATGAGTTGTATTTCAATCCCATTTTCTCTAAATAACATTTATGTTCCTATTATGGAGCTCCACATTATGTAAACAATGTTATCCCAATCCTTGGGGGCTCATTGTCTTGCATAGTGTTGTGAGTGATATAATAGGTCCCCTTCCATCTTTGTTCCTATGCTTGGGGGGCAAGGATGTCATCTCCTTCTTTTCTATCTTTCCAAGATTCACCTCCTTCCTGGGTTAAGCAGTATCTATCTATTATGTGATATCCAATCATACATGAAAATTTTGGTTTGCATTGAGGATCTTTGTCCTTGATCATAACCTATTTCGTTGTTTGACATTGGGTTTCCATGGTTGATAAATCTCTCACCTTGGAAGCTGAATAGTGTGATATCCCTCACAAGGGTTACTTTTTTCACTTCTTACATGATATCTCTTTACATTCATCCCTTCCATGGCCTCATAGGAGTTGTGACCTTCTTAGCTTGGACTGGGTGTTGTCTATGGATATTATCTTGATGTTGAAGAAGGCTTTATCCTTGGTCTTTTCTTTCCTTGACATGTCAAAATAGTATGTTTTTTCCATCTTAAGGAGGGGGGCATCTTTACAGCCTCCCTCATTCTATATTATGCATTTTTGTTCTAACCTTTTATTTTGCAGCATGCTAAATCTCAGAAGGTAACACACATAAGTTGCTAAATCTTAAAGAGACACACATTTTCAATTTCAAATATGCTAAATCTTGGAAGGTAATGCACATAAGCTGCTAAATCCTAAAAAGACACGCATTTTCAATATGCTAAATCTTCCAAGGGTAACGCACATAAGTTGCTAAATTCTGAGGAGACACACATTTCATATTCATAGTGATACAAGAAGGTGGATCTATGGGTATTCCAGAAGTCTTCAAAAGATGCATTACAATTTCAAAGCATAGTTTATGGGTGAACTATCAGACTCTTCCTCTAGGGTGATTCACGGTAAGGTGGGCATCTTACTAGGTGAGGTAATCACTTTCTCCTTTCTTTTCACTTTCATGCTAGTAGGACTAGATCATGAAGCTATATTATTTATATCATTGCTCTTGTCTTTCTTATGTAATCATTTATGTTTTTATGATAGCTTTCCAAATATGATATTAGTATAGGAAATATTTCTGAGCAAGGTTTCCTCTACTACTTAATTTGGGTTTGTTTTAGTACTAACCTCTATTCTTTTGGTTTTCTCTTTTCACACCCTCGTTCATGTATGTTGAGTTAGAATCCTTAGCCTAGGGCCTTCTTTCCTTAGCTAAGTGTTATTTTATCTCATTGCGAATCCACTTGGATCTCTTCTTTCTTCTCATTTACCAAGAGTTTGCATCGAGTCCATACACTTGCTAAAGTGGGGGCTTAATGTATCATCTTAAAATGGAAGCACTTCCATGTTAAGAATGTTCAACCTTAGGATTAAGTGATTTGGGATCACTTCAAGCACCTTGAATGGGTCCCCAACTTAGATCTGGCATTTTCCCCTGATTTTGCCCCCTTTTCCACTTTCTGTCTATATTTTTCTAGCATTTTGAATTGAGACCCTGAGATTTGTGACCTCAAGCTCAAGGATGACCTTGAGGGGTCAAGGATGAGGTTGACCTTAACCTTGACCTTAGGTTCAAATTTCAAGGTCCCATGATTCCCGGATGTCGGGTTTTAGAAAGAGTTTATTTTCCCGCTTCTGGGTCGGTTGTTTTGGATTTTAGAATGGTAAACTCTTAAATTGAATTTAATCTAGGTCCATTTCTAGGGGTTAAGGTTAATTGGGATTTAATTCTCCAATGTCAGCCTTCTCTAGAATTTTGTGCCCTATATCACTATAAAAGGAAGCCTTCCTCTCTCATTTTCATCCATTATCAAGTTTCAATCCACTTTCATGATCAAGGCATCAAGTTTTTGGGAGATCAAGTGATCAAGGTTTTCTCAAGGAGATCAAGCAAGCATTCCATCAAGCATCCATTCTCAAGCTCATTCATCATCCATTCAAGCATCCAAGTTCTCCACTGAAAATCAAGGATTCAAGCATTCAAGCCTTTGAAGGAATTTGGTTCAAGCATTCAATATTCATCATTCAAACCCTAGATCTATCCATCATGGTGGTGTAATCTTCCTTCAAGATCCTTTTTTCATCTTTAAGATCCATTCATTCTTCCCTCAAGGTGGATTCCAAGCATACAATCATGGAGGTTTAGATTTACATTTGTTAATGTTATGTCCAAGCTTTCATATCAACATTCTTGTTTACTTTTGAAATACAATTGCATATCTATTGAATATCATAGATTCATTATTAGATCTACGTCTACTACTTGCTAGCATTCTCTATTTCAATTCCATTATTAAGTTTGATTCCAAACTGGGGTTTGACTAAGGCAAAACCCTCATCCAAACAACAAAACCATTTTTCTTGTAGGTACAGGTACAGGACAACAAATTAAAGTTCAGATCTGGATACCCTTTTTGGTGAACTTTCAGGATTCGCGAACAGAATTTCTGTCGGAGCTTTGCAAGTCAAGGTCAACCTCTTAGGTCAAGGGTGACATTTTAGGTTCAAGGTCGACCTTGTCTATCTGGGTCAAGGATGACCTCCCTCAGAAAAGAAAAATATTTATGGGTTTTGTAGATCTCACAGTTTCGGTTTAGAAGCACAGAAATCAACGGTTTCTGAGACTGTAGTAGGTTCTTTTTCAGAGGTAAGTACCTTTATTTCTTCATTTCAATATTAGTCTTCTATATTTACTTTCCATATCAATACAATTTCATGTAAGTATTAAATATTGTTATTGGGGTCTCTTTTATGTGCAAACCATTGTCCTAGGACCCCATCCATATTTTTCATCTTACACCAACAAGGTAAAAAAAATCTACATAAATATAAAATACCAAATATGCATCATAATCTCTATAAGTTCCATATTTCCATACAATATTGAGGTGTATCGAGAGGTAGAGGGAATGACTTTGTATCCCTATCCTATCAGTTTGAAGAATGGCCTTGTGAAAAGATAAGGAAATTTCTTGTCATAGCGGTCAATAAAGAGGAAACACAAATCATAGTTAATCCAATTTTTTCTGCCATGAAGCTACCACATTAACCCTAAACATGGCAACAAATTTCCGTACGTGCAATTTATTTCAACCATTTCTTTATGGAGACGGAAACTGAGAATGGTGCAATTTATTTTGTTAAGTATTTAATAAGAATTCACAATGTGTGGCATATATTCCATGAGGATGTGCTTCCACTAGCAAAAACTGCGTTGCTTTTGGAAATGGTAAAATAATATATGCAAAACAATAAATGAAAAAGTGAAATGCCAAAATATTTGCATTTCCCTCTGACCTCACTTTTTGTGAGACAGAAATGTGTTGGCTAACGAAAAAGAATCATGTCACTGAACAAAATGACGGTGAAAAAGCGAAGATACAAATTGAAAGAAGACAGCAGGCGTAAAAAACATGGACGACCAAGATATTTTGGATGGTCGTCCACTCTCTATATTTGATATCAACCATTGATCACTCAATTTAACTCGTGCATCTCATATAGAAACACCTTTGGTGTAAATACGCAAATCTCACCATTACAAATAATAATAATTTACTAGATATATATGTATTATTTTAATATGGATATATTTTTATAATTATTAAAGATAAAATAATTATATAATAAATAAATAAATGCATTATAAATCTCCCCTAAACTTTTACATATTAATTTTTTAAATAATATTTTAATGTTCAAATAATAATAATTTTTAAAAATTAATACAACCTAAAACTAATTATTAAAAAACTATATTGCTTGTCAAATAAATCTCATCTGTAACCGTGTTACATTTCAAATTTGAATATCTTCAGAAGCCAAAAAAGCCGAAAAATATCTAGCAAATTTGGAACGTTAGGAGAGTGGGGAAAAAGCCAAGAAAATCCGAAAACCATTGCTTCTTTGTCTTTTGAAAGTTTTTTTCCTTCTGCAGATCTTTTCTTTATTTTTTATTTTTTTTGGTAGCGAGGGGAGGATAGAAAAGATCCCAAAGGCTCTCATGGAAAGTTTGAGTCTCTATGGAAAGGTCCTTTCCACATCATAGAGGAGATGGGACCAAATGCTTTCAGGCTGGCATATCTGGATGGTGCAGTCTCACAATTTTCTTATAACAGACAAGACTTGAAATTATTCAAATTATAAAGTCCTAAAGGTTAGTCTTTTGTGTATAGTAGGTCTAGTTTCTCAACAATCTCTGATTATCAACTCGTTTGGATGGAGGGAAAGTCAAAGTCCCATCCACCCTGAAGCCCATAGATTTCCCCTACAATATGTCCAAGCTATCTACCAAATTTGATGATTTCCTAAGATCACCCTTTTTATATGTCTTCCCTTTGTCAAAATCGAGCTTAAAATTTGTGACCTTAGCCTTTGTTTAGCTTCTATGTTCTGACTAAGTGTCAAGTCTCCACATTTTCATGTTATGTTTGAACACCCTTGAACATCCTTGAACCTAGTTCAAGGTAGTTCAAAGTGATTCAAGGAAGTTCAACGCAACTAAGGAAGAAGATAGTTTGATGCAAAGGACAAGTGACAGATGGCATGCAATTGTTGGGCACACCCGAAGAGCTTGAGGAAAGTGAATGGTTCTATTTTTGATACCTTTTTTCTTGAGTTGGCAAGTGGTGGGATCAGATTTTGGCTATGAAATTTTTTGAACACCTTTGAACCTGTTTGAAACATGTTCTCCCCCATTCATCAAGGTTTAAGGTATATACAAAATCCCATAGAAAGAAGGAAGATCATGGTATAGCTCAGCGGTGGGTCCTGATAAGACATGCATTAAATGGCGGTCATGGTAGGATGAGGTGGAAAAAATTGAGGTGGTTATGTAATTATGGTAAGTTACAATTTCTAAAATCATGCTAAAGGAAAATCATTAAGTGAAGTGTGTGAATATCTAATCAAATCTAAGGTGAAACCACGCCGCAATATTTACATTAAATGGGTAAAAGGATTTCCTTTTTTCTTTTTAAAATCAAGTTGCCTTAAGAATTTTCCATAATTTGCGATGCTTAAAAGTTGGAGACAAAGGTTAGGTCATAGAAAGCTAAGGAATTGGCAGAGGTTTTTTGTGGGCAAGAAGGTTCAAAGCAGAAACAGAGCATCAGAAAACCCAACAATAAAAGCAAGGTCGAACCTATTGTCGATGTTCACATCCCCCGACATACAAGGTTGAGAATAAAGTCCAAGAAATCTAACCAAATGGCTCCTCCTAACATAGAGATTGTGGACCTCGAAGGGGATAGGTCAGGGGAAGTAGATCTCAGTGTAGAAGAGGATGAACAATTGGGGAAAGACCTCTTTGAGATAGAAGATGTTACTTTGGAGATCATGGAGACTCCTAAAAAGTCACCCGAGATTGTACCCATGACTGAAGTTATGCCAAAATGGCTAACTTCTTCAGTGAATCAAAAGTTTAGCTTGGTTCCCATCTTAGTGCCTATCCAAGACGTAGTGAGTAAGTATGTACAAAAGGTCCCTAAGGTCAAGAAAGAAAAGACTACGTCTAGAGTATTCACTGATGCCAAAATTGGGAAATGGTCCGAAGAGGTAGCCATGTACAAGCCAAGAGAAGGAGAGCAGGATATGGCAATCGATGATTTCAAAGTAACAAAGATTGAACTGGGAACGATGGATCACACAGGTCATAATCACTTGTTCAAGGAGTTTTCCCAACATATGTTATTCAATTCCTTGAAAGATAATAAGGATAAGAAGGAAATGAAGCAAACTATCCTTGATATGGCACATTTCATCAATTCTCTTTGTAGCTTTAGTGGTCTTCCCATAGCACAATCCCCTCAGTGTTTTGACCTAAATTCACTTGAAGGAAAAATTCAGTTGAACTAAATACAGAGGGGTAAAGCCCTAATCTCCACTACTAATGAATGGATCGATAACATAATCAAGGCTAGTAACAAGTACATCAAGGATTCCTAGGTATTATATCAAGATGCAAAAGCTCTCATTGGAGAATTGCAGATTCAACTTCAAGTCTGGGAAAAAGAAGAACACAAATGGGTACAACTATGACCCAATTTCTGCACATTGACAAATACAGGTTTTCCAAGTTCTACTATGAGAAAGCCTTGAAATTAATTGATGAGTCCATCTTCTTAATCACAAGGAGGAATGTCAGCTAGAGAATATCTACCCTACGGGTTGTCGCAAAGGACATGAAGCAATGGGAGAATGAAGCTAAAGAAATGCAGAGATCCATGATCAATGAACTTAAGGTGATTAATTTCTCTCACCTGTATTCAGAAAATCTTAATGATCGGGGATTGGATAGCACCTTGAAGGCATTTGAGAAAGAAATGTACACCATCAAAGAGAAGCCAGATCCGAAAGTGGCAAATATCACCCAAGTAGCAAGGATTGAATCATTGTTTTACCTCTACATGGACCAGCTTCCTAGCCAAGCTAAGAAGATTAATAAGTTGAAGTGGGAGAAAGAGGCATTGAAGGCTCGAATCCTAAATTTCAAATTCCCACATCTCCTAGCAATGAAGGAATTCATAGAGGCATATAAGGAGTGGAAAGTTGCACATGTCACCACGGAAGAAGAAGATGGAAATGCTGATGAAGATGAATATGGCGCTGACAAGGAATTCGACCTGGAGATGTAACCATTTCCTATATTTTCTTTTTTTATGTTGAACTTAGATGGACATGTGTCCAGTAACTATTTCTTCTTTTTATAACTGATGGAACCAAGAGGTTGAGTTTTTAGGGAGACCTCTTGGTTACCTAAACTATAAACGATGCTAAGTAAAATGGTTTAAGGGGTTAGAAAGTTAGGATTAAAGAAGATATAGAATAGAATTTTATTTTCCTACAAATTTAGTGTTAGATGCATGGATCATCTATAGAGCTATAATTTTTTCCCGTGTTGTATGAATATGATCTAAACTTACAAAGCTATTCTAAATCTATGTTGTTTGGAATGAATGGATGATACATTTCTATGTGCATGCTAATTAGTTTTGTATGTTATCTCAAATGGTGATGATCTTTCTTTAGCTTAATGTTAATTTGAGTTCTATTTCAAAGTTCTTGGGAAGTATTACTGAAGGAACTGTGTTTCCCTTGCATTTAAAATCCTTGTAGTTTCAGTTTCTTTTATTATTTGAGCTCAACGCCAAAGAGCGATTGTAGTAGCCTTCAAAGCTTTTGGGTTAAAAGCTAATATAATTTGTAAGTTAGGATATTCATTGGAAATCTAATAGGGAGTTGTAACTAAGAGAAAATTTAGAGGGAAGTAATCATCGCATGCTTAACCAACTATTGTGATTATTTGGATTTCATGTGTGGGCCATAGAGTTAGTTCATGAGTAAAATGTTTTTGTAAAGAAAGACAAATCTGTTCACTAACACTATGAAAGATTTCATTGATATTTTAGAGCCAAATGTCAACATGAGCATTGTTGTTTTTTCAAATGCCATTTTTATAGGATTATAACAAATCATTAGTTGTTTGCCTATACTAAATTTGTATAGTATGTCACACATTTGACTATTTTGACAGGTGGTAGATGATTTTGATATTCAAATGTTTTCAAATGAACCCATTTTTTTATCATTAGAAGTTGGCATGTCCAGAAAGAATTAGAGAACTTGTTAGGATATGCTTTGGAGTTTGATGCTCATTTTTTCTCGAGGAACTTGTTAGGATATGATTTTTTGTTTAGTGATCATTTGATCTTTTTGCTATGTTTGATCTAATACCAGGGTTTGCATAACTTATTTCTCTTATGTTATTTTTTTTTTATGAATAGTGCCTTCTCTATTAGTTTAATATAAAAGTTACATATTCACAAAAAAGGGGCTGGGGGACATAAAAATCACCCCGCAAATGGTTGGGCGATGATGGTTGGCAGCGCTTGGCTTATGTTATTTTCACCCAAGGGCATCCCTTTGAATTTTAGGGTTTATTGTGAAAGACACACTATTTTACTATTTGTGTTGATTCCATTTAACAAAGGTTTATTATGATAAATTTGGAAAAAATATTTGGTTTTTGGCCGGTGTGGATGGATGAAATTTGATAGATATACTAAATGCTATTTTTAGTTTCATTTTGTAAGAATTGTTTTGTTTTGAATAGGTGATGCTTTAAAGGCAAATTTCAGATTGTCTTGTATTGTTAAAAGTTTTTATTGTGCAATGTCTTGAAGTTATTTTGGTTACTAACAATAGAGGCACCTTATACAAATTTATTAACTTTTTATCTTATTTAATAGGACAAAAGGAAAAATTTTCTAAGGTAGAGCAACAATTGAAGAAAGCATAGATTGCACAAAGATGCAATCAACAAGTAGAAAGGGTTGTTAATGCTCAATAGGTGTGAGTTTGGTCCTACTTAATGATGGATTTATATCTAGAAAAAAATACATGTTTGTATAATCAATCTTCTTGTTTTTGTGTCCCAGGCTAAGGAAATCAAGAAAATTCTAGGTACTAATTCTACGAGAAAGAGAAAAGAAGACAAGCTACACAAGCAGAGAGATGAAAAGGAATAGGAGAGTTGCAGATTTGAAAAATTTAGTGACTATTATTCTTGATCTTTCAGTTATTGACATTTGTTTTTTTCTCTATTGGAGAAGTCTACAAGTGCTATGATACTTGCTTCAAATAGTGTGAGATGGGTAATGGGGCTTTCTGGTATAGTTGTATCATCTCCTCAAGATGCAGGTCTTCCAAGCATATTCAATTATGCCCCTTGCAAATTTAGAATTTAGTTAGTTTTGGTAGTATTTATTTTTGCATTGGACATCATGAAATCTTTGTATGCCATTGAATTACTTAGGGACAATTATTATGAGAATTACTAAAGTGGTTCCAATAGCCAGACAATGTAAGGTGTACATACATTCCAGAGAATTTTGAGTGCATGCACAAAATGTTGTTGAGCGATTATTTTAGTCTCTTTAGGGAATTTTAGTGATTAGTACATAAATTTCTCTTTAGCAAAACATGTTAAATTGGTTGAAAGATGACTGATCATTTTTTTTGTTCACTTTTTTCTATTATGTAGGTATCCTCCTGCTCGTGAGAAATATGCATGACCGCTATGATACAATACATACAAATATAGAGACAAAAAATCTAATCTACCACTTTGTAGCCTCCAATGCTACTGAGTTATTCATGATGTATCACATCCTCTATCTACTTGCTGAAATTGCAGAATCTGATTGTTATGTTTAGGTTTGTAAATTTAAGAGTATATACATGCATGTGGTTTGTAAATACCATTTTGTGATATTACAATGGAATCTATGAAAGATTTCATTAAGATTTTAGAGACAAATGTCAACATGAGCATTATTGTTTATTCAAATGCCATTTTTACAAGATTATAATAGCTCGTTAGTTGTTTGCCTATACTAAATTTGCATAGTATGTCACACATTCGACTGTCTCGATAGGTGGTAGATGATTTTGATATTCAAATATTTTCAAATGAACCCATTTTTTTTATCATTAGAAGTTGGCATGTTCAGAAAGAATTGGAGTCATCAATTGATGTAGTAGATTCATTTTGTTCGTTATGCTTTTCCTCAAAGTTTTCTTACTATTGATATACACCAGTCTTTGGGCTTTGGGAACCGCATAAAAATGTAATTCTTAAGATGTAAATCTTCATAATGAATGTTTTTGAAGGAAATACAAATATTTGGTTGTGAGGCATCCATTGTTGACTCTGATTGCTTCATAAAAATGATCCCTTATGTTGGTCGCACTGAGTCTCTATTATATGGACTCGAGTGAATTTCAAACTTAGTTTATCATGCCATTTAAGATTTTTGATTAATGCTTTTTGAAAAGTTGTAAGGCTTGTACAGAACAATCCATGGCATTAAATTTTTTTTGAGTGTTGTTAAATATTCGATGTAAATCTTAAACACTTAATTCTAGATGCATAGTAATTCTCATTTATATAGATAGGTAAAGTAAAATCTTCCACCAAGTTCTCTTATTTGTGACTTCCATGGTACTATATCGACTTGTTATGTTCAACATCTTTAATATGTTGGTAGATGTTGGTGTCTCATACCTCCTCACTTGTAAATAGTCACCCACATGTTATATTTGAAGGCCTCTACATAGTTGTTGAAAGTACGATAGGGTTTATTAACAAAATAACAAATATAAGAGGGGGTTAAAGCTTTGTAAGTTTTCTTATGGGAAATCTTGTACCAGGCAATGAGCATGCACTATGAGCTTAACGGAATAGAGCATAAAGCTTTTTGGATTAAATTTGCACCTTCCTAGTTTGATTTTTTGTGGGAGTTTTAAGAGAGTTTAAGACCTCTTAGAAGCTACATTTGATTTTGTTTAATTTCTCCAGTTGCATGAATAATAATCAAAATATGAAGGATCATTGAAAAACATTACCGCATGTACTCTTAAAACCTCACTTTAAGATGTCTGGATTTATTGAGTTTGACCACTGGACCCTAGTGTGGCATCCTTGATGCTATTTAGATGCCTCTCCATTTGGGGGCATGGGGACGGGCATGGGGATGGTGACATAATTTCTTTTGAATGCTCCTTTTAGTTTATTATCCTTTACATCATATTTATGCTTTTAAGTTCATTTGAAGAAGGAGGAGGAGGAGGAGGAGGAGGAACAAAGAAGAAGGGGAAGGGAAAGAAGGAGAAAGGGAAGGGGATGAGGAAGGGGAAGAGGGAGAGAGAGAGAGAGGGGGAGGAGGAGGAGGAGGAACAAGAGGAAGATGAAGAAGAAGAAGAAGAAGAAGAAGAAGAGGAGGAGATAGAGGAGGAAGAAGAAGAAAAAGAGGAGGAGGAAGAAGAGGACAAAGAGGAAGAAGAAGAAGAGGAGGAGGAGCAAGAAGAAGAAGAAGAAGACGAAGACGACACTCAAATTTTTAAAAATGGTATGAGTATGCAAATTGCACCATTACAAATAATAATAATTTACTAGATATATATGTATTATTTTAATATAAATATCTTTTTATAATTATTCAAGATAAAATAATTATATAACAAAAATAATAAATGCATTATAAATCTCCCCTAAACTTTTATATATTAATTTTTTAAATAATAGTTTAATGTTCAACCAATAATAATTTTTAAAAATTAATATAATCTAAAATTAATTATTAATAAAACTAATATAATAATTCATAGTCTATTTATTTTTATATTTATATTATATTATTACTAAACTATAACATAAATAATATAATATTAATGTATTGTTATTTAAACTATTTTAAAAATTATTTATAATATATTATAACCTTTTTTTTATTTTATAATATTATATTATAATATTATTATAATTATATAACTATGTTGATATTTTAGTTTAAAATTTATATATTATTATTTATATTGTATTAACATTTTTGAACTATATTACATTTTTTAATTAATTTATTATAAAACAATTAATTCATCATATTATGGCTGGAAAAAGATGGCTAAAATCGTTTGACAAACCTATGTTTGTAATTTAAAGAAAAAACAAACTTATATTTAAAAAGAATCAAACCTATGACACATGAAAATTACCACTTTTTATAGTGACAGATTTTTTTAAGTTGGCAATAAATTTTAATTCCATATAGGTCAAATCATCACCACAGTTGTCGAAGTGAGCAGCATATCAAATGCTTGTGAGCTACGGTAAACACAAGTTGAACGCGGAGTGATGACAACTATCACTTTTGTTCCATTCCAATCCGCCATAGAATTTTAAAGGTAGAGAAAAGGGGGGCAACGTCTGGGCCTCAAGATCGGCATCGTACTCTTATTTTCCTCCGCAGTATGTGACTTGTCGATAACCGATAATCGGACAGGTAGCCCAACAGTGAGGACGACGTAACCTATCTTTTCAATCTGGTCAGAACGAAAAAAAGTGATCTGTGCTTCAATGGTATTCATTTTATCTACACAATTTCCCACCATTGGATGCAAATTTTAGCTCCTCACTTTCAAACTATCAATCACACCTATGTGTGCAATGGGTACGCCGAAGAGGTGTGGTAGGTTAGTTAGGGAAAGTTTTGTTCCATTTTTTGCATACATTAATGAAGTACATGAGGTCAAATGGAAGGTTGTTAAATAGAAGATAATGTTGTTTATTTAACAAAGGTCTTAATTGAGAAGTGATAGCTTCAAATTATAATATTACACACACATGCTTCACCTCTCTCTCTCCCTCTCTCTCTCTCTCAAACAAGGCAATTTAATTTAACAACTCAACTCTTGCAAATTATAAAGAGGCCTTGACTTTGACCTCAAGTGAATTAAAAGTGACCTTTTCCTCAACCTAATACATTTTTAAAGGATGCAAAGATTATATAATTGCACAAGATTTAAAGAAAAATTAATAAAAGGGTTTTAGTTCCCCAACCTCAGATGCAAATATTACAGGAGATTTGAGTTGTCTTGAAAGGAGTGCCCCATCAACTCAACAAATCTACCATGACTAAGTTTGCATGTTTCTATCTACTCATGGACTCCAATAAGGTTGCATGAATAATAATCAAAATATGAAGGATCATTGAAAATCATTACCGTGTGTACTCTTAAAATCTAACTTTAAGATGACTGGATTTATTGAGTTTGACCACTGGACCCTAGTGTGGCATCCTTGAGGCTATTTAGATGCTTCTCCATTTGGGGGCGTGGGGACGAGCATGGGGATGGTGACATACTTTCTTTTGAATGGTCCTTTTAGTTTATTATCGTTTACATCATATTTATGCTTTTAAGTTCATTTGAAGAATAAGGAGGAGAAGGAGGAACGAAGAAGAAGGGGAAGGGAAAGAAGGAGAAAGGGAAGGGGATGAGGAAGGGGAAGAGGGAGAGGGAGAGAGAGGGGGAGGAGGAGGTGGAGGATGAACAAGAGGAAGAAGAAGAAGAAGAACATGAGGAAGAAGAAGAGGAGATGGAGGAGGAAGAAGAAGAGGAGGAGGAGGAGGAGGAGGAGCACAAAGAAGAAGAAGAAAGAGACAATACACAAATTTTTAAAAATGGTATGAATATGAATATGCAAATTTCACCATTACAAATAATAATAATTTACTAGATATATATGTATTATTTTAATATGAATATCTTTTTATAATTATTCAAGATAAAATAATTATATAATAAAAATAATAAATGCATTATAAATCTCCCCTAAACTTTTGTATATTAATTTTTTAAATAATATTTTAATGTTCAACCAGTAATAATTTTTAAAAATTAATATAATCTAAAATTAATTATTAATAAAACTAATATAATCATTCATATTCTATTTATTTTTATATTTATATTATATTATTACTAAACTATAACATAAATAATATAATATTAATGCATTGTTATTTAAACTATTTTAAAAATTATTTATAATATATTATAACTTTTTTATTTTATAATATTATATTATAATATTATTATATTTATATAATTATGTTGATATTTTAATTTAAAATTTATATATTTTTATTTATATTATATTAACATTTTTGAACTATATTACATTTTTTATTAATTTATTATAAAACAATTAATTCATCATATTATGGCTAGAAAAAGATGACTAAAATCCTTTGACAAACCTATGTTTGTAATTTAAAGAAAAAACAAACTTATATTTAAAAAGAATCAAACCTACGACACATGAAAATTACCACTTTTTATAGTGATAGATTTTATTTAAGGCGACAATAAATTTTAATTCCATATAGGTCAAACCATCACCATGATTGTCGAAGTGAGCAGCATATCAAATGCTTGTGAGCTACGGTAAACACAAGTTGAACGTGGAGTGACAACAATTGCCGCTTTTGTTCCATTCCAATCCGCCATAGAAATTGAAAGGCAGAGAAAAGGGGCAATGTCTGGGCCTCGAGATTGGCATCAAAATGCCATACTCTTAATTTCCTCCATAGTACATGTGACTTGTCAATAATTGATAACCGAACATGTAGCCCAACTGTGATGATGATGTAACCTATCTTTTCAATCTAGTCAGAACAAAAAAAAGCGATCTACGCTTTAATGGTATTCATTTTATCTACACGATTTCCCACCGTTGGACGCAAATTTTAGCTCCTCCCTTTCAAAATAGCAATCACACCTATGTGTGCAATGGGTACGCCGAAGAGGTGTGGTAGGTTAGTTAGGGAAAGTTTTGGTCCATTTTTTGCATACATTAATGAAGTACATGAGGTGAAATGGAAGGTTGTTAAATAGAAGATGATGTTGTTTATTCAACAAAGGTCTCGATTGAGAAGTGATAGCTTCAAATTATAATATTACACACCCATGCTTCACCTCTCTCTCTCTCTCTCTCTCTCTATATATATATATATATATATATATATATATATATATATATATATATATATATATATATATATATATATATATATCCTTCCATATCTATCTATGCATCCCCTCTCTCTTTATCTTCATAAACCTCTCTCTCTCTCTCTCTCTCTCTCTCTCTCTCTCAGACAAGGCAATTTAATTTAACAACTCAAACCTTGCGAATTATAGAGAGGCCTTGACTTTGACCTCAAGTGAATTAAAAGTGATCTTGTCCTCAACCTAATACATTTTTTAAGGATGCAAAGATGATATAATTGCACAAGATTTAAAGAAAAATTAATAAAAGGGTTTTAATTCCCCAACCTAGATGCAAATATTACAGGAGATCTAGAACAAGTAGAGTTGAGTTGTCTTGAAAGGAGTGCCCCATCAACTCAACAAATTTACCATGACTAAGTTTGCATGTTTCCTTCTACTCATGCACTCCAATAAGGTTGCATGAATATTAATCAAAATATGAAGGATCATTGAAAATCATTACCGCGTGTACTCTTAAAATCTAAGTTTAAGATGACTGGATTTATTGAGTTTGACCACTGGACCCTAGTGTGGCATCCTTGAGGCTACTTAGATGCCTCTCTATTTGGGGGCATGGGGACGGACATGGGGATGATGACATACTTTCTTTTGAATGGTCCTTTTAGTTTATTATCATTTACATCATATTTATGCTTTTAAGTTCATTTGAAGAAGAAGAAGAAGAAAGAGGAGGAGGAGGAGGAATGAAGAAGAAGGGCAAGGGAAAGAAGGAGAAAGGGAAGGGGATGAGGAAGAGGAAGAGGAAGAGGGAGAGGGAGAGAGAGAGGGGGAGGAGGAAGAGGAAGAGGAGGAGGAACAAGAGGAAGAAGAAGAAGAAGAACATGAGGAAGAAGAAGAGGAGATGGAGGAGGAAGAAGAAGAGGAGGAGGAGGAGGAAGAAGAGGACGAAGAGGAAGAAGAAGAAGAGGAGGAGGAGGAGGACCAAAAAGAAGAAGAAGAAGATGGAGACGACACACAAATTTTTAAAAATGGTATGAATATGAATATGAATATGCAAATTTCACCATAACAAATAATAATAATTTACTAGATATATATGTATTATTTTAATATGAATATCTTTTTATAATTATTCAAGATAAAATAATTATATAATAAAAATAATAAATGCATTCTAAATCTCCCCTAAACTTTTATATATTAATTTTTTAGATAATATTTTAATGTTCAACAAGTAATAATTTTTAAAAATTAATATAATCTAAAATTAATTATTAATAAAACTAATATAATCATTCATATTCTATTTATTTTTATTTTTATATTATATTATTACTAAACTATAATATAAATAATATAATATTAATGTATTGTTATTTAAACTATTTTAAAAATTATTTATAATATATTATAACTTTTTTTTATTTTAAAATATTATATTATAATATTATTATATTTATATAATTATGTTGATATTTTAATATAAAATTTATATATTGTTATTTATATTATACTAACATTTTTGAACTATATTACATTTTTTTATTAATTTATTATAAAACAATTAATTTATCATATTATGGCTGGAAACAGATGGCTAAAATCCTTTGACAAACCTATGTTTGTAATTTAAAGAAAAAACAAACTTATATTTAAAAAGAATCAAACCTACGACACATGAAAATTACCACTTTTTATAGTGACAAATTTTTTTAAGGCGGCGATAAATTTTAATTCCATATAGGTCAAATCATCACCACGATTGTCAAAGTGAGCAACATATCAAATGCTTGTGAGCTACGATAAACACAAGTTTAACATGCAATGACGACAACTGCCACTTTTGTTCCATTCCATTCCGCCATAGAATTTGAAAGGTGGAGAAAAGGTGCAACATATGGGCCTCGAGATCGGCATTGAAGTGCCATACTTTTGCTTTCCTCTGTGGTATGTGACTTGCTGATAAACAATAATCGAACAGGTATCCTAGTAGTGACGATGATGTAACCTATGTTTTCAATCTAGTCAGAATGAAAAATGTGATCTACGCTTCAATGGTATTCATTTTATCTTCATGATTTTCCACCGTTGGATGCAAATTTTAGCTCCTCGCTTTCAAAATAGCAATCACACCTATGTGTGCAATGGGTATGCCGAAGAGGTGTGGTAGGTTAGTTAGGGAAAGTTTTGGTCTATTTTTTGCATACATTAATGAAGTACATGAGGTCAAATGGAAGGTTGTTAAATAGAAGATGATGTTGTTTATTCAACAAAGGTCTCAATTGAGAAGTGATAGCTTCAAATTATAATATTATACACACACATGCTTCACCTCTCTCTCTCTCTCTCTCTTAGACAAGGCAATTTAATTTAATAACTCAACTCTTGCGAATTATAAAGAGGCCTTGACTTTGACCTCAAGTGAATTAAAAGTGATCTTGTCCTCAACCTAATACATTTTTAAACGATGCAAAGATTATATAATTACACAAGATTTAAAGAAAAATTAATAGAAGGGTTTTAGTTCCCCAACCTTAGATGCAAATATTACAGGAGATCTAGAACAAGCAGAGTTGAGTTGTCTTGAAAGGAGTGCCCCATCAACTCAAGAAATCTACCATGACTAAGTTTGCATGTTTCCTTCTACTCATGCACATGCCCTCCATGATGGGATTCTCCACTTATTCATGATCTTAGAGATGCATTTGTGTGCCAAGTGATGATCTTCATAAATCAATACATGTAAAATAGAAACCCAAATACCCAACCAAGTGCTTCATATTGTGTTGTTTTGCATGGACTCCATTCTTCTCATCCTACCACACTTACCCATCACACTTGTATAGTGCCTCACAAAAGCTAACAATATATTCACAATAATATGTATGGGCATATCTATCTCTAAGCTAATTCAATAATCCCACACCTAGAGAGATTTTATTCATGGTTTTTAATGCCTAAATTGTTCTTATTATTAGTTTAGTTAGTTTAGGGCATATACACATATTGGGTTTGTTTGACCTAAGGAATATTTGGGTTTTTATGCTTCTTAAGCTTTAAGGGGTTTCAAATGGCTAAATGACATCAAAGAGTAATGGGCAGAATCAAGGAGAATGCAACCAACTCCATTGAGGTTTTGGATTTTGTAACACTTTTTATATCAGGTTCAATTTGGTTGTTCTTGGTTGGGCTCACATTAGTAGGAAATGTGGTGGGAATGGTCCTTTTGACACCTCTATTCATTTTGTTTAGTCCCATATTGATACCTATGGGAACATTGTTCTTTTGTGGCAGTTGCATGCCCATTTTTGTTGTTGTAGGTTTTGGTCTTCCAGTGTTTTGTATGATTTCATGGATGTAAAAAAACTCTCTTTACACAAAAATCTAACACTAACATACTAATAAGTAATCACTATATATGAAATGAAAAATAACTTCATTAGTTCTCTAATTATCTGAAGGGAGGAATCATGGTGGTAGATGTTGTACAAGTGGCCATTTCTTTGTATTTCTAAACCATGGAGACTGAATAGAGCCATCGATGCAACTTTATATTGAAACACAAATATGATAAAGGCATCTTGTTAATACGTATATGAATATATATATATATATATATATATATATATATATATATATATATATATATATATATATATATATATATATATATATATATATATATATATATATATATATATATATATATATATATATATATATATATATATATATATATATATATATATATATATATATATATATATATATATATATATATATATATATATATATATTCACTACATTTGATGTTTCTTTAATACATTTT
The DNA here is from genome assembly GCA_027943335.1 of Chamaecyparis obtusa. NCBI lineage: Eukaryota > Viridiplantae > Streptophyta > Pinopsida > Cupressales > Cupressaceae > Chamaecyparis > Chamaecyparis obtusa. The sequence goes on along the minus strand of BSBK01003233.1, from coordinate 1,067,402 downwards.
TTGTGAAATAAAAGTAGTAATACAGATGCAATGATCAAAAATGGTGATTGAGGAGGTCACAAGTTCAAGTCTAGCTTGAGTTGCATCGAGGTGTTTCTTGGCTTAGTTGACAGTACCGAGATACAAATAAAGGAGACATGCTAGCAGCTCCACAAACAAGAGATTTGGGGCTTAAGAAGGTTAAGAAAAATCTTTGAAGCCTGATGTATTTTTCTAATTTCATTGTATAGCTGAGAAGTAAAATGGAGGACATAAATAATAGAACAAAATGAAGATAATTCGGTACAAAATGGACATGCAAAATTTTATAAAATGAGAAAATAATATAAATGCATTTAACCTCCTTACCCACGAAAGTTAGTGTTAGGTCAAACATGTCCAAAATGGCGAGGGGTTTTTGATCAAAGACTATGCCTATATTAATAGCGACTTTCGACACTAAAATGGGTTGTTTTCTTTTATTTGTCCTTTCATTTATTTGTTGTTCTCACAGCTTGGGTTTGATACTTTTCAATTTCAAACATTTGGAATGAGAGAAATCAATATGATAGGTAAACACCATTAGAGGAAAAAGTGTAGTTGTAAAGTGTAAAAATATATTTACAGAAGGGTAAAAGAAATATGCATAAATATAAGAAGAAATGTAGTAGTCATGAGTATAAATGAATTTCCAGCAAGGTAAAAGAAATCTACATAAATATAAAATACCAAATATGCATCATAATCTCTATAAGTCCCATATTTTTGTACATTATTGAGGTGTATCGAGAGGTAGAGGGAATGACTCTGTATGCCTGTCCTATCACTAAGAAGAATGGCCCTGTGAAAAGATAGGGAAATTTCTCGTCATAGCAGTCGATAAAGAGGAAAAACAAATCATAGTTACTCCAATTTCTTCTACCATGAAGCTACCACGTTAACCCTAAATGTGGCAACAAATTTGTGTATGTGCAATTTATTTTAACTATTTCTTTATGGAGACGAAAACAAGGAATGTTGCAATTTATTTTGTTAACTATTTAATAATAATTTACAACGTGTGTCGTATATTCCATGAGGATGTGCTTCCACTAGTGAAAACTGTGTTTCTTTGGGAATGGTAAAATAATAGACATAAAACAATAAATGAAAAAGTGAAATGCCAAAATATTTGCATTTCCCTTTGACCTTGCTTTTTGGATGGTCGTCCACTCTCTGTATTCCATATCAACCACTGATCGCTCAATTTAACTCATGCATCTCATTCGGTAAATACGCAAATTTCACCATTACAAATAATAATAATTTCCTAGATATATATGTATTATTTTAGTATGAATATAATTATTCAAGATAAAATAATTGAATGAATGGATGGGTGGAGATTTTTAATGACGTCCACAAGACCATCAGTGTAAGGGACCAACAAGAGCACAACCCTAAACTAACTCAATAGTCTTTTCCATAGTTGCTCTCGTGTGAAATTTGATGATCAAACTAGCTGTCTGCTTGATCTTATCCTCCTCAAATAAACTGCACATGATTGTATAATAAAAATAATAATAAATGCATTATAAATCTCCCCAAAATTTTTATATATTAATTTTTTAATATTTAACCCATAATAATTTTTAAAATTAACATAATCTAAAATTAATTATTAAAAAACTATATTGCTTGTCAAATAAACTACATTTCAAATTCGAATATCTTCAGAAGCCGGAAAAGCTGGAAAATATCTGGCAAATTTCGAACGTTAGGAGAGTGGGGAAAAAGCCCAAAAAATTAGAAAATCAAGGTAAGATTAATAATTCAACTTGCAGAAAAATCATTGTTTCTTTCTTTTGAAAGTTTTTTCCTTCTGTAAATCTTTTCTCATATGAACTTTTGTTTTTTTAGGTTTTCCTTTGTCTAGGGTTTCTACAGTGTGCACACTAGTCTAGTCTTTCCTCTGTGATTTTCTTCAATTTTTTTTGTTTTCATGGTCTGTTTGTTTGTGTTTGTCTGTATTTTTTTCTATTTCTTTTTACCTTTTTCATTTTTTTGGTAGCGAGGAAGAGGCAGGGAGGATAGAGGAGCAGCATCAGCAATCGCGTATAGATAGTAGGGCCTGCAAGCGTGCATGAGACGGCACCAACGGAAGGTGCCCCCTACAATTCTATGGCTCTACTGGAATGCAGAGCTCCTGTGCATAAAAACATCAAACCTATACATGTAAGGCAAGGGCATAGCTATCAGCATCACCAGCATCCGAGACAGTGACAACTTCCTTACTCTACCAGGTATTTTCTTCTTCTTCCAGGTATTTGATTCTGAAATGTATTGATCCAAACCCTGCTCATTTATAGTTATTGCTAACTTCATCATAGATATGTATGAATATAATCTAATCTCAAATTTAATTAGGGCAAAGCACAGTAATGGAACCCCTCCTTTCAGCTATGGATTTCAAGTCGCGCACACTTTGTACTAATTATTACCATGAAATCATCGCAGACCATGAATGATTTTATAGGTGAAATGCAATTCAATGAGTGAAGGCTTGAAAACATTAAAATTAAAAATTACAGGGACCATTTATTGGTCAATGAAAATTTGATTCGACGTAGTATGGTTTGGAGTTATTTTGGTGTTGGTTTGATTTTGTATTGTCCCTTTAGGGTTCTGAAAAGGAAGTTTGTAAGGCGATCTATTAGAAGTCTATTGTCAATGAATAATGGATCTATCCCATCCTCTGTCCCTCCCCTTTAGCCCAATGCTTTCTAGATATTTTTTGCTTAGGTGTTACGTATTTCTCTTATTGAGATAAAAATTTCAAAACCGTGCTGCATTGAGATCAAATTTTGGTATTTGGATCAACATATGATCCCATGCTAATGAATGCAGACATGAGATAAATAGCATATATGGATTAGGTCTTTCTCCAATAGGAAATGTGGGCATTTCCTCCTATCCACTTCCTCCTAATATGATATCCAAGGGGTGGCCTTATGACAATCAAATCCCCAATGGATCTGGAAGAAAATTTGTCCAGCCTAAACATACATCTGCTCCTTCCATGGCTTCTTCCAGCATTGAGGAGTTTTGAAGGTTGGAACACAAATAGTTTTTGGCCCAATACAATCCTACTCCTGATTTTAGTCAGCTTGGTGTGTATATTTGACAACAGTAGCACCCTCTTATGAAGTAGCCATGAATGATCATCTGGGCACCACCATAGTTGTTCAGATTGATTGTGGGCTTAGTAACCCATGTTGGCCTACACAACTGCCAAATCTCTGTGAAATGGGCCATGTAGAAGAGTGCAATTCAGCAAGTCAAGAAACAAATGATATTCATTTTTCTACACCTATTAATTATGAGTCATACAGGCACTTTGATATTGATCTCTTAGATTCCTCTCTAGTGGATGCTGAATGCATCAGTCACCTAGTCACGGAATGGAACTGATAACTAATGAATATTAGATACTCATTTGTACAAAATAACTATAGTGATGCTTGTGTGGAAGGAAAGGAATCAAACTCAGAAATCAATTAATTTGTCATCATGGAAATGTACTAAACTAGTAATATTACATAGAAAATGCAAAGTCCTGAGGTAGGCCTGATATTGTACATTGTGTTTAGCAAGTCCACTAGTGTCGATTTCTGATTGCAATCAATGAAGGGTTCAATTCATTACAAGGCTAGCAACTCAAGAGATACTGAAGTTTCATTTCTTTTTACAAGCATTGTTTAGTTCCTTCTTGCTGACACCAATTATATACAATATGAAAAAATAGATGTATACTATATTGAATATAATGTCCATCTTCATTCAACATCATGATTCAGTGCCATATTGGTCACTTGTGTGTAGAGGTGTCATGGAAAGAAAATTTCTATATAACATGCACATAGCAATGAAGAAACATAATTTCATTTCTTTGGAATTCTATGTTTTCACTGTTTGTTTCCTTTTTTTAAATTTTGGTTGTTCATTAAATTCTAAGAGAAAATTTCAATGAATTTTTCCACGAAACCAATGCTTTTTGTAAAAATTCCCAAAACTTCTTTTCTCTTGTATATTTTTGAGTAAATTGAAATGATTGACTCTGGGAAAATTTTCTCACAATTTGAACGATTTGGCATGATTTACAATGACAGAAAATTGTGAGCCTTTATCTAATTTGTTTCTTTGTCCTGTGTTAGTTATTGAAAGTAGAGTAAAATGTTTACTCAATTGTTTTGAAACTAAGTTACTGATTCGGGTGTGTGTGTGTCTATATATATATATATATATATATATATATATATATATATATATATATATATATATATATATATATATATATATAATTGATATATGATATATGATATATGCAAAGAAGTGCAGTAAATCTGATATATGATAATTTACTACTAGTGCTAACTACTTATGGCACCACACATTATTTGCATAAACTCTTGGTGTCACTGTGATAAAAGAAACACTTATATTTTGCGACTCGAACATAATTCCTTGTCACTGTAAGACTGAGACACTAACTCTGTATGCATTAAATTGGTAGGAATCAAGATCGATGTAACTCTTAACCCAGCAGATTCTATTTAATAGAAACTATGAAAATTAATATTTAAGTTTCTCATAAGTTTCTCCTCCCTTTCTTGACTCCATAGCTCGATGAATTTCAATTCTATGCAGGAATTTTCACTATTAACTCTCCGTGTTCCTGTAACTCACCAACCTAGAAAAATGCAGCCACCCGGTAATTTCTGGTAACATTTGCATTTAGGACAGGTCTGTCTTCTGAAAATGATAGGCTCTTTTCTTGGTAGGATATTTATCGAAAGAAGCTAATATGTTGAATGTAACACCTATAGAAGAGTTTTAAAAGGTCTACTTGGGAAGCAGCTACAAATTATCATTGAAAGCTTCAATAATTTAGTTCTAAACACTATATATCCAAATGTAATATTCTTTATTTGAAAGTTTCTAAAAAAAACTGACATTAAATGTTAAATTATCTCGAGATGCCTCAGGATGCATTCGGATGCCCTATGGATGCCAATCGGAAGCACATCTTGGGCCCCCGAATGCACATCACAACACATTCAGGGGCCCAGGATGCGCTTCCAAGTGGCATCCACAGGGCACCCGGCTCAACACCTGCCTTTGCCTCCGCCTCCAGGCCTGGGAGCTACGCATCAGCTTCTGAGTTTTGAAACACTAATTGTAGAAGAAAAGGATTCCGATTGTGCATCGGGATAGAGGAACTCTATAAATCATGGGCCTGTACTGGCTGAAGGAACAATTCTATGTTTCTACTTTTAAGGGTTTTATTTTCACTTCAGAAAAGTTTTTGTGTCTAGTTAAAGTAGTCATCGCGAAATTTTCATCAATTTGACATACAAAACTTTCCTCACTGTGTTTCTCAGTGTGTTCCTTAATTATGTCGATCAATGCCTGCACTCACTCTTTTTTCCATCTTTAATGCGATGTTTGGCTCGATAAACAAAATATTTGCTAGTTAACCATAGGCTTGCCAGATTCTCTCCTAGCATACATACGTGCTCCAATGCTTCTTTGTATTTCATAAATTGTTTATAGTCAAGTTTCAACTGATGGATCAACCTCATAGAAAAAAATCTTGTTATTTTCTATGAGATCCCTATGCACTATGATGGAGCCTCAAAACATCTCTTAGAAAAGTCAACAGCATTTGCTGAACCAGACAAGCAAATTTTGCATTCCCAAAGAGAGCAGAGTGATTCATGTAACTTGAGTTTTGTAAACACTCTCATAAAGATGTCACTAAAACATGTTCTATCAAGAAGCTCCTTGTCGAGAACTTCTCCATAGAGCACTATGGCAAAGGAGGAGAGCACTTGAAGCCTTTCCAAAAGAAAATTAAAAAGTATCTGACCACCAAAACCCATCTTTGGAAGATCCATCCACCAAGTACAACCCAAATTGCATTGCAAAGGCATATATCAATGAATAAGTAGCAATTTAGAAATTGAGAATAGAGATCGATTTGTTCTGTAACTCGTTCAGCCTTGCACCCTTTGTAAGGTATCATATTCTGCGATCTTCTACAATCCTGCATTTTCTATGATTTCAGGTGTTAAATGTTTTGCTGCTCGGTTTGGCAGCCTTAAATTGGGTTCTCAGACCTTATCCTGCATCAATGCAAGAATATATTAAGTATGTTTTTTGGTCACACCAGGGCTGCAAAAGGAATTTGGTCTTATGTTTGAATTGACCTAGTTGCCCTCTTCGCTTCTAAGCTTACTCTGGAACTTGCTATATCGAGTCTTTCCTCTTTGAACAATGTGATTGTTGAATTTTTTTTGAAATTTTCTCATTAGCCCTCTTTAGGAATCAAGTTAGATTATTTTATTTTCTTTGAATATTATAATGCAAAGAGTCTACTCTTACATGGTTCCAATATGGTGTTGGCTCAGCACATGCACAGTTTGGAACAGTAGATGACTTAGTTTCCAAAAGATCAAAACAATTTCACCAAACATAATAAACATCTAAATATATGTGTTGGTGCAGTCTCTCCCCCAAATGTTGCATCTCTCAACCAATCCAGTCCTTCATCAAACTGGAGAATACTAGACCCTAGCTTTAATATTTTAGCCATGAACAACATAATGCAAATATTCACTACCACAGTCTAGTTGATGAGCTCAACATTGATCTCGCAGTGACATATTGAGGCTGATCAGCATGACACGTAAGCCATGGTTTGAATGCCTCATCATCAAATTTCTCCTAGCACTCCTTAGCTAAATGAGTTTTGATGAATGAATTTTCTGCATTAATTCTCTATTTGAGCATATAGCAGACAGTTTTGCTAGCTAAAATTACAGAGACTAGGAATAAAATGAGCAATACAATTGCCACCAAGAAAGTAGAGCTGGATATAATGAACTGAATTTTTATTTTGGGATTAGGTTGCCATTGATCTAAGAAAAAACATAAACATAAATATAATCTACCTTTTGTTTGGTTTCATGTTTCCAGCTTTGTGTACATAGAAAAGCTTAGAGACTTAATCAACTGACTTGATAAAGATCATAATCATAAACAAAAGGTAGTTGATAACATTGTGCTTTTAGTCATAGGACAACATTCTTTTTAAAACATAGATTTGGAAACAAAATCAGCATAAACAATTGAAAGTAATTATTAGAACCTTTGGGACTAAAAGCACGTGTAACGGATGCAAGTCAGAATCCTCCCAATCTAGAGGCTGACAGATTAAAATGAAATATAAAAGCCATCAACTTACCTTATCTCTTACCTTGCACCGGTCAATAATCCTATAGAGATCACTACCATTGCTAACCTTCTACCCATTTACAGCTATGATAATGTCCCCCAAAACAAGTCATCCATAAGCATCTCGTTTAGTTGGCTGCAGACTCTGAACAATTTAGAAGCATATATACTCAAAGAACATTGGAAAGATGAGTAAAACCAGACATGGTTCAGAAAATAAAACTCTATATAACCTAAATGGCACATGAAAAAAGTTAAAAAGCATAAACCACAAAAAAGAAAAAATATTTACATATATACAAAAAACCTGGTCACCAATATAACAACATACAGCAAACAAAAACTAGCCAAGGCAAATTTAAAAGTATTAATGTTCATCAGTAGGTAATGAAGGGCTAGTCAATACTTCAACTATTAATAAAAGTTCCTCTAAGGAAAATCGTGCCAATGTCTATGCTTATCCAGTCTCCAAGAAAGGAAGTCCACATGAGCCAAGTAATGAAACCCAGATAGGACTTAATAAACAATAACTCTGTGAACCAAACAGTGAATGCAGGCAGTATCTAGAGAAGGAAGCTTACAAGAATGCAAGACACAGTATCAAGGAGGTAATTTTCAAACCTACTTCTCACTCACAACTTTCCAAGGGCTTGCCTCACTCTTAGTTGTAGAGCATCAATTCCTTAAAGACAACACCTCACCATATGGCCTCATATAAGTGTACGAATTTCAAATTGTAAGTTCATTTTCAGGTGCTATTTTATTCTCAGACCATAGGGTAGTTATCAAAATGCTTCTAGAAGGCATTATAAATTGCAAGCATTTATGAGGGGTTATTATTCATTGCAAACAATACAAGTTCTGAGTTCTAATAATGGCAAGTAGTAGCAAAGGGAAGAGATTCAAGCCCTATATTCAATCAAGGAAGAGATTGGGAGATTATTCACTTGGGAAAGACTGAGCAGGAATGAGTTTTGCACTTGGTAGAAGACACTAAAGATAGTCATCTACTTAAGATAGTCATCCAATTAGTAGAGAAGGATAGACAACTGGAAAAGAAGATCACCCAACTAGGCGATCAGGAATGATAGATAGCAAAGACAGATAGCAAGTTGTTGAAAAAGGAATAGGAGCTTGGGAAGTTCAAAAAGCAATTGATAGAGGCTACCTACATGGTGAAGGCAGTCCCATGAGAGAGAGTTGGTGTCCAAAAAACACCTCGAGTGCTTTCTATAGCAACACTCTCAGGCTTCTACTCCAACGCCCTTTGTGCATCTAGGGACAAATGTTGTCAGGTTGACAACTAAGTTGTCAACTTGAAAACTCTACACCCAATGTCCCCCATCACATTAAGCATGGTCTTTTTATTGACCTTTAAACACAAAACACTTCAACAAACTCACCTTCTACCCTTTAAACCTTTCAAAGACTCTAAATCCCATTTCCTATTACATGGTGACCCTTGTAGGGGCTATTTGCCTTATCATGGCAACTTTGTATTACATATCATGGCAATGTTGTATTTCATTTCATTTCATAGGCACTGATGGCCCAAATTACAATGTGTTGAGACCTTGTAGGTCCTTGTAGTCTTTAGTGTCTTCATTTACTCAAGGTCAACCAAGTGACCCCCTTGGTTGTCTTCCAAACCTTAGGTGCTCCACACCACCTCGTAATGGCTACAGAGTACAGAGCCTCTGACAATTTCCAGACTGAAATCAATACGCAATCACAGTGTCAAAAAAACACAATCAATATATGCCTAAAAACCATGGAGCTTAATTGACACAACTAACAAACAAAAAACAATATTAGAAGAAAATTGAATTCCAATTGATTGTTTGAGCACATACTAATCGTTGTTTAAAAATGCCCTCTACTATAGATCCGGGCAGGAACTAACAATTAGAATATTGCATACCTATCGCGTTTGCTTTTATAGCACATTGTCTTTTGGGATCTAGGTACCCTTTTTACACATTAAAAGAATGAAAAATAGGGAATCAAAATGTTCAGATGCATAAAACCAAGAGGAATGGCTTGATAACAAAGTTTCTTGTCTCTCAATTATAATGAAAAAATACAAAATGACACCATTTTTAATTCTTATACCGCATACACCTTGATTCTCTTCTAGATTGTTGGCCCTTATTTTTATGTCTATCTTACTTGCGTGAACTATGTACTTGACACATTTCAAATGCATGTCTGTGTTGTCCTTCTTGCATCTCTCTTTTTCTCATTTTTGAGTCTATTTTCAAAGGCAAATGTAATTATTTTTAAAACCCTTTATTATTGCCACCTGTACCTTATAGCCCTTCCAAGATCCTTGACGATCTTGTTCAGTATCTCCTCCTTTGTTGGGGGTTGAATTGTTGAGACCTGATCAAGGAATCAATAACATTGTTTTCATTGTCTTAAATATGTAATAAGAAAATCCTACCACCTTCTATGTCTTGCTCCAGGTTTTGGTTTTGGTTTTATTTTTACAAGTATTCTAGACTAATGTGATATGTACACTAGAAAACAAATTAAAAAATACACAATCAGCTTGGAACATTTTTTAATAGCAATTCTGAATCCAGGTTTTCTTTTACATTATTTTTTTTATAATTGTGCTGCAAAGAAAAATTGACCATAAGTTTTTGTAGTGTATAATTCTCGGATGACCATGTAGAATATGCCAAACGCGCTCATACCCAAATAGACCAAAATCAATGCCTCTCAGGTTAAGTAGGTTAAAATTTGTCTGGAATTCAGTCAACCGTTCTGTTCAAGCATTTTTATTTTGTATGCATATTCTACTATTCAAATTCCATGTATCATATTGTCCAATTCTTCATTGAGAATTGTATCAGAATCATTATGGACTAATAATGACTTCTTATCCATGACCATTAAACATTTTTTCACAATTACTTTCAGAATTTGGTTACATGTCATTCCCAAACTCTGAAAAGTTGATATATTATACAATATTCCTAATCATGTTCAACCCTTATGATTACTCCCATGCTTGCTCGTGATATGAGTCCACGAATGTTCATTTCTCTTCATCACTTACATTATATGATAATGCTATACTTCATTTGACTACTCATGTTGTTTTCTCTAATGATCATGATATGCCCCAACTCATGGTAGTCTTATCTCTATATTCATTGATTTGTGTTCTTCCTGTATGCAAATTAGATGTCTAACAACTAGAAATGATAAATTAACTATTAAAGTCAATGAATCTATCTAATGCAAACACAATGAAGAATGCAAAGTAACTATGAAATGATGAAACTAATTTAATTACCTTCACCTACCATGCAGCTTGTCTCCATTGTCCTCCTAGCTTTGATTTCTTGAAGATGTTGAGCTCTCAGATGTCCAAAATGAAGCCTTCTCCCCAGATGCTACCAAAGTGTGGAGATTGAATGAAATTGAGTGCACAATAGCTTATGCAAACTAATGGATGAAATGAAAATGAAATGGTGATTGCTATGGAATGCTTGATTGCTTGAATGCTTGGATGCTTGAATGCTTGGATGCTTGGATGCTTGTTATCAAAAATATCTATTAGCTCTCAAATGAGGAATGAGGCTCCTTTTATAGAGTTTTGGAGGATCTAGGCCTAGGTGGCACAATCCTACGGTTGAGAATGAAAGGTGGAAGATCCTAGGGCTAGGATTGACTTGGTTGAAGGAGTTGAGAGAAAGGGGGATGTAGTTGGAATGTGAGAGGAAGAATAGGGATGATGTTCCTCTCACATTGACATGGAGGAGAAGAAGGTGGAAGGGAAAGACACATGTCAAGTGTCTCACAAAGACCAAAGAGAGAAAGGGAGGAGAGACATTTTCCTCATGAGGACTCTTTGTACAAGTGTCCCATGAGTCACCTTTGACCCTTAGAGGTGGCTTGAGAAGCCCCTTAGGAATAGGAAATGTCTCTTGACTTGATTGTTGAGAGGACATGTGGTCATAAGACCAAGTCCTATGAGGCCACATAGCCCTTAATAATAGGACATGTGTGGGTGAGGATAAATATGAATAAATAATTAATAATAATTATTTATTTTAGCCAAGGTGATGTGTCAGGTGACTAGGTGGATGAAGTGAATTAGAAGACTTAGTCATATTTAGGTGATTGTGTATTTAATTAAATCACTTTAATAGACTATTTAGAAGACTTAGGATATAGAATTAGGCTATAATGAATTTATTAAATAAATTGAATAATTTACTTAATAAATAGAAGAAATAAATATTAATTAAATAATAAATATTTAATTAATTTATCAAGTCAATAGTAATTAAATAATAAATATTTAATTAATTAATGAAGCCATTTTTAGGTGTATACACTTCCAAAGGCCATTTTTATCTTAATTTTAAGATTGTTTTCATATGTTTTCATTTCTAATAGATTGACATGTACTTATTTTTGTGTTCTTGCAGATAAGATTCTCAGAAAAATGCTGAAAGGTAAGTTTTATGCTTGTAGTTTTTTTGCCTTTTTAAATTTCTCTCATTTTTATGTTTTACACATTTATTAAGTACAAACAATGTTCAAGTCATTATGTTCCAATGTATCTTTGATTTTAAGTACTAGTGAAATGTTAACTAACATTCCAGAGAATTTGTAGCTATCAGGATTGTGTGTGGGCTGAAATCATTGAACTTGATGCACTTGGTGTTGTTGGAAAGAATAGAAAAAAGAGACTTGGTATGTACGTGTTTCTTGACACTTTAAATTGTTTTGATGACTTCTATTTTTTACCATCTCTTGTTCTATATGTTTCGTGTCTGAATTTCTTTGCATTGCTCTTTTGAATCTTAAAATGAAATTGTAGTCCAAGGAGATTGCAATAGTTTTCTACCTTTCCGAGTCTATTAGGATCCTAAATTTAATTTTCTAGATAGATTTTAGATTTACCTACATTATGTATATAATATTACTGTATTGATAGCATTATGGTAATTGATTTATAGATGAATTGATAATGATTAGATGCAGGGTTACACAAAATTCACACCTTTCAGTGATCTCACTGCACAAAATATTGAATTTTATTGTGGATTTATCAACGTGTTGCTCTTGGAAGAAGTAGATTGCCAAGTATTTGATAACATGGATCCCTACAGTCCTAAGCAGCTTTTCCAGCTACTTGTTTTCACCATTATGGAAGCTCACAACCCATCTTGGTGACCTCAATGCACAAAATATTGAATCTTGTTGTGGATTATCAGCATGCCTCTCTTGGAAGAGGTGGGTTGCCAAGTATTTGATATGGAGGATCCTCTGAGTTCCAAGCAGCATTTTCAGCTATTTATTTTTCACCATTATAGAAAGTTCAAGCATACGAGTGAAGTTTCTCATATGGATTCAGAGTAACAAAGGATGTGACTGCTCATTTTTCATTTCTACAGTACTATTTTGATCAAACATTGATCTAATAGTTTTTGTAACATGTAAAAATACAATGGTTATTAAAATAATTTTTTTTTCGAAGGGGTTAAAAACCCCTTCAAAGACTGAAGGGAATGCCCATTGGCCATGGTCATTCCTTGAAGTCTTGTGTTTTTTTGACAGCTTAAAGAATGGTCAACAGGCCATGGCCATTCTTTAAGGTATGTCTTGTGTCCCTTGCATTTTTTGGTTAGTGTTTAATTTTTTTTAATAATTTACTTATTTCAATGTTAACAATAAAGTTGCCAATCACAATTTTATAAATAAATGCATCATTTATGAGTCATGTCACAAGTCACTCAATAATATGTTTCATAGTGGACAATCATAAATCACCATATTATGAAACCAACTCAACATAATTATATCACCATAATAATATGCACATTTTAAGCCATCACATTCATAATAATAATTATATCACAATCACAAATTACCTTCCTAAAATCAACATTTATAAAAGAATTAAGAACTCACTTTATGAATGTAGTTCATGGCATAACCTATTTACATAATTGTTAAATGCACATTTTTATAACATTAAATGACTAATTGGTTTTGCACATAATAAAACACATCAATAAAGATGTGCCACTTGACAATCACATAATAACACTTGCAACACAAAAAACTTAAAATAATTTTTTTTCATTTTTAATCAATGCATTGTAAGAAATTATAAAATATAAAATAATAAATAATAAATGCAAATAAAAATTTAATGTAAATAATATACAATAAATGCATTCATAAAGTGAGTTCATGTAATGTAAATTATGAAATATTACATCTATAACATATAATATAAATAATATAAAATAAATACTTTTGTTTCATGTTGCGTCGTGTCGTGTTGTGCCATGATGCATTGTGTCACCGTTGTCTTAGGTCAATTAGGGGAGGCCATATAAGCTTCCACCTTCACATGGTTGGCCTTGTTAGTAGAGAATATGTGAATAAATATTCTTGAAGCTAAGAGAAGCTTTTTTTTGTATTTATGTTATTTAATTATAAAGAATGTTTTATAAATATAAGTAATATCATGTGACATGGTAAGATTCAAAAAATAAAAAAATTATAATTGAAAGGATGAACTTTTAAATACTTAAGTTGTAACCAAATTGTCTAGTATTTTCCTAGCTATCATGGTTATCTATTATATAACTCAAGAATTTTTGGTATGTTAATAATTTGAAGTTTTTATGCTTTTTTTTTGTATTAGATAGAGTAGAGGCAAATTACAAAAGTATTTGGACTGTTTTTACATATTTCACATCTATAACATCAACGAAAGTAACCAGTCTCCAATATTTTAGAGTTTTGTCTCCTTTGGGGATTAATTGCATGAGACTAGAATTGATCACTTTGACTAGTGACCCTTGCAGAATGGCTTCCTTGTAATTCTAGAAAAGCTCTCTACCAATTTAGTTGATATTGTATTTATAAAACTTAGCATGTGATAAAATGATTGGCTACTTGACAATCACATATTAACATTATTGCAACACAAACTTTTAAAGAATTTTTCATTTTTAATCAATGCATTGTAAGAAATTATATAATATTACCACTTGACATGTAATGTAAATAATAAAATATTAACACTTATAACATGTAATATAAATAACATAAAATACATATGTGGTGTGATGTCATGGTGTGGTTGTCTTAGGTCAATTAGGGGAGGCCATATAAGTTTCCACATTCAAGTGGTTGGCCTTGTTATTAGAGAAAATGTGCCATAATTATATAATCATAATAATATGTATGTTTTAAGCCATCACATATTAACATTGTTCATAGTGAACAATAAAAAATTTCATTCCTAAAAACAACATTTAAAAGAGGATTAAGAACTTGCTTTATGAATGTAATTCGTGGCATAACATATTTACATAATTGTTAAATGAACATTTTTACACATTACATGTAAACATTAAATGACTCATTATTTTGGCCAATAAGATGTGTTTTATTATATAAACATTAGTCAAAATAATTATAACATGTGTTTTATTATATAAAACACATCTTATTGGCCAAAATAAGATGGTCTTGTAGGTTCAATCCTTCCATCAGCACTGCAACAAGTACTAACACCAAGCACTTCTATGATCACATAAATTGTCATAACTCTTTAGGCCTACTCAAAGGATCCTTCTATTGGCTTTTTTCCTTGCAGGACCAAGCTTGAATCAAATAGTTGGGCTCAGAACACTGGTTAGGCACTCATGCTTGACAAGGAAAAAAAACCAATTGATGAGGATAAAGAGAAATCCTCCTTCTGCTTCGAGCTCCACATTCACTCAGGCGGGTATTGCCTTATCTGCACATTCAAGACACCTCATGACAAAACTAAAGGCCTGCAGACAGATTATTGTGGAATGGTTCTCAAACTCCTAGGTATCTTGTACCTCAATGAAGCCAATATCTCATGCAATAGCCCTACTTGCATGGAGTGAGTAAGAAAACCAGAGACCTACACTAACAACTTGAAAAGGAAAGGGTGGGACACAAATGAAATGATTTTAAAATGATTGAAAGGTCCCCTAAGATGCCCTAAGTCCCTGATAGACCAGTGCCTTATCCATTGGGCCACAAAGTCAAATACCTTACTACAAGAGATAGCTATGAAACAAGAAAAAATATGCTCAATGTGTTGATGCCTACCATCAATCACACACCATGACCAAGCCTCAACTTAACACCCACTTGTGCATTCAAGCATGCTATTATCCATCAAAGGATTTTAACCCTCCCCTTAGAAGAGACCTATAAATCAGACAATACATTAACCAACATCCACTGGAAGACAAGCATGACCTATCTTTGATATTTCAGCTCATACATGCATAAACACTAACCCTGAACCAGTTACCTCTGCGAAGATAACTCCACTTGCAAACACTTAGGCAATACAAGCAGAAAAACCAAACACCCTTGATGTGTGATTAATGAATCCAGAATTCAAATGGAGATAGTTCAGTACAGTAAGAGTATATCATATCCTCATACATAAAATAAATCTGTTACAATATGCATTATATTCTCTGAGCCAGAAAAAGAAAGAGGAACACCCTATATGCAAAGAGAAGGAAAAATCCACAGAACAAAACCCTTCACTGGAACTAACAAAATTCAAAACCCAGACATAGTCAAAAATTCCACCATTTATACCACTGGTTACCTTGAAATCCTAAACCAGTAGGATGCAACAAGCTATGGGTAACTAGGGTTAAGTCCTCAACCCCACAACCAATCAAGATTTCAAAGTCACCTGCAAAAAGCCTCGAACAACAAAGAATGTCCATCACTGCACGGTAAAACACCCCTGCAAACACTCACGACATCTTGGACCATACTGAAAACCAGTCACTTCTCACCAAACAGGGTCTTGTCTACATTCAATTCCATAAAATGGTACCCCTTGTCTCTCAGAAATTCAAATTCAAAATGCAACGGTCATCATGCAATTCGCGGGCTCTAAGTTTCTTAAACTGCTTTGCCCTTAGCCGCGCAATCACACTGTCATCGACCTTGACTGCCACAATAAAATGGGCCTCAATTCATGTTTGGTCACATGATCGCATGGCCGAAAGATAGCCCTTGTGATCATGCGACCATGGTCTCCAAACCACAACCAACGGCTGGCCCAAAAACTCTCAGAAATCCACAACCGCGATGCTCAGCGGTTAGTTGCATGATCGCATAACCCAGAAATGGGTTATGCGAACATGCGACAACTTGCAAATTGTAACCACCAATAAAACTACCGCCGCTACCAGAACACCAGCCCGACCCTATTTGGCAAACTGGCGACCAAAGAATTTTCACCAAATCGCGCAAAACCTTATGCCATCACCAAAAGATCTAGCGATCATGCAACCATTGTTTGCTGAATCGCCAGACAAACTAGCGAATAACCAAAACTCCTTGCGAATACGTGACAAGACCATATTTTATCGGCACCGCCATCTTTTTGTCCAGACCACCAAAAACAAGACCCCACCTAGGCCCGCCAAATGCCACATGTCACGCCACTACACGCTGCAACCGTTGAGATACCCAAGCCTGGGCCCACGTTCCAAATCCACCACCCACTAGCACAGTCCAACCAGAAACCGCCATGACAGCACCCTCCACTGAGCCCACCAAATAGCCACAGATGGGCCCATAGGGACACGTGGCACCCTGTCGCATGATCACATAACCCGAGAATGGGCTATGTGAGCATGCGCCAGCTCACAAACACTAACTGCCACCGTTACCGCCAGCCAAAAGAAAACTACCACCGCAACCGCCATAGAAATCATCATCGGAACCTGCCATGGCACAACTCCACAACCATGAATAGGGACACATGTCAGTCATTCACATGATCACATAGCCAAAGAATGGGCTATGTGATCATGCGATAGCCAACCAAAAGCTACCACATCACCACATCCACCAGCGGGCCCAAAGTGAACAAACCATCTGCACCAAATCAGACGGTGGGTGCATGATCGCATGGGCATGGAATATTCCATGTGATCATACGTCGATCATAGATCTTTGATCTCTGGGCCCACAACGTCGCACCTACACTATTAGAGAAGTAAACCGCCAGGCAGCTGCACAGGACCGGGACCCACACGGCCACGTGGCAAGCGGTCACATGATCGCATGTCAGAAAAGTCTAACATGCGGCCATGCGATAGCCAATAGGGAAGAAGCTGGACCCACCACACGGTTGAACTTGCACAGTTAAAGAAAAACACCATCAATCAGGGCAGAACTGCGGTGTCAAAAACACGTAGGGTTTTCACACAGGAATTTCTGACAAACCAAAAAGGCAAACAAGGGAGCTGAAAACAACACGGGTTTCTGATGCCAAAAGATAAGCGAACCAAATAGGAAGCACAAGGTTGAAAACAACACACAGGTCGAAAACAACGTGGATTTTCAAAAACACTGTGGGTTTTCGACACTGAGGTAGATTTTAAAGAATTTTTTCGCAGACCTTGAAATTCGAATAACTTTCAAGATTTTATGATTTAGCACGTGCAAATTGGACCAGAGCCTAGTGACAACATGAAGAACACAGGCCAAAGGGTACATCAAGAAAACTTGCAAGGCAATAGGCCATTTTAAAGGATTTTTTACATGACATAAAAATGGTCTAACACCTTCAATACTCCAAGTAACTCTTAAGTTGAACCAATATATGGACCTTTCAGCTATCCACACTCAAACTATTGACCACAGTCAACTGCTAACCACTTTGCATTCACTGATTGTCTTCATGAGACTCTATCTTCCCTTGTTGTGCATGGGTCTCTTGTACATGATTGTGGTCTTTGCAGAGGGACTGAGGATTATTATTAGCACCTCCCATATTGGTTGTGAGTTTGCTTGGACAAACATGGAATATTATATAGCAGGTGTGACAGTCTCTTATTGGTATGAACTGATTAAGTTATTTCTGAGCTATTGTATAGTTGTCCAATCTGATTCTTTTTAGCTATTGGTTGCAATGCGTACAACACCTTTTAGTGATCTCACTACACAAAATATTGAATTTTCTTGTAGATTTATCAACGTGTTGCTCTTGGAAGAATTAGATCGCCAAGTATTTGATAACATGGATCCCTACAGTCCTAAGCATCTTTTCTAGCTACTTATTTTCACCATTATGGAAGCTCACAACCCATCTTGGCGACCTCAATGCACAAAAGTTGAATCTTGTTGTGGATTATCAGCATGCCTCTATTGGAAGAGGTATGTTGCCAAGTATTTGATAAGGAAGGATCCTCTGAGTTCCAAGCAACATTTTTCACCATTATAGAATGTTCAAGCACATGAGTGAATTTGCTGGTATGGATTCAGAGTAACAAAGGATGTGATTGCTCATTTTTCATTTCTATAGTACTATTTTGATCAAACATTGATCTAATAGTTTTTGTAACATGTAAAAATACAATGGTTACTAAAATAAAGTATTTTTGGAAGGGGTTAAAAACCCCTTCAAAGACTGAAGGGAATGTCCATTGGCCATGGTCATTCCTTGAAGTCATATGTATTTTTGACAGCTTAAAGAATGCTCAATACGCCATGACCATTCTTTAAGGTATGTCTTGTGTCCCTTGCATTATTTTGGTTAGTGTTTATTTTTTTTTAATAATTTACTAATTTCAATGTTAACATTAAAGTTACCAATCACAATTTATAAAGAAATGCATCATTTATGAATTACATCACAAGTCACTCAATAATATGTTTCATAGTGGACAATCATAAATCACCATATTATGAAACCAACTCAACATAATTATATCACCATAATAATATGTACATTTTAAGCCATCACATTCATAATAATAATTATATCGCAATCACAAATTACCTTCCTAAAATCAACATTTAAAAGAGAATTAAGAACTCACTTTATGAATGCAATTCATTGCATAACCTATTTACATAATTGTTAAATGCACATTTTTATAACATTAAATGACTAATTGGTTTTGCACAATAAAACACATCAATAAAGTTGTGCTACTTGACAATCACATATTAACACTATTGCAACATGTTTTTAATCAATGCATTGTAAGAAATTATAAAATATAAAACAATAAATAATAAATGCAAATAATGTAATGCAAATAATATAAAATAATAATGTAACATAAATAATATAAAATAAATGCATTCATAAAGTGAGTTCATGTAATGTAAATTATGAAATATTAACATTTATAACATGAAAATAATATAAAATAAATGTGTTGTGTCATGTCGTGTTTTTGTAATAGTTTGATCAAACATTGATCTAATAGTTTTTGTAACATGTAAAAATACGATGGTTAATACAATAATTTTTTTTTGTAAGGGGTTAAAAACCCCTTCAAAGATTGAAGGGAATGCCCATCGGCCATGGTCATTCCTTGAAGTCTTGTGTTTTTTTGATAGCTTAAAGAATGGTCAACAGGCCATGGCCATTCTTTAAGGTATGTCTTGTGTCCCTTGCATTTTTTGGTTAGTGTTTAATTTTTTTTAATAATTTACTTATTGCAATGTTAACATTAAAGTTGCCAATCACAATTTTATAAATAAATGCATCATTTATGAATCACGTCACAAGTCACTCAATAATATGTTTCATAGTGGACAATCATAAATCACCATATTATGAAACCAACTCGACATAACTATATCACCATAATAATATACACATTTTAACCCATCACATTCATAATAATAATTATATCACAATCACAAATTACCTTCCTAAAATCAACATTTATAAAAGAATTAAGAACTCACTTTATGAATGTAGTTCATGGCATAACCTATTTACATAATTGTTAAATGCACATTTTTATAACATTAAATGACTAATTGGTTTTGCACATAATAAAACACATCAATAAAGATGTGCTACTTGACAATCACATAATAACACTATTGCAACACAAAAAACTTAAAATAATTTTTTTTTCATTTTTAATCAATGCATTGTAAGAAATTATAAAATATAAAATAATAAATAATAAATACAAATAATAGAAAATAAAATAAAATAAAATAATAATTTAATATAAATAATATAAAATAAATGCATTCATAAAGTGAGTTCATGTAATGTAAACTATGAGATATTACATCTATAACATATAATATAAATAATATAAAATAAATACGTTGTGTCGTGTTGCATCACGTCGCATTTTGCCATGTTGCATAGTGCCGTGGTTATCTTAGGTCAATTAGGGGAGGTCATATAAGCTTCCACCTTCACATGGTTGGCCTTGTTAGTAGGGAATATGTGAATAAATATTCTTGAAGCTAAGAGAAGCTTTTTTTGTATTTATGTTATTTAATTATAAAGAATGTTTTATAAATATAAGCAATATCATGTGACATGGTAAGATTCTAAAAATAAAAAAATTATAATTGCAAGGATAAACTTTTAAATACTTAAGTCGTAACCAAATTGTCTAGTATTTTCCTAGCTATCATGGTTATATATTATATAAATCAAAAAATTTTGGTATGTTAATAATTTGGAATTTTTATGCTTTTTTTTTTGTATTAGATAGAATATAGGCAAATTACAAAATTATTCGGACTGTTTTTACATATTTCACATCTATAACATCAACGAAAGTAATCAGTCTCCAATTTTTT
Source organism: Chamaecyparis obtusa (assembly GCA_027943335.1). NCBI lineage: Eukaryota > Viridiplantae > Streptophyta > Pinopsida > Cupressales > Cupressaceae > Chamaecyparis > Chamaecyparis obtusa. Next base: position 1,046,519 of record BSBK01003233.1, on the reverse strand, counting down.
AGAGTTTTGTTTCCTTTGGGGATTAATTGCATGGGACTAGAATTGATCACTTTGACTAGTGACCCTTGCACAATGGCTTCCTTGTAACCCTGGAAAAGCTCTCTACCAATTTAGTTGATATTGCATTTATAAAACTTAGCATGTGACACTACAACAACAAGTACTAACACCAAGCCATTACAAAAGTATTCAAACTGTATTTGGTTCCTGGATAGAGGGGTGTGGCTCCTTTATGTGTATCTAACCTTCTGATTCTCTCTCTAGATGATGAGGTTGTGAAAGATATTGAAGGAGCATCCTCTATTTTTGCTAATCATGGTCTTATTTGTAGGTTTAAGGGTTTTTGGCCGAGTCTTTCTGATTTGCATGCTTGGATTACTCGCCAGTGGGAACCCATCATTTCTAAAACTGTTCACATTTTCCCTCTGGCTAGGGGTTTTTTCATTGCTAAGTTTGAAAATCCTGCTGATAGGAACCTAGTTTTATGTAATAATTTTTTCTGCTGGGATTCTCAGTTCATGCTCATGATGAAGCCTTGGCATCCTAATTTTGATGCCTCTTATGAGACTTTTGACAAGGTTCCTACTTGGGTGTGGCTTCCCAACCTCCCTCTTCATTTTTGGGTAGATTCTCTGCTCAAGGCTGTGGGTGAGGCTCTTGGGGACTTTCTGATGGTTGATGAGGAATTTAATGATATCCTTCATAATACTTATGCTAGGATTTTGGTTGATCTAGATTCTTCCAAGGGTCTGCCAGAAAAGATTATGTTCAAGCATCCTAAAGGTTCCTGGATTCAATCCTTGGATTATGAGGGACTTCCCTTTAGATGCAGGAGATATTTTAAAACAGGTCACTTAGCAGATCAGTGTGGATTGGAAAAGGTTAAGAAACATGCTTCTTGGTGGAAGGGGGCTTCTTCCCAACATTACTCTATTGTGAAGGACTCATCTATTAGGAGCTTTTCTTAGGTTGTGTCCTCTTCTCAGGAGACTACTAAGGCAAATGTGGCTCTTGGAACTGATGTTGTTTCTTCCCCATGTGCCGATTCCATCCTTGGGATGCCTCTTTGTATTGATTTAGCTGCTTTGGGTTCTGATGGTGAGGCTTCTACCCCGTCAACTATCAATGCTATGATGGTTCATTCTAGATTGGTTACTTCTAATTCACCTCTTGAATTAGCTTCTCTAGATACTTCTGGCCCTATCCTAGATCATTCTCTGGATTCTCAAAATTTTGGTGTCTCGGTCCCTAATTCTTTTTCTTGGTAGGATTTGGCTAAGAAAATGGAAGATGGGTGGACATTTGTGAAAGGGAAAAAAAATCTAAACATCTACCCTCTTTTGATATGTCCCTTCGTTCCCAGTCGGGAAAGAAATAATTTATCTTTGGTTTTTCTTTTTGGGCAACTGGACCTTTTTTTGGATATATTCTCTTTGCCATCTGCTGAAATTTTTAGGGTTGCTGGACTTAAATGTTCTATCTTTTGTAGTGGTTGTTTTTGTTGGGGAACTAGATTCTTCTCTTTCTGGTTCTTTCTCTTTCCAGGTTGTGGGAGCTTGGTGTAAAACCCTCATTGTGGTCATCATCTGTTCCATGTTTGAATTTTTATTGAATATATTTTCAAACCATTCTGTACAGGGTTTCGAGGCCCCTTCAAAACCCAATTTTCCTTAATCAAAACAAGATAAATAAATATTAATTTATCTAAATACTAATCCCATACTACACCCACCTAATCCTTAGAAATAAACTCTACTTAGATTTGTCTAATTCTCTGATGAGAATAACTCTCAATTAGGTAACCATCACATCGAGAGTGCCCTTCTACAGCCTCTAAGATCTCTATTAATGAGCGAACTCATTAACAAAAAATACTTGGCAGAGATCCTACCTCTAACCAAGCCTCTTGTCTCTAACATATGCATATGATTAACCACTACAGTATTTATTGCCTCTAAGAGATTCTATATAAATCTCTCTCTAGATTCCAATTTGGAATCTTGACAATCATAAAGAATGCCCTCTAGTCTTTGTGAGTCCTCTTTAAAGAAAATCAACATTCTTAATGAATGCCCTCTACAAAGATTAACTTGGTCTCTATAACAATCATAAGTCCTAAAATGGTAATATCTATAAAATAATTATCACTATACAAATAACACTCATGACTATTTTTTATTAAGGTAACAACAGGTTTTGAAGGGGCCTCGAAACCCTATACAAAGCTGGAACTTAAGATAAAACATTAAGAGTTCCTTAAATACAACAATCCAACCAAAACAGAAGACCAGACAACCAAAACACAACACATAAAAACACTTCTAAAGAAAGCAATACGACTAAAACACCCCAGTCCACTGCACAAGATAAACCAAAGGAAAACAACAGAAAAAGAAAGGGGATTAGACTTGTGATCCCTTCTTATGGGATCGAAGGTTCATGTCAAAATAAGAGGAGGATCTCTTAGATTGTTTACCTTTAACTATGATCCACCCTTCTTCAACTCTAGTAGTCTCATCCTGCCAGCACAACATATTCAAAACTAAAGAGCCAACACCCAACATAGGTGTTGTAACAGCCAGCGAAGCATCCAGTAAAGGGCCAACATTAATCCCAACCAAGGGACTAACTAAAAGAGGATCAACAGAATCAGAACTAGCAACTGCCAAAATACCAAAAGGGTCAGCAAAAACAACCCCCTCAAAACTGCCAGCAGGGGCCCTAAATCCATCCGGCAAAGAAGGATCTAGAGCAAAACCAACAAGAGGGTGAACAACTTCATCCAACAAAGGAGCTGGAATAGACCCAACAAAATGGAAAACAAGATCAAGGCCAACAACCACAACAGGCTCAGTAGAAGCAATAGGGCACGAGCCGTCCACTGCCACAGAAGACATCGGAGCTCCTAAAATAGGATCAACCACCTTCTCGGGATGAGAGGAATTTTTCATGACTGTGTAAAGTTGGGTGGAAGCTCCCTTCCATTAAGAGGGAGGATATTTCTTCTTCTTGGTATCCAAGCCACATTGAGTAGAAATGTGACCAGTAGTAAAGCATTTACAACATCTAAAAGGAATACCTTCATAGTCAAGTTGTTGGATCCAAGATCACACAAATGATTCAATTTTGATTTTAGCTAGAAGACCCTTCGAAATGTCAAGATCAACCAAAAGACAGGCAATAGTGGAGTGATAAATATTAAACAAATCATGATCCAGCATTAAGAAATCCCCCAAGGCCTCATCCACTACCTCCATAACAGAGTCTTACCATAGATGAACAAGGAGGTTAGGAAGCCTGGCCCAAATGGGGATCTTACTAAAGACTTCAAAAGAAGGATTAAAATTAGGGTGCCAGGGCTTCACCATTAGCATAAATTTTTCCTCCTCCCAACTAAAGAAATGATCACACAAGATCTTAGATCTATCCTCAGCCTTATCAAACTTCGCTATGAAAAACCCTATAGCCATAGGAAAAATATGAACAGTATCAGATAAAATTGGTTCCCATTTGCACGACACCCAATCATGTTATAGATGTGAAATATGTAAAAACAGTCCAAATACTTTTGTAATTTGCCTCTATTCTATCTAATAAAAAAATAAAAATAAAAAAGCATAAAAATTCCAAATTATTAACATACCAAATTTTTTTGAGTTATATAATATATAACCATGATAGTTAGGAAAATACTACTCAATTTGGTTACAACTTAAGTATTTAAAAGTTTACCCTTGCAATCACAATTTTTTTTAATTTTTAGAATCTCACCGTGTATATGATATTGCTTATATTTATAAAACATTCTTTATAATTAAATAACATAAATACAAAAAATGCTTCTCTTAGCTTCAAGAATATTTATTCACACATTCTCTACTAACAAAGGCCAACCACGTGAAGGTGGAAGCTTATATGGCCTCCCCTAATTGACTTAAGACAACCGCGACACAACGCGACATGGCACAACGCAACACAACATGGCACGACACAACATATTTATTTTATATGATTTTCATGTTATAAATGTTAATATTTCATAATTTACATTACATGAACTCACTTTATGAATGCATTTATTTTATATTATTTACATTACATTATTATTTTATATTATTTGCATTACATTATTATTTTATATTATTTGCATTTATTATTTATTATTTTATATTTTATATTTTATATTTTATATTTTATAATTTCTTACAATGCATTGATTAAAAACATGTTGCAATAGTGTTAATATGTGATTGTCAAGTAGCACGGCTTTATTGATGTGTTTTATTATGTGCAGAACCAATTAGTCATTTAATGTTATAAAAATATGCATTTAACAATTATGTAAATAAGGGAAATTCTGATTTTTAACAATTAGCCATGGCATTTTGATTTTTCTCCATCTTCCGAATCATTTGATTTGCAACCTATTTGGGTTAAGCTTCCTAATCTTCCCCTCCATCTTTGGATTGACTCCATTCTGGAGACTGTGGGGGATGCTTTAGGGGAAATGTTAATGGTGGATGAGAAATCTTTAGATTTATTCCACTCTACTTATGCTCGTATCCTAGTGGATATTGATACCTCTAATGGTCTGCCTTTGGAGATAAAAAAAAATTTCTCCCGAGGGTAGAAGCTGGATTCGGCAATTGGACTATTAAGGCCTCCCCTTCAGATGTAGAAGATGCTTTAAGACTGGTCATGTTGCCTCTCAATGTGATCTTCAGAGACATAATAAGCCTACTTCATGGTGGAAGGGGGCCTCTTCTCAGCACTACATGGCGGAGAAGGTTCAGAGCTTCGCGCATGTGGTTGAGCAGGTTGCAGGCTCTGTTTCTAGTCCTATGGTTGTTCCTGTTCCTTCTCCTACTTTGTTTGTTGGTGTCTCTTCTACTGGAACTGCTGGTTTGTCTGCCAGCAATTCATTTGATGTTGGGGTTGCTCCAGCTAGTTCTGTTCTTGTTGGGGACTCTATGTCTGCTACTTTCACTACTAGTTCTGTTCTTGCTAGAAGTACTACTTTTGATGCTGGTGTCCCCCCAGTTACTTCTGGTTCTGTTGGGTGTACTATTCCTTCTACTGGTAGCACAGGTGCTGGATTGTCTGCTGAGGCTGCTGGCCTCCTTCCAACCAATTTTGTTTTAGAATGTCCTGCTAGTGTTGGGAAGTCTGGTACTGGTTGTGTGGCCGCTGTAGGTTTTGTCCAGACTTCTCATGTTGATTCTATTGTGGTTGGCTCCTCTCTGACCTCTAACTGGCAGGATAAAGCTTCTTTGGTAGAGGAGGGATGGACTACTGTTATAGGTAAACATAATAAAAAGGTCCCCTCTACATTTTGATATGACTCTCTTCTCCCAGAAGAAGGGAGGTAAAGGAAAATCCTAGGATTGTTTAAGGTGTATGTTTACCCTAAATACTGGATGTTGTTGTAAAGCGTTGGCTTTACACGTTTGGCTTCAACAGTTTGAGTATTTTTGTGTATCTTTTGTTTGGCTGTTGTTGTTTTGCTAGAATTGTGTTTCTGGTAGTTCTACTGGCATTATGTGATGGGGGGGTGCTGTTAGGTTTTTCTTTTTCCCCCAGTTGTTTCACTTAGATCTAAGCTAATTCTTCCTATTTTTTGGTGGTTACAGTTCCCTTCAAAAACTAAATGTATATGGTTTCAAGGACCATTCAAAACCTGTTTCTACCATATTCAAAAACAATTATGTAAATAGGTTATGCAATGAATTACATTCATAAAGTGAGTTCTTAATTCTCTTTTAAATGTTGATTTTAGGAAGGTAATTTGTGATTGCGATATAATTATTATTATGAATGTGATGGATTAAAATGTGCATATTATTATTGTGATATAATTATGTCAAAGTTGGTTTCATAATATGGTGATTTATGATTGTCCACTATGAAACATATTATTGAGTGACTTGTGATGTAATTCATAAATGATGCATTTATTTATAAATTGTGATTGGTAACTTTAATGTTAACATTGAAATTAGTAAATTATTAAAAAAAAATTAAACACTAACCAAAATGATGCAAGGGACACAAGACATACCTTAAAGAATGGTCATGGCATATTGACCATTATTTAAGCTATCAAAAAACCATATGACTTCAAGGAATGACCATGGCCACTGGACATTCCCTTTAGTCTTTGAAGGGGTTTTTAACCCCTTCCAAAAATACTTTATTTTAGTAACCATTGTATTTTTACATGTTACAAAAACTATTACATCAATGTTTGATCAAAATAGTACTATAGGAATTAAAATTGAGCAATCGCATCCTTTGTTACTCTGAATCCATACCCGCAACTTCACACATGTGCTTGAACATTCTATAATGGTGAAAAATGTTGCTTGGAACTCAGAGGATCCTTCCTTATCAAATACTTGGCAACATACCTCTTCCAACAGAGCTATGCTGATAATCCACAACAAGATTCAACTTTTGTGCATTGAGGTCTCCAAAATGGGTTGTGAGCTTCCATAATGGTGAAAATAAGTAGCTGGAAAAGTTTCTTAGGACTATAGGGATCCATGTTATCAAATACTTGGCGATCTAATTCTTCCAAGAGCAACACGTTGATAAATCTACAAGAAAATTCAATATTTTGTGCAGTGAGATCACTAAATGGTGTTGTAAGCATTGCAACCAATAGCTAAAAAGAATAAGATTGGACAACTATACAATAGCTCAGAATTAACTTAATCAGTTCATACCAATAAGAGACTGTCACAACTACTATATAATATTCCATGTATGTCCAAGCAAACTCACAACCAATATGGGAGATGCTAATAATAATCCTCAGTCCCTCTACAAAGACCACAGTCATGTACAAGAGACCCATGCACAACAAGGGAAGATAGAGTCTCATGAAGACAATCAGTGAATGCAAAGTGGTTAGCAGTTGACTGTGGTCAATAGTTTGAGTGTGGATAGTTGAAAGGTCCATATATTGGTTCAACTTAAGAGTTACTTGGAGTATTGAAGGATCCTTTGAGTAGGCCTAAAGAGTTATGACAATTTATGTGATCATAGACTATTTGGTGTTAGTACTTGTTGTTGCAGTGCTGATGGAAGGATTGAACCTACAAGACCATCTTATTTTGGCCAATAAGATGTGTTCTATTTAATAAAACACATGTTATAATTACTTTGACTAATGTTTATATAATAAAACACATCTTAGTGGCCAAAATAATGAGTCATTAAAAGTTTACATGTAATGTGTAAAAATGTTCATTTAACAATTATGTAAATAGGTTATGCCAAATTACATTCATAAAGCAAGTTCTTAATTCTGTTTTAAATGTTGTTTTTAGGAAGGAAATTTTTGATTGTTCACTATGAACAATGTTAATATGTGATGGCTTAAAACATACATATTATTATGATCATATAATTATGGCACATTTTCTCTAATAACAAGGCCAACCACATGAATGTGGAAACTTATATGGCCTCCCCTAATTGACCTAAGACAACCACACCATGACATGGCACCACACATCACATCACACAACATATTTATTTTATGTTATTTATATTACATGTTATAAGTGTTAATATTTTATTATTTACATTACATGTTGAGTGGTAATATTATATAATTTCTTACAATGCATTGATTAAAAATGAAAGATTATTTAGAAGTTTGTGTTGCAATAATGTTAATATGTGATTGTCAAGTAGCCAGTCATTTTATCACATGCTAAGTTTTATAAATGCAATATCAGATAAATTGGTAGAGAGCTTTTCCAAAATTACAAGGAAGCCATTGTGCAAGGGTCACTAGACAAAGTGATCAATTCTAGTCTCATGCAATTAATCACCAAAGGAGACAAAACTCTAAAATACAGGACATTGATTACTTTCGTTGATGTTATAGATGTGAAATATGTAAAAACAGTCCAAATACTTTTGTAATTTGCCTCTATTTTATCTAATACAAAAAAAGCATAAAAACTTCAAATTATTAACATACCAAAAATTCTTGAGTTATATAATAGATAACCATGTTAGCTAGGAAAATACTAGACAATTTGGTTACAACTTAAGTATTTAAAAGTTCATCCTTGCAATTATAATTTTTTTGTTTTTAGAATCTTACCATGTCACATGATATTACTTATATTTATAAAACATTCTTTATAATTAAATAACATAAATACAAAAAAAAGCTTCTCTTAGCTTCAAGAATATTTATTCACATATTCTCTACTAACAAGGCCAACCACGTGAAGGTGGAAGCTTATATGGCCTCCCCTAATTGACCTAAGACAACAATGACCATGCATCATGGCACAAGGCGACGCAACGCAACACGACACAAAGTATTTATTTTATATTATTTATATTATATGTTATAGATGTAATATTTCATAATTTACATTACATGAACTCACTTTATGAATGCATTTATTTTATATTATTTACATTAAATTTTTATTTTATTTTATTTTATATTATTTGCATTTATTATTTATTATTTTATATTTTATAATTTCTTACAATGCATTGATTAAAAATGAAAAAAAAAATTATTTTAAGTTTTTTGTGTTGCAATAGTGTTATTATGTGATTGTCAAGTAGCACATCTTTATTGATGTGTTTTATTATGTGCAAAACCAATTAGTCATTTAATGTTATAAAAATGTGCATTTAACAATTATGTAAATAGGTTATGCCATGAACTACATTCATGAAGTGAGTTCTTAATTCTCTTATAAATGTTAATTTTAGGAAGGTAATTTGTGATTGTGATAGAATTATTATTATGAATGTGATGGCTTAAAATGTGCATATTAGTATGGTGATATAATTATGTCGAGTTGGTTTCATAATATGGTGATTTATGATTGTCCACTATGAAACATATTATTGAGTGACTTGTGACGTGATTCATAAATGATGCATTTATTTATAAAATTGTGAGTGGCAACTTTATTGTTAACATTGAAATAGGTAAATTATTAAAAAAAATTAAACACTAACCAAAAAATGCAAGCGACACAAGACATACCTTAAAGAATGGCCATGGCCTATTGACCATTCTTTAAGCTGTCAAAAAAACACAAGACTTCAATGAATGACCATGGCCAATGGGCATTCCCTTCAGTCTTTGAAGGGGTTTTTAACCCCTTCGGAAAAAAAATTATTTTATTAACCATCATAATTTTACATGTTACAAAAACTATTAGATCAATGTTTGATCAAAATAGTACTGTAGAAATGAAAAATGAGCAATCACATCCTTTGTTACTCTGAATCCATACGAGAAACTTCACTCGTATGCTTGAACTTTCTATAATGGTGAAAAATAAATAGCTAAAAATGATGCTTGGAACTTAGAAGATCCTTCATTATCAAATACTTGGCAACCCACCTCTTCCAATAGAGGCATGCTAATAATCCACAGCAAGATTCAATATCTTATGCATTGAGGTCACCAAGATGGGTTGTGAGCTTCCATAATGGTGAAAACAAGTAGCTATAAAAGCTGCTTAGGACTGTAGGGATCCATGTTTTCAAATACTTGGCAATTTACTTCTTCCAAGAGCAACACGTTGATAAATCCACAATAAAATTCAATATTTTATGCAGTGACATCACTGAAAGGTGTGAATTTTGTGTAACCCCACATCCAATCATTATCAATTCATCTATAAATCAATTACCATAATGCTATCAATACAGTAAAATTATATAGATAATGTAGGTAAATCTAAAATCTATCTAGAAAATTAAATCTAGGATCCGAATAGACTCGGAAAGGCAGAAAACTGTTGCAATCTCCTTGGACTGCAATTTCATTTTAAGATTCAAAAGAGCAATGCAAAGAAATTCAGACACGAAACATATAGAACAAGAGATGTTAAAAAATAGAAGTCATCAAAACAATTTAAAATGTCAAGAAACATGTACATACGAAGTCTCTTTTTTCTATTCTTTCCAACAACACCAAGTGCATCAAGTTCAATGATTTCAGCCCACACACAATCCTGATAGCTACAAATTCTCTGGAATGTTAGTTAACATTTCACTAGTACTTAAAATCAAAGATACATTGGAACATAATGACTTGAACATTGTTTTTACTTAATAAATGTGTAAAACATAAAAATGAGAGAAATTTAAAAAGGCAAAAAAACTACAAGCATAAAACTTACCTTTCAACATTTTTCTGAGAATCTTATCTGCAAGAACACAAAAATAAGTACATGTCAATCTATTAGAAATGAAAACATATCAAAACAATCTTAAAATTAAGATAAAAATGGCCTTTGGAAGAACGCGAATCAATGAATATAGAGATAAGACTACCATGAGTTGCGGCATATCATGATCATTAGAGAAAACAACATGAGCAGTCAAATGAAGTATAGAATTATCATATAATGTAAGTGATGAAGAGAAATGAACATTCTTGGACTCGTATCACGAGCAAGCATGGGAGTAATCATAAGGGTTGAACATGATTAGGAATATTGTATAATATATCAACTTTTCAGAAGTTGGGAATGACATGTAACCAAATTCTGAAAGTAATTGTGAAAAAATGTTGAACGGTCATGGATAAGAAGTCATTATTAGTCCATAATGATTTCGATACAATTCTCAATGAAGAATTGGACAATATGATACATAGAATTTGAATAGTAGAATATGCATACAAAATAAAAATGCTTGAACAGAACGGTTGACTGAATTCCAGACAAATTTTAACCTACTTAACCTGAGAGGCATTGATTTTGGTCTATTTGGGTATGAGCGTGTTTGGCATATTCTACATGGTCATCCAAGAATTATACACTACAAAAACTTATGGTCAATTTTTCTTTGTAGCACAATTATCAAAAAAATAATGTAAAAGAAAACCTAGACTCAGAATTGCTATTAAAAAATGTTCCAAGTTGATTGTGTATTTTTTAATTTGTTTTCTAGTGTACATATCACATGAGTCCAGAATACTTGTAAAAATAAAACCAAAACCTAGAGCAAGACATAGAAGGTGGCAAGATTTTCTTATTACATATTTAAGACAATGAAAACAATGTTATTGATTCCTTGATCAGGTCTCAACAATTCAACCCCTAACAAAGGAGGAGATACTGAACAAGATCGTTAAGAATCTTGGAAGGGCTATAAGGTACAAGTGGCAATAATAAAGGGTTTTAAAAATAATTACATTTGCCTTTGAAAATAGACTCAAAAATGAGAAAAAGAGAGATGCAGGAAGGACAACACAGACATGCATTTGAAATGTGTCAAGTATACAGTTCACGCAAGTAAAAGATAGACATAAAAATAAGGGCCAACAATCTAGAAGAGAATCAAGGTGTATGCGGTATAAGAATTAAAAATGGTGTCATTTTGTATTTTTTCATTATAATTGAGGGACAAGAAACTTTGTTATCAAGCCATTCCTCTTGGTTTTATGCATCTGAACATTTTGATTCCCTATTTTTCATTCTTTTAATGTGTAAAAAGGGTACCTAGATCCCAAAAGACAATGTGCTATAAAAGAAAACGCGATAGGTATGCAATATTCTAATTGTTAGTTCCTGCCCGGAACTATAGTAGAGGGCATTTTTAAACAACGATTAGTATGTGCTCAAACAATCAATTGGAATTCAATTTTCTTCTAATATTGTTTTTTGTTTGTTAGTTGTGTCAATTAAGCTCCACGGTTTTTAGACATATATTGATTGTGTTTTTTTGACACTGTGATTGGGTTTTGATTTGAGTCTGGAAATTTTCAGAGGCTCTGTACTCTGTAGCCATTACGATGTGGTGTGGAGCACCTAAGGTTTGGAAGACTACCAAGGGGGTCACTTGGTTGACCTTGAGTAAATGAAGACACTAAAGACTACAAGGACCTACAAGGTCTCAACACATTGTAACTTGGGCCATCAGTGCCTATGAAATGAAATGAAATACAACATTGCCATGATATGTAATACAAAGTTGCCATGATAAGGTGAATACAAGGGTCACCATGTAATGGGAAATGTGATTTAGAGTCTTTGAAAGGTTTAAAGGGTAGAAGTTGAGTTTGTTGAAGTGTTTTGTGTTTAAAGGTCAATAAAAAGACCATTCTTAATGTGATGGGGGACATTGGGTGTAGAGTTGTCGAGTTGTCAACTTGACAACCTTTGTTTTTTTTACAACTTTGTAATGGGATAGTAGGTTGTAACTATTTCCATTCGGTTAGGAGGGTAGTTAAGGTAGGTTCTTGGTTATGGGAGAAAAGGGAGGTTATTTACAATGAGTGCAACCTGATGGCAAGGGTGGATGTGTAAAAGAAAGAAAAGTTTGATGTAAATAAATGGGATTTTCTACAATCTGTAGTAGTACAGAGATAAATCTTATGTTTCTAAACAACTATTATGATTGTTTTGGATGGTGATTAGGAGTCTGAACGTTGGGTCATGGAATCTCCTTCATGTTTTGAATGGTAATAGTGTATTTCTTGAAGTTTTAAGACAGAAACAATGCTTGTGGTTTGCTGACTATTCCTAGTCTGTATTCCTGGATAGTTTGGTAGCATCTAGTGTGTCTTTGAGAAACTCTCAGCTTCTCCCTCTTGAGTGTTTAATGTGGATTGGGAAATGAGTTTAGGAACTTGTTCTATAGTTCTCCTTATCCATTTATGGTCGACAAGGTGGAAAAGATGACCACTATTTGTCAAATTTGAAGATTGAGGGTATGACTGTCTCAGAAATACAGTCCTAATGCGGGGGCAATATCTCCAAAATGAGCCAAATGATCCACTGAGTACGGGTCTATATAAAAGGACAGTGACAGTGTAGTTTGAGTTGAGTTTTCTTCATGCATGTGTCAACAGAGTTGTGTGAAGGAGGTAGGGGTTTGGAATGGTAGATTTGTGTGTCCCCAAGGTAGTTTAGGATGGTTAGGGGGAGTGTGGAAAGAGTCTCAGTGTCTATGAGTGGAAAGAACACTTTGTTTGTGCTTATTTTGTGATTGCTCAGAGTCAGTGCGTGACTGTCAAAAGTTGACAGTGTACCACTTGATAAGTAGGAGATATTTTCCACAGCAAGTCAAATTGTGATATTGCTATCAGGATTCAACTATGTAGTTTTATTGATAAGTAGGAGATATTTTCCATAGCAAGTCAAATTGTGATATTGCTATCAGGACTCAAAAAACTACACAGTTGAATCCTGATAGCAATATCAAAAGTGTACCACTTCTCAAAGTTTGTGTTAAGGAGTGTGTGTGAGAACCCTGAGTGTGTAGAGGGGGTTAAAAATTTGTGTTTAATAGTCCATTAAGGCTAGGAAGTGAAGATTCTTGGTGCTCATGAGTGGGATCCAAGGTAGAGTGGCTTAAGAGTATGGAGCCTAGTGGTAGATGAGTTTTTGAGTTAACCATTGATAAGTCTAAAAAGTGGGTTGGGTCTATGGAATTGATCCATGCTTGAGGGAACTTTGAATGATATTGCAAGACCATGGAGTGATTTGGAGCCTCCTTTGAAGTTTGAAGGTTAAATTCACTAGTCTCCCTATCACGAGGCAAGAGGGTAATATTGATGTAATAATACCCTGTTACAGACTGTCAGAGGCTCCTGCGAATGTTACAAGAAAGGGGAAGGTGCAAAAACCTATATAGGTTTGGACAGTTCGCTACAAATGGCTCAAGAGATTAGAAAGATAAAGATATAAAGATTACATGGTATTGTATTGAAAGCATCCTCTTGCTGCTGCTATGTTAGAAGTGCTTTCTGACTTCAATGGTAGATCAGCAACCTAAAATGTCGACACTTGTGTTGCATGCCATAAAACTGAGTGGGATGTCATTAAGGCCTTTTTATTTTATGTGCCTTATCTTATTAGGTAACTGGAATGCACTTAAGAGAAAACCACGTACATGGTGGATACCAGGAAAAGCTTTAATCCTCAGTGTTTTAAGCACTCAAGTTCCCAATTATCTCGACTATAGCAATATAAGTTTTTGAAACACTCCTTGGCACTCCACCTATGTTGAGTTGAGGATCCACTTGGCCGCATGTGCAACTAGTGTGTCATGGATGATATCCAAGTACCGAGCAATGTCCCCCATTGTATCCATGAACATCGCCATTGCATGCAATTCTCTAATGTACTACTAGATTGTACTAACAAAATCATATGAATTCAATTGGCCCAACCTAAGAACAATACAATCGATCTCATTGCATGATGACTCTTGTGGCACTATTGTGAGAGTTGTCTCTTCAGTTGGTTGGACCTCATTCGCGGGTGTAGGAGTGGGCTCTAGAAGTGGTTGTGGATGTGAATGCTCACCATGCACACACTCCACTGGCTCTGGCTCACCTTGAGCAGATTCTACAGCTATAGCCTTCATTGTCTCCTCTATCTTGATATTTTTGGAAAGTAACCTAGAAGACTTTATTAAAGGGGCATCTAGTGGTACCCCCATCATGTCTAACCAAGCAATGTCCTTCAGCTCTATGGTGCCATGTATGAGAAGTGTGCCAACAACTAAAGTGGTACAACTGGCACTGAGGGTTTTACCTTGGTGGTGGTGGGGCTGCCACTGATGGGACAATTGGCGATGGTATGGAAATTGCCCATATGGGAACTTTTATATAAGGTGCTATGACTGTATCCTCAAAAGGAATGGCCTCCTCCGCATCCTCCTCTGAGCATGCCCCCACCACCACTGAAACTTCATCTACACTCTCACTCAAAGAAGAAGACAACTCTATTGGCTCTTATTCATCACCAATATCTGAGTCTTCCCTCTGCTCGTAGTTATTCCTAGCAGGTTATATTGGCTCCTTGCCACTTGATTGCACTCTACGATTCACCCAATCAAATACAGTCGACTAGGAAGTGTCGTGCAATCTACCCCACTTGTCTAGGGGCACTTGGGTAGGAACTATGTTGAGGAAGAGGATTAAATGAGTTAAGGAAGAGACTAATTGACTACTACATCATATAAAAGACCTTATGCTACCTGCATATGAACCATGTCGAGGAAGTGACCGAGTACATGTTGCAACATATAGAGTGCCATGTGCTTCAAAAATAAGAACTCTCTGGTGCCATCAGAGAGTACACTTGTCCAATTGTACACTTGACCAATGTTGAGGTCCACCATGAGATATATCATCCAGACAACAATGTCGAATGCCCTACTTGCACCCACAATTATACTTTTAAGAAAATCTAGCACACATCGCCACTCAGTTGCAGCAATAAAATTCTTCTTAATTCGCTTATTGTTACATCTGCTCCATATGCTATCATGTTCTTCCTTAGTGAGGTTTGTGTGACATACTCCCTTTTGGATGGCCTCCTTGCACTGCCATGTCATCTTGCTTGGCTTGGCGATGAAAGTTCCCCTCAAGGATATCTAGAATACCCTCATGAACTCAGTAGGCCAAAAGGATATAGTGATCTCATAGCCATTATGCTGAATGATAGATTTGTGGGAATGCTTGTTGTACTATACCATCATGGCTCTCAAATAGGGCTCAAAATTGTGAGCATTAAAGAAGGGTAGTTGTGCGGCCTTATCTACTTGCATGTGGATAAGTGCCATCTTGAGGGGATGACTATCTTAGGTGTCTTGCTACCAAGTGTGACAATAATTCCCACTTAGGCTTTCCTAGGTTATTGTGTAGCAGTAATGTTATCATTTCCCGTTGTCTTCCTTGAAGATTTGTGGGAATGCCTATTGTATTATATGACCATGGCTCTCAAATAGGGCTCAAAATCCCAAGCATTAAGGAAGGGTAGCTCCATGACCTTATCTACCTATGCGTGGGTAAGTGCCATCTTGAGTGGATGACTATCTTCCATGTCTTCTACCAAGTGCAAAACTCATTCCCGCTCAGGCTTTCCCAAGTGATGGTTTCGACAAAAATGTTATAATCTCCCGATCTCTTCCTTGATTGAATACGGGGCCTAAATCTCTTCCCTTTGCTACTACTTGGCATTATCAAAACTTGGAACTTGTATTGTTTGCAATGAATAATAACCCCTCATAAATGCTTGCAATTTATAATGCCTTCTAGAAGCATTTTGATAACTGCCCTACAGTCTAAGAATAAAATAGCACCTGAAAATGAACTTACAATTTGAAATTCGTACACTTATATGAGGCCATATGGTGAGGTGTTGTATTTAAGGAATTGATGCTCTACAACTAAGAGTGACACAAGCCCTTGGAAAGTTGTGACTGAGAAGCAGGTTTGAAAATTACCTCTTTGATACTGTGTCTTGCATTCCTGTAAGCTTCCTTCTCTAGATACTACCTGCATTCACTGTTTGGTTCACAGAGTTATTGTTTATTAAATCCTATCTGGGTTTCATTACTTGGCTCATGTGGACTTCCTTTCTTGGAGACTGGATAAGCATAGACATTGGCACGAGCTTCCTTAGAGGAACCCATATTAATAGTTGAAGTATTGACTAGCCCTTCATTACCTACTGATGAACATTAATACTTTTAACTTTGCCTTGGCTAGTTTTTGTTTGTTGTATGATGTTATATTGGTGACCAGGTTTTTTGTATATATGTAAATATTTTTGCTTTTTTGTGGTTTATGCTTTTTAAATTTTGTCATGTGCCATTTAGGTTATATAGAGTTTTATTTTCTGAACCATGTCTGGTTTTACTCATCTTTCCAATGTTCTTTGAGTATATATGTTTCTAAATTGTTCAGAGTCTGCAGCCAACTAAACGAGATGCTTATGGATGACTTATTTTGGGGGACATTATCATAGCTGTAAATGGGCAGAAGGTTAGCAATGGTAGTGATCTCTATAGGATTATTGACTGGTGCAAGGTAGGAGATAAGGTAAGTTGATGGCATTTATATTTCATTTTAATCTGTCAGCCTCCAGATTGGGAGGAATTTGACTTGCATCTGTTACACGTGCTTTTAGTCCCAAAGGTTCTAATAATTACTTTCAATTTTTGATTGCTGATTTTGTTTCCAAATTTATGTTTTAAAAAGAATGTTGTCCAATGACTAAAAGCACAACATTATCAACTACCTTTTGTTTATGATTATGATCTTTATCAAGTCAGTTGATTAAGTCTCTAAGCTTTTCTATGTACACAAAGCTGGAAATATGAAACCAAACAAAAGGTGGATTATATTTATGTTTATGTTTTTTCTTAGATCAATGGCAACATAATCCCAAAATAAAAATTTAGTTCATTGTATCCAGCTCTACTTTCTTGGTGGCAATTGTATTGCTCATTTTATTCCTAGTCTCTGTAATTTTAGCTAGCAAAACTCTCCACTGTATGCTTAAACAGAAAATTAATGCAGAAAATTCACTCAAAAAATCTCATTTAGCTAAGGAGTGCTGGGAGAAATTTGATGATGAGGCATTCAAACCATGGCTTACGTGTCATGCTGATCAGCCTCAATATGTCATTGCGAGATCAATGTTGAGCTCATCAACCAGACTGTGGTAGTGACTATTTGCATTATGTTGTTCATGGCTAAAATATTAAAGCTGGGGTCTAGTATTCTCTAGTTTGATTAGGGACTAGATTGGTTGAGAGACGCAACATTTGGGGGAGAGACTGCACCAACACATATATTTAGATGTTTATTATGTTTGGTGAAATTGTTTTGATCTTTTGGAAACTAAGTCATCTATTGTTCCAAACTGTGCATGAGCTGAGCAAACACCATATTGGAACCATGTAAGAGTAGACTCTTTGCATTGTAATATTCAAAGAAAATAAAACAATCTAACTTGATTCCTAAAGAGGTTTGATGAGAAAATTTCAAAAAAAATTCAACAATCACATTGTTCAAAGAGGAAAGACTCGACATAGCAAGTTTCAGAGTAAGCCAGAAGCGAAGAGGGCAACTGGGTCAATTCAAACATAAGACCAGATTCCTTTTGCAACCCTGGTCTGACCAAAAAACATACTTAATATATTCTTGCATTGATGCAGGATAAGGTCTGAGAACCCAATTTAGGGCTGCCAAACCAAGCAAAAAACATTTAACACCTGAAATCATAGAAAACACAGGATTGTAGAAGATCATAGAATATGATACCTTACAAAGGGTGCAAGGCTGAATGAGTTACAGAACAAATCGATCTCTATTATTGATTTCTAAATTGCTACTTATTCATTGATATATGCCTTTGCAATGCAATTTGGGTTGTACTTGGTGGATGGATCTTCCAAAGATGAATTTTGGTGGTCATATACTTTCTAATTTTATTTTGGAAAGGCTTCAAGTGCTCTCCTCCTTTGCCACAGTGCTCTGTGGAGAAGTTCTGGACAAGGAGCTTCTTGATAGAACATGTTTTAGTGACATCTTTATGAGAGTGTTTACATAACTCAAGTTACATGAATCACTTTGCTCTCTTTGGGAATGCAAAATTTGCTTGTCTAGTTCAACAAATGCTGTTGACTTTTCTAAGAGATGTTCTAAGGCTCCATCATAATGCACAGGGCTCTCATAGAAAATAACAAGAGTTTTTTCTATGAGGTTGATCCATCAGTTAAAACTTGACTATAAACAATTTATGAAATACAAAGAATCATTGGAGCACGTATGTATGCTAGGAGAGAATCTGGCAAGCCTATGGTTAACCAGCAAAGATTTTTTTGATCGAGCCAAACATCGCATTGAAAATGGAAACAAGAGTGAGTGCAGGCATTGACTGACATAATTAAGGAACACACTGAGAAACATAGTGAGGAAAGTTTTGTATGTCAGACTGATGAAAGTTTCACGATGACTACTTTAACTAGACACAAAAACTTTTTTGAAGTGAAAATAAAACCCTTAAAAGTAGAAAGATAGAATTGTTCCTTCAGCCAGTACAAGCCCACAATTTATAGAGTTCCTCTATCCCGATGCACAATTGAAATCCTTTTCTGCTACAATTAGTGTTTCAAAACTCAGAAGCTGATGCGTAGCTCCCAGGCCTGGAGGTGGAGGCAGAGGCAGGTGTTGAGTCAGGTGCCCTATGGATGCCACCTGGAAGGGCATCCTAGGCCCCAGAATGTGCTTCCAGGTGGCATCCATAGGGCATCCAGGCGCATCCTGAGGCATCTCGGGATAATTTAACATTTAATGTCATTTTTTTTAGAAACTTTCAAATAAAGAAAATTACATTTGGATATATAGTGTAAGAACTAAATTATTGAAGCTTTCAGTGATAATTTGTAGCTACTTGCCAAGAAGACCTTTTAAAAGCTTCAAGAGTACCTTTTAAGACTCTTCTATACATGTTACATTCAACATATTAGCTTCTTTCGATAAATATCCTACCAAGAAAAGGGCCTATCATTTTCAGAAGGCAAACCTATCCTAAATGCAAATGTTACCAGAAATTACTGGGTGGTTGTATTTTTCTAGGTTGGTGAGTTACATGAACATGGAGAGTTAATAGAAAAAATTCCTACATAGAATTGAAATTCATCGAGCTATGGAGTCAAGAAAGGGAGCAGAAACTTATGAGAAACTTAAATATTAATTTTCATAGTTTCTATTAAATAGAATCTGCTGGGTTAAGAGTTACATCAATCTTGATTCCTATCAATTTAATGCATACAGATTTAGTGTCTCAGTCTTACAGTGACAAGGAATTATGTTCGAGTTGCAAAATTTAAGTGTTTCTTTTAGCGCAGTGACACCGAGAGTTTACGCAAATAACGTGTGGTGCCATAAGTAGTTAGCACTAGCAGTAAATTATCATATATCAAATTTACTGCACTTCTTTGCATATATCATATATCATATATATATATATATATATATATATATATATATATATATATATATATATATACATACATACACACACACGCGCATCCACACCCAAATCATTAACTTAGTTTCAAAGCAATTGAGTAAACATTTTACTCTACTTTCAATAAGTAACACAGGACAAAGAAACAAATTAGATAAAGGCTCACAATTTTCTGTCATTGTAAATCACGCCAAATCATTCAAATTGTGAGAAAATTTTCCTAGAGTCAATCATTTCAATTTACTCAAAAATATACAAGAGCAAAGAAGTTTTGGGAAGTTTTACAAAAAGCATTGGTTTCATGGAAAAATTCATTGAAATTTTCTCTCAGAATTTAATGAACAACCAAAACTTAAAAAAAGCAAACAAACAATGAAAACATAGAATTCCAAAGAAATGAAATTAGCATATGGACATGAAATTATGTTTTTTCATTGCTATGTGCATGTTATATAGAAATTTTCTTTCCATGACACCTCTAAACACAAGTGACCAATATGGCACTGAATCATGATGTTGAATGAAGATGGACATTATTCAATAGAGTATACATGTGTTTATTCATATTGTATAGAATTGGTGTCAACAAGAAGGAACTAAACAATGCTCATAAAAAGAAATGAAACTTCAATATCTCTTGAGTTGCTAGCCTTGTAATGAATTGAACCCTTCATTGATTGCAATCAGAAATCGACACTTGTGGACTTGCTAAATACAATGTACAATATCAGGCTTGCCTCAGGACCTTGCATTTTCTATGTAATATTACTAGTTTAGTACATTTCCATGATGACAAATTAATTGATTTCTAAGTTTGATTCCTTTCCTTCCACACAAGCATCACTATACTTATTTTGTACAAATGAGGACCTAATATTCCTTAGTTATCAGTTCTATTCTGTGACTGGGTGACTGATGCATTCAGAATCCACTAGAGAGGAATCTAAGAGATCAATATCAAAGTGCCCGTATGACTCATAATTAATAGGTGTAGAAAAATGAATATCATTTGTTTCTTGACGTGCTAAATTGCACTCTTCTACATGGCCCATTTCATAGAGATTTGGCAGCTGTGTAGGCCAACATTGGTTACTAAGCCCACAATCAGTCTGAACAACTATGGTGGTGCCCAATTGATCATTCATGGCTACTTCATAAGAGGGTGCTACTATTGTCATATCTACACACCAAGCTGACTAAAATCAGGAGTAGGATTGTACTGGGCCAAAAACTATTTGGGTTCCAACCTTCAAAACTCCTCAATGCTGGAAGAATCCATGGAAGGAGCAGATGTATGTTTAGGCTGGACAAATTTTCTTCCAAATCCATTGGGGATTTGATTGTCATAAGGCCACCCCTTGGATATCATATTAGGAGGAAGCGAATAAGAGGAAATGCCCACATTTCCTACTGGAGAAAGACCTAATCCGTATATGCTATTTATCTCATGGCTGCATTCATCAGCATGGGATCATATGTTGATCCAGATACCAAAATTTGATCTCAATGCAGCACGATTTTGAAATTTTTATCTCAATAAGAGAAATACGTAACACCTAAGCAAAAAATATCCAGAAAGCATTGGGCTAAAGGGGAGGGACAGAGGATGGGACAGATCCATTATTCATTGACAATAGACTTCTAACAGATTGCCTTACAAACTTCCTTTTCAGAACCCTAAAGGGACAATACAAAATCAAACAAACTCTAAAATCACTCCAAACCATACTGCATCGAATTAAATTTTCATTGACCAATAAATGGTCCCTGTAATTTTTTATTTTAATGTTTTCAAGCCTCCACTCATTGAATTGCATTTCACCTATAAAATGCTTCAGGGTCTGCGATGATTTCATGGTAATAATTAGTACAAAGTGTGCGAGACTTGAAATCCATAGTTGAAAGGAGGGGTTCCATTACTATGATTTTCCCTAATTAAATTTGAGATTATATTATATTCATACATATCTTTGATGAAGTTAGCAATAACTATAAATGATCAGGATCTGGATCAATACATTTCAGAATCAAATATGTGGAAGAAGAAGAAAATACCTAGTAGAGTAAGGAAGTTGTCACTGTCTCAGATGCTAGTGACGCTGGTAGCTATGCCCTTGCCTTACAGGTATAGGTTCGACATTTTGATGCACAGGAGCTCTGCATTCTAGCAGAGCCATAGAATTGTAGGGGGCACCTTCCATTGGTGTCGTCTCACGCACACTTGCAGGCCCTCCTATCTATATGCGATTGCTGATGCTGCTCCTCTGTCCTCCCTGCCTCTTCCTCGCTACCAAAAAAATGAAAAAGGTAAAAATAAATAGAAAAAAATACAGATGAACATAAACAAACAGACCATGAAAACAAAAAAAATTGAAGAAAATCACAGAAGAAAGACTAGACTAGTGTGCACATTGTAGAAACCCTAGACAAAGGAAAACCTAAAAAAAACAAAGTTCATACTGAGAAAAGATTTAGAGAAGGAAAAAACTTTCAAAAGAAAGAAACAATGATTTTCTCAACTTTTTCCCCGCTCTCCTAACGTTTGAAATTTGCCAAATATTTTCTGACTTTTCCAGCTTCTGAAGATATTCGAATTTGAAATGTAACACAGCTACATACGAGATTTATTTGACAAGCAATATAGTTTTTTAATAATTAATTTTAGATTATATTAATTTTTAAAATTATTACTGGTTAAATATCAAAAAATTAATATATAAAAATTTAGGGGAGATTTATAATGCATTTATTATTATTTTTATTATACAATCAAGTGCAGTTTATTTGAGGAGGATAAGATCAAGCTTTTGATCATCAAATTTCATAGGAGGGCGACTATGGAGTTAGTTTAGGGTTGTGTTCTTGTTGGTCTCTTAGACTAATGGTCTCCTGGACATCATTAAAAATCTTCATCCATTCATTCATTCAATTATTTTATCTTCAATAATTATATTCATACTAAAATAATACATATATATCTAGTAAATTATTATTATTTGTAATGGTGAAATTTGTGTATTTACCGAATGAGATGCATGAGTTAAATTGGGCGATCAATGGTTGATATGGAATACAAAGAGTGGACAACCATCCAAAATATCTTGGCCGTCCATTTATTTTTTATGCCTGCGGTCTTCTTTCAATTTGTATCTTTGCTTTTTCACCATTGTTTTGTTCGGCGGCATGATTCTTTTTCATTACCCTACGCATTTATATCTCACAAAAAGCGAGGTCAGAGGGAAATGCAAATATTTTGGCATTTCACTTTTTCATTTATTGTTTTGCATCTATTATTTTACCATTCCCAAAGTAACGCAATTTTTGCTAGTGGAAGCACATCCTCACGGAATATACGACACACATTGTAAATTCTTATTAAATAGTTAACAAAATAAATTGCAGCATTCCTTGTTTCCATCTCCATAAAGAAATGGTTAAAATAAATTGCACATACACAAATTTGTTGCCACATTTAGGGTTAATGTGGTAGCTTCTTGGCAGAAAAAATTGGATTAACTATGATTTGTTTTTCCTCTTTATCGACTGCTATGATGAGAAATTACCCTATCTTTTCAAAGGGCCATTCTTCTCAATGATAGGACAGGCATATAGAGTCATTCCCTCTACCTCTCGATACACCTCAATAATGTACAAAAATATGGGACTTATAGAGATTATGATGCATATTTGGTTTTTTATATTTATGTAGATTTCTTTTACCTTGCTGGAAATTCATTTATACTCATGACTACTACATTTCTTCTTATATTTATGCATATTTCTTTTACCCTTCTGTAAATATATTTTCATACTTTACAACTACACTTTTTCCTCTAATGGTGTTTACCTATAGTAAGTTATTATTATTTGTAATGGTGAAATTTTTGTATTTACCAAATGAGATGCACGAGTTAAATTGAGCGATCAATGGTTGATATGGAATACAGAGAGTGGACGACCATCCAAAATATCTTGGTTGTCCATTTTTTTTTTACGCTTGCGGTCTTCTTTCAATTTGTATCTTCGCTTTTTCATTGTCATTTTGTTCAGTGGCATGATTCTTTTTCGTTACCCTATGCATTTTCATCTCACGAAAAGCGAGGTCAGAGGGAAATGCAAATATTTTGGCATTTCACTTTTTCATTTATTGTTTTGCGTCTATTATTTTCCCATTCCCAAAGCAATGCAATTTTTTCTAGTGGAAGCACATCCTCACAGAATATACGACACACGTAAATTCTTATTAAATAGTTAACAAAATAAATTGCAGCATTCCTTGTTTCCGTCTCCATAAAGAAATTAAAATAAATTGCATGTACACAAATTTGTTGCCACATTTAGGGTAATTGGATTAACTATGATTTGTTTTTCCTCTTTATCGACCGCTGTGATGAGAAATTTCCCTATCTTTTCATAGGGCCATTCTTCTCAGTGATAGGACAGGCATACAGAGTCATTGCCTCTACCTCTTGATACACCTCAATATTGTACGAAAATATGGGACTTATAGAGATTATGATGC
Organism: Chamaecyparis obtusa; assembly: GCA_027943335.1. NCBI lineage: Eukaryota > Viridiplantae > Streptophyta > Pinopsida > Cupressales > Cupressaceae > Chamaecyparis > Chamaecyparis obtusa. Next base: position 1,022,219 of record BSBK01003233.1, on the reverse strand, counting down.
ATATTTGGTATTTTATATTTATGTAGATTTCTTTTACCTTGTTGGAAATTCATTTATACTCATTAATACTACATTCCTTCTTATATTTATGCATATTTCTTTTACCCTTTTGTAAATATGTTTTTACTCTTTACAACTACACTTTTTCCTCTCATGGTGTTTACCTACCGTATTGATTTCTCCCATTCCAAATGTTTGGAACCGAAAAGTATAAAACCCAAGCTGCGAGTACAACAAATAAATAAAAGGACAAATAAAAGCAAACAACCCATCTCAACATCGAAAGTTGCTATTAATATAGGCACAATCTTTGATAAAAAAAAACCCTTGCCATTTTGGACATGTTTGACCTAACACTAACTTTCGTGGGTAAGGAGATTAAATGCATTTATATTATTTTATCATTTTATAATTTTTTTCATGTTCACTTTGTATTGAATTCTCTTCATTATGTTCCATTATTTTTGTCCTTCATTTTACTTCTCAGCTATATAATGAAATTAGAAAAATACATCAGGCTTCAAAGATTTTTCTTAACCTTCTTAAGCCCCAAAATCTCTTGTTTGTGGAGCTTCTAGCATGTCTCCTTTATTTGTATCTTGACACTATCAACTAAGCCCAGAAACACCTCAGTGCGGCTCAAGCTGGACTTGAACCTGTGACCTCCTCAATCACCATTTTCGGCCATTGCATTTGCATTACTACTTTTATTTCTCAAAAAATGTATTAAAGAAACATCAAATGTAGCGAATATATATATTCATATACATATTAATGAGATGCCTTTATCATATTTGTGTTTCCATATAAAGTTGCATCGATGGCTCTATTCAGTCTCCACAGTTTAGAAATACAAAGAAATGGTGACTTGTACAACATCTACCACCATGATGCCTTCCCTTCAGATAATTAGAGAACTAATGAAGTTATTTTCCATTTCATATATAGTGATTACTTATTAGTATGTTAGTGTTAGATTTTTGTGTAAAGAGAGTTTTTTTTACATCCATGAAAGCATATAAAACACTGGAAGACCAATACATACAACAAAAAATGGGCATGCAACTGCCGCAAAAGAGCAATGTTCCCACAGGTATCAATATGGGATTGAACAAAATGAATAGAGGTGTCAAAAGCACCATTCTCACCACAGTTCCTACCAATGTGAGCCCAACCAAATTGAACCAAATATCAAAAGTGTTACAAAATCCAAAACCTCAATGGAGTTGGTTGCATTCTCCTTAATTCTGCACATTACTCTTTGATGTCATTTAGCCATTTGAAACCCTTAAAGTTCAAAAGTATAAAAACCCAAATTTCCTTAGCTCAAACAAACCCAATATGTGCATATGCCCTAAACTAACTAAACTAATAATAAGAATAATTTGGGCATTAAAACCCATGAATAAAATCTCTCTAGGTGCACGGGATTATTGAATTAGCTTAGAGATAGATATGCATATACATGTTATTGTGAATATATTGTTAGCTCTTGTGAGGCACTATACAAGTGTGATGGGTAAGCATAGCGGGATGAGAAGAATGGAGTCCATGGACAGTAAAAGCACAATAAGCTGTCACCCTTTTACAAAGGGAAAGGCTAACAAAATCAAAGTTGTTTAACTTCAATAGTATAAAAATGACATTTATGTTTGGAATTTAAAGATGATGTAAACTAATTAAATGTGATAAAATAGATGAAGTTTATGATTAATATTTTTAATAATTTTTTTGAATAAGAATTGATGTGTTTTTTTAATTTTTAAAGATGATTTTTCAGTTGCTGAAAAATGCTGAAAATTAGGGGTCTAGTTCCCACCAAAAAATTATATGTAAATAAACATTTTTCCCCCTAATTTCAAAATATGTCATAGATGACATATATAGCTAGTGCATGAAGAAATAAATATTGGTTTGTGACCTATATTTTGTCTTTTATAACAATTCAAATTCTAACTCACTGAAATCGATAGTTTTCATCTCGCAACATATTTTTCATAACAAATCTATCCCAATCAAAAAAAGAAATATATATTCTTGAAGAGGACTCTCTCCTCTAGTGCGCCATATGTTTTTCAAATTTATTTACTATGATTTACTATTTTTTTCTTTCTCTGAATCAACATCTCCTTGACTGTTAAAATACCTACTTGCAATATTTTTTAATTATAATAAACTATGTTTAATTAAAACACTATAAAATCTATATGAGGATATTCTTGACTCTGATCTCTACAAAAGGGTATTTTTTAATTTTTAAAAAAATATCATTAAAAATATTAGGAGTTATTGAAACGCCACTTTTCTGAAATATTTTTATTTTTATTGTAATTGGACCCAAAGTGGTATAAAACATGCATTTAATAGATATTTTCAATTGGAAAACTTAAAACACTTATCTAACTTAGCTAGAATGAATCTAGCTAGCCCATATGTTTGACCAAAATTAGTTTTTAGTTAGAAATACTAAAATTTAGTTGTGTTGATAAGTTAGCCAAAAAGGTGACAACACAATATGAAGCATTTGGTTGGGCATTTGGGTTTCTATTTTACATGTATTGATTTATGAAGATCATCACTTGGCAAATAAATGCATCTAGAAGATCATAAACAAGTGGAGAATCCCATCATGGAGGACACGTGCATGAGTAGAGGGAAACATGCAAACTTAGTCATGGTAGATTTATTGAGTTGATGGGGCACTCCTTTCCAGACAACTCAACTTTGCATGTTCTAAATCTCCTGTAATATTTGCATTTGAGGTTGGGGAACTAAAACCCTTTTATTATTTTTTCTTAAAGCTTGTGCAATTATATAATCTTTGCATCCTTTAAAAATGTATTAGGTTGAGGACAAGATCACTTTTAATTCACTTGAGGTCAAAGTCAAGGCCTCTTTATAATTCACAAGAGTTGAGTTGTTAAATTAAATTACCTTGTCTATGATTTATGTTATTTTTTAAATATTTTATGCAATTGATTATGTTAAATTAATTTTCCTTGTCTGAGAGAGAGAGAGAGAGGTGAAGCATGTGTGTGTGTAATATTATAATTTGAAGCTATCACTTCTCAATTGAGACCTTTGTTGAATAAACAATGTCATCTTCTATTTAATAACCTTCCATTTGACCTCATGTACAACATTAATGTATGCAAAAAAATGGACCAAAACTTTCCCTAACTAACCTACCACACCTCTTCAATGTACCCATTGCACACATAGGTGTGATTGCTAGTTTGAAAGTGAGGAGCTAAAATTTGCGTCCAACAGTGGGAAATCATGCAAACAGAATGACTACCATTGAAGCGATTTGAAGCATAGATCGCTTTTTGTCGTTCTGACCAGATTGAAAAGATAGGTTACAGCATTGTCACTATTGGGCTACCTATCTGGTTATTGGTTATCGACATGTCACATACTACGGAGGAAATCATGAGTATGGCAGTTCGATGCCGATCTTGAGGCCTAGACGTTGCCCCTTTTCCCCACCTTTCAAATTCTATGGCGGAGTGGAATGGACCAAAAATGACAGTTGTCGTCACTGCATGTTCAACTTGTGTTTACCATAGCTCACATGCATTCAATATGTTGCTCACTTCGATAATTGTGGTGATGATTTGACCTATATGGAATTAAAATTTATTGTTGCCTTAAAAAAAATGTGTCACTATAAAAAGTGGTAATTTTCATGTGTCGTAGGTTTGATTCTTTTGAAATATAAGTTTGTTTTTTCTTTAAATTATAAACATAGGTTTGCCAAAGGATTTAGCCATCTTTTTCTAGCCATAATGTGATGAATTAATTATTTTATAATAAATTAAAAAAATGTAATATAGTTCAAAAATGTTAATATAATATAAATAACAATAATTAAATTTTAAATTAAAATATCAACATAATTATATAAATATAATAATATTATAATATTATATTATAAAATAATAAAAAGTAATAATATAAATGTATAATATATTAAAAATAATTTTTAAAATAGTGTAAATAACAATACATTAATAATTTTTAAAATAGTTTAAATAACAATATGTTAAAAGGGAACTTTAATGGTTCTGCTAGAGGAAACCTTGGAAGGGTTAGAGGAGGCCTCATAAGAGACTGGGCAAGAAATTGCCTTGGTACTATTGTTGTTCCATTGGGGATTCAAACCAACCACATGGCGGAAGCTGAGGCGGCTCTCTATGTGGTTAAGTTGGCCAAAGATATGGGTTGCTCGAAACTTTGGCTCGAGGGTGACTCCCTCAACATTGTTAATTGTATTAAATGGAAATTAGTCAAAAAGTAGAACTTATATCAACAATATTTTCAAAGTTCACATGACACAACCTCGTATGCCATAACCATCTTTCATCTATCTGAGAAATAAAAAGAGTCTTTTGACGAATATTCAAAAGAAATATGGTACCTCTTGTCTTGGATCTAGTAGCAATCTCCCTTCCATAATCATTTAATATCTTGTACATTTCATTCTTAGAATGCAAACCATAGCCTTTTTCCATTATTTGACCAATAATAAGAAGATTATGTTTCAAACCTTCTACATACAATACATCATCAATATATTTGTTTCCATCTGAAGTAATAGAACCTCTACCTTTGATCTTACCACAAGAGTTGTCACCCCATTTCACTTCCCCACCATCATACTTCTCATAGCTTATGAATTTTCTCTTATTATTAGTCATATGATGAGAGCATCCACTATCAATCACTCACTTATCTTCTTTGACAACTTGAGTGGCTAAAGTTTTCTCTTCAACAACATCATTAGTAGGAATTACTTATCACACTTATTACCTTCTTCATTGACAACAATGAAAGTAAACCCATTATCATCCTTATTAGCTTCATTAGATTCATCATTAGAAACTCCTTCATCATCTAGGGCATAATAACATCTTCTTTCCCTAGGCTTGGGCTCATACCTATAGTTTGTTGGGAAAGAGACACGATTATAGATTGTTTGTAGGTTTTCATTGATGAAAACTACATCCATTTCATTGGCCCCCAAAACATTTGTACACTGAAGGACTGATTGGATGATTGGATAAGTATAAAAGTTCAAGAAGAAATACATAGTCTCAATAGATGGATTGGTATAGCATTAGCTGATTGATTTATGAGGAGTGAAGTTAGAATATGATTTGAAAAGGTCTTTAATATGGTTTTGTGTGATCACAAAAGTTAGAGTTGTGAGATGACTAAATTTTATTATTATTTATATCGGTTGGTCAAGGAGTGTTGAAGACAGAGTCAGTTAGCAGTTGGATCGATCAGTGAAAATATCAGATTGATGACCCAATTAGTTGGATGGTATATTTTGGGTAAGTTGACCTACTACATGTTATCTACAAATTTATAATGGTTAGAATAAATATTTGATTAGTGTTTTTATCAAGGATATGTATGTTACTCATTCCACTATTGGAGCTGACAGTGGACCTATTATATTTTGGTAATAGGTATATAAGATCAATTTTGAGTATTGATCTAAATGAAGACTGATGATGTGACATTAAGAGGTTATTGTATGAATTTATAAAATGATATTTAATTGGTTACAAAAGATCATTTGATGATTATGTACTTATATCATCTTAAAATAGAAGCACCCATGATGAGACTTGTTTATTCCTCATTAGAATGCTTTAGACCTAATTTAAATGCCTCTATAGACCCATGGATGTACCTTTTCTTTTGTGCAAGATCATGCCCTTGTTTTCAACTCATTTCTATTGTTATTTTCTCTATCCCTAAGATCCCAAACCATCCCCCAATGAGCTGACCCATTAGGGTGTAGGCCAAGGTCAGTCGAGCCCCTTTGGGGGTAGGTCAAGGTCAGCCTAGCCCATAGGGTGAGGTCAAGGTTGGCCTCCTCCAAGGTTGGGCTCCTAAGGATTATGGACCCATCTTGGGTTTCCAATTTATTTTCGTGCCTTGTCCAATCGACCCTTTTTTATTTTGGTCAAGAAATTGGTATAAAAATAGACCTACTCACTTTATTTTCTAGATCCAAATTATCCATTAAGCATACAAGCATTCATATTTTGTTCATGAGAATTGAAGAAGACCTTTTGCAACCTTTCAAGATCTTTTGTATTCAAGGAGATTTCAAGGATCTTTAAAGGAGTTCATTGGAGGCCTTTTCATCATATTTCCATGATCATGCATGTTCCTTTCAATTTCTAGCTTCCTTCTTTGAAGATAATGGAGTTGGCCATCAAGGAAGGGTTTGTTCATCCATTCTTCATTTGCATTTACATATCCAATTTGAGTATATGAGTACATATAAATCCATGGATCCATGACTTGGTATGATCGATCTATTTCATTTTGATGTGATATCCTAAATTCCTACAAGATTGAATAATATTGAGCACTTTTACATCCTTGTAGATTATAGATCCAGATCCTCCATGAGAGTTTTTATAAAGTAAGGTGAATTTATGCATTTTCTTTAATTTTACATAAATTTACATATCAAGGTTAGTTCCTAAATTGGGGTTTGACCTAGGCAAGCCCCTCCCCAAGAAAAAAAAACATTTTTCTCTTGTAGATTTAGTCTTTCAACCTTGCAAATTTAGATTTGGAGCCTTTGGAACCTATTTGTTGTTACAAATGCAGATCCTAGAAAAACTTACAAATAAGGGGGAGGCTGATTTCGGCCTCGTCCTAGGTGGATTTTCCTCGAAGTCATGATACTCCCTCTAGGTTGACCTAGTCTAGAGGAAGATAGAGTTTTGGGTTTTGCATATCACAATTTTTTGGTTCCAGATCTAATCCTATTTAGTTTTTTGATCCGTTTTAGAAGTAGAATCTTAGATATGAGTTGGAGCACACATTCTAAGTATTCTAAAGTGACTTGTCATACTTAATTGGTTATTTTGAGTATTTCTATATCAAATATGATCTATTTCATTGGTTTTAGCATTGTGTTTACCTTCCTAGTTGACTATACCTAGCACATATGAAATAACATCTTTCTACTTAGCACTTGGTTGGATCCATGTTTTGAATTGGAACCTCTACATCACTTGGGTTTTGCTAATCTAACTTGGATCCAACTAGGGAATTTTCTAAGGATATATATTCCTTTTTGGCCCCCTCTTGAGCATAACATTGAGTGTATATGGGTGAAAAATGTGGTGTATTAGATATCTTACCCTCATCACATTTTTCACCACTACTACCTTTTGGTGAACCACTTGTGATAACTCTTTCTTTTTGGTGTTAGATTACATTGTGTGTGTTGGTCCACCACCTTTTGGTGAATCTGAAACTTTCATGATTTTATCCTTTTGATTTGGTGGTTACATTTACTTTACATTCTAGTGTATTATATCTCATTGTGTACTTTGTGTATGCATTGTGTCTTCTTTACATTTTATGCAATAGTTGGATTTAGATTAAGTTTTCATAATTTGTTGTGGTTAGGTCTCATTTTGGTGCTTGAAAATCCTTTTTGTGATCTCCCTTTTGATTTTCACTCCTTTTTGTATGGGCTTTATTACTTTGATTACAACCTATAGCATCCTAGTTAGAAGAAGTTGTAGACACCTGGGTTCTTTTGATCATGATTCCTCATTCTTCCCTAGGAACCTTGATGATAACATGATCCCTCATGACCCTAATCCTTCCATAGAGAATAACTCTTCTCACTCTTTCCATGATGAAAATGAAGCTTTAAGATTTCCTCCTTCCCAAATACAAAAGATAACTAGTGATCTTGAAATGATGGAAAGTTGCCTTATTCAAGAAAACCATAATCCCGATACTATTTATGCAATTGAATCCTTAAGGAAAGTTATACATAATGATGAAAATGGCATTAATCTCTTGTGTAGTATCTCTGACCTTATTATTTCTCATGTTAAACCTTTAGCCAAAGGTTCCCAAGAGTTAGGCTATGTTCCTCATGCTATGATTGTTGAACCTTCTTTTCTTATCTTGATTCCTATTCCTAGCATTCCTACCTATGCGCCACCTCTTATGACCACATCCATGTAAGTTTCTAATCCTATACATGTGATTCTTCCTAGTCCCTCTATTCCATCTCTTCATGTGAGTGTTCCACCTATTTCTTTTCCTACATTTATGCCTTCTTATCACAGTGTGGCTTTTACATATTCAAATCCTCTTCCTACAACCGTTTCAAGTGTTCCTCATGTCACTTCTAGTGTTCATGTTTCTTCCTATACATCTCCTAGTGTATCTGATGTGACCATTCCTACTAATTCCTCTAATGATTCAACTATCATTAGTCTTGCTCAAATTGTTGCATCCTTGTAATAAAAACTTGCTTCATTAATTCAGTCCTGGTTTAATGTGCCTACATGTGACATTGCTAATCCTTTTTCCTTAGAAATTATTTGTACAGTTATTCCTCAACATATTGAGATGCCTCATCTTGACACATAATGGTACGGGTGACCCTGTGACTCATGGTAAGACTTTCAAACCCTATGTAGTGACTTTTTCCATGATAATAGGCTCATGACCAAGTTGTTTACTAGGACCTTTCAAGATAAGGCCTTGTAGTGGTATTGTTATTCACCTCCCTATTCTATTGATTCTTTTCAAAATCATTATAATGGTTTCATTCAACAATTTCAAAACAATATTGGTCCTCAAGTTTCTTTGACTGAATTAATACATTGCAAATAAGGAGTTAAAGAAAAATTTAGTGACTTTATTAATATATTTAAACATTTGTATGATTATATTTATTATCATGTTCCTAATATTGATATACTACACATGTTTATTGATAATGTATAAAAATAAATTAGATATTAGATTCTACTTATTGAGTTCACTTCCTTTTCCCAACTTTGTGCAATGCTTCACCATTATCAATTACAAGTGAGTTAGTTTCAGAGCACCACTCCAATGGATCCTATACTATTTGATACGATTGATGCCACCACCCACCAAAATAAAATCCATAAACCTAACAATTATACCAAGATCAACAAAGTGTCAAATAAAATAGATGAACAAGTAGTCACATCCAAGGGTGCCACTTCTTCTTCCTCTATTTTCCTCCCTAATCGTAAGTATACTCCTTTATCTGAGTCTTTGAAAACTATGATGGAAAAGTTTTTAAATGCTAATATCATCAAAATTCCTCCTATTAGACCTATTAACCAAACTACAATGGCTTCCAAGTCCTTTGATCCCAAATTTTTTCATCAATACCATCATAAACTTGGTCATGATAATGAGAGGTGTTATTCCTTGAAGAATGTTATCCAAGACTTGATTGATTCCAATGCTATATATGTTGATACCGATGCTATCCATAGAAACAAATCCATAGCACCTCCTAACCATAACATATAGATTTACACTAATCCCTTACCTTCTCACTCTACCAACACCATTGTCCAACCTTCTTCTTCTACATAGATTATTTATGATAAAAAGATGGAAGAAGCCAACCATGTTGTCAACCATTTTAAGCATGAACCCCAACCTAAACCTCAACCTCAACCTATTAGATAGTTTCCTATTACCTTTCACAATTCTAAAATAATTAAAGCTCCTGATGGTCCTCTTTACATTGCTACTAGGGTTGTTGGAACTCCTTCCTGTAGTACTCTTATTGACCCTGCTTCAGTGGTGAATGTTATAACTAAAGAGCATATTTTTAGTAAACACTTGCAAAGATATTTCTATGATATGATAGATTCTTGGATTCAAACTTGTAATGGCTTTCTTTATCATCCTCATGGTTATATATCCTTTCCTATAGAGATTTGTGATAAAGTTTTGGATACTACCTTTGTTGTCATTCCTACTTTTGATCATTTTCAAGTTAAGCTTGGTTTTCCTTGGTTGTCCTCCATGAAAGTTGTAGATTCTCCTATACATAAATGCCTTAAGTTCCCTCATGATGGAAAGATCAAGACCATTAACCGTAGTCTTTACCATCCTTCTAGGCCTTAATATTGTGCTGACCATGATTTATTTTGGCCTTCTTTACCTATGACACCTCCAACCCATCCTAATTACCTTTTCCAATCTTATCAGACCTTTAAACATAGAAAGATCACTAAATTTAGATTGCCCAAGCTTGATCCTACCCATGGTCTTTTACCTATTCCACCAGTTCCTTCTTTGTTTGATTCTTCGACTTCCATTGAGAAATCTCATGTTCCTATCTCTTAACCTAGTTTGATTCCTTTAGTTCCTTGTCACATGGAGAAAAGGATCCAATTTTAATTGACCTCACTCCACCTCCTATCTCTAGTAAGACCAAACGTAACTGGAATTCCCATGACTATTGAAAGAAACATCAAGCTAAATCCATGGAACATGTGCGTGCTTCCCAAAACATGTTACCTTCCTTTGACCAACCCATGCTTGAGCTTGTAGAGGAATTTAGTAATCATAACACTATTCAAATGGATAAACATGATGATTCTATTTGTATTTTGGATTCTATTGTGATTAATCTTATGAATAAGATGCTCTTGATGATCCTATTGATGATAACAATAATATACATGCTAGTGATTATGATGAATATGAGATTATTTATCTTGACAATGATTTTCCTTACATGCTTTCAAAATAGTTATCAATCACTCCTAGTATTGAACAAAGTGACGCGCAAGATGGTCCTTGTTTGGAATTTGAAATTGTTCCTACTATGTTGGATGTTTCTCCTCTTGTGATTTTTCCACCTTCCCTAAATGATACAAACTGAGATGGAGGGGGTAGTAGATGTGCTTTATTGGCTTCTCTAGCATGGTAGTCTTTATGTGTTTTCTTTTCGTGTTGTGTTTACCCCATGTTGTACTACTTGTTATATGGTTTTTTTTAGATTTCTTTATATGATCCTTGTTGCTCCATTGGCATAAGGTGATAAACGAATTGAAATGTTGTAATCATTCTTCTATTTGTACCTTTCTTCTTCTATATGTTGTTATATGTCATGTTGTAAATGTGACATTGTTCGTGAATGTGCCTTTGTATAGTTTTCTTGGGATATTGCAATATGGTATTACCTATTATTTTTGGTCTATGTGATTTCGGCCCAAAAAGACTCTTCTTCATGACTCTTACATGTTTTTCCTCCATTGTGTTGTAGTTATACTTCCTTATGGGAATGATGACATTTCACTTAACACAATATTTCATATGTTATCTTATGATCATACTGACCCCAGATTTTGTAGATCCCTTCATGCTCTTCTTTTTTTTATGTGATATGTCTTCTCTTGGGGGCATTTCACAGTGGAAAAAACATCTCTAGTGGATGTATGTATGCTCTTTTAAATCCATTGATCTCGTTAAAGTGCTTGCAATCACTTTAACATGGGGGCATACACTCTACTCACATTTTGCACACACGCACTATAATGGCTTTTCTTCTTTGAATCCCTTTATGGATTACTAAACAATCCCAAAGGCTTGATTCTCTTTTGGATCTCTTCTTGAATTACTAATAATCCAAAAGGCTTGATCCCTGCAGTTGCATTCTTCTGATCTCTTAAGGATACACAAATCCTTATGTGTGGATTGTCTTTTTTTATTTTTCTCTTTTGAAAATGTAGTTTCCTAAGGGTGAATCCTTGATGGTTTGACTATCATGCACAAAAAATTTCTATACTATTGACACACACATTTTACTAGGAGAGTTAATCACACTCTTTTTTATTTTTGTTTATGTTAGTGATATCTCTCTTATTATTATTTTGGAGTTAACAATGACTCAAGTCTATTGGGGGCTTGATGGAATATGTGTCTCCTTAGTCATGATGAGATCACCTTATACATTTTGATCTACTTTATCAATAGTTTGAGTTAGGCTCACACTCTCGCTAAAGTTGGGGCTAAATGTATCATCTTAAAATGGAAGCACCCATGTTGAGACATATTTATCCCTCCTTGTTAGGATGATTTTGACCTAATTTAAATGTCTTTATAGACCCATGGATGTACCTTTTTTGTGCCAAATCAGGCCCCTATTTTCTCCTCATTTATGTTGTTATCTTCTCTATCCCCAAGATCTCGAACCATCCCCTAATGATTTGATCCATCAAGGGGTAGGTTGATGTTCACCTAGACCCTTTGGGAGTAGGCCAAGGTTGACCTAGCTCATGGGGTGAGGCTGAGGTTGGCCTCCCCTTAGGTGCCTTGAGATTATGGGCCCATATGGGGTTTCCAATTTCTTTTCCCACCTTGTGTAGTCAACCCTTTCCAATTTTGGTCATGAAATTGGTGTAAACGGAGGCCTACTCACTTCATTTTGTAGATCCAAGTTATCCATTAAGAATACAAGCATTCATATTCCATTCAAGAGCATTGAAGAAGACCTTTTGCAACCTTTCAAAACTTCAAGATTTCAAGAACTTTTTCATTCAAGGAGCTTATAAGGAGTTCATTGGAGGATTTTCATCATATTTCCATGATCATGCATGTTAATTTCAAGATCTAGCTTCCTTCTTTGAAGAAAGTGGAGTTGGCCATCAAGGAAGGGTTTGTTCAACCATTCTTCATTTGAATTTGTATACCCTATTAGAGCATATGAGTACATATACATCCATGGATCCATGACTTGGTATGATCGATCTATTGCATTTTGATGAGATATCCTACATGTTGATCCCTAAGTTTTGTTGTCTATTAGTGTCTTACACTTAGTCATTTTCTAGGCAATGTTGGTCGGTCATCACTATGACTGAGCCATCTTGTAAAGGATGAGTTATGTTTAGACTTGTATTTTGTATAGTTACTAAGTAGTAGTTACTTTCAAGCAAGTCAGAGGTCACTGAGTACTTCAGTAGTCACTGAGCAGTTTATGTCGAGTTGTATAGAAGAGTTAGTGTCGAGCACCAGTATATGAAGAATAGTAAATGCTGAGTGTCAAAGACTTCATATGATGAGAAAACCAATTTTGATATATGTATTTGTAATGGCACAAACACCAAGGTAAACCATTTTGGATGACTTCTATGCAAGATTTAATGTTTGTTGAGGGAATCAAGGAGTTGATTGCACCTTGAATTTCTAATCATTAATCCCTATGTAAGCCATGTAACCTATTAGGTAAATGGAATGCTTAAGTGGCATAAGTAGAGAATCTAGATCATTTATCTTGATCTAGGAGGTTGATTAGATGTTTATATAAGATGACATTTTAACCTTAAAATAATGTATTGATGAATGTAGTGAAGGAGATCTCATGTACGTAGAATAGAGAAGTATTTTGATATAGGCAAAGATCAGTCAGAGTGATTGAAAAAAGTAGTGAAGGATAGAACAAAGATACATTTGATTGAGAGATCAAATAAGTATTGGAAAGAGGAGATCTGTTATAAGCATTTTTAGTGCAAACTGAAGGATTGGGTACTGATACATTTTAACAAGTGAATTAGGGTAAATCTCTTAACATAGTAGTCCTAATAGGCTTTCATAAATCTCTTAATCGAGTGTTTACTTTGTTATAAGTTTTAAATCCTTTAATCAAGGTAGACTGTATAAGTCTATAAGCTCTTAACAAGGTAGAACCCTCATAGGGTAGATCATCTGAAGTGATCAAACTTTGTAGCCCTAACACGCAAACTTTATATTGCAGTAGTGAAGATTTGTGGGTGTCATCCCCACCCCAGTTTTACCTTTCAAGGGCTTCTATGTAACTAAAATATATGTGTGTATGAAAAATAGATATCTAACTCCTAGAAATGAAATACTAACTCTATTAAGCTACTAAATCAATCTAAATGCAACACAATGAAGAATACAAGAATTTAAATGAAATTGAAACAAATAAAGCTTTACCTCAACTTACCCATGTAGCTTATCTCCATTGTCCTCCTAGCCTTGATTCCTTGGATTTGGTGAGCTCTCAGATTTCCAAATGATGCTCATTTACCCAAGATGCTCTCAAAGTGTGGAGATTTGATGATTTCTATGCAAACTAGCCTAAATCTAGATAACGCAACTTAATGGATGAAATGATATGAAAATGACTTACAATGATGCTTGATTGCTTGGATTCTTGAAAATAACTAATGCTATTAGGCTCTCAAAGGAAGAGGAAGGCTCCTTTTATAGGTTTTTGGAGGACTCAAGCCTAGGTGGCAAGATCATAGGGTGGAGATTGAAAGGTGGAGGATCCTAGGGTTGAAGTTGACTTGGTTGAAGGGGTTGAGAGAAAAGGGGATGTAGTTGGAATGTGGGAGGAGGAATAGGAAGAATGTTCCTCCTACATTAACAAAGAAGAGAGGAAGCTGGAAGGGAAAGACACATGTCAAGTGTATCACAAAGACCGTTGAGAAGAAGGGGGAAAGAATTTTTCTCCATAAGGACTCTTGGTACAAGTGTCCCATGAGTCATCTTTGACTCCTTGAGGTGGCTTGAGAAGCTCCTTAGGAATAGGGAATTTTTCTTGACCAAGTTTGAAGGAGGACATGTGCTCATGAGACCAAGTCTTATGAAGCCAAATAGCCCTTAAAAATAGAATATGTGTTTATGAGGATAATGACTTATTGATAATTAATCAAAATTAATTATTTTAGCCAAGGTGATGTATCAGGTGACTAGGTCTATGAGATGGACTAGGGGACTTAGTCATATTAGTGATTGTATAATTGAATAATTTATTAAATCAGTTTAATAAGACTAATTTAGAGGACTTAGGATAAGAAGAATAGGATAAAGTGAATATATTAAATAAATTGAATAATTTATTTAATAATAGAGGAAATAAATATTAATTAAATAATAAATATTTAATTAATTCATCAAGTTAATATTAATTAAATAATAAAATATTTAATCAATCTATCAAGCCATTTTTAAGTGTATACATTTTGCCCCTCTTTGAAATTATGTGCTCGTCACATTGTTTCAAAGAAAAAAATCAAGCATTTTGTCCCTACCCCAGACTATGCCCCAGACATAAGTGACACCAACATGCCTCCTCGAGAGATTGATCAACAAAGTAATATGATTTTTAGAGATTTTTTTATTTTTTTTGTTTGACGATCAATCCCACGAAAAGAATCAGAGAAAAGGAGTGGGAAAGATGGAGTGGAAAAAGAATGATAGCAGGTAGGGTCCACACATAAATCAGAATGGGTCAATAGGCTATATATAGGGGTCAAAGGGTCCTAAGGTGATCATTTTTACATGTGGCATTGAGAGATTGGAGCTTGTGGAGAGAAGAGAGAAGAGATGAAAAGATGTTGTTCCTACTACCAGACCACCATTTCAAGCGCATCCACCGATTCCAGAGGCCACCCGACTCAAGAGAGTCGGTAGGTGATCTGATCCTCCTATGATTTTATGATTTTTGTATGTTTTGGAATTGATTTGTAGCATGTTTAGGCTAGATTCAACCTAGGTATAGCTAGGAGAAAAATTTTTTCTTGGGTGGAAGACAAATGCACAGTTGCAGCGCATGTATGCACAGTAACATGCCATGTTTGCGCAACAAACTGGTAGTTCTACACATACGTTCAGGGCACCTGCACATGCATTTTAGAAATTGTAGGGGCTGCAAAATTATGAAATAAATGTGCACATTCATAGTTATGTGCATTTGCCTTAATTGGTTGTGCATTTATTTAGGGTAGTTGCGCATATGTTAAATCTGCGCTGATAGGGGGTGTCGCACAAGCATTTTTCTATGTTGCGCATTTGTTTTAGGTGATAGAATTTGGAAAATGATGAGGTCAATTAGGTCAAACTAGATATCAAAAGGCTGATGTAATTTGTCATCTTGGTTTTTAGATCGATTTTGGTCAAGGTAGGCAACATCGTAGCATGGTCGCTAGTTAACCTTCCTGATTAGATAATTGATAGAATTATCTATTTGTACATGTGATAAACATGTTTTTGATTGATAGTATATGATAGATAGATAGATCAATCTAACCAAAATATGATAGTTTATTTGTTTGTGGTTTTTATAGGAGGATATCACAAATGTTCTGATGTTGCGGGAGAGATATCCATTGCTTAGAACCTGAGGTCAACTTTGTTAGAGATTGACAAATTATTGATAGGTGTGTCTGGTTTATACCATGTTATTTATATGCCCAAGATCAGGGTGAATCTAAGCATGTTGATCATACTAGCAGAGAGATAGCACTCAGAGATGAGTACCTTTCATCTCCCCACTAGGGAGATGACTGTGACATTAGAGGATGTTTATCGCATCCTCTGACTTTTGAATACAGGGGACTTGGTGCTATATGATAGACATGATAGATTAGCAAAATGTAGAGCAGTCTTTGGGGATGATGACATCGATGAGACATAGATCAGCTGGGAGGAGATGGTTGATTTATATGAGCCTCTCCTAGTTGTATTGGATGGAGCGATTGGTGGGTTAGTCTATCTAGATCGACGATCCCACAAATTTGTAGTTGGATTGGGGCAAACCCTACAGAGGATTATGGATGATAGGACCCATTTTGCATGGGGCATTTTCCTATTATCCCTTTTATACCATGATTTACACCAAGTTTTATATCATAGAGGTGCATCTTTATTAGCAAGAGTGAAATTGCTCCATGTATAGGCATGGGAGCATATTGCGATCACACGACCCACTGCATTGAGATTCAGAGGTGCAGGGCAACCTTATATTTACCTTTATCCATTCATTTAGTCTCAGCATAAGCTGGGACAACTGGAGTTCTAGAGACATGCTTTTGATATCATTGATGCAGTGATTTGGAGACCATATCTTAGTTGTGATCCCTAGGAGGATGAGTGGTAGCTAGGATTTTGTTTTGAGTCATGATGGCTAATTGGGAAGATGCCCTACATTATAAAGAAGCAGCTATTTGGCCAGGTATTGCAACACTTTGGCAAGATTTAGGGTATGCCTCAGGGCATGACAGAGTTTTTCCGCATGCACCAGGAGAGGTGAGATTAAGGTCTGATGGTATCTTTTGAGATAGATCGACAAGATTTCTTGGACATGCCATTTTAGGCATGGTTGATGAGACAGGGGGTCGTAGACCTAGGGATGATAGCAGATTATGAGAGATATTTGAGGGATCATCCATTCTCTAGATTGATGGATCCAACAAAGATGCCACTCCGTAGAGATGCAAGAGAGGGTTCGAGAGACAGGAGAGTACAGGGGAGAGACTAGAGAGACTGAGGGAGAGATGGCAATGGTGATGACAATGATGATGGTAGTGATGGAGGGAAAGGAGATATAGTTGGGCCTCAAATGAGAGGTGGAGGAGTGTGACCATGAGGACTGATGCCACCCCCTGCGAGATAGGTACCCATGCCACTACCAGCATAGATACTAGTAGCACAGGTGGATCCTACATCACAACTATATCCTACAGCATAGGTACACGTACAGGCACCAGCGTAGATACTAGCAGGAGAACAAGTATCAGTTCAAGCTAAGATAGAGGATATACTAGGTGAGGATACATAGGTATAGGGGGGATTGGTATAGGATGATCCCATACAGGATAAAAAGATGCTCAATTTAGCAGGGGAGGATGTATAGATGTCGAACATAGGGGCACATGAGGAGCAGGTTGATATGGATGTGGGGGGTTAAGATCCTTACCTATAGAGGGATACCCAAGATGAGGATATTGATGTTGAAACATTTCTAGCTAGACTAGTAATGACATAGGTATAGGCTTTGCATGTCCCTAGACTAGAGAGATGGGTGGAGAGGCTAGAGGTAGAGCTAGCAGAGGTGAGACTAGAGAGAGATTCAACAATAGAGTAACTAGGTGGCGCTCACACCTTATTAGATGAGCTTGAGTTGACATAGGCACTAGGGCCTCATGCAGACAACCTTTGTATGATTATGAGAGCCAGTAGGGAGATCACCTACTAGAAGGAGGCATGCAGATAGGTTGTCCCTAGAGATCAGTGTATAGGGAGTTTTCGAGAGAGCTCATATGCAGTACAGATAGTAGTTCATAGATAGAGATCAAGTGCCAGTGGGGGTTTAGCCTCACATCTTCCTAGACCACCCATAAGTTCAAGTGACCCAAATGCAACAGGTCCTTCTATTGCAGCACACAAACATAGGCAGACTGAGTCAGGGGGCAGTGGCTCTTAGATATTTTGTATACACTGTTGTATTTGTATCATTGTATTATGATGTATTGATAGACTTCATGGACACATGGGACACTTTATTATCTATGATATATCATTGGACAGTTGGACAATTTATTATTTGATGGACTTAGTATGATGGACTCTTTATGCGTGATGGGGTTCTATTATGATTTCTTTATGTTGTACTTCTATGATGATATTTTTACATGTGAGTACTAACATATGTAGGATGTGGTGATTTTATTTGATATGATTGATAATGTGATGATTTATTTTTATGTGGATGCATAACAGGTTATGATTTATCATGTGATTATTACTTAGAAATGATAACTATGTTATATGAATGAATTTCTAAATGGTTGTTTATTTAATTATATTTTATCTAATGCAATGTAAGTGATGATGCAAAAATATTCAAATGAATGAATTATTTAGAGATGGATATTGATTATAATGTGAATGAACATGATATAAACAATGCTAATGATGATGTAAGAAATGGTAATAAATGAAATTAGGTAAGAAATGGTAATAAATATGAATATGATGATGATAATAAATAAAATGATGTAAATAATGATAATAAATATGATGATGCAAGAAATGGTAATAAATGAACATGCATTTGTGTGTATTGAATGAAATGTAGGAATTGATATACTTATGGAAAAAGAGTCTAACAAGTTTTAAATGCAATTTAATGACCTATAGAATGAATAAATATGATATGTAAAATGTGATGAGGATGATAGAAATAAGGTAAAATAAGACAAGAAAATAATATTGATAAGATGCCACGTAAATGATCAAAAGAGGTATGTTTGATATAGAATGGTTATATACAATTGACAATGAAGGAGTTAATAAGATAAAATGATGATGATGAAATATATACATAATGAAGAATGTGTGTGTAACTAATCATGATACCTAAAAGATTAAGATTAAATATGAAAAATTAATAATGCAATATGAAACCTATGTTTTTTATGCCAAATGTCCTCAACTTTAATAACAATGTGTCTGACACGAGAAGAATGGACCAAGAAACTAAAGAAGTGAATAAACAAGAAATCCCACAAAACTCTATAAAAGGATCCCTTTATGCAAATGTGAGGCTAATGAAATGTGAAATGAAATATGAAATGAATATCTCCACAACTTCATGAAACATCTTAGATCACAGTAACTGAAATTTGATTATCATCATTGAGCTTGTTATGTTACAAGAAAATGCAAGCATCATGGTATAATTAAACTAGGATGACCTGAGCATTTCTTACATGGAGTTTAATATAGAAATATTGACAAGCATCTAAGTATAATTGAACTGAGATGACCTGAGTTTCACTTGCATAACAGACAAGGAATATTCCCCTCCTCCATTGGGGAATAAATATTTGGAGTTGAGGTATGTGTGGTGTATCACTATTAATAGCATTCACAAAACAACATAAGTTGTACATTTCAATGCTTATTAAATTGATGAAGGCACTAATGTACATACACCCCAATTACTTGTTCCTTCAACTTCATCAGAAAATACCCCACAAACAACAATCAAAGAAAAATATCATGCCCCATCCTGGCTATTCTAATCAATGACATATGGGAGTTTTAAACTCATGTCAAGGAAATCCTAGAATAGCATAGGAAACATGATAATAATGAAATTCAAATATGAATGCATAATCTATAACAATCATTCTAACATGCCTGCCATGAATATACATTTCTTTTCCAAAAGATATCGTTAGATTTGTTGATTGGTTTTTAATGATGTGTAACTATTAAAAATGTGTCGATAAGTGTGCATATTTGAAATATGTATCACATATCATGATTCTGCATCAGATTGTCATTGTGTAAGATAATTTGATTGCATTTGTTTATCTGGTGAAAGTACTCCATTTTTTCCTCTATGAGTTATAACTATCATAGATCCACTTCCCAAACTAGGTCGAGGACATGCCCCCAGCTAGGTGATGGACTGACTTATTAAGGATGAATAAGGACGCACAAGACTAGGATGAAGAATAAGATACTAGACCAAGCTATGATGGGGTTTATTAGGGGTTTATACATTGGATGGGATGTTATGGACTGACCATTTTATTGTAGATATATACAATGGGAGAAATGCTATGGAATAGCTATGTTATTATGAATATATACAATGGAATGGTATGCTAGAAGAATCTTAATAGAGAGAGGAGCTAACCTATCACAAATGGTGCATGTTTCCAAGTTTTCACCACATGTTTTTATTGCAAACTTCTTTTGATTTTTTGATGTTTTTTTTTGTATTATGATTTTTATGTTTTATTTATATACACACCCCTTGCACTGGGATTTTAAGAATAGAAATTCTTGAGGTGCATACTATTGAGAGGCTCATCCAAGAGATCACCCTTGGGCATAGATAGCTGATAAACCCTTGAGCCATAGACCACTATAATCACAAAAGGACCCAACCAATTTGGTTCAAATTTCCCTTTCTTCTCACGATGTTGCTAGTTTTTGGAATTCTCACGAAGGACTAGATCACCCACCTGAAAGTCTCTGGGCTTCATTTTATTGTTATATTGATGAGACATCCTCTATTGATAGATCTTCAAATGATCAAAGGCCCTTTGTTGGCATTCATCTAGCAATTCCAATTCAGTTAAGCATGCCACTCTATACTCTTCATCTAGAATCAAATCTATTAGGGACACTCATAAAGAAGGTAACTCGACCTCGAGGGGCAGGACAACTTCAAAACTATAGACAAAGGAATACGGTGTGTCTCCAGTAGGTGTATGGATAGATGTTTGATAAGCCCACAAGTCAAGATTTAGTTGGATATGTCATTCATGGCCAACATCATTGATAGTCTTTTGAAGTACTTTAATAATGGTTTTATTAGATGCCTCAGCTTGGCCATTTCCCTGGGGGTAGTAAATGATGGAATAGTGATGTGTGATGTGGAATTTCTCACATAGTTCATCCATGTCTTGATTTTGAAATTGCTTCACATGATTAGTAATGAGATCCATAGGGATACCATATCTACAAATGATGTAATTAAGGATAAACATAGATATTTGTTTGCCAGTGGTAGTGATCAATGGAACAACTTCAATCCATTTGGTAAAATACTCAGTTGTAGTGATAATAAACTTATGGTCATTGGAAGATGGAGGATGAATTTCTCCCACAAGGTCGATTCCTCATTAACTGAATGTCAATGTGGTTGTGAAAGGATGGAGCTCCTATGCTAGTACATGAATAAGATTCCCATGAATCTAACATTTCTTACATTTTCTAGCAAAGTGAAAGGAATCTGTCTCCATAGTAGGCCACTAGTAACCCATAAGCATGAGCTTCTTAGCTAAGGAAGGACCACTTAAATTTGCTCCAAAAATACCCTCATGGAAATCTCGTAAGGTAGTTTAAGCTTCATCATGTTCAAGACATCGTAAGACAGTACCATCAAGACCTCGTCGATACAGGATGTCGAATATTAGGATATAGCGGGAGGCTTGGCGGAGAAAGGTTCAATTTTGGTTTCTAGATAGGTCAGGTGGAATGGTATTGTCTTTTAGGTAGGCATATATCTTTCCATATGTTGGGGATTCTTGTCTAATAATATGAAATATAATACTCATATCAGGATCATCATACGCAGGATAAGTCAAAGATTATACCAAGAACTCAAAATGGGCTTTTGTATCTTCAACATCAAATAGAGAAGCAATTGTAGCCATGGCATCTACATCCTTGTTATCATGTCTTGGAATTTTCTCAAAGGTGATTATTGAAAAATATTGCTTAAATTCATCCACCATTCATTTATATGGCAACAACTTATCATCCTTGGTTTGATATTCGTCATTGACTTGATTAATAATCAATTGGGAGTCTCCATAGACATTTAGCTCTGTAACCTTCCATTGCAAAGCCATCTTCAATCTGATCATCAATGCTTCTTACTTAGCTACATTATTTGTTTAAGGAAAGATCAATTTGTAAGACTTTTGTATTGTATATCCTTGTGGTGTAACAAATAGTACTCCAACTCCTTAACCATGTTGAGTGTATGATCCATCAAAATATAACTTCCATGTCTATATATATAATGTCAAGATGTCTGCATCTAGAAATTTTGTATGTATAGGATGATCATCAGTTAGTGGTGCCTTAGCTAATTGATCTACAATTACTTGTCCTTTAATGGCCTTCGTTTCCACATACTCAATATCAAATTCACTAAGCAACATAACCCACTTAGCCAATCTTCCTATCAGTGACGTTTTGCTCAAAAGATATTTTAAAGGATCAATCTTTGCAATAAACTTGATGAAATGAGATAACATGTAATGTCGTCATTTCTTTGAAGCAAAGAATATTGCTAAACTGGCTCATTTGATTGGAGAATTATTAATCTCATATCCCATGAGAGTGAGACTGATGTAGTATATAACCTTTTCTTTACCTTCTAGGTCTTTTGTGCCAGATGAGCACCTAGGGAGACTTCTATAGTTAAAATATAGAGCAAGAGTGGCTTGCCAGGAATTGGTGACATAAGAGTAGGTAGATTTGTTAAATATTTCTTGATCTTGTTGAAGGCTTCTTCACACTTATCATCCCATTTAAATGAGATATCTTTATGTAACAGGTGTTGGAAAGGATGACTTATGTCTGCCAGTTGAGAAACAAATCTTCTGATTGATTGGAGTCATTCTTTTAAAGATCTTACCTGATTGATATTTATAGGGGAAGACATATCCATGATTTCCTTAACTTTTTCTAGATCAACTTCTATACCTTTAGCTGAGACAATATACCCTAGCAGTTTTCCTGATGTAACCCTGAATGCACACTTCTTTGGATTAAGTCTAATTTGGTATTTTTCCATCTGGGTGAATATTCAATCTAGCACTCTTAAATGACTATCTCTAGTTTTAGATTTTGCTAAGATATCATCTACATAATCTCCCATTATAGTATGCATCATGTCATGGAAGATTGTGGTCATGACCCGCTGATAAGTTGCTTTGGTATACTTGAGCCCAAAAGGCATGACATTCCAACAATATATACCCCAAGGACATGTGAAAGTAGTTTTCTCCTGGTCTTCTGGCACAATCTTGATATGGTTGTAACCAAAAAAACCATCCATTAAGGATAACATCTAATGACCATCTATCAAATTAACTATGATATCAATGTTAGGCAATGGGAAGTCATCTTTAGCACAAGCCTTATTCAAATTTCAAAAATCTATGATCTTGATAGACTTGTCTGGCTTTGATACTGGTACAATATTTGAAATCCACTCAGCATAATCAATTTCTTGAATGAATCCAACATCTAGGAGCTTTTCAATCCTACTTTCACCATGAGTGCAATATGAGGATGTATTTTTCTAAGTTTTTGCTTGACTGGTTTAATTTATGGTGTAATAGAGAAGTGATGCATAATAAGATTAGGATCTAGTCTCGACATATCAGCATAAGACTAGGCGAATTTGACTTGTCTTTCCTTGGAAATTTTTGAAAAGGCTTCCCTTTTTGACTCCGTTAAAGATGCTGCTACTCGAAGAATATGCTAGGACTCCTCCATTCCAATGTTGAGAGGCAATGTTGGTTCAATAAGTATTGCAGATTGCTCTTGATACATATAATTGGGGAGAGTGTCAATCCTTCCATCTTTGGGCACCTCAGAGTAGTTTTCACCCTTAGATGCATCTTTTCTTTTTACTTTTTTGGGATCTAATACTGCCACTGAGTGGTTTTCACCATTAGATATATTTGTTATTTTTTATATTTTTACAACTAAAAGGATTGGCACGCTCTCCAAAATAAGCCATGTCATTGAGTTCTATTGGAAATCTTGACTTATGACCCCCTGGTGGTAGATGATCTTTGATTCTAAGATAGTCGATAATTGCATCATCATTATGGAAAATGTCAAGTTCTGGATTATTGGGAGAATCCCAATCTATAAGCTTAGGATAAACAAGGGGTAATGAATCATTTGGGTCAATTTCAAAGGTTGTAATGGTATTTATAGAGATTTTTTCAAGGTTTATGATTGTATTTGTGTACCAGGATAAGTACCTTCATAGGGTTAGTTTCATCAAATAACTTGAAATAACAATTAAATTGCCACAACTAGCAATCTAAATAAGCAAGATAAATGACAAATGAACACTCTATGGCTCTCTAATTAGGGATGCTAATGAAGAGCTCTTAGCAAACTTCCATTAGTGACTGTCCTAATATGAGAAAATATGATAACCAAAGCTAAAATAATTAATTCCAAAAGAAATTTATCTAATTAGCTCGTAGATTTGCCTTTCTAGCTTAAAATTGCAAGAGGTTTGATGCTATTCAAATAATTGTGGATGATTGTTCTTCAATTATGCCTTGCTTTTATAGATTTTGGCAAAGGTAGGGGGTGGAGTTGATTTGATCATGGTTGGGTTAGGCTTAAGTCCATGGTTCCACCTTTGGAGACCATTTCAATATTTTGTCCTCAAAGCTTGGGACAAGAGGACAAAATGGGTGGACAATATTTTTTCTCCTTATGGGTGGTGGAGATAAGATGTGAGCTTGATCCATGTGAGCTTGGTTCTCAAATCCTATTGGTTGATGCATTTTCCTCCCATTTGGTGGTTGAGGGAAAATAGGATTTAACTAATATGTTTAGCCATGTGTACCCCTTGAATGGGCTGATTTGATTTAAATGAACTATGCAATTGATTAGATTAATTACATAATGTATTGATTTATCAGGATTTATTCGATTTAAATTGATTTTATGGATTTTGATTATGGCTTAATTGTAATTTAGCTTTGATTTTTGCCTTAGTTTCTCACTTAATTGATCTTGTCCATTTTTAGGTGATTATAAATGCCCCTCTTTGAATTGATGCACGAAGCGTATCCGTTCAAAGGATGTCCTGATCATTTTGATGCCAAGTCCTGATTAAAATTGATGTCTGATTTGATTTTCGATAGAAGATGCAAATTTTGATGATAAAACTGATGCAATGCTGATTGATTTGAAGATCCTTGATGGTCATTCTAATGATAAGTTGTCTGATATGTTGTCTGGTTTGATATGATTTGATGTTTGATGCCCCTTTTGATTGATAAGCGAAATTTTTTTGATAAAAGACTACACTTTGATTTGATGGTCGTACCCCTGATTTACTGATTATGATACCGATGATAAAAAATTGTGATTTGATTTGATGGTCGTGCCCTTGATTTACTGATTATGATGTTGATCCTGATTTTCCAAGTGTATGCCCCTTGAAAATGAAATGAAATTTGAGTTTGATAAAAGATTTTACATTTTTTATCAATTTGCGTTGAATTAGGTTCATTAATAATGAATTTTGATTTCATTTTCGATAATGTTTTTGCGATGATGTGATGATAAATGCCCCTGATTAGGTTGAATGGGTGAAAATTTTGGGTCCCTGGTCATTTTCTGCTAAACAACACCCTTTTAGGTCAAAATGGGCTATATATAGTGGTAAAAGGTCTTTTTACTATTCATTTTTACCTCAATTCTTGACTTTTTGCTCTGACCCTCTCTGAGCCTATTTGATGATGGTGATCCTGATTCACGAACATAGCTTTGAGTGAGGCCACCATTACCTGCATCCACCTGGCTACAGACCTTCGGTATGTACTCTGATAACTTGCTCTGTCAATTTTTGCATTTAATTTGAAATTTTTTGGATTTTTCTATCAAAAAATATTTTTTTTTTCATTTTGCAAATTAAATAGCGCGTACAATGCTTTTAGCAGTGCATACAATCTTTCTAAAGCACATGCATGATTTTCCGCAGTGTGTACGCTAGTTTTAGTAGCGTGTACAAGCGTTTGATCTAGGGCATGATTTGCAATTGCCCTTTTTTGCACCGCGTACAATCTTCAATGCGCTTTGATTATTTTAGCAGTGCGTACAGGGGTTTCCTATAGCACGTACTAAGTTCTATAGCATGTACACATTTTTGTAGCGCATTAAATAATTTATGTAGCACTGTTCCCATTTAAAAAAATCTTTTGAATTTTAGCACTTTTAAGCATTGAAATAGTGCGTGCACCCTTTTTGGTCAATTTTGCAAACTTCTAAGTCAGTTTTTTGATTCGTCTAGTGTTTTCAATCAGTTGATTAGCTTAGGTATTAAGTGTGGTTGATAGCGAGTCATATGATGTCAGTTCTAGTCATGTCATATTGAATGTTTGATGGTCAATCTCGATTTAGATGGTGGATAATGATAAATTTTCCGTCCTCTATAAATAGAATCAGGAAAATTGATTGCAGTTTGATTATTTGATTGACTTTAGATGATCCAATATGTAATGATTTTGATTTATGATGTGTTTAAACTTGCTTTTGCAGGCTGAGCTTAAAAATCTTGAGGTCCGTGGCTTGTACCCATTGCCATTCAACATGATCGATGACTTGAGTAGTCCTTAGCACTGAGTCATTGGCAGATGCAGTTTGTCCTTTCTACTCTCTCTCCCTTGATTCCATGTGAATCAAGGTCTATTGATAGCTATGGCAGAGTGATGGCACTCTGACCATAACACCTTCTATTTGCCAATGGGGGAGATGACCATCACTCCCGAGGATGTGTATCGGCTACTGTGCATCCCTACTCATGGGGAGCTAATTTATTATGACCAGGTGTATGATGGGACAACATGCATGTAGGTATTTGTTGATCCTACCATTGGAGATGAGTCTATTCAGTGGGCACAATTTCCATCTTTTCTCATTCTTCCTGTAGTTCTTGGTGCTCTTGTTGATGGATTCCTTGTACCTAATCAATGAGGTCATGGTTTTGCCATCGGTTGGGGTCGTATCCTGGATGATATGATCTCTCAGTCTCATAGATTTGACTTGGGCTCTTGTGTTCTTGCATAGTTATATCATGAGCTGCACAATGTGGTGTATCATCGTGGGGCCACTCTTTCTACTGGGGTAGTCCTTTTACAGTTATGGACATGGGAGGACATCCCTATCACTCAACGTATCTCAGTTTGTCACCAAGATCTAGGTTGGCCCTTCACTTGGATGTACAAAGGTATGATAGTCCAGGCCCATTTGGACAAGTTGGACTATTGGTAGTGCATCATTGATGACATTGATCAGGTCATTTGGCGACTGTATATTGGTTGTGAGGCATGGCTTGAGGATGTGGCAGAGTTTCCCTTTATGTGTATGCCTCATTGGATGATAGGGTGCATGCCCTTGATTATCAAGAGATTCTTCTTTTTGAGTGTCCTACGGCAGTATGGTCGGATACAGGGTATGCCATAGGGATTGGCATTATACACTCGAGTGTAGGTTGAGAGGTCCCTATGGGGCCCATAGATTGATTATTGGATAGCCCAGACTGAGGTTTTAGATCTGCCCCACCTTGCATGGGATATGAGGGACCATATTGTAGATGCGGGTATGACTGATGACTATGTAGCGTGGTTCACTCGAAACCCATTTCCCAAGTTTACTGACCCTGCTGAGAGAGTATTGGGGATTGAGGAGGAGTCTAATGACAATGGTGGGATGGTGATGGTGGTGGTGGGGGTCAAAGATGAGGTCATCAGGGATGACGAGGTTGGCAAGGAGGTAGGATTACGATACATGTTATAGCTACTACTCCTATTCCTCTTAGGGGTGGTGTCCGGATGAGGGGTGGGCGAGTGAGGGTTAGAGGTGGAGCTGATAGAGCTCTACATCAGGTGGGTATGGATAGGGTGGCCAGATGGGGCCATCACAAAATGTGGGTATTTAGGAAGGTGGGTGCATAGGTTGTAGATGATGTGGATGCCCATGCTACACAAATTTTATTAAATCAAGCACAGGTTCCTCTAGCACCTCCACCTCCATAGGCTCCTCCTGCACAGGCTCCTTCTTCTTCTTCTATGCCATCTTCTTCTATCTGTCCATCTTCTTCTATTCCATCTACATCCATTCCATCTTCCTCTATGGCTCCCCCATAGGCTCCTCCTACTCAGGCTCATCCACATTTACCATTATAGGCTCCTCCTGCACCAACATTGGCCTCAGATGTTTGGTCTTTGTAGTTTGAGATGTCAGAGATGAGACATCAGGTGACCCAACTCAGTTTGGTGATGTAGACCTTCATGGTTGCTATGATTTAACATGATTTACATGCTAGCTCTAGTAGGGCTCTAGATGCTAATCGTGGTCCTGATGGTGCCGGTGGTTTTGGCAGTTGACATTTTTGAGATGATATATTTATTCTTTGGTGTACATGATGTTCATTTTTTATATCGATACATTGGACTCATATTATTCTTTTATCAGTTGATGTTGCTTACAATTTGATATTTTTTGATACTTTGATGGACTTTGATTTCTAGATACTGATGGACTTTGATGATACTATGGACTCGTTTGATAGATTTACTTTATATGATGTCATTATGTGTTGGAGTCATTTTTACAGGTTCTTTATATGATATGTGTATCTATATGATTATATCTCTACATGCTTTGTTTTTATGCTTTTCAAATGCATTTTATGATATGAATGCACACGTCTAATCTTCTATTGATGCAAATGTTTGTCTTATTTATGACATATAATAAATGGATCCATATGACACATGGTTTAATGTTTATGATGTATGATGATGCAATGGTTTTAATGATTAATGCTATGTAATGGTACTTATGGATGCATTTATCTAATGGTATGGATGTATGCAATGCACTGAATATAAGTGTAATGGAAAATGTAATAGAAATGCAATAGATGTAGCTATAGATGTAGAATTGATTTAAACAAAGCGCAACCTAATGCAATGTAACTTAAATGAAAGACAATAAAAGATAATAAATAGAAGAAACTATATGTATGCAAACTAATGTAAATGAAATGTTTTAAAATGAACGTAATGACTTGATGAGAATGATTTAGGAATTATTTTTTTTTATAAAATGAATGCAAACTAATGCAAATGAATTTAATGGATATGACTTATAATGATGATTAAAGATTTGTTTTAAATGAATGCAATGAATGTGGCTAAATGGAACAAACTAA
This sequence comes from Chamaecyparis obtusa, assembly GCA_027943335.1. NCBI lineage: Eukaryota > Viridiplantae > Streptophyta > Pinopsida > Cupressales > Cupressaceae > Chamaecyparis > Chamaecyparis obtusa. Next base: position 993,052 of record BSBK01003233.1, on the reverse strand, counting down.
AATGAACACAAACTAATGCCATGCAATTTAAATGAACTTAGGTTAATGTCCTAAATGGATGCAAGATTACCATGAATGAGATGAAGCTAACAAATGCAATTAATCTAATGCAAGGCACCTTTGTTTTGGAGTTGAGTTTTGATTACCAACACTCTCGATCTTATATCATTTTTGATGTGAATATTTGATTTTTTATTTGAATTTTATTTACTCCACCCCCTTTCTTCTCTTTTCTAATTTCCAATTTTCAAACTAAGAAAGGCAAATCACTTAAATGCATTTAATCTAGGATGGATGCAACTTGTTGTCACTATTCACAAAATTTAGGAGCTTATATTCATCATTGAGCAGTTTTGGAATCCTAAAATTAGTACAACCATCACTAGTTCAACTATGATGATATGAATACCTTTTCACCTTTTTCATTGCTTTTCCATCCTTGGTACGATTATCACTGATTGAGACTAATCATGAGAGTACGAATACCGATTTCATTAGATTCTATGTTGCAAGTGGATTTTGGTATTATGATATTTAACATAAAAATAGCCAAGGTATCCTTTTGTGTAAACAAACACTAATACATTTGGGGGCATTTTACGATGGCAATTGCGACGGCTATGTGTCGCAATAGCGACACCCATAGACGTCATAGTTTTTTAGTCACAAATTGTGACGTCTATGGATAGCTGTCACAATTGTGACGCCCTCCCGTCGCAATGTCGCTAAGATTTGTTAGCGGCATGGGCATCGCCCCCCCGTCGCATGGCTTCGGAGGGCCGTCACAATTGCAATGGGCACCTGCGTCGCATTATGACAGGCACCCGTCGCAATTGTGACGCCCGTGGGTGGATAAAAAAAAAATTTATTTAATACATTGCTAATGAACCACATTAATGTTTTTTTCTTTCAACAAATGAGGACAGTCACTGTAAAGACAACATGATAATGTACACTCACTGTAAGGACAGTCACAAATGAGGACATCTCATAGTGACTGTCCCTTGTGTAATTGCCACTTGAATGTATTGCTATTTAGCCACATTAATGCTTTTCTTCTTCAACAAATGAGGATAGTCACTCTAAAGACAACATGATAATGACTATGAGTGTACATTATCATGTTGTCTTTAGAGTGACTATCCTCATTTTTTGAAGAAGAAAAGCATTAATGTGGCTGAATAGCAATACATTCAAGTGGCAATTACACAAGGGACAGTCACTGTGAGATGTCCTCATTTGTGACTGTCCTTATAGTGAGTGTACATTATCATGTTGTCTTTACAGTGAGTGTACATTATCATGTTGTTTTTATAGTGTCAATAAATGCATTATTACTTAAACTGAAGAGTACTCTAAATAATATGTCATTGTGGAGTTCTGATTGCTTCCAATTTGATATACGCTTGTTCTACTTATGTATCCAGCATCATGTAAGAAAAGTTGATGCTTTTAAAATAGATTCATTTAGCCATGAAATACCTGTGCATGTTACATACAAGATTCCAAGGCCCAAAATTGATTACTCATTATAATTCATGTACAGAATGATAATCAACCACAACGAGGCATGCGTAGGTGCTGCTTAGATTTTGAGGCATCAGAAGCTCGTAGAAGAAACTTGACCAATGGCTCATGGAATGCAACAAACTTATTGCTTAAAACAGGAGCATTGGTAACCACAGATGATGGTTCTGAAAAGAACACTTCACCATCAATGTCACATGAGGGAACTGCAATTTCTGATGGCAAGCAACTTGTAGTATATAAGAGAGATGCAGGTACAGATGCTGGGATCAGATGACACAGAAGACAAAGAATCTCAGGATGAGGTATGGGAGAAGGCTATATCAGAGGAAAAGCTAGGGCTTTGTTACTGTCCCTTGTGACAGTAACAAAATTTGATGAAAATAATTTTTGTTTCACTCAACTTTGACATTCACAACTTCCTCTTTTATTATAATAAGAAAAAATACAGTGACTTTAGAGAAAATAATGAAACTAATACAATTGCAATACGGTGGTATTTAGAACAAACAGAGCTTCACAACCATCAAAGAAGAAAAAAGCACATGCATATATCGAGTACTCCTCAATCAGAGAGATAGAGAAGAATTCAAAACATACCCAGACTGAACATGGCCATACCAAGACCAGCATCAGACAATATTCTTATTGACTGCTCTAGGATAGCTGGAATTTCAACTTTCCATTTGCAAAATAGATTATAAAAACATGAAAATATATCAAAGATGTTTGATATTGATACAAAACAACATAGATTCATTTCTTCGTACACCTGTATATCATAAAAATCCTTGCACACTTTGAAAAATTGTATTGCCTTTTACTTACTCAAAAGTAATTTACATAAAGCAGTCATTTGATTAACATGGATCCTAATATTCACAAGTACATGGTCATGTCCTCCATCGTAGCATCTTATAGATTTAGATCTGTTCTTTGAAATAATTCAATGTTTTGTTTACAATCCACAAAAGAAATATTTTCCCTCATCTACTTAATCCTAAACAAAAGGCCATATAGCAATATAGATAGAACTATATAATAGAAACCATAAATAATGGTAACCTTAGCAGCAGCAAGAAATTGTTGCAAAAACTTTACCTTATCATACCCAGATTGTTGCTTTGCCTGGCGGAGGGAAATTTGATCAGTAAAATTGACACAGAGTATGTTGTCTCCATTGTCATGCTGGATAACAAAACACCAACTTTAATGGGCATGTACTGTCCCTTGTGTAATTGCCACTTGAATGCATTGCTATTGAACCACATTAATGCTTTTTTCCTTCAACAAATGAGGATAGTCACTGTAAAGACAACATGATAATGTACACTCACTGTAAGGATAGTCACAAATGAGGAAATCTCAGAGTGATTATCCCTTGTGTAATTTCCACTTGAATACATTGCTATTGAACCACATTAATGCTTTTTTCCTTCAACAAATGAGGACAGTCACTGTAAAGACAACATGATAATGTACACTCACTGTAAGGATAGTCACAAATGAGGAAATCTCAGAGTGACTATCCCTTGTGTAATTGTCGCTTGAATACATTGCTAATGAACCACATTAATGCTTTTTTCCTTCAACAAATGAGGACAGTCACTATAAAGACAACATGATAATGTACACTCACTGTAAGGACAGTCACAAATGAGGACATCTCATAGTGACTGTCCCTTGTGTAATTGCCACTTGAATGTATTGCTATTCAGCCACATTAATGCTTTTCTTCTTCAACAAATGAGGATAGTCACTCTAAAGACAACATGATAATGTACACGGGCTATAAGTGTACATTATCATGTTGTCTTTACAGTGACTGTCCTCCTTCAAGTGGCAATTACACAAGGGATAGTCACTGTAAAGACAACATGATAATGTAGAGAAACGTTGTCATTTGTATTTTCAATAGCGCCGAGAGAGATTCCCTCCGCGAAATCACAGCTACAATTTCTGAGTACGTTGGGTTTATTTTTCTTTTGTCATTATTAGGTAATCTGGTATTCAGCTGTTACAAAGCTAAAATACCCAGAAATGAGGACATATCTATGTTGAATTTATTGTTAGCAGCTTTGGTTATTTAGAAGTTTAATTTTATTTGTTCATCTTTCAAGCACAAACGTTTTGTGGACCGTAACATCTTCATTGTTTCGGGTATGCAATGCAACAGCCCTAACTTGCGACTACCTTCATAGTACTTGTGTACATTATCATGTTGTCTTTATAGTGACTGTCCTCATTCAAGTGGCAATTACACAAGGGACAGTCATTGTGAGATGTCCTCATTTGTGACAAGGACAGTCACACATGAGGACATCTCACAGTGACTATCCCTTGTGTAATTGCCACTTGAATGTATTGCTATTCAACCACATTTATGGGCCCATTTGGACCACAGCACACAGTAGCATCTACAAAGAAGAATATCCCAGGTGTAACAAGTTGTAAGAATATACCAACAGTTCTAAGAAGTTCCCTAGCACATAGTAGCATCTACAGAGAAGAATATACAACATGAGGGCAGCCACTGTAAAGACAACATGATAATGTACACTCATTGTATGTGTACATTATCATGTTGTCTTTATAGTGACTGTCCTCATTCAAGTGGCAATTACACAAGGGACAGTCACTGTGAGATGTCCTCATTTGTGACAAGGACAGTCACACATGAGGACATCTCACAGTGACTGTCCCTTGTGTAATTGCCACTTGAATGTATTGCTATTCAACCACATTTATGGGCCCATTTGGACCGCGGCACATAGTAGCATCTACAGAGAAGAATATCCCAGGTGTAACAAGTTGTAAGAATATACCAACAGTTCTAAGAAGTTCCCTAGCACATAGTAGCATCTACAGAGAAGAATATGGGTCAACGAGGTTGACTTCAAAGCCATGCAATCTAATGGTAATAGTAATATCATAATTTGACATACTATCAAAAATACTTCCTAAATAGACTATTCAATCTTATAAGAGATGGATTCATGAGAACTATTATTTATGAAATATGAGTCAATGACTTTAATTAAAAAAATTACACAATCTAATTCTTGTAAAAATATCAAAATTTGACACATTGAAAATACCTTCCAAAAGTATCGTTAATTGATTAATATGAATCACTACTCATGAAATATAATTTTATAAACCTAATCTAAAAACTACACAATAAAAATCTTAATAGCAATATTGTAAGAAACTATTCCCAAAAGCAAGCCTAACAAAATTTGATGAAAATAATTTTTGTTTCACTCAACTTTGACATTCACAACTTCCTCTTTTATTATAATAAGAAAAAAAATGTCTTTTTAGATATACCTCATGAACCATACTCGAACAATCTATCATTTTTCTTCTCAAAAACATATTTGCAGAGCCTGCTTCTTTTACTTGTTTGTACTTTTATCTCTCTGATGGAAAGGGTTCCTTCAGGACACATTTTTCCAAGTTCGCTGCTTGAGATATTTGAGGAGGGTTCCCCTGCTTGAGTATCCATCCAACCCATATTCGAGTAGTTCTACAATTACACAATCTAAATTAATAATACTGACAATTGAATGACGAATGATGATACATAGAATTGATATAAACTAATCCTAAAAACACTAAAACATTATTAATATATTTATATTTCATAAATAAAATTGATATAAAAGATCTGGAAAGATACATTAAAAAATAGAAAAACAGTAATTTATAATAGAAGGAAACTTAAATTGCTATTTAAAAAAAAAACAAGAGTCTTAAATCTTATCATTTTGTTTCATTATCATCCATAAGTACACACCTCTAGCATAATAATTATATTTTACCACCCATAAAATGAAAAAAAGATTTTCACAAGAGAAATTGAAGCTAGATTATAAAAATGAACTATCTTATTGGAAACTGGAACTGTTATCATACCCAAAAGGACTACAAAATTTCACCTTATCATACCCAGATTGTTGCTTTGCCTGGCGGAGGGAAATTTGATCAGTAAAATTGACACAGAGTATGATGTCTCCATTGTCATGCTGGATAACAAAACACCAACTTTAATGGGCATGTACTGTCCCTTGTGTAATTGCCACTTGAATGCATTGCTATTTGATGCAGGGGCATCCCTAATGCAAGCCAAAGACACCATGATTGAAGGAAGTTGCCATGAAGCCAAGGAGTCAAATCCTATCAATTGGAACATAAGATTTTCACCTTGGAGCTTTGAAGGATTGACTGGTGAAAGGTCCTTTTGATTGACAAATTAGAGTCTTTTTGAATGAAAAATCAGAGTCTTTTTGAATGACAATAAATTAGAATAGGAGTTTTAGATGTTTTCTTGGTTTGTAATAAATATTAAGGATTGATTTTATCTCCTTGTAAACATCCACTTGTTGGACACAAGACCCCTTGGTGACTTATAAACCTTGGGCATCTTTTGAGTCCTTGGATGAAATGAGCATAGTAAGTGTTTATTAGGTGTCTTTTAGATGTTGTTAAGAAGTTTGAAGGTCCAAAATAACTTTAATAAGGTTCCTAAAGTTTCACAACACATTTTTAACCTTCTCGGCAAAGTTGTTTGCAAAGTTGTAATGCAACTTTAAAAGTTGCTTAGCAAAGTTGACATTTCTTGGATAAACTATTCTAACCACCTAGATGGTTGAACCAACATTTGGAGAGCCTATTTTAGGCCTCAAATGGTCGAAGACAGACAGAGAACTAGTATTGTAATCATTTTGCTTTCATAAAAAATAAAAATAACCTTGTTTTAGTGCATTTCTGGTGAAAAACAAACTCTGTAAAGCTGTACGGATGGTGGTTGGATGATAAAATTTGCCTGGAAGTTGTAATAGTGACATCTGATGCTTTGGAAGTTGGTTTTATTGATTCTCTTTGTTTTATATCTAAGTTATTTCAAATTTTCTGTGCATTGTTTACAAACCCTCATTTTCAGGGTTTGACTGATGTAAAGACCTTAACTCATGTTTCAACCATTAGAATTCCTTCTTCCTTGGTGGAATGAGAGTTAAGGATGTATATTTGTATATTCTAAAAGCCCTGAGGTAGGGGGTTGCATCTGCATTTGTTGAGAGCGAGCCCTAGATCAAAAACTACCATGTTTTTGGCTGGGAAGATGGTAATCAGATTAAAATCAGAAGCTTGCATCGTATTGAGGACTTGAAAACTTATGCATTCTTGTTTATCTGGATTAGGAGAACACTCCAAAACTCTGAGCTTGGTTTCATACACCCATTTTCAATGCTTTGTTTTGGAACCCACACCTAAAAGCATGCATTAGGTCTGCGGACTCAATGAAGACATTGATATGCTGGAGTGGAGTCAGGGTCTGGGAGTTGGTGGTCTGTTAGAAATCCAAAAAGGGTACTCAGAAAACAGTTAACTTCTTAGAGTCCTTTGGCAAGTTGCAGAGTTATGGCTGTAGAGCAGGTTTGGGAGACCTACTAGGGTCACTAGGTCAGTTTGTTATTTTGATGTCTTGGGTTGTTTAGATCACAACCAATGCATGATTCTTGTTATTTAGATGATATCTAAGGGGTTTCTAAGTTTTTCTGTAGGAAGTAAGATCTAGAACCTTAAAAGTCTCTTTTGATAGAAAATCAGGGAACTTGTCCCTAAAAGGAAATTTGTTATTGAATGGGATTGAGTCCATAAGTTGTTGTGTGATCCTTGAAACCTTCAAATTCATTACTTTGTAGAGTTTAAACATTAACCTATAGAAATCAGAGCCTAATTGATTGGTTGAGTCATTTTGGTGTCTTGAAGTGGGTTGGGACATTGATCCAAGTTTCTTGCTGACTACTCTGCATCACTATTGAACCACATTAATGCTTTTTTCCTTCAACAAATGAGGACAGTCACTGTAAAGACAACATGATAATGTACACTCACTGTAAGGATAGTCACAAATGAGGAAATCTCAGAGTGATTATCCCTTGTGTAATTACCGCTTGAATACATTGCTATTGAACCACATTAATGCTTTTTTCCTTCAAGTGGCAATTGCACAAGGGACAGTCACTGTGAGATGTCCTCATTTGTGACAAGGACAGTCACACATGAGGACATATCACAGTGACTGTCCCTTGTGTAATTTCCACTTGAATGTATTGCTATTCAACCACATTTATGGGCCTGTTTGGACCACGGCACACAGTAGCATCTACAGAGAAGAATATCCCTGGTGTAACAAGTTGTAAGAATATACCAACAGTTCTAAGAAGTTCCCTAGCACATAGTAGCATCTACAAAGAAGAATATACAACATGAGGGCAGCCACTGTAAAGACAACATGATAATGTACACTCATTGTATGTGTACATTATCATGTTGTCTTTACAGTGACTGTCCTCATTCAAGTGGCAATTACAGAAGGGACAGTCATTGTGAGATGTCCTCATTTGTGACAAGGACAGTCACACATGAGGACATCTCACAGTGATCGATTGTCCCTTGTGTAATTGCCACTTGAATGTATTGCTATTGAACCACATTAATGCTTTTCTTCTTCAACAAATGAGGACAGTCACTCTAAAGACAACATGATAATGTACACTCAATGTAAGGACAGTCACAAATGAGGACATCTCACAGTCACTGTCCCTTGTGTGATTGCCACTTGAATGTATTGCTATTTAGCCACATTAATGCTTTTCTTCTTCAACAAATGAGGATAGTCACTCTAAAGACAACATGATAATGTACACTCACTGTAAGTGTACATTATCGTGTTGTCTTTACAGTGACTTTCCTCCTTCAAGTGGCAATTACACAAGGGATTTGTGTTTTCAACAGTGCCGTAACCCTCCGTGAAATCACATCGGGATATAAGGGCAAAAAAAACAAGAACATTGTCATTTGTATTTTCAACAGCGCCGAGAGAGATAAACAAACTTAAAACTCAAACTTAAGAAAGATGAAGGCAATGCTTCAAAAGGCCGATGCCCTAAACACGGGAAAACATAATACCACCATTAAACGATGCCCTAGTCACCGTATCAATGCTGCCAGCTCCGTACCAGTATGCTGACTGCTCACTTTCATCCTATGATAAAGGTAACTTCATTAATCATACTTGAAATGGCAGCATACGAACTAAAGCTGATGAACATTTATAAACTAAAAGTTTAAAACTACAGATTACAAATGTAGTAGTTTCATACGAAAAGAACTTGATGTCTGAAATTTACCATTAGAAGTATCCAAAGGAATACCACAGTACTATTGAACTTGGAGAATCGGAGATGATCTACACAGCAAGGTTCAACAGCTATAAGGACTGTTACACCATCTTTAGCATTTGAATACATTTTCTCCTTGGCTTCTGGTGGATCCTCAAAGACCCCCAATGATGTTTTCCCTACAATTATCAATTGTCTGTTAGTATGAGATATTAATAAATAAGCATTAATCACAATATTAGGCAAACAATGTTCTTGATGTCTGAATCTAAATCACAGAAAGCTCTAATAAAGCAGTTCTCAGTTTCACATTAAACCAAGTTTCAATTTCAAATGGTTATAATAATTTTTGCAAGTTATAAGTAGCTGGTTACAGTATATGACATAAAAAGAAAAAAAATCATTTCTATTCTTTTCTTCTTTTTCTCTTTCAACGAAGCTTTTGCACCACACAAATGCATACCAAGAATTTCTCAAGAGGTTTCAAGACCATTGCATACCAAACTTCTTCTCTGTAGATGCTACTGTGTGTCGTGCTCCAAATGAGCCCATAAATGTGGTTGAATAACAATACATTCAAGTGGAAATTACACAAGGGACAGTCACTGTGAGATGTCCTCATGTGTGACTGTCCTTGTCACAAATGAGGACATCTCACAGTGACTGTCCCTTGTGTAATTGCCACTTGAATGAGGACAGTCACTGTAAAGACAACATGATAATGTACACAAGTACCGTGAAGGTAGTCGTAAGTTAGGGCTATTTCATTGCATACCCGAAACAATGAAGACGTTACAGTCCAAAAAATGTTTGTGCTTGAAAGATGAACAAATAAAATTAAACTTCTAAATAACCAAAGCCGCTAACAATAAATTCAACACAGATATGTCCTCATTTCTGGGTATTTTAGCTCTGTAACAGCTGAATACCAGATTACATAATAATGATAAAAGAAAAATAAACCCAACGTACTCAGAAATTGTAGCTGTGATTTCGCAGAGGGAATCTCTCTCGGCGCTGTTGAAAATACAAATGACAACGTTTCTCTACATTATCATGTTGTCTTTACAGTGACTGTCCCTTGTGTAATTTCCACTTGAAGGAGGACAGTCACTTTAAAGACAACATGATAATGTACACTTACAGTGAGTGTACATTATCATGTTGTCTTTAGAGTGACTATCCTCATTTGTTGAAGAAGAAAAGCATTAATGTGGCTGAATAGCAATACATTCAAGTGGCAATTACACAAGGGACAGTCACTATGAGATGTCCTCATTTGTGACTGTCCTTACAGTGAGTGTACATTATCATGTTGTCTTTAGAGTGACTATCCTCATTTGTTGAAGAAGAAAAGCATTAATGTGGTTCAATAGCAATACATTCAAGTGGCAATTACACAAGGGACAATCACTGTGAGATGTCCTCATGTGTGACTATCCTTGTCACAAATGAGGACATCTCACAATGACTGTCCCTTGTGTAATTCAAGCGACAATTACACAAGGGACAGTCACTGTGAGATGTCCTCATTTGTGACTATCCTTACAGTGAGTGTACATTATCATGTTGTCTTTAGAGTGACTGTCCTCATTTGTTGAAGAAGAAAAGCATTAATGTGGTTCAATAGCAATACATTCAAGTGGCAATTACACAAGGGACAATGTCATGAGCCGTGACATATTGAACTTAGTATAATAATAAAATGATTAGATGATATATAATAATCTATTATTAACGGTATATAACAATAATATATAATTATTATCAACAGATAATAATAATATATAGTTAGCATAATAAGTAATATGTTAATTAAATAATATTAAAATATTAATAAATAATATAATTATGATTATAATTATAATATAAATTAATAATAAATAATTATTAATAAATTATATATATTATATTATAATAATATATTAAGTAATAATATTAAATCAATTATTGATATAATAATTTTAATATATAAATAATATTAATAAACCTCTCAATATAAAACAATATGTTATCACTATAATAATATTTATTATAATATTATTAATATTACTAACATCATTAATTATAATATTTAATAATAACAATAACATTAATAATAATAATAATAATAACGTTTAAAGCAATATTGAAAATCTGTAATCGATATACATCTATGTTAAACATCTGCATTATCTATCACGATGAGGAATGAAGAAGTGATACAACAATCACTAGTCATTACACATCGATACCATGAGAGGATGATTAATGAACCGAATACTATGAAGTCAAGATCAACATGATATGAATAAGGGATAGGTCGCTATGTGTTTCAGAAGATGTATTGATAAGCAAGAAGGATAACCATTCATATATTATAAATAATCATTAATTGCACAAGTTTAGACAATGACATATCCGATAAAGCAATATCAAACATGAAGACCCGCTAGCAAATATGCACCATCACTTCCTATGTTATCATGACAATAACAGAAACTAGATTGAATTCTACTATCTATATCAATAGACACCACATAGGAGGATATCGACTAAAGGATTGAAAGATTATCGATTGTCTGAGATAAACCACATCTTGTAGAAACACAAAAGCATCAGTGATTATATCACAAGCTATTGATGAATGAGGCATCAGTCGCGGATAATAAGTACAATGTATCCTTAAGTATTAACAGGAATGGAAGTCAATTTAAAGATCAAACTTCATTACCAGCAATCAACCAATAAATGGACAATTATCAGAAAATGATATCGACTTATATCAAAGTAGAAAGATTGGATATAATCATAACAATATGGGATAAGGCAAGAGTTAAAATCGATTGACTAAATACTAATGATAGTTAGACCAAACTAATACAAACACAGTGGATGTTAACTACTGGTTGCACTACCAATTAGGGAAGATTACCTTCATAAAAAGATTTGATATTGAGTCAATCTGGGAGTTATCTATGATCAGAAAATAATGAAATAATATTATGCGAACTGTCGGATTATGGAAAGGTGTGATTAACAAAGGGACATGGAGGAAGAAACAAGACACGTCTCATTCATAGCATCTCTTCATTTGTTAAAGACAATATAAGAATGCATTCTCATCAATCACTCAAGGCATCATTGGAACTTTATTTACTTATCCATATTTGGATATACTCAATAGAGCATCTGCCTTTGGCAGTTTGGTTTCAATTTTATCATTGCAGATCAGAGACAGCACCATGATTGCACAGATAGAAAGGATAGTCAGAAACAACATCAATATTTGAAGTTGCAAGCATATAATTCAGAATCTAAAATAGCAACATATCACTCATAGCGATATTACACATTTGCATAATTACATCATCATATCAGACACAACAAATACATTGCTACAAGAAATACTTATTGATTGTATATCGATATTGTTTATATCAGACATAGCATCATTATACTATCACTATAAGTCTATAAGTGATAGGAAACATCATATTCATAGCATATTTCATATTGTATGCACCCTAAAATGGTCGCCTAGACTTTGGGCCCCATTTATTTGATTTATCAATCCTGAATCATTTTTATCAATAAATCAATATTTTCAACAATATCAATTTCTTGATCAAATCTTAATTTCGATCATATATTGGATTTTTATCCTATGGGCTAACCATTTATCCTAAGTCTTTATTTATTTAAAAGGAATATTTCCTCCCCTTTTAATAAATAAAAAGCCCCCACTTTCCCTCTTATCCTAAGTTGCACAAATAAAGCATTATTCATATTTTATAAAAAGGGAAAAAGCACTTTTGTCTCACATGAGGCTCAAAAGTCAACACTTCACTCTCATTGGAGGATGTTTGTGCACATGGATTGCTCCTCTTTCAACCTCCACCGCTAATTAAGACCTTTTGCCTCTTAATCTCCATGGTCCATTTTACCTCATTTCTTATAAAAGGAGAGCTCTCTCCTTCATTTGCATATCCTTATTTTATGCTAATGTTATGCTGCAGGTTTTAGGTGCATTTGGAGTTTGAAGACATTGAAGACTTGTTGCATTTCATTATAGTTGCATATTTGCTTTCATAGTTGCATAATAATGGCATTCTTAGTATAGATTTCCTTTTATGCAATAGAATAAGCTCACATAGCTTAAATAGGAAGGATTTGTAATCCATTGCTATTTCCTTTCATAGATTAGTTGCATTGTACTTTCATTTCCATAGCTTAGATTGCATTCTCATATAGCTTGCATTGCATTTCACATTGGATTCTTGGAGATATTGGCATTGTTGCCCTTGTCTTCATTGTGAATCTCTCATTGTGTGGTTGACTAGCAAGGTCATGAGTTTATAGCTCTAGCTGAGAGCAATTTTCAATCTTGCAACTCCATGCATAGAGAGCTATGAGCCGCTTTGTGAGGCCTCATTCTTGAGCAACCTTGCATGCAATGGTTCATAGAAGTGCACCATTTTAGTGTGTACATTCCTGGCGCCCACCGTGGGGCTGAGTAGATTAGCTTTGTCCCTTTAATTCTGCATTTTTCGTCAAAATTTTCGTCAATTTTTGGTTTGATTTTCAGTCTCTGGTTTTCTGTCTCAGAGTATCGCGTGATACTTCTCAGAAATATCGCGCGATATACCTTTGTATAGTGGTGCGATACTTCGCACTTGCTAGAAATATCGCCTGCTTTGAAGAGAAATATCACGCGATAGTTCGCCCCTGACGGACTATCGCCCGACCTACCTAGAGTATATCGCCCACTAGTACTGAGGTATATCGCCTGGCATAAGGCGAAATATCGCACGGACTGAGAAGTATCGCCTGGTGTCAGGCGAAGTATCGTGCGATACTGTGTCTGTACCTGGGAGTGACCTATTTTTGAGTTATTTTATTTATCTTGCAAGTTTTGGGTTCTTAGCTATCTTTTTGAAATTTTCTGAAATTTCTAGCGTTTTCAAATCCGTGCCACTCTGGAAAACGGGTGCCCATTTTTTTTGAAATTTTGCAAATGGTATCAAAAGTTTAAGTGTCATATATCGTTGGAAAGGTCTTTTTGAGCCTAATCCAACCATGATGGTTTCATTTTCAGATTTTATCATTTGATTAGATATTTTTGCAGATTATCTAATTTTTCATGTACTAATCATTGGTAGATTTTGGATTTTGCTTCTCCTAACTCTTGTTGGTCTAACAAGTTGTGTTTGTTGGTGCTCTCATTTGCTTGAAAATTGCTAAAAACGCATGTCAAAGAGGGCTACTAATAGTTTTTGCAGGGCTGCCCAAGCATAAAAAAAACAAAAAAACATTTCTTGCTTGTTTATTTACTTTCCTTTCAAGTGTGGCATTTACTAATTGTATTAGGAATCTTAATACCTTGTTGTAGGAATCTTGAGGTGGTAGGAGAAGTATGCTCTTCACCTTTAGGTGAATCAGAAAATCTTGACCCATCTTAAGGTTTTGGAAGCAAGGGGGTAATTGATCTCTTTTCTTGGCGTGTTTGGGAGAGATTCTTGAGATAGGGGAGTATGCTCTTCACCCTTGTGGTGAATCAAAAACCTTGAACCTCAAGATTTGATCCAATTTTATTTAGTTTAGGAATCCTTTAGCGGGCCTGCTCTTGAGCAATCAAGAGGAACGACTCAAGTGGGGACAACCTTGTCATCATTCTCCTTAGTGGCAAGTGATTCCAACTCACTATAATCTCAAGGCTATCAAGGACACCAAAAACCTTGGTAGACATAACACTTGTCTTCGTTTGATGTGAGTAGCTCATGGGATTGCGACCATGGGGAAAACATTGAACAAGAATGCTTAAGGTACTCTTGAGGCCGCGAGGTCCTAGTCCTTTATGAGGAGCAAGAGGGGTGTTGTGAACGAAAATCCTTATTAAGAACCATTAGATAGAAGCCACCTTATTTTAGCCGCTTATCTTCTTAGTGCAAGGATTGATCCAAGTGGTTTACCCAGATCACCTTAAGATACTCACCATATGTGTCCCTTTGGTTGTATCATTTGACATTTCCATGACAAAGCCAACATCTCTTGTGGGTAACCACTTGGTGTGAGGCGAGGGGGCATCAAGTTGTGGGCTAAGTTGGTAAGTATTGAGCCTTGACTTTTTAGGATAGATTTTCTTGAAGTGTCTTCGATTGTGTGATACCAGTGCAAACATTCTTACATACAAACAATCGGTAGCATTCATAGGGTGCTTTTTCAATTTTGATATCACAAGTGTTTGTCTTGGCAAGGTTGCTTTTGCCCTTGTTTCAAGTGTTTGAAGACATGTTTGATCCTCTACTGTTTGCAAACCTGTCCAAATACTATTAAAATTGTGATTGAAATCAAACATTTTCACCCTTAGATTCAAAAATTTTCACAAATTGGTCAAGATCAACATCAGTATCACATTAGCCAAAGAGAAATATCACATTAGAAGGTTGTTCTTGGTGAGAAAGTTTATCTCTAGAATTGTGAGCTACATTCTTGGGAAATTCTCGTACTCTTATTGTCCAAATAATTTTCATTTAATCTCAATTTCAATTATATTTTGGCCTAGCCCAACCTCCTGGTTCAAAAGTGCAAGGGTAGTCACCCTTTGATTTGAAGCACCTCTTTGACACTGTTGGTAAAGCCCCTGCTTCTATCTTTTCATTTCTCTTTGGACAATAGAGAACTTTGATTATCCTAGTTTGGTGTTGACATTTTGTGAGGTCATCCTATTACCAGTCTTCCTTGGTCAGTCCAGATCTTAGATCCTAGGTGTTGTCATGTTGCTCAACATCTCAATGAACATTATGGTATCAATTACACAAGATGGCTCTTAGTCTTCTTCTTTCTTCTCCATTTCCCATGTTCTTCTGAAGTCTTCTATTCCCATGGAAAATTCTTCTTCTTCTTCTTGATTCTTTTCCTCTTACTATCTAATCTACTTTCTTCTCTTCTATTCATTTCTTCCATGCTTGATTACTTCTCTTCTACAACCATGAATCTTGACTATCTAGCTTTGGAACCTTTATTAAGAATAGATGATCTTGAGCTCATTGACATATTTGAAAAGTGTTGTTCCTCCAAAATTCTCATGAGTGATGAATTTATAGCAAAAATAAAAGAAAAGATGATTAAATCAGATGCCTTTGCTAGAATCATAAACATGATCATATCACGATCTTCTTCTTCCAAACATTCTTCATCATTTAAATCTTCTCATTCTTCTTCACCTTCCAAGTCTTATCGTGACTCTTCCAGACAACATTCTCATTCTTCATCTTCTAAGTCTTATCATGATTCTTCTAAACACTATTCACATTCTTTATCTTCCAAATCTTATCATGACTCTTCTAAACATTATTCAAATTCCTCATTATCCAAGTATTCTTCTTCCACTAGGTCTTCATTTTCCTCTTCTTCAAGATCTCATTCTTCTTCTACTTCTCCCAAGAGTCTTACTTCTTTTCAGAAGACATACCATAAAGAGCAACATGATAGTCCTTGTGATGTCTCTTCCATAAAGAGTGACACACCTACCTTTGATGACTATGATGACTATGATGACTATGATGATGGACAATGTAGCAATACTTATGGCACCTCTATTCCTAAGAGTCCTCCTCGTCGTGTGCTTAGGCTTACTAAAGGGTCATCCTATTGGATAGATTGTGATGGTGATCCATATGATTCTGATTTTGAGAGAAATTATGATATTTGTTGTGAACAATATGATACATCTACTTCTATTGAGGAAGAGAAAGCTTTTCGTGCTGATTATAAACGTAGATACTATGAGCATCTCTCCTCTAAAAACTCTCATGCTAAAAATAAAGATCTCACTCTCAAGAAAAATCATATTAATGTTGAACCTTTGTCTTGTGATGGTTCCCTTCCATCCACCACTTCCTCCAATACCCACACACTTCCTAAAGCTTCTGAGTCATCCAAATCTTTCACAAATCCTTCATCCAACAAAGATCATAATGCTTTCCATGCGGTTCCGTATAGTTATCCTCAAGGGCCACCTCTTAAAGATACTCAAGATAACCTTCACTTGGCTGCAAATACTTTCAATAATGTCGAACCTAAAGAGCCTAAGCCTTCATCCACTATAATGCCTATTTCAGCTAGTCCTTCACCACCTCTTCCAAAGTCTTCCATACAATCTCAACCTGCTTCCTTGTCCTTAGAAGTGGCTCCATGTCAAGAGGACTCTAAAAATGATAAAGAAGAGAATATAAAGAAAGATCAAGATCAAGAACCCTCCATGTCATCCAATTCTTTTCATGATGTCTCTTATCCGTTTCATGGTTCTTTTGATCCTTTACACCCTTCCCCATTCATTCCACCATGTCTTAATTCTTCCTCTAAGTAAGATCAAGCTACTACTTACATCGTTGAGCTTATTGATAATCAAAATAACCTTACTGCACTTGCGCTTTCCAAAGATGATACTTCCATTAAGGTTATTAAAAATGGTGTTGTTACTTCTGATGTTAAGCCTATTGAAAATCAAGAAAAAAATGATGCACTTATGCTATCCAAAGCAACTTGTCAAGATCAAAGTCTTCCATCTTCTTGTTCTACCACTCCATGTTCACTTCCACTTTCTGCTCTTCCTAAGTCTTTGCAAGCTTTGAACAATCCTATCAATGAAGTTGCTCCTATTCAAGATGTGCATGATCTTGTTGAAAATCCTAATGCTCACTCTAAAGATGCTGATATCCTTGGTTATCATATAGATGCTGATGAACTTATTGATTATCCTTTTGCATCTCCCACGTCCATCCTTGGACCTCCCCCACCAATACTAAAGGCTTCATGTCTTCCTTCCATCTTGGGTCCTTATGTCCCTTCACTTTCCCCTCCTAATTCTCCTAATTTGTCATCCATCTTAGGTCCTTACATCCCTCCATCTCCTATCTTTCCTCAAGATCAACATAGATGCATACCCTTGAATCCCTTTCATCCACCCACCCATCTAAACCGGTCATATCCTCCTTCTTCTTCCACAAGTCCCAAGTCTTTTGGAAGTAAGTTGAATGTTCAAAACAAGAAAAAGAAGCAATACAAGAATCCATCAAAAAAAGAAGATCACCATGTCTCCTCTAGTCGACATGGGGGCATAAAGTCGAAAGAGATATCTAAGAAGAAAACTACAAGACAAGTATGGGTTCCAAAATCTATCATTGAAGATATTCTCTCTCAGTCATCAAAAGGAAATAAAAAGCCTAAGGCTATATGGATTCCAAAGTCTATCTTGAAAGAGTCTAATGTTGAACAAAAAGTGAAGTTGACATTCAAGCTTCCAAAGGCTTCCACTTCATCTTTTTCCAAAAACATTCTTCCATTCCATGTGCCTAAACCGCAACCTCTGCTAAACATTTTCCATATTCCTTCTCGTATTCCTTCATTCACATTTGAGAATTATAACAAGTACACCAATCCTCTCTTCGAGGAGTCAGATAGCAGTAATGAACCAGAATATGGTTCACATTTGGACTAGAATATGGTTTACGTTTCCTCCATTTTTTCCGTCACCCTTCAAGGTGTGTATTGATGTTGATCTTACCTTTCTTTCCATCTACCTTTTCACATTCCTTCCATTCATTATCCTTCTACCTTCTATCATTTTTCCTCATTTGCCTATTCCTCATGCGTCTTCCTTTCCCCTTCAGCATCTTTGAGCATATCATTTTGAATCCTTGACATATCATGGTTTATCCTTTCAAGGAGCATTATCTAAAAAGCTTGTTTTCTTCCAAAAAAAAGATACAATCAAAAAAATAAAAAAATTCAAAAAATAGCCCAAAAATTGAAAAATAAAATTAAAAAAATTGAAAATGTGCCATGGTGAAAACCTGGAAACAGGCACCTTGGTAGCAAAAGTAAAGAGAAATAAATCCGTCCTATGGTGAAAACCACTCCCTTGTGGTGCCTTGGATAAGTACCATGATGAAAACCTGGCAATCAGGCATCATGCGTAGTTCTTCTACATATTTCACCCATTCCATCTTCTCTCTTTGATCTTGACAATGTTGATCTATACACGAACATTTGGCTATTTTGTGAGCTATCTTACAATGATCTTGCTTTCACTCCTTTCATGTTTCGCTTTCGTATTTTCTTTCATTCATTCTAGCCTTTCGCTATCCTTTTCCCCCTTGGTCTTGATCTAAAAATAAAAATAAAAGTAAAACATGATGCTATGAAGCCTCTTGACATGTCTACTCCTTTGGACTGCATCCTTTCCTTCTTTTTCATTACACTTTTGAGGCTTATCCTATGCTATCCTTTCATTTCTTGTCCAAATGCGCTTTACATGACAACAATTTTTCCCTAGCTTGGGTACTCTTGAGGAGTTTGACCTTGAGGATTTCTTCCCTTCACTCTCCTTCATTCTCATGTCTTCCATCTCATTCGCCAGCTTGCTTATCCATCTTGTCCCTCACCTTCCTGGATATTGGGACTGCATGATGTGATCTTGCTTAAAGAGTTTGATGCCTATTCTGTCTGGGGGCATCTTTTGTATATATTTATGGATCCTGAAAAAATACCAAAAAAAAAAAATTCATGTATAATGCTGAAAAAATCCTACAAAGCATAAAATGTCCTGAAAAAAAACACAAAAAAATCAAAATATTCAAAAAAATCAAAAAAAATAGAAAAAGTGCCTTGGTGAAAACCTAGCAATAGGCGCCTTGGTAGCAAAAATCCAAAAAATTGAAAAAAATAAAAAAAGAATCCAAGTGGTGAAAACCTGGAAATAGGCGCTACTTGAGGCCTTTGCACCCCTATTTGTTAGCATGCGTCCTCGACACTTAACCACTTCCCATCATACCTTAACCTTATTTGGCTAAGTCTGGAATTGGTCTTTGTCTTTGTCTAGGGGGCATAACTGTTAGCATTGGTCCTTTAGGTACATTTGTCTCTTGGGGCATTTCACAACAGGTGTTTTTCAACACCACCCCAAACAGTGTTTTTCAACACTACCCTTGCGTCGAGTGTTTCTTAACACTTATCAGATGTCTTACCCAATAGTCCAAAGTATGATGCGATATTTCCCATTAGCAGATAGGATACTCAGAGTTTGACTCTATGACCAACACACACGCACTTAAACAATCAACTCGCTAGCGATATGATGACTTTATTTTTCTTTGTGTGCTGTCTATGAGGATTTCTTTGATGAGTGATCTCTCCCTGAGAAGTTTTCAATGATGCATAGCTAGAAGACTGAGGGAATGAGAACATGTTTTCTTTCTTTATCTGCTTGTGGGTATATTTTGTTGATCCTAACTGTCATGAGCATTTATGCTGGTCCTACTTGACACTATGGATTGACAAGGTATTATCCTTGACTGTTTTGCGAGTGCATGCTTTTAGCTATCCTGACTTTCATGTGTCTTGATACAAGCATAATCTCGCCATATCAAACTTAGGTAATCTTACTGCATTAGTCATCTTGACCTATATGTCTTTGATGCCTAGGTAAGATTTCCACATTTCTATCTGATAAAGATCATATTCATATCCACATAGTAATGCTAGTGTGCATTGTATGATCGTACGACGCTACCAATAACGCTCAATGATGATAATTAGATGTCTATAAGCGTTGTGACCTTGCAAGTCAACCACTTTCATAGTAGCTTGCATTTTTAGGGTCATGTTAGTCTAGTCTTGCATCTTGCACATGGAGAGAGCTCTCCTTTTCATCCTACATGGACCTGTTAGTCAATTGCGCTCACTTTCTCTCCTTCTTGATCATGTCTTTCGCTCCTTGTCTTTTTCATCTCGAACCTGTTCCTGTTCATCACAAGGGGTTAATCACATCATCATATCTATATCAAAAACTGTCATTTTCAAAAAATATAAGTCCACATCATACATATGAGAATTAAACATACAACTATGAGAGAGAACATACATAAGCACATACATAAGTATTTTTGAGCAAAATGACAAGACAATATACATAAACTGATACATCCATCACAAGTGAGACAAATACACATGATACATCGAACATCCAGTAATCTCATAAATCAATAAATGTCATGATATACAATATGAGATCCCAAAATCTAGATCAAAAGTCTCAAAATATGTCCAAACATCTAAAACCTAAACCTAAGACTCGCTACCACCCTCATGAGGAACTCGTGGTGGTGGAGGAGGCATGGCTCTCCTATCGAGTACCATATCTGATACCCCTGCCCGCTGAGAGTATGATGGTGCTCTCTCACCCTCTGGGACGGCCTGCAGATATAACCCGTGATAGTAAGCAGCTCTCGCTGACTCCCGTCGGAGCTCCAATGCCTCGGCCTGTGCCATCGCCTCACGGCGTGCTATCTCTGCTCTGAGATCAGCTATCTGCTGATCTCGCTCTGCCCTCAGATCCAGGAGCTGCTGATCTCTCACAGCTATAGTGGTCCGCAGCTGCTGTATCTCTGTCTCCTGAACCTGTATCTGGGCTCTCAGGTCCTCTCCCCCCGCAGGCTGCTCCTGCTGTACCTCTGCCTGCCGGCGAGCTAGTCTCGCCTCCTCCTCAGGAGTGGCTGATCTCTATCCCCGTGGCCGTTTCTGGCCACCTGATCCCGACCCCTCTCCTCTCTCCATCCTCCTCCCTCTCCCCCTCCCGCCATCCCCTCCATCTCCTCCCTCCTCTCCTCCGTCCCCTTTTTCCCCTCCGTCTCCTCCCTCTCCTCCCGGCGCTGGCACCTGAGCATCTGGTATTGTAAATCGAGGGAATGGTACCCTCCGCCGCTCTGCTCTGTAGGCTCCATCAGCCCCTGCGTCTGCCACATCTGGGAAATAATCCCAAGGCTCGCTCCTGATAGCTGCTGTCTCTGCGACAGCCTGCTGATAATCCAGCATGGGTAGCCACCCATGCCCCTCCTCATCTCTGGCCCTGGCATATGTGGTAGTCTCTGTCGAGACTCGCTGCTGCCTCCCGAACTACCACCACACCCGACTGATGCAAAACCTCTCTATGATATCCGCATATCGACCTACCAGTGGCCGACTGCACAGCATATAACTCAGCTCCTCTGCGGCATCCCCCCAAACCTCAACCTCCCTGTACGGCCTCCATGTGAATGAGGCTATCTCATCCAAAATCCATCTGTAATAGGTCACATCCCCTGAATGGGCATGTGATATAAACCCGATGTACCTGTAAATGAAGGGGTACCTCCTCTCCCTCGGCTGAACCCTGGGGCGCACCACAGCAATGTGCTCCCATGCCCATACCTGTGCCAGGATGGCACCACATGCCCATGTCCGACCATCCCTGTAGACGATCTCATGCAGCTCATGATACATCTCTGCTAGGATCGCAAGCCCCCATGCCATCCGTCGGGGCCTGCCTACCAAGTCTACCAGTAGTCTGCCCCATCCGAGCGGGAATCCCTTCTGACTGCGATCAGTCATCAGGATCTGTGAAATGATCGATGCCACAATACATGGCACCGGATAATCTCGGCCGAAGTCATCAAGCAGTCGCTCCCAGCTAACATGCCTGTCTAGGATGGTCACATCCTGAAACATCTCCTGAATCAACCGACGCCCCTCAGTGACGTCCTGATCATAGTATACCTGTGACAACACATAAATCATGTTAGTTTTCATCTTTTGGAAACATTACATTTTACATGACTATCTCAAAAACATGATTATACTTACAGGCTCTCCGTGGCATGGAACTCGGAGGATCCTATAGACATCCTCCAGTGTGATGGATGCCTCGCCTGTAGGAAGGTGGAAGGTGTTGTGCTCGCTGTGCCATCTCTCGGCCAGCGCAGTCCACAACCCATGGTCTGCTCGGATATAGGGGTACCTCAACAGATACCGGAATCCCATGGCCCTGATATCGGCATTGCCCGGATCATCCAGATCTCGGACACACCGCAACCCAGTCACCTTCGGCGCTCTGATAATGAGCGCCGGAAAAACCTCCTGCAAGCCAAAATCAAACCCGTTGTTAGTACATATCATAATGGATGTCCAAAAAACTCAGTATAAAATATCTTAAAAATGTAACATTGTCTAGACCCATGTCATTTTTGTTCAAAAATGCATTAAATATCAAATTTTTCAAATGGGCGATATTCTTTTTTGGAGAAGTATCGTGCGATACTTCTCCCTATAGTAGGGCGATAAACCTTATGTCGAGCGATACTTCGCCCGCTATCGCGCGATCTTTCGCCCAGTATCGTGCGATACTGGTGCCTAAAGCGCGCGATACTTTTGGGGCACGCGAAGTATCGCGCGATACTTCTCCCCAAAGCGTGCGATACTTCTAAAGTATCGCGCGATATTTCGCACAACAGAAAATTTTAAAATTTAAAATTTGAAAAAAAGGTGCTAAAAAAGCTATTAAATGCTAGAAATGAACAAAAAGCTCGAGTTTTTTGAAAACATACCGGGGCAGGATAGTGTGGTGGCCGGTTATGCAACCGGGCGCGCTCGAATCGATGCCTGTGGACGGGAACTCTTGCTTGCTGAGCCATTTTCTCTCTCTAAATCTCTGAAATTCTCAAATCACTAAAAGACAAATGATTTTTGAAAATGACATTTTGCCCCCTTTTATAGCATTTTGACTTTTTGACCTAATTTTCAAAACACCTCAGAATTGCGCGAAAATTGCACCCCTAGCTAATTTCGACGTCCTGGATCCATTTTCGGACTCGAAATCAAAATCCGAGATCATCTTCATAGTCAAAATTGCGTTTCAAATTCTTCCCCCCCTTCTGCGCAGTTGGCTGATCTTTTTAAGGCCTAATCTTTTAATCTTTGTTGGGGCATCGTCATTTCTTCATTTCCATGTCTTCCAACCTTCTAGTCTTTCATTCATAGCCATTTCATTCCCTCATTTCTCACGTTTGACTGTATCTTTTTAGTCAGGCTGGGGCATGTTCTATTGCCTAATGGTTAACCTATTTGACCCTTACATTCGATTATGACTTCCTTCTGATTTGATCAAATCCTTATCAATTTTCTGTCTCTCCTCTACTTGATTTCGATTTCGATTCCGAGGGGGCAGTATTTATGGGATTCTCATCCCTAATTCTCTTGATTTTCCTGATTCAGACATCTTTTGTGAGCTTTTGCTCAAAATTTGAGATTCTTATCTCCCATTTTTAGACATTGATTATTGCCTAGCAGCGATGGTGATAGTTTTGTCTAAAGCTTGATTTTCACCTAGCAGCGACGGTGTTGGTCTAAGCTTTTGTTTATGTTTGTCCAGATGTGATCCCGAATCGACCTCATATCTGAGTTGTCTTGTGATCCCAGATCGATCTCACATTTCAACTTCATTCTTTGACTACATGTGTTCCCAAATCGATCACACATTAGTCAAAGAGGGGCAAATGTATGCACCCTAAAATGGTCGCCTAGACTTTGGGCCCCATTTATTTGATTTATCAATCCTGAATCATTTTTATCAATAAATCAATATTTTCAACAATATCAATTTCTTGATCAAATCTTAATTTCGATCATATATTGGATTTTTATCCTATGGGCTAACCATTTATCCTAAGTCTTTATTTATTTAAAAGGAATATTTCCTCCCCTTTTAATAAATAAAAAGCCTCCACTTTCCCTCTTATCCTAAGTTGCACAAATAAAGCATTATTCATATTTTATAAAAAGGGAAAAAGCACTTTTGTCTCACATGAGGCTCAAAAGTCAACACTTCACTCTCATTGGAGGATGTTTGTGCACATGGATTGCTCCTCTTTCAACCTCCACCGCTGATTAAGACCTTTTGCCTCTTAATCTCCATGGTCCATTTTACCTCATTTCTTATAAAAGGAGAGCTCTCTCCTTCATTTGCATATCCTTGTTTTATGCTAATGTTATGCTGCAGGTTTTAGGTGCATTTGGAGTTTGAAGACATTGAAGACTTGTTGCATTTCATTATAGTTGCATATTTGCTTTCATAGTTGCATAATAATGGCATTCTTAGTATAGATTTCCTTTTATGCAATAGAATAAGCTCACATAGCTTAAATAGGAAGGATTTGTAATCCATTGCTATTTCCTTTCATAGATTAGTTGCATTGTACTTTCATTTCCATAGCTTAGATTGCATTCTCATATAGCTTGCATTGCATTTCACATTGGATTCTTGGAGATATTGGCATTGTTGCCCTTGTCTTCATTGTGAATCTCTCATTGTGTGGTTGACTAGCAAGGTCATGAGTTTATAGCTCTAGCTGAGAGCAATTTTCAATCTTGCAACTCCATGCATAAAGAGCTATGAGCCGCTTTGTGAGGCCTCATTCTTGAGCAACCTTGCATGCAATGGTTCATAGAAGTGCACCATTTTAGTGTGTACACATATCATTATATCCGACAGTGCTATTAAACATATTGGTATCAATATCATCTTGCACACATATTGTGATTGAATCTGAAATAGCGGTTGATATCTTAAGTAACCTCCATTACTTAGTTTAATTGTAAGTATCTGATAGAGTAAGTCTGAGAAGTGGAGTAATTGTTCCTATTTTCCAAGTTAGCCAAAAACGGGACATTACAGACAATCACTGTGAGATGTCCTCATGTGTGACTATCCTTGTCACAAATGAGGACATCTCACAATGATTGTCCCTTGTGTAATTCAAGCAGCAATTACATAAGGGATAGTCACTGTGAGATGTCCTCATTTGTGACTGTCCTTACAGTGAGTGTACATTATCATGTTTTCTTTAGAGTGACTGTCCTCATTTGTTGAAGAAGAAAAGCATTAATGTGGTTCAATAGCAATACATTCAAGTGGCAATTACACAAGGGACAATCACTGTGAGATGTCCCCATGTGTGACTATCCTTGTCACAAATGAGGACATCTCACAATGACTATCCCTTGTGTAATTCAAGCGGCAATTACACAAGGGACGGTCACTGTGAGATGTCCTCATTTGTGACTATCCTTATAGTGAGTGTACATTATCATATTGTCTTTAGAGTGACTGTCCTCATTTGTTGAAGAAGAAAATCATTAATGCGGTTCAATAGCAATACATTCAAGTGGCAATTACACAAGGGACAATCACTGTGAGATGTCCTCATGTGTGACTGTCCTTGTCACAAATGAGGACATCTCACAATGACTGTCCCTTGTGTAATTCAAGTGGCAATTACACAAGGGACAGTCACTGTGAGATGTCCTCATTTGTGACTGTCCTTACAGTGAGTGTACATTATCATGTTGTCTTTAGAGTGACTATCCTCATTTGTTGAAGAAGAAAAGCATTAATGTTGTTCAATAGCAATACATTCAAGCAGCAATTACACAAGGGATAGTCACTGTGAGATGTCCTCATTTGTGACTGTCCTTACAGTGAGTGTACATTATCATGTTGTCTTTAGAGTGACTGTCCTCATTTGTTGAAGAAGAAAAGCATTAATGTGGTTCAATAGAAATACATTCAAGTGGCAATTACACAAGGGACAATCGATCACTGTGAGATGTCCTCATGTGTGACCTTTGTGAAGGCAAGTGCCAATTTGTACCCAAGTTACCAATATTGTGGCAAAAGTGGGAATGAAGCATTTAGGGGTCAAATTGGGAAAAGAAGTGTAGAAGTGGCCTATGTGAGATCTAAATAGCCTAACTAAGTCATGGTTAGGGTCTTATGGTGTTTGAACAATAAGTTTTGAACCAAAATCCCAAAGGTTGTAACAAGTTGTCAATGTTGTCATTCACAACATTGACAACATTTGTGCAAGGGAGCATTTTCGAGTAAGATGGTTATGTAACTATATGAAACCATTGAATTAGGGATCAGATCAACTATAAGAGGCCTCCATCGATCTGTGCAAAAGGTTGGGGGGAAAAACATTTGGAATTAAGAAGATTTGTAGAGTAACACGGTTTTAGTGAATTCTTGAGTTTTTTTGTTTCTTTGTTGTCAGTTGATTAATGGATTAGATAGCTCGTAGTGTCTATTTGAAAAGTTAGTACAAGTTGTTTTGTTATTCTGTGTTGTGTTTTTTTTGAGTTTTGAAGCATTCCAACTAGTTTGTTAATTCTTTTGTTAAGTACCCTATCGTTGGTTTGAACCAGGCAGGTTGAACAAATGGAGTCTTAGCTCATCATTCCATTGTCAATTTTGTACGGGCTCTTGGAATGGGTGAGGAGACTCCATGTACTATATGTTTGGAAGGAGGGGCCCTGGGAAGCTCATTTTCTATGTTTGCAATGATGTCCTAGGTGAGTTAGTTGAGCACAGTTAGGGATGACAAATCATTACAAGAAGATTACAACAAGTTGAATGCATCGGTTGCTTCAAATAAAATCTCATGGAGAGGTAGACACACATCTAAAGAAGCCCCAAGTCAAATTAGAAGATTGGGTGAGTTTCTTTGGTTGCTAAGAAAACAAACTCTTAGTCAGACTATCCAAGTTGTGTCAAAATACTTGTTTTCAGGCATGGCTGTAGGAGTTGGTGTACAAAAAATCTAGGAGGAGAAGACCTTAGATATCTTGGAGTTCTCAATAAAGGGCATCTGAATCCTAAGCCCTTTAGGTGGCTTAATATAAACAAAAAGGCTTGACAAAGGCCTAATTGCTAGCAGCCTATTTTTGGGTGCAATTGGCATGGTTTGATGAACCGGATTGAAGTACTGATGAAAAGTATAGGTGGAGTAATATTGAAACCAATAGAGGTCCTAGTTGCCAGCCTCTCCATGGAGTAAAGTTCTACTTGAATGTGTTTCAATTTGTGAAGACAAGACTAGGAGTGTCCTAGTAGCTGGATTGGTATTGAGCAGAGTTCATTGTATTTCTTGTTGGTGTGCACTAGTTGAAGGAGTGGGATCTTGGGTAGAGATACCTAAAGAGTGTAGGGATAGTTAAGTACCCTATCAAGTCAAAACATTGGCCTAAAGAGACCCTAGTGAAGGATAGGGAGTGAGCAAGACAAAGTGTTACATCAATTAACAAGATCATTTTTTGGTAATTGTGTACATTATCATGTTGTCTTTAGAGTGACTGTCCTCATTTGTTGAAGAAGAAAAGCATTAATGTGGTTCAATAGCAATACATTCAAGTGGCAATTACATAAGGGAATATCACTGTGAGATGTCCTAAGTGTGACTGTCCTTGTCACAAATGAGGACATCTCACAGTGACTGTCCCTTGTGTAATTGCCACTTGAATGAGGATAGTCACTGTAAAGACAACATGATAATGTACACAAGTACCGTGAAGGTAGTCACAAGTTAGGGCTGTTTCATTGCATATCCGAAACAATGAAGACGTTACGGTCCACAAAATGTTTGTGCTTGAAAGATGAACAAATAAAATTAAACTTCTAAATAACCAAAGCCGCTAACAATAAATTCAACACAGATATGTCCTCATTTCTGGGTATTTTAGCTCTCTAACAGCTGAATACCAGATTACATAATAATGACAAAAGAAAAATAAACCCAACGTACTCAGAAATTGTAGCTGTGATTTCAGGGAGGGAATCTCTCTCAGCGCTGTTGAAAACACAAATGACAACGTTCTTGTTTTTTTTTCCCTTATATTCTGATGTGATTTCGCGGAGGGTTACGGCGCTGTTGAAAACACAAATGACAACGTTCCTTTTTTTTTTGGCCCTTATATCCCGACAACGTCGCAATTGCAAGTTAGGGCTATTTCACTGCATACCCAAAACAATGAAGACGTTACAGTCCACAAAACGTTTGTGCTTGAAAGATGAACAAATAAAATTAAACTTCTAAATAACCAAAGCCGCTAACAATAAATTCAACATAGATATGTCCTCATTTCTGGGTATTTTAGCTCTCTAACAGCTGAATACCAGATTACATAATAATGACAAAAGAAAAATAAACCCAACGTACTCAAAAATTGTAGCTGTGATTTCGCGGAGGGTTATGGCGCTGTTGAAAACACAAATGACAACGTTCTTGTTTTTCTGGCCCTTATATCCTGATGTGATTTCGCGGAGGGTTACGACGCTATTGAAAACACAAATGATAACGTTCTTGTTTTTTTTGCCCTTATATCCCGATGTGATTTCGCGGAGGGTTACAACGCTGTTGAAAACACAAATGACAACGTTCCTTTTTTTTTTTGCCCTTATATCCCGACAACGTCGCAATGGTGATGTTGCCAAATGTATTGTCATTGCAATTGCGACGGTGTCGGGCTATATTTGAAAAAAAAAAGCCAAAACCGCATGACATTTGCCTCCCGTCACAAATTGCCATCATAATTTCACCCCAAATGTATTAGTGAACAAAGATCTCAATTTTCCATATGTACATGTCCTCGATGACTCTTTGATGATCATGTCCTTAGACAAATAATACATACTTTAAACTTTGATCTTAAGATAGTCATTCAAAAACCAATAAAATATCCTGCTTTCATCATAGCTTGTCTAGTTTAAAAACTTTCATCGATTTGCTAGAAAGACGTGATCTCATTAATCAAGTCAACACTTAGAAAAAAATTTCATCATTTTTCAAATCCATAGTTCAAGTATATTTCTATCCATTTCATACTTTCAATCCTGATAAAGATAAGTGTCCTTATGGAATCTTGGATCAAAATTTTGCATTTGATTGAAATTTGGATTAGGATTTGAATTTGATTGTGTAAGTGTTTTGATTTTTGATTTGGTGTCAGATTGATGTTTTCTTTGATGAATCCTTCCTCCTTTAGAGTAGGTTTTTCCCCATGTTTGAAGTAAGTGCATTATGGGACTTCAAAAAATTTGCAAATTAGATTGGTGATGAAACCTTTAGGTACTTGAAAATGCAACTATGGGGTTTTATTATGCAATATATACAAATGATGGTGAATGCAATATTTACAAGGATGACCGCTAGACATGAGACTGACTTGGACTGTCAATGGTGCATGTTTTCTAGGTTTTCACCAATTGAATGGATTTTCTCTTTTTTCTATTTTTAAAGCTTTTTCCCTTTTTTGCTACCAAGGTGCCTATTTGCTAGGTTTTCACCAAGGTACTTTTTCTCTTTTTTCAATTTTTTTTGATTTTATATTATCAAGGTGTCTATTTGCTAGGTTTTCACCAAGATAACATCTTTTTGAGGATCATTTCTGAATGTTTTCAACTTTCTTCAGGCTCAATTTTCCACTATTTTTGGTCTTTTGTGCATTTCTGATTTGTTTTCTTTTTTTTGCTTTTCAATAGTTTTGGTATTTTCAAGATCTCTTTTGATTATGTACGATAAATAAGATTCTCTCTCATCTGATATCTCTGATACTCTTTTTCTCTATCCCTCTTCAATTTCTTTATGTGTAGAACCTTTTCAAGTGTATACTATTTATTGGTTCTTGCAACCCTTCTCCTTCACTATTAGCTAGTTTATAGGTGCCTGTCCCAAGAGACAAAGTGATAAAAAAAGGTCCTAACCAATTTTCTTCCCATTTTCATTTCTTTTCCCTTTCTACTTGATTCTTGGGATTTTCTCGCAACACTAGATCACCTATTTGGAATGCCCTTGGTTTGATATGCTTGTTATAATTTCTAGTCATTTGATTCTGATACACTTTTAATTGGTCAAAATCTTGTTGTTGTCTTTCATCTAATAGCTCTATTTCATGTAGCCTAGCAACTCTATAGTCTTCTTCACTTATTAAACCATGCAATGAGACTCTTAAAGATAAAATTTCTACCTCAAAAGGTAAAACTATTTCTGCTCCATAGACTAGGGAAAATGGTGTAGCTCTTGTGGGTGTTCTAATGCTCATTCTATAAGCCCATAGAGTAGGTTTTATTTGAATGTGCCATTCTCTTCCTGAATTATCCATAGTTCTGTTCAATATTTTTAGGATGTTCTGGTTTGTAGCTTCTGCTTGTCCATTACCTTGTGCATAATATATCGAAGATGAGTGATGTACCATATGAAATTTTGCACATAGTTCTTTCAAATCCCTTTTTTTGAAATGTTTTTCATTATCTGTTTGATGGCATGGGGAACACCATATCTATAGATTATGTGATTTAATATGAATAAGGATATCTACTTTCCTGTGGCAGTGGATAAGGGTACAACTTCCACCCATTTGGTAAAATACTCTGTTGCAGTAATGATAAATTTATGACCATTTGAAGATGGTGGATAAATCATACCTATCAAATCCAAACCCCATTGATAAAAGGGCCAAGGTGTAGTCATAAGATGAAGCTATTGTGCTAGTACGTGGATCAAGTTCCCATAATATTGACATTTACGACAAGTTTTTACAAAGTGACAAGCGTCCTTTTCCATAGAAGGCCAAAAATATCCTATCCTAAGAAGTTGCTTAGCTAGGGTTAAACCATTTGAATGCGACCCAAAAATCCCCTCGTGAATTTCTTGTAAGGCTATGGTTGATTCCTATTTCTCTAGACATCTTAGAAGCATTCCATCTAGAATTTTACGATACAACATGTCAGATATCAAGGTGTAGCAAGAGGCTTGTCAGTTTTAGCTTTTCTTTTGATTTCTAGTTTGGTCTATGGGCAATATTTGGTCTTTCAAGTAGGTGTAAATGGCTCCATACCAAGGTGATTCATGTCCCATTAGTAAAAAATGGTATGAGGATGAGTAGGGTCAAATGCGGGTTGCTCAACTTCTTCTACCAGGAATTCATATATGGCGCTTTGATCCAGAATTTGGAGAAGTGAGGCCAAAGTAGCCATTGCATCTGTTGCTTTATTCTTATCCCTCGACACTTGCTCAAATGTGATTAGAGTGAATTATTTCTTAAGATTCTCAATCATGTTCTTGTATGGTATCAACTTATCATCTTTAGTTTGATACTCGTCATTAATTTGATTAATAACTAGTTGAGAATATCCATAGATTTGTAGCTTTGTTACTTTCCATTCTAATGCCAACTTTATGTCGATGACCAATGCTTCATACTTAGCTATGTTATTTGTGCATGGGAATAGCAATTTTTATGATTTTTGAATTGTAGACCCTTGAGGAGTAATCACTAAAATCCCAGCTCTTGACCCATGTTGTGTATAGGAGCCATCAAAATACAATTGCCATGTTTTTGCCTCAACATTAACAATTGCAGAATCTGTAAATTCCACTTGGATTGGATGTTCATCTTGTAAAGGTGACTTTTCCAATTGATCTGATTTTACTTGGCCTTTAATATATTTTCGGTCCACATACTCTATATCAAATTCACTTAAAACCATGACCCATTTGGCCAATCTTCCATTTAAGGTTGTTTTGCTAAGAAGGTATTTCAAAGGATCAATCTTTGCAATGAATTGGATTCTATGGGATAACATATAATGGCATAATTTTTGGGAAGAAAAAACTATGGCTAAACATTCTCTTTCAATGAAGGTGTAATTCAACTCATACTTCACCAATGTTTTTCTTATGTAGTATATGGCCTTTTCCTTTCCAGCTTCGTCCTCTTGAGCCAAGACTACCCCTAATGCATGTTCTTTTGCTGAGATATATAAAATTAAGGGTTTGCCTTTGATTGGAGGCATTAATGTTGGAGGATTAATTAGGTACTTATTCAATAAGGTGAATGCTTCTTCACATTTCTCATCCCATTTGAAAATTGTGTCCTTGTGAAGGAGTTGAGTGAAATTGTGGCACTTTTCTGCTAATTGAGAGATGAACCTTCTAATGGATTGGATCTTTCCTTGAAGAGATCTCATTTTACTTATATTTTGAGGTGCCCCCATTTTCATGATTGCTTTTACTTTGGCTGGTTTTACCTCTATTCCTTTGGCAGAAACTATGTATCCTAGTAGCTTCCCTGATTGTACACCGAATGCACATTTCTTTGGGTTTAATCTTACTTTGAATTACTCCAATCTAGTAAAAATCCTTTCTAAAATGGGTAGATGTTCTTCCCTTGAGTGGGATTTAGAAAGTATATCATCTACATAGTCCTCCATAAACTTGTGCATCATGTCATGAAATATGGTCATCGTGGCTCTTTGATAGGTCGCTCCAACATTCTTTAGACCAAAGGGCATAACATTCCAGTAGAGCATTCCCCATGTGCATGTAAATGTTGTCTTATCTTGATCCCTAGGTGCTATATTTATTTTATTATGACCACTAAACCCACCCATAAGTGAGAACATTGAATGTCCTACTGTTAGGTCCACAATGGCGTTTATGCTTGGTAGAGGGAAGTTATCTTTTGGACACACAAGATGAAGATCTCTAAAGTCTGTACAAATTCTCATGGACTTATCTGCCTTGGAAACCAGCATAATGTTTGAGATCCACTTGGCATAATTAATGGCTCTTATAAACCCTACTTTCAATAATTTTTCCAACTCCACTTTCACAAGTAGTGCTATATGTGGATGCATCTTTCTCAGTTTCTGCTTAACCGGTCTTACTCCTTTAATATTCAAATGGTGCATGATTAAATTCGGATCTAGTCGTGGAATATCATCATACAACCATGCAAAATTGATTTGTTTTTCTTTGAAGAATTTGATGAAATCCTTTCTTTCTTCACTAGATAAGGACATTGTTAGGTGTATGATTCTTGGCTCTGATTCTGACCCAATGTTCACTTTCTCTGTTGGTTCAATTAAGATAGGTGATCTCTCCTCGTAGTTCTCAGGAAAGGTATCCAACCTTTCTTCCTTAGGTGCCTCTGTTGGGTTTTCACCTCCGAAAATGTTCTTTATTTCTTTTTCTTAATGATTTAATGTTGCCACAATGTGGTTTTCAACATTAGATTCTTTCCATTTTTTATTTTTATTTTATTTTTCACTTTTTTTCCGAATTGAAATTTTGAATACTCCCCTTTGTCACTTTTTCCTGATATTCTATGGTAGAAGAAGGCTTAACCACATTAAGGTATTGGGACACCAAGTTATCATTCAAGAATGGAGGGAGGATGGTAGGTTCAATGTAATCCCATTCAATTAGTTCAGGATAGATAAGGGTCAAGGGATCGATGCTTTGGTTTGGTTCAATAGGGTTTAAGAACATGACCTCATTTGAAGGTTCAAACATTGTATCACTCAAATCTATGATATGTGCTTCTTCTAGATGCTCTAGAGAACTAGGATCAAAATCTTCCTCACTAGAATCCTCTAGGGTTTTCGTTGAGTAAAAATCTCTTGGATTAAACCTAGGGTTAGATTCCTCTATAGTAGGTCTCCATGATGGTATGTAAGGTTCTCCTACCCATTGATTTCCTTCAATTTCCTAAATTGGTACATTATCTAAGACTTCTTGGCTAGAACTTGAAGCTTGATTCTGATTTGATGCCGAGGCTTGTTCTTTTCCCTTGCTAGGAGTATAGGTATGGATGACATCAACCTCTTTATCTTGACATGACTCACTTTACAATGAGTCCCATTCCTAATTGTTCGAATCCTCATCACTTTGGGAACCTAGTTGTAAAATTTGGTCATAAACCAAGGAATACTTCTTTTGAGTGTACCCTTGTTCTAGGTACCCTAATCCATTCTTTTCTTTACTATCTATCCATAACATCTTAATAGGTTCTATTAATCCTTGGTTTCTTGTACCTAAAGGCTCTTGTCCTTTGTATCCCATTTTCTGCATGATTTGAAATCCTTTGCCATATTGGTGAGTGAGAATGCTTATGTTTTGAATGCGCTTTTCATGTGCACTTGATTCCTCATCTTTATATAGCCAATTTCAGATTTCATTATCTTCCTCATCCATAGATGAAGAAGTCCTTTCCCTCACAAAGTGGTCATTATATTTATGAGGTAGATTGGATGGTCTCCCATGGGATTTAGGAGATAAGGGTAGATCCATCATAGATAATGAATATTCACCTACACCTTTCTGTTTAATTTGGCATTGCTTTTCAAAATTCTTCATCATGTGGTCCATCTTTTGATAATGGGCCTCCTTGGTGTAAATTTGGATAGATCCTTCTTGGTCTTCATTTTTGTCCTCATGAGCACTTTCCTCACTAACCTTTTATTTTCCCTTAGTTGATGTAGTTAGGTTAGTGGGAACTTGGTCATTTTCAACAACACTTTCTTTTTCTTCCTTTTCTTTTCCTTTCAAAGATGGAAGATCTTTTGAACTTTGTTCTTCTTCTATTCTTTGGGAAACCGACCCTTATGCATTATGTGGAACTAAGGAGTCATTAATAGGCTTCATGTTATTACAATGTTGGAAGGGGTTTGATTCCCTGCTTACCATGACTTCTTGTCCCATGTAAAGGAATTTAAGGCATTGATGGTAGGTTAAAGGTACGACCTACATTTCATGGATTCATGGCCTTCCTAATAGGATATTGTAAGTCAATTTGAGGTCAAGGACTTGGAAAATGGTCTCCTTTTGCATTGGACCAACTCAGATGGGAAGTACTATAACACCTTTGGAAGCTCTTTCTTCATCATCGTAGGCTTTTATGGTTATCTTTTTCTTTGGATCAATAGCCTCCTCAGAAAATCCTAAGGCTTTAACCAAGTTTAAGGTACAAAGCCAGCTCCCCCATCAATGAGGACTCTTTTCACTCTATTCTTGTAGATTAGGACCTCTATATGCAAAGGCAGATGTTGTGGGTGGTTTAAATACATATCATCTTATTCTGAAAAAGATAAACAATGGGGTGCAACAAGATGGCCTACCATATTTTGGAATTTTTCCGCATCTAAATTTAAAGGCACATTGGTCTCCACTAAGGATTTTTCTAGAATCTCCTTATGAGTTGGTGAAAGCTTGAGCAATTCTAGAATAGAGAATTAAGCAGGGGTTCTTTGAAATTGATCTACCAAATTATATTGTTTTAAATATGAAGATGAGGTTTGATTTGGTAAGACAATTCTTCAGGCACCTCCTGGTAAGGTAATCTTTGATGCTTGCCCCCTAGTTACAACATTAGATGTTGCTTCTTTTGGGTTTTCTTTCACCACAATCACATTTATGGTATTTTCACCAATACTTAGAGTATTGATGGTGTTATCATAAGTATGAGAAAAGTTAACCTTCTCATTACCTCTTTTGTTGTTAGGATTGGTATTTGACGATTCCCCTTTTTCATGATTTAAGAAAGGGTTTTTAAAAGCTATATGGTCTTTTTTATTTTGAGGTCCTTCCACTTTTATTGTTCCATAATCAATTAGGTCTTGGACAAGATGTTTTAGTTTCATCCACTCATTCATTTTATGTCCTTTGTTGCGATGGTATTCACAATGATGAGAATCATTCCACCAATTGGGCTTGACTTGGGGTTCATACTACCTTGATTCAGGTAAGGTAATGATTTTATTAGCCACCAAAGTCCTTAATGTATTTTCCAAAGGTTCACCTAAAAAGGTGAATTTTCTCTTTTGATATGTGGAAAAGAATTGCTTAGGCTTGTTGATGTTAGCATTTTTAAAAGTATTGTTGTTGTTCTTAGCATTTTTGTTGGTGTGTTATTATTTTTGTTATTATTGTAATGTCATGCCAAAAAAAAGAAAACCAAAAAAAATGCAGTTCAATTTTTTTAAAAAAACTAGATGTTCGACGATAAAGTACATTGGTTCAAGGATAAGTCGACTATGGTTAAGCCAGCCACAACCTAGGTTTAAGTTCGGAGTTGATGAATCAATCTTTGAACAAGGTTTTAACTGAAGGTGATAACTAAGTCGGGTAAGGTATAGGCAATCTTGAAAAGCTCTAGCTTCTCCAATTCCCAAAATCTATTGGGATATACCCTCCCATCACAATATTGCTACCATCATGGTGTTGAACTAAATGAATATTCAACTCCTAACGATTGGTTTCACTAGGTAAATTTTTTGTCAACCACGTGGATTATCGACCCTTAAAAGGGTTTACGTAACATTGTCTTATCCAACGATGGTGACATAAATAAACTTAATCTATTCATTCCATTTAGTATAATAACAAAATTCTAAGGGAATTTTAATTATACTAATAACGTCTATTTAGCACAATAACAACATTATAAATTCGTTGAACCATTTTAAAAAGAATCATTTATTAAAACGTAAAAATTATATTAAGAACGAATTTAATTAGAGTTAAATAACAACTAGACGAATGTTATTAAACATACTATTAAATCACATATAACCTAACATAATTCGATACACCGATAAAATGAATCTAATGGGACAATATAATTTATTTAACTAAAGCAATATAAACAATTTCCTTCATCCATAAATTAACTAAACTAAAATACTTTTCAATAAATTAAACTCGTCTTAATTTAACTAGCTTAATCAATTTATAAACCTAGAGATCAAGTAGCAATTAAACTAAGCCTTATCCCTTTGAAAACATGAAAAACACATTTCGATTAATCATGATAAAATTAAATAGATAAACTAACTATGCATTTTCTACACATACTAATAACCCTCTTATAGATTAAATTAATTAAAACAAATCAATTTATTTGATCATAACCCTATTAGCTAATAATAATTAACAATTTAATTTAAACTAAAATAACTATGATTAATGATTTTAATTTAACTAATTAGAAACCAACTAAAACAACTATTAAATTAACAAGTTGATTTATTAATAATTAAATCTAAACACATTAGCAATAAGTCTATTAATTAATAATTACTTTTATTGCTAAAAGAATTTATTAGCAAAATAAAATAATAAATAAATAGAAAATCAGATTTTAAAAAGTAGTCCTAACCCCCCTACTACCCTACTCCCCTACCTATTCCCCTATCCCATCACCCCTCTCTTCCCCATGGCCCCACGTGCCAAGTGGGTGGGGTGACAAGACCCAAAAGGAAAGTTAAGGGGCTGGGAAAATCTACCAAGGAGATGAGTGCAGATTTAAGGGGGAAAACATAAAGTTTGGGCCCACAACCATATTAACCTTTATTCCAAAGCAAGAACATTTCGAATGGCAAGGGGAGTGGGTAGATGAAACATGTCAGCAACAGGGCATGGTACGCATGGAGAAGAGGTTGGAGGTGGCACATGACTTGATGGGTGGTGTTATGCCCAAGGAAAATGTTGATCTAAAAAGTTGTTTCCCCAAACATGCAAGCAAGGTGTTTATAGTTTTTAAAATATGGTTTGTTTTAAATGTGCCCTCCCCTTCCCTCATTTCCTACGCCTATTTAAGGGAAGATAAGGATGTGGGGCCCAAGAGATAGATGTAATACATTAAGCCTTTTCCCTTAATATTAAAATATTGAATTAGCACAAATTGATTAATTAGGAGGGATTAATTAGGAAGGGAATTATTGAGGGAATATTCTCTATGTAAGGAGGGAATTAAATCCCTCTCCATACATTTTTCAGAGAGCATTTTGACTCTCAAAAATCTGGAAAGTGTTATTTTGCCATTGCCTCTAACATTTAGTTTTCTTTGTTTTGTTATTGTAGAAGTTAAATGTATGCATTTTATTTTCTATTGGTGCATTACACTAAGATAATTATTAATGGAATATTGGTAATAGGTGATTTTTACATTAGTGTCCTAATTTGATTAATTATCCATTGTTATCATGTTTTTCCTCAAAAGATTTGAGGTTGCAATATTGATTTCAAGGTAAAGTGTTGATCCTATTGTGGTAGAAATATAGATTTTCAAAAGAAGAAATGTAGTGTATTAAACTTGAAATTTTACAATCAAAACATTAAGGGGATTACAAGCTTTAAATACCAATAAGACTTTATATTTTATGAAACTAAATACATTGCTTTTTTATCAACATTGAATCCGTCCTATTATGAATAAGGATCAATTTCATAAGTAACTCAATACACATCACATTTACTCAATACAATGATCAACATAAGATGAATTCTCATTACAAAAGTTCCAACAACACAACATTTAAGGTTTTCTCCCACAAAGACTTCATAATGGAAACCTCCCAAAAATTTTCTTCTTGCAACCATGACTTTCAAACCTACAAATAAAAGAGGAGAACTATGGGAAGCTCACCTCCCAACCAAGGTCTCATGGAGACCACCCCCGAGCTTGGAGAACCAAGGCTAAATGGGTATACACAACAAAATGCTCACAATAACATATATGCACAACCAACAAATAACTCCCATCCAAGGCTTCACAAATAAGTTTTCCAAACTCATTGAAGTAGGGTGAAGGTGGTCTTTTCCAAGGAGGAGAATGTCATACTAATTTACATTCTCAACAAAGTGTTTCCATGCCTTACCAAGGCCACATTTCTCATTTCTTCCATATACATTTCTTGTCATTCCATTCCAAAATTACAATTATTTACATCATGGCTTCATGGAGCCCATACCCTATGAATTTTTCCCTCTTCTTCAAGTGAAGAGACTCTCACTACAATGGAGAGCCCAACTAACCCCTTCACCCAAGGCCACTTCCTCCCTTCCCAAAGGGTGATTAATGCATTAACTCCCATGAACAAAATGAAAGAACTAAAGAATGATACAAAACCAAAATGCAATTCCCAACTCAACACAACAATAACAAATCTACATACAAGAACACTGTGCAAGATTTACATATAAGATCTCCATACAAGATTTACAAGATCATCAGACAATAGCATACAAAACTAAAATGCACAAGCATTTCTCCATGGAAAGAAATCCACCAACCTTGGTCCAAGCAAAATGGCAAGGGATAGTTGAGAAGATCTCCTTATCTTTTCTCCTTTTTCCTTTCTCCAACCTTAATTGTCTCTAAAGTTAGAGAGTGGGTGAACACCCACTAAGTCTCTCCCATCTATCTAAAAAACTCTCTAAAATGTACTCAACAACTAGCATTAAATGAGACATGACACCAAGTCCTTGGTCTTCCCTCTTGTCTCCCCTCTTAATCGTGGGTTTGGAAAGGAGTGTGGGGCAAGTTAGAATGCATGTGGCCACCTCCATTTTCGCCACTTTTGAAAAGTAGGTTTTTTGGAGGCCCATAACAAGGTTCTAGGCTTTCCCATAGGTAAAAAATAACCCCCATCCCAAGGTACCTACTTAGGGTTAGCTAATTTAGGCCAAAAATACACTCTAGGGTCACTTTTGACCCCTCTAAAGTACCCCTAAAGTTTAAATCCGAGTTCCAACTTGATGTGATCCCTACAAGACCTCTACATGCAAGTGGGATAAATATAATATCTTATAAGATTAGGTGGTTTTTCCCTAGCCCTAATTTGACATGTCATCCTCTACATGTACAATACAAGTGTCAAGTGACACCATGAAACACACATCGCATTCACAATGACATGTCCAATTAACAACATGAATCCAAACTATTAAAACACATACAAATCACGTTTACAACAATATCACATTACAACGAGGTTTAAATCTCTTATCAGATTAAACCTTGGCTTAATCAATTTACATATGTTTAGCCCTGATTCCTTGAATGATTCTATGGTTCCCTTTCCTGCACACTAAACTTGAGCATTAGTAGTCCAAGGTAATAAAAATCACACACACACACACACACACACATATATATATATACAATTCATAATTAGCAACATAAATCCATAAGCAGAATTCAATTCTTAAATCACAATTTTCATTCAGTAATGTTTAAACATAGTATTTTCATAAATCATCATAACATAATATCTATGCTACTTCCTAATGTAGAGCATAATCCATAAAATAATCAAATCTAATCATGATCAAATCTTCTCATCAATTCACATATCTAAGCATGTATAATCAAAATCAACATTATATCCTAGGTCCTAGTCCACATCAAAATGTAATCCATACAATATAATCATTATCATCAAACATAATATCTCAAGTCTCTGTTAGGATAATCAAAAAGTGTATCAATGTATCAAATCATGAAGTATCAAAATGAGAATGATAAAAAATGCTATGATGGGTCGGGGTGAGGCCTCACATGTAAGGAGCTTTGGTCATTTGATTAACATTATACGTTGGATTCGACCCGCTCAATAAGTTAAAGGGAGTAGCCTTTAAGTTGTGCGCTTCCACAACTCCATCATTCACAAGATTTTTATTAGTATTTTTCAACCATAGTCTTGGTTTGTCATTGTGATTGTTGGCTCATTTATTATTGTTATAATTAGATAAGTTATGATTGTTATTCGTGTTTGTATAGGGTTTATTATCTTTGAATAACTTGATTTCCCCTATCTTAACCAACACTTCTTCAATTTTGATCCCGTTTTCAACAAGTTTTTCAAAAGTAGGGGGACATTGAAGTTGGAGCCTATAATTCATCTCCACATTTAGGTTATTCATAAATATCTCCATTTTTCCTTTTCAGGTATGCTTTGTGGATATCTTGCAAAAATTGTTCTCCACCTTTGAAGAAACCGTAGGAAAGATTCACCATCTTGTTGTTTAGTGTCACATAGGTTAAGCATGGTGATCTCGTGCTCAATGTTATAGGAATAGTGAGTCACAAATTTGGAGGCTAATTCCTCAAATGTCTTTATCCCTTATGGAAGTTTCAAAAACCATTCCATGGCTTGGCCTCCTAAACTTCTTGGAAAAAGTCTCATTAGATAACTTGTGTCATGCATGAATTCGATACTTAGAGCACAAAACTCTCTAAGGTGGTCTTGTGGGTCTGATTTACTCGTATATTTTTCATATTTTGGAAAGACCACATTTATTGGGAAAGGTGCCATAACTAAGCTTTTATCAAAAGGAAATGGGCAAAAGGCCTCGATAGAAAATGGCTTAGGTTCGGCTGCCTTCTTCATTAGGTCGATTTGTGCTTGGAACATTTTTAGTTGTTTATTCATTGCACCCATCAGATTATCATCTTCCTTATCTTTCTTAAGTTGATCAACGTCATAATCATGTGGAAGTTTCACCCCTACTTGGGATAAATTTAGGAAATATCTTTCCCTATCTATTTCTATTAGTTTGTCCATAACCTCAAGAAATTCGATATCTTGAGATGCCATATTGGCTTTATCTTCAAGTGTTTCTTTAGGCCCTTGATTGGCATGATTAATATTTTCATTATTTCCTCCATGGATGTAATCATGAAATGCAGAATTTCTATCTATTGGATCAATTCTCTTTTCAAAAAGATTTGGGAGACTATCCCCTTGGTTGTGATTTATAAAAGAGTTTTGAGATTCAAATTCGGGGACCTCTTTTGCAATG
This sequence comes from Chamaecyparis obtusa, assembly GCA_027943335.1. NCBI lineage: Eukaryota > Viridiplantae > Streptophyta > Pinopsida > Cupressales > Cupressaceae > Chamaecyparis > Chamaecyparis obtusa. The sequence goes on along the minus strand of BSBK01003233.1, from coordinate 951,282 downwards.
CAAGTGTTGTCTTCTTGTAAAGATAACTTGATTCTATGAGATCGTGTGGAAATCGACATTCAACAAAGGTTTGATTTAGGATTGTTTTCCCCAAACTTGGTAATTGGTTTTTTTTATGAAGAGATTTAAAAATATAAGATGAATTTTTAAAATGGATATCTCTTACTTGTTGTATGTATTTTTCAAACAAAGAAATCACAAATACACTTGTTCTTTTTAACCCTCTACATAAAAAGTGTTTGAATTTGTAAGGACATTGTCACAGGTTTTTCACAAAAAGCACTTCAAGCAATCTACCTAGTTCATAAGTTGGTTCGTAAACATGTCTTTACAAGGTAGGCTTTGCTAATTTAACAAGGTATTTAATCAAGATTCCATTCAAAATGGACATTAAGTTTTCATCCCCCAAAATTAGGAGGCTTCCCACCACCGGTATGTCGAAGCTTTGTGCAATCCCGAAGGACTACTCAAGGAAGTTCGAAAGCTTAATATCCTTTTGTCACACACCCCATTAAGGATGCATGCATTTTATTTTATAGTGGGTTGTATTTTTGCTTCAAATATAAATGTATCTCACTTTGGGTTGTCCCTCTCACCGGCCTCGTTAAGGAAAATCTTGAGAGGCGAGCCTAGTAAAGATCTAGAATATTCATGTGAAAGTGATAAAATAGAATTAAGAGATAGGTTTTGGGAGTTTGATTCACCAAAAGGTGAAGATCATATCCCTATCTATTCTTGCTTCCCAAACACTATTAAAATTGTTCAATTTCCAAAACCCACTAACTAATGGGAATTGAGTATTTCTACTCTTTTCCACAAACAAGGGGTTATTTGATTTAGTGGTTGATTTTATCCTTTAAGCTATTTACTTACTAGATTTGAACAAAAATAACAATGCCACAATTTAAAGAAAAATTGACCAAGTTTAACCTTACCTTCAATCGAAGCTAGCAAAGGCTAGGGGCATTTTTTATGATTTTTCCATGATTTAGACTCACCTAGTGGCGATCACTCCTTCCTTTTTGCCTCTCCTCCAACAAGTTAGTCAACACCAACAAGAAAAATGAAGAAAAACAAGAATAAAATTGAAATCTAACCTTATTTATCAAATTTGAATCAAATTAATTAAGTCAAGTAAATCCAATTTAATGAGGCAAATTTAGATTTGTAGGCTTCTACAATCTTCAAATATTTTTCATATACCTCAATTTCTTGCTATCAGTTCTCCAAAACCAACTTGATATGTGCTATGCTCTCCTCTTTGATCTTTTTAGCCAATGCTTTTCCTTCACTATTGAATCTGGTCTCTGGCTTTTTAACTTTTTTATGGCCAATCATCCTGCGAACACAAAAAAATCATTTTTTGAATGTTAGATTATGGAAATTTGTAATTTAATCAAAAGCGCAACATAACTAACTAAAAGCACTGCTAAATTATTTAAAAGCGTTGTTAAAATATTTAAATGCACTGCAAGAAAATTTTAAAATCACAGAAACATAAATTAGATGCGTTGTTTTAATAAGCAAAGGCACATAAAGAAATGATCAAATGCGTTGCAAAACAAATCGAATGCGCTCCATAGTCAGAGCCAACACGCTGAAAGAAGGATAGACAAGAAGAAAGAAGGTTTAAACACGCTAAAATCATGGCGCACAACTTTGTCATAGAAGCATTGATTTAGACCTTGTACGCATTGCAAGAATAGGTTTACACACTGCAAAAATTGGTAAAAGCACTGAAAAACCTACAAAACAAAGAACAATAGAAGGATTTGCGAGAAAAAATCAATTTCTCTTAAATTAAAATTAATGAGGCTTATTGCCCCACGGTGGGTGCCATTTTGTGTACTAGGATAAGTAACTTCATAGGGTTAGTTTCATCAAATAACTCAAAATAATAATTAAATTACCACAACTAGCAATCTAAATAAGTAAGATAAATGACAAATGAGCACTCTATGGCTCTCTAATTAAGGATGCTAATGAAGAGCTCTCAAAAAGCTTCCTTTAGTGGCACTCCTAATATGAGGAAATATGATAAACAAAGCTAAAATAATTAATTCCAAAAGAAATTAGTCTAATTAGCTCCTAGATTTGCCTTTCTAGCTTAATATTGAAAGAGGTTTGATGTTATTCAAATAATTGTGGATGATTTGTTCTTCAATTATGCCTTGCTTTTATATATTTTGGCAAGGGTAGGAGGTGGAGTTGATTTGACCATGGTTGGGTTAGGCTTAAGTCCATGGTTCCACCTTTGGTGACCAGTTAAATATTTTGTCCTCAAAGCTTGGGAGAAGAGAACAAAATGGGTGGACAAGATTCTTTCTCCTTATGGGTGGTGGAGATTCGATGTGAGCTTGATCCATGTGAGCTTGGTTCTCAAATGCTATTGGTTGATGCATTTTTCTCCCATTTGGTGGTTGAGGGAAAATATGATTTAATTAATTGAATTTAATTAATATGTTTAGCCATGTGTACCCCTTGAATGGGTTGATTTAATTTAAATGAACTATGCAATTAATTAGATTAATTGTACAATTTATTGATTTATCAAGATTTATTCGATTTAAATTGATTTTATGGATTTTGATTTTTAATTAAATTTTGATTATGGCTTAATTGTAATTTAGCTTTGATTTTTGCCTTAGTTGCTCACTTAATTAATCTTGTCCATTTTCAGGTGATTACAGTATTAGTAAGGTCTATTTCCATACTCTCGTTCGAATTATCTATCACAAGATAATTCTCACTTTCCTCACAATCATTAAGAGTAGTATTATGTGGAACTAATCCTAGTGATTCGGTCCTTGAACTCTCCCCCTCATGGTAATCATCACTATAGGCATGAACAAAATCAACTCCTATTTCTTCAGTATTTTCAAATAATGAATCCTATTCATTAATCATTAGAGTTAGTATCATCATCTTCTCCTTGATTATCCCTAAGTCTATTAATGATTTATGTCACTATCCTCTGCTTTTCTTTATCCACATACTTGTCATCCTTTCAGAACCCTAATTCAAGGGCCTTAGACACCTTATTGAAATATGTGACCTTTTCTTTACCTTTAGGTTCCTTTGGTCCTCACCTTTATACCATAACCCTGTTGTGTCTCTTTGCTAATTTGGATTTTTTAAAATTGGTTTTATAACACCGTCTCTCTGCAATCCTACAGGTCCACTGCCTTGATATGCCATCTTTTGTAAAAAAGTATATTCATTACTATATACATCAGGTGATATATATTCATGCTTTACATCTTCTTCATCCTTTTGTTGTTTAAGCAAATGATTAGCATTACGCTCAACTGCTTCTTTTGATATAGTGACCCCACTTATAAATTTTCCATAAACAGTTGTAGAAGGAGATTTTGTTTGTTGTTTGATAATCAAGGATTTCCCATATGATTTAGGAGATAGGGGTAATTTTGTGATACAAAATGTTTGACCCAAAGTGTATTCTCCCATACCTTGTTCTTTTATGTCTATTTTGATCCTAGCGGATTCAGATGTTGATGCTATATTACTTGGATCAATAGGTGTTGTTGCAAGAGATCCAACACGATTGTAAGGTACTAGAGACTCAGGTGCTATTTTTACAGTGTTGCAATATTGAAAAGGATTCAGATCTCCTTTGATAGTTATTTCTTAGCTATTATGGGGAAATTTAAAACATTGATGATAAGTTGAGGGCATAACTTGCATAGAATGAATCCAAGGTCTTCCCAAAAGAATGTTACATGCAAGTTCCATATCAAGAACTGGATAAAGAACATCTTTGACTACATGACCTACTCTAATAGGGAGAACCACAGATCCATTGGATGACATCTCTTCCTCATCATAAGATTTGATTGTGATTTTCTTCTTTGTATCTACAACATTTTCAGAAAATCCCAATGCAAGGACTAGTTTCAAAGTGCATATATTCAAGCCACCTCCTCCATCTATTAGTACTCTTTTGATTTTATGATTTTATACAAGGACTTCTATATGGAGTGGAGCATTATGTGGTTGATTAATGGCTAGATCATCATGCTCAATAAAATATAGGTAATGTGGAGTTGTCAAATGTCCCACCATAGCTTGGAATTGGGCTTGATCTAAATTTGTAGGGACATGAGTTTCTAGGAGAGATTTCTCAAGAATATATTTATGAGATGTTGACAAACAAAAAATCTCTAATATAGATATTTGGGCCAGTGTTTTCTTCAATTGATCTAAAAGATTGTATTGATTTGACACATTGGGTGTAGACTTTGGAACATAGACAAACTTGTTTTGTGAGGTGGTAGGTTTGGATGGGACACCTTGTAAGGTAACCTTGGATTGGACTCGAGTTGTGACATTGACAAGTTGACTCTCAGACTTTTCTTTGATAGTGATCACATTGGCATAATACTGAGAAGGATGACCTTCGAATATTTGGTTCACATACTTATAGGTGGTGGTATTGTAGTTGGCTTGATTATCACCCTTAGTATTGGAAGAACCCCCTTTCTCATGTTTGGGAAGTGGATCTTTGAAAGACGTATGTGACTTGTTTGAGGTATGTCCATCAACACTTATTTAACCACTTTCCATCAAGTCTTGTATCACATGTTTAAGTCTTTGACAATCGTTGGTTTTGTGACCTTTCCCTCTATGGAATTCACAATAATCATTATCATTCCACCAAGAAGGTTTCACCCTTGGTTCATAGTCTTTGATTTTAGGAAGTACAATGAGTTTCTTTGTGATCAATTTCCTTAGTGCAAATTTGAGATATTCACCTAGAGGAGTAAAAGTTCTTCTATGTGGCATAAAGGGTAATCTTGAATTAGAAGGATTGTTGCTGGTATTCCAAGTTGTAGTTTGATTTCTATGAGTAGGTTGAGTAGCATTGGCTTTGCTCATGAAATTGAGGACAGGTTGAGCTATTTTAACATGTCGGTTATCAATAATCCCATCATTAACAATGTTCTTGTTTTTGTTCCAAAATTTGGATTTGTCATTAATGTTGTTATTGTGATTTGAATTTGAAGATCCAACATTATTTTTGGTGTAAAGCTTAATATCACCTTTTCTAACCATCTCTTCCTTAATTTTGACTCCATTTTCAATGAGTTTGTTAAAACTTGGAGGACATTGTAATTGTAACCTGTAACTCATTTCTGGTGTAAGGTTATGCACAAATATATCCATCTTTTCTTGTTCAGGAATATTTCATGGATACTTGGAAAATACTTAATGCCATCTTTGCAAAAAAGTAAGGAAAGGTTCTACATTCTTTTGTTGTGCATTGCAAAGATCAAGCATAGTGACTTCATGTTTGATGTTATATGAATAGTGAGTCACAAATTTGTCAATAAGTTCATTGAATGATTTGATGCCTGGGGATAGTTTGGAGAACCATTCCATGGCTTGTCCTCCTAAACTACAAGGAAATAGTCATATAAGATAAGTATCATTATGAGTGACTTCAATACAAGTAGCACAAAACTCATGAATATGGTCTTGTAGATCTGAATTCCCTTTGTATTTATCAAATTTAGGCACCTCAAAATGAGGAGGGAATGGAATCATGTTAAATGCTTGTCAAAAGGATAAGGAATTATATCATCTAAGGAATATTTCTTGGTTGAAGATCCAGTTTGAATATCATGAATTTACTGTTGAAGCATCTGGATTTTTTGTAAAATGGGGTCCAAAGATAATGTATATCCTTGAGTGTTATGGGAAGCACTATGTTGTTTGTCTTCCATAGCTCCATGATCATGTGTCTCTTGAGAACCACTAGGTCTTTCTTCATTATTATTCATAGGGGGTTCTTTGAGAGTAGAGAAATCAAAATTAGTAGGTAGCCTAGCTCCTTGTTGAGCAAGCATGAGGAAGTATTTTTCCTTATCCATGTCTAAAATTCTCTCCATAACTTTGTGGAGCCTAGGATCTTGAATCGATTCTCTCAATTCTTGATCTTTTGGTTCTTCCTCAATTGTAAAAATTGTATCCCTCTTAGAAAATTTTGACCAAAGATTTTCATCACTACTATTCCCTACCATTTTGTCTATAGATTCCAAATTAACTGGTTGTTTAAGTTTTTGAGATCGAGTTTGAACCATAAAAAGGTGCAAGATGATGATGAGATGAAATTTGTGATGAATCGAATGGATATGTTTTGGAAAGATAGATTTAGAAAGGAAACCTAAAGTGTTGAGATAAGTGAAATGACTTGATAATCTAAGTCTATAGGAAGTATGGATCTCACTATGATATGACAAAGAAAATCAAGAGATAATAATCTAGGTAAGTTCTTGGGTAAGGATGATAAATCCTGATAAGACCACTCACAAAGATCAAAATCTGATATTCAAGGTAGTAATTCAACACTAAATGGTGATTTTGAGGATTTTGGGATGAATGAAGTGATGATAGAATTTGAGTAAAATGGTGAAACTAGGTATCAAAATGTTGTATAGATCAGATGATTTTCCAAAATGACAAAGAGGATAAAAATGGGTATCTAAAAAAGTGTGAAAATGTTAGGTTCTGTACAAAATATCTATGTGATGAATGCGTGGGATAGTGTTATGTATGCGTAGAAAAAGATAACAAATGCACAACAGAATGCAACGGATGCACAATGACAGTGACAAATGGGCGGGACAGTTGATCAAATGCACAATAGAATGTGATGGATGCACAACTCTGGTTTTCTTACAGTTTCACTTGGAAATTTTGGGAAATTTTATTGTTGATGAGTTTTTAGCAAAAGAAAAATACATACACACACACACACACAAAATAGAAATGATTAATTTCTAATTTAATCTAAAATGAATGCACAGACATGCTTACAAATCCTAAGGTTGGAAAAGATAATATCTATTGAATCCCCACTTGGATAAAATCTAGCCACGCATATCCAAAGTGGATAGCCTAGGAACTTGGAGGCACATGCTCCTCCTTATAGTGCACTCACTTCTCTAGCACACCAAGTTTCGAATTCAATGGGTCATTACTTCCCAAAGAACCGCTATCTCTACTATGAACTATGAGTAATGTGGGGTGTCTTCATGGGATTGGGTGACCCCTTGAGCCAAAAAATAGAAGGTTTTTGGCCTCTAAAACAAAGTGTATAGTAAGGCCATCTGTTCAGGTGGTTATGATCATTCCATATTCCCAATTAAGGGGACTCTCCTAATCCTTCCAAAGCAATATTTTCACCTTAGCAATTTAGGGACTTTAGCGCACCACACGGGTACTGGAGGAGATTTTGGTTTCCATAACGAATTCACACCTGTCTACTATGAGACTAATCACAATGGCATTTTTTATATACCAGTTTGGAAGGGCTTGGCTTTAGCTGATTACCGCTTGGGTCATTCCTTGAGGTGAGTACCTATTTTCCCACCAAAGACTGCCCTCTAAAAATTATAATAGTTTCTCTTACACCCAAGATCCATGAATGGCGAGGGGAGAGGATATGTTGTTATAATTTTGGGATTACAAAAGTTCTTTTTAAAAGAAAAAACACATCAAACACTTTTAGCTAAACTAAAGAAGACACACAGAATTTAAAAACATGTTGTATTTTAAAGCCCAAACTTGATTATGGTTTCTTTTGCAAATCCCCTTTTTGTGTTCTAAGGAACTTGCAAATAAAATTGTGAGTACTCTTGAAGGGGTCTTCAAAGATGCATCATGTAAAATAGCCTAAAAAACTACAAGAAACAAACAAACAATGGTTAAGTAGTTAGCTAAAAATCTAAATGAAATTCAAAAACTATTAAACAGAAAAAATAAGTATATCCGTAGCTACATATAACAAATGTACAAAAATAGAAAGTAAATGCACCAAACTGATGTATGCGCAGGTTAAGTAAATAAATGCGCAACACGATGAAATGTATGTGCAATAGAAATATATGCACAACATGGTGGAACGTACGCGCTGGGATTTATGATAGATGCACAGAAATAGAAAAAGACAAAATAAAAAAGTAATGACTGGTGCAGTGCAAATGGATGCGCAAGCATAATTGATGTATGCGCAGGAATCATGTATGAATGTGCAGGAAAAACCTGTAGATGTTATACACGGAAAATTGAAAATAAAAATATTAAATTTCATGGGGAGGCCCCACGGTGGGCACCAAAAATGTATGCAAAATAGATATCTATCTTGTAGAAATGAAATACTAACTATATTAAGCTACTAAATCAATCTAAATGCAACACAATGAAGAATACAAGGATTTAAATGAAATTGAAACAAATAAAGCTTTACCTCAACTTACCCATGTAGCTTGTCTCCATTTTCCTCCTAACCTTGATTCCTTGGATTTGGCGAGCTCTTAGATTTCCAAATGATGCTCATTTTCCCAAGATGCTCTCAAAGTGTGGAGATTTGATGATTTCTATGCAAACTAGCCTAAATCTAGATTATGCAACTTAATGGATGAAATGATATGCAAATGGCTTACAATGATGCTTGATTTCTTGATTGCTTGGATGCTTGGATGTTGGATGCTTGAAAATGACTAACATTATTAGGCTCTCAAAGGAAGAGGAAGGCTCCTTTATAGGCTTTTGGAGGACTCAAGCCTAGGTGGAAAGATCCTAGGCTGGACATTAAAAGGTAGAGGATCCTAGTGTTGAAGTTGACTTGATTAAAGAGGTTGAGAGAAAAGGGGATGTAGTTGGAATGTGAGAGGAGGAATAGGAAGAATGTTCCTCCTACATTGACAAATAAGAGAGGAAGGTGGAAGGGAAAGACACATGTCAAGTGTCTCACAAAGAACATTGAGAAGAAGGGGGAACAACCTTTTCTCCATAAGGACTCTTGGTACAAGTGTCCCATGAGTCATATTTGACTCCTTGAGGTGGATTGAGAAGCTCCTTAGGAATAGGGAATGTTTCTTGACCAAGTTTGAAGGAAGACATGTGGTCATGAGACCAAGTCTTATGAAGCCACATAGCCCTTAAAAATAGGACATGTGTTTGTGAGGATAATGACTTATTAATAATTAATAAAAATGAATTTTTTTAGCCAAGGTGATGTGTCAGGTGACTAGGTCTATGAGATAGACTAGGGGACTTAGTCATATTAGTGATTGTATAATTGAATAATTTATTAAATCAGTTTAATAAGACTAATTTAGAGGACTTAGGATAAGAAGACTAGGATCAAGTGAATATATTAAATTAAAAAAATAATATATTTAATAATAGAGGAAATAAATATTAATTAAATAAGAAATATTTAATTAATTCATCAAGCCAATATTAATTAAATAATAAAATATTTAATTAATCTATCAAGCCATTTTTAAGTGTATACAATGTGTTATGTGTTTCATTTCATGGATGAAGTTAGAATGTTATATCTATTTCAGTATTGAAATTCATGTTTATGATATGTAAGTTGAATTTATGTCAAAGTGGAAATAGTAGTAGATATCTGATTCACCCCCCCTCTCAGTATCTCACTTCCCATATTAGATTTCCAATAATTGGTATCAGAGTGTTGGTCTCTTAAAAGAAGTCTAATCACTTGTGAGTTAAGGTCTTGGAAATGGAGGTCTATAAGCTGGGAAAGATCATAGAGAATCATAATATTGACATCCATCTTGCATTACACCAGCTTGAAGCAGCCATAGGAGAATTGAATAAATCCTTAAGCAGAAGGAAAGAATTGGCAATTCAACAGAATGATACACAATATCAAGAAGAGGACACAAAAGGTCTATTTGGCAATGGTAATTATACTAAAAGAGATGCAACTATAGCAGACATTTTAGAAAGAAACAAGATACTGAATGAAGATAACATAAATCTGAAGAGGGAACATGAAATCCAATTAGTAAGACTATGTGAATTAATTGAACAGAAAAAGAAAGTTGAAGAAGACAAGACAATGGCTAAAGAAGAAAAAAGGAAAATGTCTATAAGACTTGATGAAAGGACATGTGACATGCAAAGGCTTACAAAAAATCAATTGGACATGGTAAATCAACTGCTAATTGCTAATCAAGAGTTAACCAGAAAAGATATGGAAATCACAAATCTGAGATTAGAGAATAGTCAACTAAAAAATGAGTTGAGATCTAAAAAGGAACTCAATGAAAGGATGAACAAACCAAATGAAGTTGTGACATATTTTTAAGAACTTTTGAGGTCACCAACAAGATCCAGTGATACTTCTGGACTTGCACATGATGAGCACCTATCATCCACTGAAGAAGGAGAATCATCAAAAAATGGAGAACAGAGGAATACAAAGTCAAAGAACAAGAAACCTACATGCCATCATTGTGTAAAGCTAGGACACACAACAAACATCTGCAAAAGCAAGACTGGTAAGTCTAATCCTAAACCAATATTTAATGGAAATTTCTTTAAATGTAAGAAACATGTACATGATGCACATGAATGCAGGTCAAAGGTTAGTAATCCACCTACTACACCTAGATTTCAAGGAAATTGTTTTAACTGTCAAAAATATGGTCACAGAGCACAAGAATGTAGATCCAAAGCAAAGTGGACATACAATAAACAAAATAAATCACCTAGGAAAGGTAACACATTCAATTGGGACTACAATACATGGTATAGTTGTCATTATTGTGGAGAATATGGTCATATTGGAGTGAACTGTATGAAGACACACTTTAGAGGAAAATCCAAGAGTTGGATGAGTGGAGGTTTGGTTTGTTACAAATGCCACAATATTGGTCACATAAAAAGAGACTCTAGAGCACATACACCAAGCAATGAACAAATAAAAAATGAAGAGACTGTTGAATAGATAAGGAACCAGGTGAATAAGACATGGAAAAAGAAAGATGAAGCTAGAAATAGTGGATCCAGTGAACCTGAGGTCACCCAATCCAATGGATCAGGTGATCACACTACTTCAAACTAAGTGAAGAAGGTATGTGAGGAACTAAATTTTCTAGTTTCATATTTTACATCAGTTCCTGACATTTGATATGTTAAAGTCCATATATACATGAATTAAGATGCATTAGGACAGATTTGAGAAATGAGTTATATTGCACATTTGATTTTGAGCATCAGTATTTAAGTCCATAGTGATCGAGTCACTCAGTATGTGTCGAGCTCTTGTAATAGTCAAGATGTCATACGTACCAAGCATAACCAAATGGTAGTATTGACCGAGTCATGGTTTTAGTCGAGTATGAGTATATGATAACCGAGTTGTCGTGTGAAGGTCGAGATAGCTGTATTCACCTATAAAGCATACAGATCATTTAATAAAGCCGTAAAAGTTACTATTTGATCCTATAAAGTGAAATAAAATTACTGTTCATTCTCATTTCACCTAGCGATTTGAGAACTTATAGAGTGATTTTTAAGCGACTGAGAAGAGCTATCTATGTTAAGCTAAGTTTGTGAAGATCTTTACAGCGTGCCGTCAGCAAACATCGTGAAGCATTGTTGAAAACAAGGCATTACCGAGTAACTTGAACTTGTAATTTGAACCCTAAGTATTAGAGATATGGAATCTACTTCATCTGTAGGAGTTAGGAAGCAAGGAAAATAAGTCTTGAATGTTCAACTTGTGAGGAGTGATGCATGTAAGCCGCCTAAATTTCAAGCCGTTTTGGAAAGCGCAGTGAAGGGAGATCTCATGGGAGCACTGTCATCGATTCCACCAAGGTTTTTGACGATACATGATGTGCGCTCATGTTATATGTGTAAAATTGGAGAGATTGGCAATTATGAACTCATGGAGGCATACAAAAAGTCATGTATCAACAGAGTGTTGAAGGTAGAACATCAACAAATTGTCGAGAAAAGGTTAGTGTGTGACCTAGGTTTCCTGTGAAATTTTAAAGTTGAATGGATTAGGATCATCTTGAGAAGAGTTCATGATATGAAGATATGGATGGAGAATGGAATAGTTAAGATCACCAAGGATGTGATTCACCAAGTCAATGGTTATCCCAGTCTTACCAGGAAGAAAACCATCAGATGCCAGAGTAAAGAGATAACTCAAACAAACACTCGGGTAGTGTGGAATAAGAGAGGAATGACAATATCCACATTCATAGATCTGGAGATAGATTTTTTAGTGAGAGTGATTTCTCATAAATTTTATCAATCTAGCAGGTTAGAAAGTGTTCCCTACATTACAGTTGATCAAGCATGGAAGATGGTAAAGTAAGATCATACTTATGATCTTGCCGAGCTACAGTTGACCCAGCTTTCCATGAACCTAACTTCAATTAGGAAGTCCAAGAATTCTATGTGTAAGTTTGGTTCTCTGATCATTTGTTTATTCTTCTATGTTCAGAATAGTTATGTTGTATGGAGTAAGGACTGACTAGTAACCCATAAAATAAATGAGTTCATTCTTCAATTAGGAGAGAATTTTGATAGTGTTATGGATAGCTACTTTGTGGAATTCAAGAAGAAGATGAGAAAGAGTAGAATCCCTATATCCCTAGTAATAAGCACTACAATGACATATTATTTCTAGTGGATACCGACCATATCTATGTTCAGGCTATTATTCCTAGAGTAGTATGGCTAAGGTCATTACCTTATGAGGTGAATGTAGATTAAACCTCAGCAACAATAACCACTTTAATAGTATAGGAGATTGATAGGAAAGCTAAACCTTATGGAAACTATGAAAAAGCCAAGGCAAAAATAACTATGGGGTTAAAGCCTGCACCCCTTGAGATAAAAAGAAATAAAATCGTCAAGAACCTAGAGAAGATACTAGGAGAAGGTGAAGAGGAAAATGCACCTCTTGAAATAACACAAGGTCTTAGTGAGTCTGAAGGAAGTGATGAGGAGGAAACTAAAATTCTAAAGAAGGTCAAGGAGGTATCAGCTGTCAAGCCTAGCAAAAGGAAATTGTAGAAACAAAAGCTCACTCCTCCTGTAGTACTTAGACCGAGGACCAGGGAAGATTCTACTACCATAGCTGCCAAGCCCCAGAGAAAGACACCAACAAAGAAAACAGAAGGGGAAGGATCAGGTAAAAGAAAACAATTTCCAACCAAAGTTATGTCGAGTCATCCCAGGAGGAAACTAAGAAGGAAGTTAGTCTTGGAGAAGGATGATGATGATGAAGAGATAGACATAGATGACAATACAAAGTTGAAAGTGACAACACATAGATGTCCAATGACTATGGATGAAATATGCCACAATATCAAAAGAACTTCTGGATTAGCAGATTTCAAGAAAATTAAAAGTTTAAGTAATGATGACAAAGAAAAAGTTGAAGAGGCAATGCTAGAGATGTTATGCACTTTCAAAATGACACCTATACAGATTGGGAATCTCATCCCTGAAGAACTATATAAAATAATTGATCAAAAATGGCAATATGCCATCATGATAGAAAAATAGATAAGGGAAGGTACATTTGTTAAGAATGGGAACACTGAGGGGGGGAGTGAATCAGTGTTCTATAATTAATGAACTTTTTGCTTCTTGAAACAACCCAATTACTTAAATACTGAAATGAATAATAAAGCATATAAAACAACCATAAAAGATAACACAAGATATGATTATGGGGAAACCTTGGCCAAAGGAAAAACCCTGGTGGGAATTAGTACCCATGAATAATTGTACTAATCTTATGAACCTGTTAAAGTTCCTTTGCCCTATTAGGAGCAGTCTTTACAATGCTGAGTACAATGAGTTGGTTAAGAGTCTTGATAGAACAAACCATGTTAGGGGTGAATGGCTCACTACCAGAGCTCACTGCTCAATGAAGAAGGATACAACCTCCTGATAATCAAATACACACTATATCTAGAAGGATGAACTTTTTCCTTGACACTATTGTCTGATCAGTTCCTTTTGTGTGCTAATGCTTTAACCTCTTGTAAAGCTTTATACCATATTGAATGACTTACTTCGTATACTTCTACTTTTCTCTATATCTTCTACTCTACTCTTAAATAGAAAAGTGCATGTCATATATATACATGCTGAATGGGCGCAACCAAAACTAAATACTGTGTTGGCCTAAAAACTAACACATACAATGCTTCCAAATTAATTGGCTCAAGCGTGTTTACATAAAATAATAATAACATGTTTACATCACTATTGCAATAGGCTCATGGCCTTTACAAAATAGAATGATACATGTTAATCAAAAAACTTTTTGTTGGCTGCGTACTCTGTTATGTTCTACCGCTTAACTGCTAGTGTCACTTGGACTTGTTGTAACTTCTCGATACTATCATATCTGATCATGCATTCTTAGGATTAGCATAATAGCATACTCAAAAGCTTATATCTAAGGGTGCATACCAAAACTTGATCATACACATGTGTGTCGATGCTTTGATCAACAGGTGCTTCACTATTTGCACTATCTTCCATACTTAGCTGAAATATGATCTTCAAAGTTAGTGCGCTGACTATTAAAACTTCATATGAATTTATTTCCATAATGGAAAAACAAAAATAGTCATATATTCTTAGTAAAGTCAACTTTCCAACAATCTCCCCCTTTTTCATTAATGGCAACAAAGGAATATGGAGAAGTTGCTAAACTTAACTTTACACAAAAAAATCTGCTATCTTATACTTCTCTACATATGTGCAGCATCATATAATAGTCTATCTCCTTTATACCTTATATACTACTCCATCTTTGACATTAATGACAAAGGTGCTCAAAAAAGGAAATCTTTAAGTACTTACACATAATATACATCAGGATATACAATCTGAAGGTTTCTGATTTCTTGCTGCCAAAATACCTTAAGTGCATCAATTGTCTGAAGATGGATGCATAATGCATATGTGAGCTTCTCCATCTTTTCTAAATCCATGCAGGGACCTTGATCATATGTTACTATTGTAGCATCTATATGCTTGATGTTTTGATTGAGTACATCAAGTGAAGGTGCTAGAGCATTTCTTAGTTGTGCTTGTCTAGCCCTTATCTTTGCAATCTTTTTTTCTGCCTTCTCTATTTTATCTATATGACCTTGATAAACATTATTGCACATATTTATGTCTTGAGAGGGATCTTCAACTGATTTTCTTACTTCTTCTATCAGAGACTCTGTTTCCTGAATCTTCTTGGAGTGGTCTAAAGTGAGTTTATCCTTGTTCATGCAGTCAGCTATTATCTTTCTTCCTTTTGTTACTAACTCTTTTAGCATTTCTTGACCAATCTTAAGAGAGTTTAGATCAAGTGAGAAATTTTCTATCAAATCATTTAGCCTTTTCTTGTTGTATTTCTCTTTTGCAATTTTTATTGTTGAGTCTTCTAGACTTGAAAAGTTTTCTTTAAAATTTGACAAGATGCTGCTAACATCATCCACTGAATTAACATTGACCAATTTATTTTCTACAGGCAGTAGATTATTCATTATGCAAACTAATTCCACAAATAGAGGATTCCTCATTACTTATTTTTCTTTGGCTTTCTCCATACCCATTACACTTATCTTTATCAGATCTTCTTCTCCCCATGAGTCTAAGCTTGTTGTATCAGGAGTCAAGCTTGACAAAAATGATATGGATGACTTAGGAGTAAGAAAATGTGCTTTGACCTACATCCATACTTTCACTCTTTATCTTTATTGGGATCTCAATAGAGGGCTCTTCTTTAGGTTCTTCTTCATTTTCATTTTCTTGTCCTATTATATCTTCAATTAGGACTTCTTCTTGCTGTATAGGTGTTTCTTCACTACAAAGGATCTTAGCTTCTTCATTACTCACAAAGGCTTCTTCAAACTTATCTAGATCATTATATATTGCCGCCATGGATATTTCAACATCACCGATCACAATAGTTTCATCTTTTGTTTTCATTACTTCAGCAGGTACTGTTACTTTGGGTGCAGAATCTTGTGGACCTGTCATAGGTGCATTTGGAATCTCTAATTCTTTTGTTTTCTCAGAGGGATCTAATATGGCTTGGAGTGCAAGTGTAGAAGGAGGGTGCATGTGTCTATCCAGAAACACTTTCTCAAATGATTTCTTTGTTTCCTTCGCATTCAACTCATAATCATTGTTCATTATATGCAGAGTTCTGATCTTAGATCTCAGATGAGGCTTAACCAAATCTAACAGTATAATCTTTTCTTCTAATTAAAAAACAAGGAGGTTATCATCCAAAGTCTTTTCTCTGATTCTCATATCCTCCTCTATGGCTTGTCTTTTTAATGAATCCAATATATTCCATACATGATCAAGAATTACTATCTTAAGTTCCAAAACTGACTTTTTGAACTTAATCATATGTTTGATAATCATAAAATGAATTTATGATTTATCAATCTCATGATACTTGTCATAGAATTTCCCAATTTGATCTATCATGCCTTCTTCAACAACTCTAGTTCTCAAAACTTCCAAATTTGGTCTAAATCCTACCTCAAGAGGTGCTTGAGTGTTCTTTCCTTCGATTCTGGTTGTTCTTGATGATGAGTGACTTGTGCCAGTTTGGTTCTTTCTTCTAGATACCTTTCTTGGCTCAGGAGGTGGAGTGGACTCCATATCAATTGTAGTTGTGGGCGTTGAGGTGTTAACATCAGTCTTTCTCTTCTTCTCCTTTGGATTATTTATTTCTTGAATTTCTTTTGATGGGGGAGCACTCTCAAGTTGCATAGAAGTCTTGGCTTCCCTTTCTTTATCTATGTCTACTTGGGTGACACCATGAATTTTTAGAATATCTAAGGTAATCCTAGATGCTTTTCTCTTAGTCGCTGCACTGTATAAGACATAATCAACTTGTTTGGTCTTCTCTTCATATGTTCCCCATTTTGGTTCATTTGGATTCTTAGGTGTAGATAGGAGGACTTGTGCATACCCTTCCAAATTAGGCTCCTCTACTTCATAACTAAGTGGATGAATCCACTTTGTTCTAGGCTCAACTGCTTCCATGCATGTAGTATCTGTTTCCACCATGAAACATATATACAGTCCTTGTATTTCTCCACTATCTTCTCAGGTATTTTGTGCCTTCTTTGCAACTTGATTCTGAATGTTTTAATTTCTAGATCCATATAATCCTTTAAAGTGCTCTCTGATGTTGCCTTAAATGAAATTTAAGGTAAGGTAGGTATGCTTTTGTCAAGATATAGATTAGAAACATTACCAACTATATGAAAGTACATGTATATAATCAATGAACCAAATGTGAATATTTTTCTCTTATCATGCTTTATAGCTCTTATGTTGTCTAACAACTATGCACGCAAGATATCATAAAGGTTAAACTCTTCATTTTCTTTCACTATCCTTATTGTTGCTAGAATTGTAGCTACGGATACACTGTTCACTCTATTTGCATGCTGGAACTTGTATCCAAGGATCATAGACATGAATTTAATGTATTTCTCCTCTATGGGCTCAACAGTAATGCCACACTTATCACTCCTGGACTTATATACTTTCTCAACCTATTTTCTAACATCTTTTCCTATTGAAAGAATGGTGCCGGTCTTAGAAAGTCTAGTCATCTCATGAATAAGATTAGTTGTAATACAGACAACAACTTCACCAATCCAAAACAAATCATCATGAATCCTACTTAGTAAGATCTTAATCCATTCTGACTCATTGAATTCATATGTGTGTGTGTGAAAATTGTACCTGATCTGTAGACACAACACTTCAGTAAAACATTAGAGGTTAGTGATAATCAAAATCGTGCAAAATTGAAAGCTATCTAACCAAGAGATTTACTACCTTCTAATAGGTGCGAGATTGATGTTCTCAGATTGTAATCGAGATCAATGACCTAGACGACACCTAAATGAAGGATTTGAATGCAAAAGATGGATATGAAATTGAATGCAATTAATCTATATTTTTGATATTTTCTATACAATAAGAATGATAAAAACTGATATGAATCTATGAATGCTATAGAAAACTAATATGAAATGAATGCTAAATGATCTAACAATGAAGATTCTAACAATGATATAAAAACTATGAAATTCTATGCTAAGATATAAAAACTATGCAATTGAAATTGATCTCACAAAGCTTTGAATTCGCAAGTTGATTCTTTCAAGCTCCAATTGTGCAAATTCTCCAAATCTGATATGCTATGATTCCTGTAGAGTAAGTTTGCAATTTGCGAGATGATTGAGAGATGAATTATGAAGAGCTAAGCCTTGGTTTTATAGAAATCCAGGGCTTTGGAGGTGCATGAGAAAAAAGCTATAAATCACTCAAATAACTCAGGTTGATTTTTGAGTTATTTTTAAATAAAGGATAATTAACTCACAAAAACATGCAAAAGCTAAGTTTTAACTCAAAATAGAGTAGCTTTAATTGATAATTGATAGTTGTCTGCTTTTATGATTGTGCATGTTTTATTTATGAATTAATTTAATAATAAAGTGATTTATGCTCAACTTAACTGCTTTTAAAAATAAAACAATTGATTTATGGGTTAATCAATTATTTAATCAAACTTTTATTAAAAACTATATTATTAAATAATGACAACTTGCTTTAATTAATTAAATAAGAATTTAATCAATTATTCATATGATATTAGATTTATTGTCAAAATTAAATAATACAATTAATAATAGATAGAATTAAATTTAATTACACAATTAAGTGGCAAATATTAAATCTAATTAATTAAATATGAAAATATTCAATTAATCAAACTTTAGGATAAATGTGATTTATTGCCAAATAATTATAAAATTAAAGATAATTATGATGATTAGGAATATTGCTAGGAATATTCCCTGATGCAGAATTTAAGATAATCAATTAGATTTGATGATGTTCAGATGTGCCTTAGATTAGGACTTTGATGTCGATTTCATTCGATTTGTAGATGTAGGAGATTAATGAACTTATAGCCCATTTTTGGGGTGTTACATTTTGCCCCTCTTTGAATTACTGTGCGAAGCGTAGTGGTTCAAAGACAGTCTGTGTTTGATAAAGATATGAAACTAATTCAAAAGATAAACTGATCTCAAGATAGAAACCGATTGAAAGATATTGAGATAGGAGGTCCTGAATGACCAGAGATAATGTTCACTGTAGCAGCGATGAACCTATGATTGCGAAAAAGTGTCAAAATGCCTGATTCTGAACCTTAGGATTGATAAGAAGTGAGTGACCTGTTCTAGACTTGATTGTCTTAGCAGAACTAGCAGGTATCACATTCGAACCCTTCAGTTGCCGAAGAACCAAGGAAAGAACACTATGATCCGATGGTTGCAAAAACTGATACAGTTTACAAGATTAGGAGAATACGAGATTGATATGGATCGACAAATCTGATATGCCCCAAGTGATGATAGATTTTCCCCGAGCGATGAGGACTTTTGATGAATCAGTAACTAGACGTGATTGTTTGTCTTGATCACTGATGAAAGATATTGATAGAATTGATCGATAGAATTTTGATTTACAGACTTTGAATTGATGTGCAATACCATGCCCCCTTCGGGATTAAAATTGAAATCTGACAAGAAAAGTCTGCGTTGATAGTTTAGAAGCATGTTAATTGATTGGAAAAGTGGTTATACACGTTCAAGAGCACATTCTGCATCGTTTAGAGGTCCTAGAGACCAAGGTTGACTAGGTTTGACCATGAGTTGACCATGGTTGACCAAGTTGAATTTTTGATAGTTTGATGTAAGATAATCAGTTAAGTTGAATTTTAGATTTCTGTGATGATGGAAGGTTGATTATGCAAGCAGTGAATAAGATAAATGATCTCAGATTTTGATTTTGATCCCGAAAAAGGATTCTACTTGCTATTTTGTTGGAGGAACCTTCGTGTGAGATTCAGCTCTTGTTAGACTTGAAGATGCGATTTGAAGAATCATTTAAGCATTGAAGTTCGTTTAGCCATTGTGAGATCATGCAACATGCAAAATGCAAAGAGACATGCAAAATGAAATCAACCTAAGACCAAGGACCTAGTCACTGATCATATGTCGATTTGTTATCATCATTGAACTTTTAGGTAACTGGATAAATCAATACAATGCCCACTAGCTATGAAACCATAGACATATGAATATCGATTTGTATGCGCAAGAATCAATACAACACCCACTGGCTCGGCAACCATGGACATATGAATATTGATTTTGTTTTCGGAATGTCGGATTAGATATAAGCACCAAGGCACAAACACCAAGATGACCTGAATATCATGTCCATTTTGATATAGCAATTTGTATAAGCATCAAAACATAAATGTCATGATGACATGAATACACCTTGTGTTGCAAACACATCAAACAGTCAAGAGATCATTCTAAATCCAATGTGAACTACCCGTAGTGACCCTTTATCGTTCACATCCTTAGGCAAGATCGCGTTCCACAGTAGGAGAAAGAACTTACTCAAAAAGACAATAGTTAGATCAAACTACCTTGAATTGTCTGGGTATCAATGGTCGAGGTACGCATGGCCATCCAATTAGAGATAGAGGCTCTTATAGTCGGACACCATTTCAATCTAGAATTTCCAAAGTTGTTAGATTTTCACATACAAGTAGAAGACAAAGAAAATATTATGCCCCCAGTCATCACTCTCTAAATCCTATAAAGGACATCATTGAAGAGCTCGAAGGGACACAATATGCAAAAATCTCAATGCGAATCAGTAAGCATACAAGGAGATAAGAGCATGAAGCACAGATTGTTTTTAGTTTGAGTTTAATTGCGTTGTTATAGATGCAAAATCCTTTCTGGAGATGAGACTGACTGACTGACTCACATGAAGCTTTAAAAGATTCTAACTGGATAGGACACATCTAAGATACATTGGAGGCCATAGGATATGACATTGATTGCCCCCAAGTTTGAACATTGATAGGATACAAACGCTCAAGCTGATTGGTGTACAAATCGACTTATTGAAAACTGGAAATGCAGAAACAAACCGAGAGATATGTACAAACTAAAGCAAGACTGAAAGCTGGGAAAGACCAAGATTGTGCTGATAGATGGAGCATTTGGAACAAGTGGTGCCCGTTTGCCAGGTTTTCACCATCTTGGCAGAGATTCTATTTTTGCTACCAAGGCGCCTGTTTCCAGGTTTTCACCAACGCACTTTTTCTTTTTTTTCTTTTTTTTTTTTGTATTTTTCATTTTTTCAATTTTTTTGTACTTTTGATATTTTTTTGATTTTTTTTGTGAATCATCAAGGCGCCTATTGCTAGGTTTTCACCAAGATGTTCATTTTTTCAGGACTTTTTCTGATTTTAAAGATTTTTTTAGGGCATTTACCAAGCACTGAATGCCTTAGGCATAGAATTTCTTCAGATGGAGAACGTTGATTGGTTCTCAGAGTTGTTCTCCTTCAGTCGTTGAGAGTTGATAGGCACCAGAGCCAAAAGTAGTAGTGATAACAAAGGGACCCAGTCAATTGGGTTCGAACTTTCCCTTGCGTTCTCGATGTGATTGATTTTTAGGATTTTCTCTCAACACTAGATCACCAACCTGAAATTCTCCGTGTCTGACTTTCTTGTTGTAGCCTCTAGGCATTCTTTTCTGATACACTCTGAGATGATCATACGCTACTTGTCTGCGCTCATCTAGTAATTCAAGTTCTTGTAACCTAGACACTCTGTAGTCTTCATCAGTGACAAGTCTATGCATTCTGATTCTGAGTGATGGGATTTCAACCTCAATAGGCAGTACCGCTTCAGACCCATAAACTAAAGTGAAAGGTCTAGCCCCTGTAGGTGTTCTGATACTAGTTTTGTATGCCCAGAGAGCTGGATTCATCATGAGATGCCAGTCTCTTCCTATTTTATTCACTATTCTGTGCAAGATTTTCAAGAGATTTTTGTTTGAAGCTTCAACTTGTCCATTCCCTTGAGGATAGTAGATAGATGACCAATGTTGAGTAATCTTGAATTTGGCACATAAGTCATCTAGGTCCTTATTTTTGAATTGTCCCCCATTGTCTGTGACTATGGAATGAGGGATCCCATATCTGCAAATGATGTAGTTCAGGATGAACATAGAGATCTGTTTCCCCGTTGCTTGTGTTAGAGGAACTGCTTCTACCCATTTTGTAAAATAATCTGTAGCTGTGATGATATGGGTATGTCCATTAGAAGAGTGCAGATGGATAGTGCCTATGAGATCAAATGCCCATTGTTGAAAAGGCCATTGTGTAGTAAAGGGAATTAGATCTCTCCCTGGCGCATGAATCAAGTTGCCATGTACTTGACACTATTGACAGTTTTTAGCAAATTTAATAGCCTCTTTCTCCATTTCAGGCCAATAGTACCCAACCCTAATAAGTTTTCGAGCTAACATTAAACTGTTCGAGTGTGACCCACATATACCCTCGTGGACTTCCTCTAATGCACGTTGAGACTCTTCCCGTTCTAAACATCTAAGCAGTGTACCATCTAGAACTCATTTATACAGATCATTACCAATGAGACATATTGGGATGCGGATCGGATAAGGTTTCATTTCTCAAAACGGTTAAAGGACTCAGTGATGATTTGGTCATGGAGATAGGAGAATAGATTTTTGTAGCAAGATGAGTCATAACCTACAACAGTGCAGATCATGCGGGTTTTAGGGGAGTCATATGCAGGATAGGATAAGGCTTCCACCAAGAACTCATAGCATAGCTCATGTTCAGGCTGCTGTAAGAGAGTAGATAGTGTCGCCATTGCATCAGTAGCCTTATTCTCCATTCTGGGTATTTGCTCAAATGTGATAGAGATGAAGTATTTATTTAAATCATCTACCATTCTCTTGTAAGGAATGAGCTTTTCATCTTTGGTTTGGTACACATCATTGACTTGGTGGATAACTAGTTGTGAGTCTCCATGGATGTGCATCTCTGTAACTCTCCACTTTATTGCCATTTTCATACCATTGAGAAGTGCCTCATATTTAGCAATATTGTTTGTGCAAGGAAATTTTAGTCTGAATGCTTTGGGTATCGGGTATCCTTGAGGAGTGATGAACAATATGCTTGCTCCAGATCCATTTTATGTGTAGGAGCCATCAAAGAATAACTACCATTCTCTAGAAGAGAAGTGCATGATAGAGGAATTAGGAAATTCCATTTGCATGCGTGTATCATCAAACAGTGGTGCTTCAGCTAATTGATCAGCAATGACCTGTCTTTTGATAGCTTTTCTTTCAACATATTCGATGTCAAATTCGCTCAAGAGCATGACCCATTTAGCTAGTCTACCTGTGAGGGAAGCTTTGCTTAGTAGGTACTTCAGTGGATCAATCTTAGCTACCAAATGAGTGGTATGAGCTAACATGTAATGTCTCAATTTCTATGATGCAAAGATCATAGTGAGACAAGCTTTCTCAATCATAGAATAGTTCTTTTCATACGCCACCAATGTTCTGCTTATATAGTAGATGGCTCTTTCCTTTTTGTTCTCATCATGCTGTGCTAGCAATGCCCCCAGTGATGTATCTATTGCGGAGACATATAATATTAATGGCTTCCCATGAATAGGAGGCATTAAGATAGGAGGATTCGAGAGATAATTCTTGATATGATCAAAATTCTTTGCACAATCTTCATTCCATGCAAAGGTCACACCTTTATGTAATGTCTTTGTGAAAGGTTGTGATATGTCGCTAACTGTGATATGAATCTTCTGATAGACTGGACTCTCCCTTGCAAAGTTTGCATTTGACTGATATTCTTGGGAGGTTGCATCTCTATGATAGCTTTCACCTTAGCTGGATCGACCTCAATGCCTTTCTTTGAAACTATGTATCCTAAGAGCTTTCCAGAAGTGACACCAAAAGCACACTTCTTAGGATTTAGTCAGAGACTAAACTGTTCCATTCTGTCTAGGATCATGCTCAAGTCTATTAGATGTTCAGTTCTAATCATGGATTTTGCCAAGGTATCATCCACGTAATCCTCCATTGTTTTATGCATCATATCATGAAAAATAGATGTCATTGCTCTTTGATATGTAGCTCTAGCATTTTTAGTCCGAATGGCATAACATTCCAATAGAAGGTTCCCCACGCACATGTGAAAGCTGTTTTCTCTTGATCTTCTGGAGCAATTTTGATTTGGTTGTACCCAGAAAAGCCATCCATTAAGGAATACATTTCATAGCCCGCAGTCATGTCCACTATCATATCAATGTTAGGAAGTGGAAAATCATCCTTAGGGCATGCTCTGTTCACATCTCTAAAGTCCATGCACACTCTAATTAAACCATCTGGTTTTGAAATAGGTACAATGTTAGAGATCCACTCAGCATAGTCTATGACACGGATGAATCTAGCTTTTAGGAGTTTTTCTAGTTCTACTTTGACTAAGAGTGCAACATGAGGATGCATCTTTCTCAATTTTTACTTGATTGGTTTTACTCCAGGAGCAATGGATAGATGGTGCATAATGAGATTGGGATCCAATCCTGGCATATCTGAATATTTCCATGCAAAGTTGATCTTTTTGTTTGATAAGAATGTAGTGAATTTTTGTTTCTCTTCTTCTGATAGAGATTGTGCTACATGTACCAATTGTGGTTCCTCTGTTGTACCCAAATTGATGGATTGAGTTGGCTCAATCAGAACTGGAGATCTATCCTGTAAATGACTCGGAAGGACATCAAATATCTCATCTGCAGGCGCCTCAGAGAGGTTTTCACCTTTAGATACGTCTTTTATTTTTACTTTTGTCAGTTCTGAGACTGCCACAAAGTGGTTTTCACCCTCAGAACTCTTTTTCTTTTTCTTTTTATTTTTTTAACTAAGATATTTGATGTCTGACTCAGTCATGCTGACACTCGGTTCGCTAATGGAAGTCCTCATAGGCTCGACTGCATTGAGGTAACAAGCAAGGGCATAGTCACTGGAAAAGGTGTAAACACCATGGCTTGGGTTTGTGGAAGTTTGGTCGATAAGATCAGGGCGTTGGATAGTCAAAGCAGGAAAGGCTTGGGATATGGTGTTCACAGATGTGGATATGTCATCATTGGTCCTAACCCAACGCTCAAGTTCAAAGGTGATATTATAGCTCAAAATGTTCAATTTGTGAATAGGCTCAACATCATCATGGGAGTCCTCTTCAGCCATAGGTGGATCAGACACATTAAGTTCATTGTTTCTCTCTAGACCTACGTTGGGTTGAGATACATATTGGTGAATAACATCAATATATTTCTCTGTTATAAGCTCATCTTCTTCTGGAATGGCTCCCCATTCATAGTCATTTGACTCAACTTCTGATTCAGGATCTCTAGGAAATCTTAGAAAATGTGTGAAATCAGGATGAATACCCCAAGAAGGATTACCCTTAGTCTCTGACTTGAATTCATATTCATGGGAATCAGTGTCAGAATAACTACTCTCTGCTTCTGGATCAGTTTTATCACCTTCGAGATTGGCTGGTTCTTGTGGTGCAACCATCTCTTGCCCTACAGTAGGTTCTTGTGTTTCTACTACATTAATTCTTCTGATAGGATCATCTTTATCATCAAGAAGATCTTTGATCTCCTTAGGCAATTTTTCATAGGGGATGAGTTCTGAACTATCTGAATCATCATCTAAGGGTTCTGTCTCTTCTTTCTTGAGAAGGGGTTCTCCTGGTGCAATTTGTTCTATGACATGAGAACAACCACCTTTGAGATGATAGGGTTTCTTCTTAAAGCCTAAGCAACCAGTATCTTTGTTGGCTCTACCAATATGTGAAATGGGTGTCACAAGACCCTTTCCTCTAATTCCTAGAGGTCCTTGACCGGAATATCCCATCTTGGCTATCAATTTGTTTCCTAGACCATATGAATTAGAAGGGATTGTAGGTGCTATAGATTCACTAGGTTGAACAATTTTAGATTCAGAATCCTCTTTATATAGCCATGCCAGCACAGCTTCATCCTCTTCAAATTCTTGTTTGGATACTTGCTCCGCCACAAAATTTCTTTTGTATGCTTCCATAGGTTCCTTAGGTTCTGATTTAGACTGTTTCAAGGATTTTCCATACGACTTAGGTGAGATTGGGAGAGATGTCAGAGACAAGACTGGCTCTATAGTGTATTCTCCCATCCCATTTTCTTTGATATTGATCTCTTTAGCAATGTCATCCATCTTAGATGTGGAAGCAACATTTAGCTGCTTGATGCAAGATTCTCTGTTATTGGGAACAAGCTTATCGACACTTTCCTTCAATGTATTGCAAGTTGTACTCAGATCTGCTGGGATAGTAACCTCCACTCCTTCATAGGGAAATTTCAAGCATTGATGGTACGTAGAAGGAATGGCTTGCATTTCATGGATCCAGGGTCTCCCTAGAAGGATATTGTAAGCCAATGGTAGATCAAGCACCTGACATGTGGTATCTTTGATGACCAGACCCACTCGAATGGGTAAGACAATGGTGCCTTTAGAAGCTCTTTCTTGTTCGTCATAAGCTTTTATGGTGATCTTCTTTCAAGGATCAATATCCATCTCTGAGAATCCCAACTGTGTGATTAAGCTGTAAGAACAAATGTTGAGGCCTGCGCCCCCATCTATCAACACACGTTTGACTTGACGGTTCTGGATCAAGACTTCTATGTGCAAGGGCTGATTATGTGGGTAACTTAGGGAGTTTTCATCTTCCTCTGAAAAGGAGATATATTGCAGAGACGTTAGATGACCAACCACAGTCTGGAACCTGTCTAGATCTAGATCATCAGGAACATAAGAGCTGAGCAAAGCTTTGTCTAGGATATCTCTGTGAGCTGGAGATATTCGGAGTAACTCAAACATAGAGATTTTGGCATTGGTATGCTAGAGTTGTTGGACGATGCTGTAAGATGTAAGTCTTGTATCCTTTGGATTGGAAGATTTCAAGGCAACCTTCTATTTAGAAGCAGATGTGAGATTGAAAGGTATCTTAGGGACATTAGATGAACTTGGTGTTTGTCCTTTCATATGAGCCTGAGCTTGTGATCTGGTAACCACATTAGCTGAGGAATGATTTCTGTCTCTTCGTACAATTGTAATGACATTGCAGCTCTCAGAGAGACATGGTTCAACCATATTGATGACAACATTGTTTCCAGGGTAGGCATAGTTGACTTTTGCCCCCATGTTAGGCTGACAAGTGGAAACTCCCTTGCCATGTTGTGGAAATGGTTCTGTAAATGCTGTGTGATCATTATTGCTGGTAGGATTATCGATCGTGATGTCCCCTTGATCTATCAAGTCTTGAATGGTATGCTTCAAGTGGAAGCATCCATTAATTTTGTGGCCTTTAGTCTGATGGAAAGCACAGAATTCATTATCTTTCCACCAATATGGTTTTGGATCCAGATCAGGTTTTCAGATTGGTGGTAAAGAGATCATGTTATCAGCTATCAGGGTTCTTAGGGCAGATTCCAAAGATTCTCCCAGGGGAGTAAACTTTTGTTTATTATCCCATCATTTGAATGGCTTCTTTGGGAATGGTTCAGTAGATTTTTTCTCTGAAGCTTCAATGGCTTTGGTGGCAAGGGTGAGATTGTAGGCCGGTGCCTTTGATGGGGTGCGGATAGTATCAACAACACCATCAGAGATGATACCTTTGTTTCTATTCCAACTCTTGTTTTTATCTTTTGAGCTAGATCTAGATTCAGACTTGTCCTTTTGAAGTGTGATTTCTCCTTTCTTGACAAGTACTTTCTCAATCTTGATTGCATTATCCACCATTTTATCAAAAGATACATGATCTTGCATTTGTAATGGATAATTGAGCTCTGGAACAAGGTTATTGATAAAGATTTCAAGTTTCTCCATTTCAGGAATTTGTCTAGCATATAGAGAGAACTTCTTTCTCCACCTCTTGAGGAAAGTTAGGAATGATTCCCCTGGATATTGCTTGAGGTTACAGATATCGATCATGGTGACCGGATGTTGAATATTGTAGGAATATTGTTGATAAAACAATTTAATCAATTCCTCAAAAGTTTTGATCGTAGAAGGTAATCTTGAAAACCACTGAATGGATGCTCCTCCCAAGGATCTAGGAAAAAGACACATTAGATAAGTCGGTTCATGCATGAATTCCATGGATTGTGTACAGAACTCTCTAACATGATCTTGAGGATTAGAGTGTCCGTCATATTTGTCATACTTTGGTATCTCCACTCTTTTTGGGAATGGAGGCATATACAAGTTTTTGTCAAACGGGAAAGGACATAGGGCCTCCATGGAGAACTCCTTGGGTTCCTTCTCCTTCTTAAGATTGTTAAATTTGACTTGTATAGCATGCATCTATTTTGTCATAGCTGTGAGTGGAGTTTCTTCCTCATGTGTGATTATATCATCAACATTAAAGTTGGGAGGAAGCTTAGCCCCTTCCTGGGCTAATTGTAAAAAGTATGCCTCTCTATCCACTTTCAAGAAATGCCTCATCATTCTCTTGAATTCATCATCATTTTGACATCGATGGATTTCAGAGGGCATAGGTTCTTGGTTAGCATTATGTTGAGAATGGTGTCCCTGGGATCCTCCTCCTAGAGAACCGTGGTTTGTCCCTGCTTGAGACATGGTAGGAGTTTTTGGGCTCCCTAGAACAGATTGAGGAGGAGTTTGCTGATTACCTCTATGAGTTGATAAAGGAGGTATGTAACCAGTTTTCAATCAACAGTTACCGAGACCGTCATCTTCGTAAATACCCGACTTGATGAGTTGTTCAAGAGTTGGACCCGGGGTATTGGTCAAAAGTAAGTTCTAAGATATTTCTTCTAATTTCTTGTGTGAAGAAGCTCTAGTCTCCACCATTAACTTTGAATGAAACAAAAGAAAAGGACGAAGATAACTGAAGAACAATTTGATTCGAGAAAATTGGATGGCACAACCTTGTCAAGATTATGATAGTTTTGAAGGTCTGATGAGATGTGGGTGAAGGAAACTATGCCCTAGATGTATGGGATAGATCACCCAAAAGATAGCGGACACGAGTTCTCAACACTTAGTCTATTTTTGAAGATTGATTGAAGATTGATAGTTATGACAAGGTTTTGACACGAGATAAAAAGGAGTCAAATTGATCAAATAGAAGACTAGATCAGATTCAAAAGATCAACCTCAGAAAATGGTAGAATGCTCAATAGCTACTGCTCTGTTCCTGACACAATGATATTTTTGACAGATTCTGGAACTAGGCTGGAAACATTGGATATCTTGCAATTTGACAATTTCTGACAACTCTCTTAAATTTTTCCAAACAACACTCTGCAGACTCGTACGACACTGGGTAGTCTATGAAATGATAGTTGCTAAACTCATACGACAGTTGGGTAGCAATGAAATGATAGTTGTAAATATCATACGACAGTGGCTAACAGGATTTTGACTTCCTTGGATTTGCTGGCATGAAAACTCATACGACACTGGGTTCTCAATCATATGACAGATGGGCAATATTGAAATGACATTTGATAGAAAGTCATACGACTTTTGACTTCTTGAAATGACTTTTGACTCTAGAAAGAATTTTACGTCAATTTTTGCAAAATTTAAGGTTTTCAGTTCTGGATTGTTTGCAAATTGTACTGTCCAGATTTTGAAGGTTATACCAGATTTGATCATTTTTAATAGCCAAGTAGATAAACAAACACGCAGAACAGCAAGCAAGTGATTCCAAGCATGTCTGAAAATAATGAACAAGGGCAAAAGCAACCTTGCGCATGAACAATCAAGTGACCAAATTGTGCTAATCACTGAGAGTACTAATTGTGTATGTTCTGAAAAGTTTTGTAATAACACACATATACCTGAGAATGAAAAATTGGCCTCTGTAGGGTTTTTAGTAATGGTTTGACTCTGCAACTTTTATGATTCAAAGGGGTGAACTCCAATCCCGGCGCACCAGGGTTTTGACACAGTCCGAGAACTTAATCTTCAAGAGCTGCTAGGGAGATCTGACAACCCAACAATGAACCATACCCGTGGAGATTTCTTCCACGAGGACATTTATATAGCGGCTGTCACTACCATGGCAAAAATGGCTATTACCACTTGAGGTTCCGTAAACACAGTTTGCCTTGTGAAGGGATTGTCTGCTACGGTTAACCCTCTCTAAAGGTGACTCACAGATTTATACCACAAGGGGACTTGGCTCCAGATTCAAGGTTTTGACACCTCTTCACTTTTAACCCAAACAAAGCAAGCAGATTAATCCGACATGCTAAGACAAAGTTTTGTTCCACCAAGGTCTGTGATATCAACTCCACATGATCTATCAACCTCTCCGAGGAGAGAATGTATCAATCAATAAGAGAAGATGCACTAACCAATTTTGATTCACCAAAGCTCGTGATATCAACCCCACGTGATCTATCAACCTCTCCGGAGAGAGAATGTGTCGATCAATAAGAGAAGACTCATTAACCAAGTTGAATGTGAAACACACTAAGTATCCTCCCTACCTACAAGGATTCTATCATCAAGAAAGATTTCGCTGGGAATCCAATCTCTCAAGAATCACGAATAGTATTCATAGGGCCTAATTACTATGTGAGCACAGATATATTCCCGAAAGCAAATCTACCAAAAGTACCCAAAAAAGTAGAAAGAGGAACACTTAACGCTTAAAGAGAATATGAGATGAGTCCACAAGGTGGAACACTTAACACCTCACACAAGCTAAAAATGAGTCCCCAACTTAGAAAACAAGTGAGTTCCTAAAAGCACAAAAGGGTTGCCAAGTGGAACACTTAACGCTTCTGTCCTGTTGACCCCTCCCCTTTATGGTGCTGAGATTGCAACCACGGGGCGAAAATGAGGGGCCGGTGGATTAGCAAGTCCAATAACCCAAAATAGCAATCAAGATCAATCACACGTATTCTAAGACTACTTAATGAATCCTTAAGGGATCACAACCTAGTATCAAATTATGCAAGTGTGTAGAAAATAGATCAAAAGCATGAAAAGATGCACACAAGTTTGACACGTGAGAGATTTATTTTAAGTCCAAATTGAAATATTATTAGCTTGAGAAGAATACCTTAGATCCAATGCTCTGCAATCCAGAATTTAGCACACGTCTGAAAGTACAAAATTAAGACAAATCAACAGCAAACTGTAAGCGTTAGAAATCAATAATCTAAAAGTATAAATATGCAAATTCTGTGATCAAATGGAAACATTTGAAAATGAAACCAACATGCTTGGATTTGGCTTGGAAAGAGCTTTCCAATGATATATCACACTTAAACTTTCAATACCATATGTGAAAATTTCACAAAAAAAATGGGTGCCAGTTTTCCAGAGGCACGGATTCTGAAAATGCCAAAATTTTCAAAAAAAACAAATTAGAAAACAAAAAGCCAACATGATCAAAATAGGCATAGGCATGATTGAAATGAGCACAGGCATGACTGAAATGTGCCCAGGCATGATTTAAATACTAATAGGCGTGACTGAGATGTGCCCCAGGCATGATTTAAATACTCACAGGCGTGATTTAAATACTGATAGGCGTGACTGAAATGTGCCCAGGCGTGATTTAAATACTCATAGGCATGATTTAAATACCTGTAGGCGTGACTAAAACTGGCATAGGCGTGACTAAAACTGTCACATGCGTGAGAAAAATGCTCGTAGGCGTGAACAAATTTCTCGTAAGCGGCGTCAGATTGCTCGTAAGCGATGTTTTTCCTATTTGCGCAAAAATGACAAAAAGTGAAATTGAAAATATATAAAATTAGATAAAAATGAAGAGAATGAGGCTCAAGGCCCCACGGTGGGCACCAGAAATGTGTGTGTGAAAATTGTACCTGATCTGTAGACACAACACTTCAGTAAAACATTAGAGGTTAGCTATAATCAAAATCATGCAAAATTGAAATCTAATCTAACCAAGCGATTTACTGCCTTCTAATAGGTGCGAGATTGATGTTCTCAGATTGTAATCGAGATCAGTGACCTAGACGACACCTAAATGAAGGATTTGAATGCAATTGATCTATATTTTTGATATTTTCTATGCAATAAGAATGATAAAAACTGATATGAATCTATGCTAATATGAAATTGATATGCTATGAATGCTATTGAAAATTGATATGCTATGAATGCAAAAATAAGATTGATCTCACAAAGATGTCGATTCGCAAGAGCTTTGATTCTTCAATTCCAATTCTCCAGCGTGATTGTGCAAAATATGAGATGCTTGGATGCAAATTTGAGAGATGATTAGAGATGAATTATGAAGAGCTGAGCCTTGTTTTTATAGAAATCCAAGGCTTTGGAGGTGCATGAGAAAAAGCCATAAATCACTCAAATAACTCAACTTGATTTTTGAGTTATTTTTAAATAAAGATAATTAAGTCACAAAAATCATGCAAAAGCACAGTTCAGCTTGAATTAGAAGTTTAGATCAACTTTAAAACTCGAAAAGATGTTGAGTTTCAAAAAGCTAACAACTTGCATTGATTTTCCAATTTTGAGTTTAACTGGTCCTTGAATGTGCACATGGATAATTATGATTTAATAAATAAATAAAGTGATTTATACTCAACTTAACTGATTTTTGAAATAAAATAATTAATTTATGGGTTAATTAACTATTTTATCAAACTTTTATTAAAAATTATATTATTAAATAATGACAACATTCTTTAATTAATTAAATAAGAATTTAATCAATTAAAGATAGGAATTTTGATTTATTGTCAAAATTAAATAATACAATTAATAATAGATATAATTAAATTTAATTAAACAATTAAGTGGCAAATATTAAATCTAATTAATTAAATATGAAAAATATTTAATTAATCAAATTTTAGGATAAATGTGATATATTGCCAAATAATTATAAAATTAAAGATAATTATGATGATTAGGAATATTACTAGGAATATTCCCCGATGTAGAATTTAAGATAATCAATTATGATTCGATGATGTTTAGATGTGCCTTAGATTAGGACTTTGATGTTGATTTCGTTCGAATTGAAGATGTAGGAGATTAATGAACTTATAGCCCATTTTTGGGGTATTACAATATGTAGTCGCATACCCTATGATAGGGTTATCTGTGAGGTGAGAGAATTCATCCTTGAATGTAAAGTCTAGATTAACCATTGATTCCATGTGCGACCTTATCCTATCTAATCCTACAAACTCTTTCTTGTAGTAGATGTAGGTGTGAATATCTTCGACATGAACAACTTCTATCAATCTTGGAAAATGCTCCTTCAAAATCATCTAACACTGACTTGAATGGATTCTTTTTAAACACATATCTCTTCCTTTCTATGACATCAAAGAATATTGGAGTTGCCATTACTTACTTGCTTCAATTCTCAAATAGGGTTCCAAGAGATTTCTGAAATGACGCATCTAAGCTAGGGTTTCACAATAACTTAACTCCCCTTCAATGATGAAATGACTTCAATCCTTCAATACTCAGATGCTATAATCTCATGTTCTCTTCAAAGGATTGATCTTGATTGCAAAAGTGAAGATAATAGATCTTTGGTGACTAATAAATCAAATTTCTACAATTAATGCTTGCCGCTGTAATATGGGTTACAACAGCGAATTCCAATCTTAGTTCTTGTTGTCAGTCAGGCTTTGCGATCTTTCATACTGCATTAACTAACAACCAAAAAACTAAAACCAAAGGCGCACACTCTTAGGGTGATTATACCAGCCGTGCAGGGCTCTAGAGCTTATCTAGCTCCCCCTATAACTATGAGGGTCATTTATCCAGAAGTAGAAGGTGCGTCCATTGCGGATGCATCCACTACTTTTTTAGAAATATTATCTTTCTTTACTTCCATCCAAATCTTGCTCGCATCTTTTGTAGCTTTCAAAAACTTGACTTCTCCAGATTCATTCAATATCGATCCTTGAGACTTATTAGGTCTTTCTTGTCTTTGCACTTGTGATCTGAAAAACTTTGAGATGTGTCCAACCTTGTTACAAGAGTAACAAATAACTAGAGGCCTTGTGTTCCTAGGTGCATTGATGTGAGTTACCATACTACATTGTCTAGCTGTGTGACCATTGTGATTACATATCTGACATGTGATGTTCAGAGGACTTCTAATATTTTGTTGTGGTTGATTTCTCTGATTGTGTTGCATCTGACTTGTTTGATTTGATCTACAATTCATAGCTCTATGACCAAACTTTTTACATGAATAACAATAACCATTGAAACGTCTTACCTCTTTACAATCTCTCGCTATATGTCCATGCTTTTTAAAAGGATAACAAGTTCAGTTTATTGGCTTGCGTTCATCTTTAGGTGGTTTTGTTTTAGCTTTAGTATGATTTTTAGTCTTCTTAGCTTCTGTAGATTCTTCTGGTGCTTTCATTCTTTCTTGCATTGCATTGATTTGAATTTGTGCTTCATTGAATCCAATACCACTGGAATCTCCTTTTATCCTTTGTGCATAAATCTGTGAGTCTAATAGATCAACACTTGTGTGCAATTTGTCAATATGATTCTTGGCTTCTGTTAATTCAGATTCCATCTTTTTCTTGATGTTTTCTAACTCCAATATTTTCAGGTTTGCTTGCATAAGCTCTTCATCCAACTGTTTGTTTTCTTTGATCTTTTCCTCAAAGGATGTCTTGCTATTAGTTAAATGTTCATTTAAATCTTCAATCTGATCCTTCAGAGACATGTTTTCTTCATTCAACTTTTTGACCATTTTTCCCAAATCATTCATTGAACAATCTTTCAAATCTTTTCTTAATTTCTTGATAAATACTTGTGAGCCACTGACCTTCAATTTCAGTTCTTCAATTTATTTTTCAAATCTGTCAAGATCTTCAAGAGCTACTTCAAGATTTTTCTTCAGATGATTCACTTTTGCTAAATCCATGATCTCCTCAAGTGGTTAAACTTCTCTTAGAGGACTAAAGCTCTGATACCAATTGTTAAGAATGGGAACACTGAGAGGGGGGGGGGGGGGGTGAATCAGTGTTCTATAATTAATGAACTTTTTTCTTCTTAAAACTTAGCCCAATTACTTAAATACTAAAATGAATAATAAATCATATAAAATAACCATAACACATAACACAAGATATGATTAGGGAGAAACCTTGGCCAGAGGAAAAACCCCGGTGGGAATTAGTACCCATGAATAATTGTACTAATCTTATGAACTTGTTAAAGTTCCTTTGCCCTGTAAGGAGCAGTCTTTACAATGTTGAGTACAATGACTCAGTTAAGAGTCTTCATAGAAAAAACCCTGTTAGGGGTGAATGGATCACTTCCAAAGCTCACTGCTCAATGAAAAATGCTACAACCTCCTGATAATTAGATACACACTATATTTGGAAGGATGAATTGTTGCTTTGACACTATTGTTTGATCAATTCCTGTAGACACCTAAATTTGATTATATCATTTAGTAATTTTATTTAGCCTTCACCTAGGACATCTTGTTAATTAAATATTATTATTTAATTAATTTATGTCATCCCCTAGTTAATTAATTTAATTAATTAACTATAGTCCAATTAATTATCAAAATGAAAAACCTATAGTCTAATAATTAATTAAATCCCTATTCCTCTATTAATTTAAATGGATACACTTATCTAAATAAATTAATTCATAAAACCCTTTTTCCTCCCACTTGGAATTAAATAAAATATTTAATTCTAATCCTATTTAATTAGCTAAAAACCATGCTTAGCTAATCTAACCCTCCACTCATTCTCTCTCCTCTCAATCCTCCACTTACCCTCTAATCCAAGCCTAATCACCCCTTAAACATTTGCACAATCATAATCCAAGATTAAGAAATGCTAAACCATCTCAAGTCAACCCTCATGTCAACATCACCACATTCTCCAATGCCAAATCATAAAGTCTCTTACACACTCTTACACACTTGTCCCCCTTCACACCTTCCAAAGAGGTCACATTCCTCAAGGATTTGGCCTCTCTTCTCATCCTCCCCCATTGTGACACTTGTCACAATGCTATGCATTTGAGAAAACACAATCCATGTGCTCTCCCTTGGATGCATCTCCACCCTTCCTCAAGTTTGCATGTTGACCGTCCATTCATCCTCCATTTTCATTTATATTGAGCCTCTTCCTCCTTCATTTTGATCCATGATTTTGAGCAAAGTTATAATGCCCTTTTGAAGAGCAAAAGCATCCAAAGCATCCTTATTATGCCAAAATATCCATTGAAGCTTGAGCATTAGCATTTGAGCACACATTCCATCCTTGGACAAAACTTCTACAACTTGGAGATTTCTTGGGTTTGTGAGATTTGCATTCCTTTGGTTTTGTCTTCATTTTGTGGGTCTTAGCATAAGTGTTTGTTTAGATTATTTTGTTGAATGCTAGCTTAGTTTGGTATTCTTAGACATTTCATTTTAGGTACTTACATTTTGGCACACCCGGTGGGACCCACTTCAATGGTCATTTCTCTTCATCTTTCTCATTTTTCTTTGCAAAACTAACTTGAA
Organism: Chamaecyparis obtusa; assembly: GCA_027943335.1. Taxonomy (NCBI): domain Eukaryota; kingdom Viridiplantae; phylum Streptophyta; class Pinopsida; order Cupressales; family Cupressaceae; genus Chamaecyparis; species Chamaecyparis obtusa. The sequence goes on along the minus strand of BSBK01003233.1, from coordinate 914,913 downwards.
TACTAAAATTTTTTGTTGTTTGAGTGTGTTGCAAGGGTTTTTTTGGTATTTTGTAGGTTTAGGGCCGAAGAAGACACATTTCCATCACCATTCCCACCTTTGGATTTTACACAGCATCAACATCCAAAAAATTCTCAGTTTTATGGGAATGCTGGTATGAACATGGGAATGCTAATTTGGCTACAGGAACGCTTGTACGGATTGCGGGAATGCATTCCTACAATGAAACTTTCATTTTTCCCATCTTTTTCCTACTCTATGTCCCGACTTCACCAATGACTAACTGTACCCTTTTTGCAAGATTGCATTCCTGCAATGTGGGAACGCGCGTTGACCAGGCGGGATTGCCGGTGTACTTTTTGTAAGCCGTACAACATTTACTATTGTTTTATTTTTCTGCCTTCATTCATGCAATGCGAGATTTCTATTTGACTATTGCGGGAACATCGTTTGACTTGGTAGGATTGACTATTAACCCTTTGTAAGCTGTATGACCCTGTCATTTTTCTTAAGTTTTTGCCTTCATTCCCACAACACAGGATTGACAGTTGACTTGCGGGAATGCTGTTTGACTGTGAGAATATGTCTGTAGGAATCGAACTCTATTTGCATTTATTATTCTATCATTTTTTTTTCTGTCTGACAGTCCGTAGGAATGCCAGTACGACCTCTGTAGGAACGCAAATTTTCTGTTGTAGGTTTGTAGGTCTTTGCGGGAACGCTGGTTAAATTTTTTTAAAATAGAATTAAATCATTTTGTTTTGGTGCATTAAAATGAATAGTGTATGCCTACACAACACTTCACCATTTCGATTTGGGCATAAAATGAACAAAAGTTAAAATTGAACAAGGCAAACATCACACTTCATTTGGTGCTTAAAATCAACAAAACTCAATCTTGAATGCATAAGGGACAAAGAATCAATGCAATGAACACTTCATTTGGTGCTCAAAATTTATCAAACAAAGTCTTGAATGCTAAGAGGAGTAACACTTTCTTTGTTTTTTTGTAAAGTAACTCTCTATTTTCCAAGCATTTACCTTTCAAAAAGAACCTTGCATGCTAAACATGAGTGTTTGATGTTCTAGGATAGAAAACACTTAGTCTAAACTAGGTTCAATTTGGAATGAATACTTCTTGGCGTGTTTGAAGGAGTGTTTTTCAACACTTCCTTAGAGCTTTTCATTTTTGCATAAACCTTGTTAAAGTAAGCAACGTGGAAGCAATCCACTTGTATCTGTATCCTCTCCCCTTGCCTTCACAGATCTTGGGTGAAGAGAAAGATCAAGTCTGATTGACAACACTTCTAGTGAGACCTATCTAGAGAGAAGCACTTCCTCTTTAGAGAATGACCTCAAACCAGTAATTCCCCAATCGGTATATATATAAGGTGTTGAGAAAACTCTCACCTTATCCTCTCAAGCTCAAGTGATACATGTTGATGGTAGCCCGAGGTAGGTGAATATCCCTATGATTTTAGCATGGTCAACTAGGCTCTTAAGTGAGTCACATGTGTATAAACTGATTGGGGGGATGCCACAGACCTTACTAGACGCCATTAATTAGAAGCCTACCTGATCTATTTCCAAAAGTATCATAATCTTTGTGCAAGGACCGACCCAAGTGGTTTCTTGGGTCGCTTGAAGATTACTCACCATATGTATTCCTCTTTTGGGATATCAAGCTGTGGGCAAAGGTTGTGATACTAGCCTGTCTTATAGGTAGGAATTACTTGTATGTGTTCTCGAAAGTGATCAGACCTAGTGAAAACATCTATTGAACATACACAAAATCAAAATTACAAATTTCTTTTTCCAAGAGAGATCATCTACTTGTTTCCCGCAAGATTGCTTTGTCTCTTGTGAGGACTGTTTGTCAAGACATACCCTGAAAGAAAAACCCAGTTTGTTCGAAACCAAGCCAAAGGCATACTTATCATAGTCACTTCCTAGCTTGATCCAATCCAGTGTCCTGAGAACAACTACATTTTTATGACGTATGATCGAGACTATAAAGCACAAGAAAGCTAAGTTACCCATCCCACATGCTTATCGAGAGAAGAAAGTTGCAGAAAGAAAGCTTAAAGATCATCAGCATATTGTCACTGTAGCCCGCGAAGAAGAAAAGTACCAAACCCAATTGGATAACATACAATACAATGCAAGAATTAAATAGTTTTCCTTTCAGATCTGAGTTCATCGTCGCTTTGTCAGATTAGAGAGTGAAGACTAGTAGGCACAATCTCCTCCTTTTTCAAAACTGTGAAAGTTGTCTCAGCATCCCTTCATCTTAGATAGTCCCATAGGAACATTTACATCATCCTTTAGGAAACATCATATGGCATCATCTCCTATCTGAGTCCCAAGATTGCCATCCAAAATCCCCAACACATCCAAGGACTCACCTTGAGTTTTCCCAACCTCATCCTTAGAATCAAAATCTTAGCCACGCCCTTTGACTAAGCATTGTCTAGGGTAGCTATTACTTGCTCTTGTGGACCTCATCATCTCGATCTGGAGATTGGTTGATGTCAGTAAGGATCCCATCATCGAAAGATCACAAGTCCATCCAAGGGCGACAATCCCACATATTTTGATACCACATCAAGAAAGGTAGCTCATCACGATCCCTTAGAGAAATCCACCATAAAAAATCATTCATCATATGTAATCCTACATCTAGGTTATTGTCAACCTCATCCCAATCTAGAAAATCCTCATATGCATTCTCCCCCATCTTAGGACTTCTACATTTTCATGCCTGCTATGACACGATCAAAGAAAAGAAAAGAGATGGATGCCAACCAAGCCACTAGCTCAGTAGACCCAAATGATCTCATGGGGGTGATGGTGATGTATGACCCCCAAGCACCAATAATTCAGAACATGTGGGAAGATCCTAGCGCGACACCTACCACCAACTCCATGGAGGCTTTCATGTGCCTCCTAGGACATGCACAAATGGTAAGCACGATCATTGCATAACATCGTCTTGCTATCTTGGCGAACTATGTGTAGGAGGGTATTCCCATTCCACCATAGTTACGCACCTTTGACCCCACAAAACCCTACCATATATCCACCAATGCCGACCCCTTTGTCATCCAATAAATCCATGATCTGACCATGCAAGTATCCCATACAACTTTAATCATCTCCCATCTCTTGCAACCCAGTGTAACTCAAAGCACACCCCAAACCACACCTTTCTCCATTATGGGTGTGACACCCCTGCCCGCTTCTGCATAATTAGCCACATAAACACCACCCCCCATGCAGGGTGCTACATAGATGGTCCCTCCACCTGTCATAAGCCAAACTCTAATTTCAACGCCCCTTTCACAAGGAACAACACAAGCCATCCCATCTGCATCCACCCAGGCCATTACATAATCTCAATCCACGCAAGTTCCCCCTCCCATGTTTATTGCCAGCATGCAGGCCCAACAAGTCACCTTCATGACAAGAATGCTGCCCATGATATCCCAAAATCCTCCACTTGCATCGCAAAACCCCACATTTACAGCCTCCTCCGCATCACAACCCCCAACAAGGCTTGGTGCCCCTTGGAGCCTCAACCAAGCACAAATGAATGCCATGAGCATACCCACACATGGAAACCTATTCCAAACAAATCCTCAACAACCAAAAGTAACGCAAAAACCACCCCCTTTCATTGTGTCTTTCCCCACATTTACCAACTACTTGTCTATGCCATCAATTGCTCAGCAAACCATTCCTCCATAATCACAGCAACTCAGCAGTACTCATCCCACTAACTCCCATATACAACCACCCATAGTGCACACCTAAGCCACTATTCCCCCTCTCAGTAATGCAGGTATACACCCATATTATGTTGGCCAAGGTCATCACCAATCCCAACCACAACCATTCTATCAACCTCCCCCACAACAACATTACTTCCCAACATCCCAAACCAATCCTCTCATCCCACAGCAGCAAGCCATGCCATATCCCACCCCGCAACATACACCCACCTTACATCAACAATACATCACCTAGCAAGCTAGCCATAAGACATTCCAGATGGCCTTTTTAGCTGGGAAATCCCCATACCCTAGCTCACCATATCCTTTGCATATCCCTCCATATTCACCCGTACCATCAGATCTATTCTCAATGGGAGTACCCGCTCCAACACCTACCAAATCAGAATGGGAAGAAATGAGGAATGCTATCAAAGAACTCAAGACTGGTACCAAGGCTAAAACAATCAAGTTTGAGGAGGTCTGTCTGTATCCATTTGCAGATCAATCATAGTGATCCCCTTCCCTAAGCATTTTGAAACACCAAATTTTCACAAGTATAGAGGGAGGGTGATCCCATCAGCCATGTCAAAGAGTTCTACATGGCATGCCAAGAGGTGGAATTCAAAAACATATACCTCATGCACCTTTTTCCCAAGAGTTTGGGAGGACCCGCCCTTGAGTGATTCTACAAAATACCGTATGGGTCTGTTTCCACATTCCTAGAACTTTTGGAAACATTTGTATCCCAATATGCACAGAACGTTGAGAATGAGCTCACCTTATTGGACCTGTGCAATACCTAGCAAAAGGGGGGTGAAACTCCAGCTGACTACCTACAACGATGAAAAAATCTCACCACGAGATTGTCATACCAACCACAAGAAAAGCACCTTGCCAAGATATTCATTGATAATCTTCATCTGAAGCTATCCCACTTTATGAAAATGAACTACATTCAGACTTACCAAGATATCAAGGGAAAAAGGCATGGACATCGAATGGGCTCTTTTGGACGATGGTAGCATCAAACACTACAAGGAAAGCTCTCAGGATAGACCTAACAATGACCGTTCTCAATACTAGAATAAAAATAAGAACGTGGTCATAGAAGGAGCCACAAACACTTGGAATGTCCAAGTTGTTGTAGCAGGTCCCAATCCCCCTCCTCCAACATACCAACAACAAGCACCCATGTATCAACCACAAGTACCTATCTACTAGCAACCACCCTATCAGCCCCCTGCCAATCAAGCCAATGCTATATATTTACTCAAGGATGAAACAAGCCTCGTGTCCAGAATGACCCAAAGCACACTTTTACACCACTTGGAGAACCCATGGATGCTATCTTCCATCGTATGGTTAGTGCGAACCTGGTTGTGTATCCGTAGACCTAGCCCTTTGATGATTTGATACCCAAGCCAGCCTGGTACAAGGACAATCAGTCCTATGAATATCACCATGTTAAGGGACATGCTACCATGAAGTGCATGAAACTCAAGCACTATGTCCAAGACCTCATAGATAAAAAGGAGATCACAATTGATGCCCCATCCTAGGCATTACCTAATGCAAACCTACATATCTATCAAAATGTGTTTCCTAAACATAATGCTGGAAAGAATCAAGCCAATACCAACCCTCCCATAGACCAAGGCAAGGGCAAAAAAGGTGACCATGGTGATGGAAAAGATTATACCACTACCTACATCAACTACGATAAATTTATTGGTTGTATTTCCTAGGTCGAGCCCACTGTGAATGTGATCCATGTCAAAGGTGCTGACAATCAATGTGCAATTACTACCCATTAAGGCCAGATGTCTATTGCCGGTGCGAATACCATGACCATCCCTAGTGCTCAATATAACCTCCTGGAACACCTTGGGAACATGCTAGCACAAATCTCCATCCTTGACCTCTTGTGCACATCTCCCCTCCATCAGGAAGTCCTCAACGATGCCCTCCAAGAAACCCATGTCCCTATAGACATCAACACCATCCAATTCAAGAATCTTGTAGGGAACTTATCCACACCATCCACCCTCTCTTTCCAGCCATCTGACATACCATCTATTGAACTAGACCATAATCTCTCCCTCCATATTGATGTCATGATCAATGACTTTTCCATCAAATGGGTCATGATAGATAATGGTTCGACCCTGCATCTTTGTACGTTAAAGTTTATTCAGTAGATCGGCCTCACAAAAGTAGACATCTCCCATGACGTGATCACTATCAAGGCCTATGATAATCTAGAGTGTACCTTTGAAGGTACTATTTTGTTGCCAATCAATATTTGTCTTGTCACCTAGGACACAATATGCCACGTTGTTTATCTTGACCTCCCTTACAACATCCTCCTGGGTCATCCATGGATCCACTCCATTCAAGTAGTACCTTTCACCTATCATTAGTGCATCAAATTCCCATACCAAGGCACTGAAATCACCATCCATGTAGATCCCCAACCTTTCAAATACTATCATGCAATTGAAGCCTCATTCCCCCACTCCACTCACTGTCCTGGAATTGACATTGGCATGTCTATCGCCAGCTCCTAATCCCATTACAATCCAAAGACAATCCTCACATCCACCCTTTCCTCCATCAAGATCAACAACAAAGGTTACAGAGAATATAGTCTTACCGATGCTTTTGCAGTAGGGACTCTCCCCTAGATCTGCACACACAAGGGTGACCCTGCCACCAAACCAAGGCTCCTCAGGAGGGTCCCACAATAAAGATCATGGGAACATATTCATTTGTTTCTAATAGAATCTTAAATGGTCAGGAGTTAGCCCCAAATATTAGCCAATGGCTGTATAAAGATCCTCCACCTCCAGATACTGAGTTCATTGGATACTTCAAAAATAAATATTCCATACCGCACAAATGGGCAACCGAACAATGGGACTATCAAGGAGGATGTCTAGGACCCAATGAGGCTAGATTGAAAAACTCCATGGAAGCCTCTAAAAATCCACAAACTCGAGGCCTTAGCTTTGAACCCCCTTGCCTGCACGTGCGAGGACCCGATGTTGTGACTAGGGGCACCAATTCACCCAACGTAACCCTTTTGAATATCCAAGACAAAATCATGGAAGTCGAAGACATCCCAGAAGAGGAGGAAAAATGGTCCTATGATGATATCTTTTACGATGAAACTTTTCTAGGCAATTTTGTCCTCACCAACTCACCATCAACCTCATTGACCTACCCCTCATTCATCCCAACCTCATAGATTGGGACCAACCAAGTGTGGTATATAGCAATGAGTTCTGAAGTAAAGAAGCACTCCTAAGGTTCACGGGTGCCATAGGTCAACAACCAGAATGGGGGCATGAATTGACCAAAGTATATCAGCTCAACCCGAAGGGATACTTTGGGGAAGAGAAAGTCTCTAGCCGCAAAAATAAAAATAAAAAAGAAAATAAAGAATCCTCATGTGAAAACCCCTCTAGGGCACATCCTAATTCAAAAATAGTAAAAATAAAGGGTGTATCAACCAGTGAAAACCTCTTTGAGGCGCTAGAGGATGGAGACTTGCCTCTTTCTCCCATCCAAGATTACCAGTCAAAATAATCATCTGTAGTCATTGAAGAGACTAAACTAGTCAATTTGGGCATAGAAGAAATCCCAAGGATCACCTATATTTTTGTGTCACTAACGGAGGGAGAGGAATTGGCCCTTATGGCTCTTCTTCAAGAATCGATCATAAATTTTGCATGGTCATATGCTCACATGCCTGGACTCAACCCAAATCTTGTTATCCACCATCTCATAGTAGATCCTGATGCCAAACCAGTCAAACATAAGCTAAGAAGAATGCATCCAAAAGTGGCCTTGTTAGTGAAAGCAGAACTTGAAACACTTCTCCAAGAAAAGATCATCAGAGCCATTGACTATTTATACTGGATCTCCAACATGGTGCCTTTTACCAAGCCTTCGGGCACCATAAGAATTTGCACTAACTTTAAAGATCTCAACAAGGCATGTTCGAAGGATGATTTTCCACTCCCCAACATTGATATGATCGTAGCTCTCACTGTTGGTCATGAGATGCTGTCACTGATGGACGGCTTCTCAAGGTAAAATCAGATCAGGATAGCCAAAGTAGACCAACACAAGACAACATTCACTATGCCATGGGGCACCTTCTGTTATAACATGATGCCATTTGGACTTTAAAATGTGGGAGCTACCTATCAAAGAGCGATGACCGTAATCTTCCATGACATGATCCATAAGATCCTTGAGGACTATGTGGATGACATCCTAGAAAAATCCAAAATGTGACACGAACACCTTGATGTCCTCGAAGATGTGTTTGACTATCTGCACAAATATGGTTTGAGATTAAATTCAAAGAAATGTGTATATGGTGTGACATCCGGAAAACTTCTGGGGTTCATTGTATTCAGGCACGACATAGATATTGATCCCAAAAAGGTAAAATCCATTATAGAGATGCCTCCCCCCTAGAACTCTCAGACAGTTAAGGAGCCTACAAGGAAATTTGTAATTGGTCTGGAGGTTCATCTCCCAACTGGCGGATAAATGCTAGCTATTCACACACTTGTTGAGAAAGGATACTACCTTCAAGTGGGATCCTATATGCCAACATAGCTTTGAGAACCTTAAATAGTACTTGGAAAATGCACCTATCCTTGTGCCACTGACTCTAGGTGAGCCCCTCATTTTGTATATATCTGCCACAACTACAACACTGGGGGCACTCCTAGCCCATCTTGATGACAATGGAAAAGAGAGGGCCATTTACTACATCAATCGTACATTGGTTGGCTATGAACTAAACTATTCTACAATGGAAAAGGCTTGCCTAGCAGTGGTCTTTACCACCCAAAAGCTTTGTCACTACATGCTTAGTCATATGGTAAAGCTGATCTCAAAGGTTGACCCTCTCAAGTACTTACTTTCAAAGACCACACTCATAGGATGAATAGAAAAGTGGGTAATGCTTCTGAGCAAATTCAACATCCAATACATCGATCAAAAGGCCATCAAGGGACAAGTTATTGTCGATCAGCTTGCAGAAGCTCCCTTAGTCAACGCATACCCTCTAATAATGGAATTCCCAGATGAGCATCTTTGTATGGTCGAAGAACAACCCTAGTGGAAGTTATATTTTGATGGCTCATATACATCACATGGATCAGGGGAGGGGATACTGTTTGTGACCCCTCAAGGAGATTACATCCTAAAATCCTTCAAATTGGGATTCACATGCATGAACAACATTTCAAAATATGAAGCACTTGTTGTAGGTCTTAGAACTGCCATCCAATGGAATATCACAAAACTACAAGTCTTCAGAGATTCCCAATTAATCATCAAACAAGTCCTTGACGAGTTCTAGATAAAAGATGACAAGCTATTACCATACAAAGAGCTCATGGATAAACTCAAGGAACATTTTGTCAGCATACAATTAACATAAGTGCCGAGACTTCAAAACAAGGCAGCTGACACCATGGCCACCATTGGGTCACTATTGGAAATCCCCTGTAACATGACACAGTATGAGTTTCTAGTTGAGCAGCTACACACACCCGCTTACGAGAATGCTGACTCCAAAATGGTATGCATCTTGGTTGGTCCTCAGTCCCCATGGTACCATGATATTCATGCTTATCTAAAGAATGGTATCATATCTCCTCACCTCACAAACACCCAACGCCAGAACCTTATTCACAGAGCATCCTGCTACACTCTTGTAGCCAACACCCTATATCATTGTGGGTACCATAACATCCTCTCCCACTATTTAGACTCAAACGAGGTCACCTTGGATTTACAAGAGGTTCACACTGGTATTTGTAGTGCTCACATGAGCGACATCATCCTTGCAAAGTAGTTGCTTAGAGTTGGGTATTATTGGCCGACAATAGATCATGACGCATGTGAGTTTGTAAATAAATGTCTGCAATGTCAACAACATGCCAATCTGATTCATGCACCAACACAAGAACTACAACCCATTGCACCTCCATGGCCCTTTTCATGTTGGGGTTTCAACCTTACGGCATGATCCACCCTCATTCCTCTGATAGACACAAGTACATTATAACGACTACTGAATACTTCATGAAGTGGGTCGAGACAATCCCTCTCCACGTCACTACAGGTGTCCAAATATCCAAATTCATCCTCTACCACATCATTTTCCACTTCGGCATTCCCTCCACCATCTTCACAGATCATGGCTCTCCATTTTAAAATCAGCACATCAAAGGGTTTTGTGACTAGTTCCACATCCACCAATGCTTTTCTAGCCCATATTTCCCACAAGGAAATAGTCAAGTTGAGGCAACTAACAAAACCATCCTAAAAATCCTACAAAAAGTTATCAATGATTTTGGCCCTGACTGACATTTGCAAATCAATCCCACCCTCTGGGCCTATCACACCTCATTCCGTACCCCTATAGACACCACCCCATACTCCCTGGTGTATGGTGTTGAAGCCATTCTGCCAATCGAGGTTGAAATCCTCTCACTGCATGTGTCCATGAAGAACTACATCACAGATGAAGACTATCACGTGGCGTGCCTCACCCAGCTGGACTTGCTCAAAAAAAGAGGCAACGGGCCTATGATCACCTAATTATGTACCAAAACTATCTCAAGAGGAGCTTCAATAAAAAGGTACACCCCCGACAGTTCCAAGTGGGCGACCTGGTCCTAAAATAAAATTAGAAAGTAGAGGCTAATCATGAAAAGAAAGGGAAGTTTGAACCCACCTAGTTGGGTCCCTATGTCATGAAAACTTACTTTGGCTCTGGAGCTTATCAATTTTCTACACCTGAAGGAGAGCCTCTCAATGATCCCATTAATATCATAGATCTGAAAAAGTTCTATGCCTGAAGCATCAATAAAGATCCTAAAAATAATCCTAAAAATTAGAAAAAGTCCTAAAAAAATCCTAAAAATAAAAAAAGTCCTGAAAAAATCCTAAAAATTGAAAAATGCCCTAAAAAATCATCATCCTGGTGAAAACCTGGTAAACAGGCACCTTGATGAATCAAAAAAATCAAAAACATGGAAAAAAGTAAAGAGAAAAATACCATCCAATGGTGAAAACTTCGCAATTCAAGTGCCTTGGACAAGTATGTTGGTGAAAACCTGGAAAATAGGCACCATACATAGTGGACCGTATCATTATCTATCAAACTCCTGTTCCCCCCATCCTACTCCACTCACTATCACTTGCCATCCCGTTTCATTCATCCCTTGTTCCCAAGGTGTTATTCCCATTACACTAGCACACGAGACTCACTATCCTACTTCCTACAATGCTGTACATACCCCCTATATATAGTGTCTCCATCTTGTACATGTCATTTTGGTCTCTCCCAGTAGTACCTTTTGATCACAAAGTACATGACCCGCAATGACCACAATATCAACAATGTTCCCTTAGCAAGTATCCTGCATCACTGTGATTCTCCAAAGGTTGTCTGTTTTCCCATCAACAGTTCCCAATGTAGTCAATACCCATCAACAAAGTCCTTGTAGTATGCATCCTTCCTCCATGTCTAACCTAATCTCAACATCCACAGTTGGTCGATCTCTTTTGGCAAAAGGACATCTTTTGTCTTATCACTTTGGTTTCAGTTTGCTTGTTTCATCTTTTCAGTTGATTTTGTGATCTCAGTTAACTACTCCCCTTAAGGCCACCATGATCATTTATATCATGGTGTGCTACAACATGAGGCGTTATTCTAGGGCAAGGTTTTTAGTGATCTTTTGTTTCTATCTGTGAGTCAGTCAGACATGACCCTTGTACATTTCACTTGTGACCTCTTGGGTTACTTGGTGCACTTGGAAAATGTTGTTTGTTTGTGGGTTCCTCCTGCATCATTTCCACCATGCTTCCTTCTAGGTGCACGCGTGATGCTGGGGCAAACCTTGCGTGTCTTTTTCATGTCAGTCCTATGCAATGCTAGCAACATGACCTCAAGTTCCTAGTAACTGTGGTACTCCCTTTTGTTGCTATATCAAAATAAGTGCTCAAAACTACATGGTGGTGTTCCTCTTCAAAACACCCCATGCTCAAGCATCACTAAACATCCTCCAACCTATCAACATCCAAGCAAAATCTCACATCATCCCTATCTAGTGTCAAAATATCATCCTAAAGAAAATCCCCCACAAACATCCTCCCTACACCCCATGTTTCACCCATCTTCCCCCCATAAACACCTCGTCATGATGCAAACTTATCCACCCCTCTCACCTCATGTTCTTGACCTTTGGATTGTGATTGTGCAAATATCCCCTTTCACCCATTATCCCCTCCCTCCCTCCCTCAGTGAGGGTGCAGTTAGGCAGTGATATGTTGTGCCACCTCTTACACCTCACCCTTGACCTCCCATCTGCATTCATATTTTCCCATTCACCTTCCTCACATGCATGCATTTCATTCCCCACCCCTACCCTAGGTAGCATTATGTCATCTCATCCTACATTCATTCATTATCTTGCATTCATTAGATTCATTTAGATCTATTTCATATCATCCATTTATATCTTGCATTCATTCAATTCCTTAGATCCATTTCATATCATCCATTTTCATCTCGCATAGTTATGTCATGTCATATCATTTATCATCTTGCATCATTATACATATCATTTTAATCTTGCATAGTTAGAGTTCATTTTAGTTTCATTCATATCTTTGATTTCATCTCATGTTCGATTGATTTTAAATCTTGCATTGTTAGAGTTCATTTTAGGTTCATTCATATCTTTCATTCATCTCATGTTAGATTCATTTTAATCTTGCATAGTTAGAGTTCATTTTAGGTTCATTCATATCTTTCATTCATCTCATGTTAGATTCATTTTAATCTTGCATTGTTAGGGTTCATTTTAGTTTCATTCCCATCTTTCATTCATCTCACATTAAATCCATTTTAATCTTGCATTGTTAGGGTTCATTTTAGGTTCATTTCTTATCTTTCATTCAATTATCTTAGATTTATTAGTTCATTTGTTATCTTGCATTGTTAAGTCATTTTTTATCTTGCATTGTTAAAACATATTACATATCCATAAACCACTACATTTCATCATAACATACATGCATCATACATCAAAAGCATTTACATCACATCCTACATGTACAAAGTCATCAAAGCATGCATCTCATATATATATATATATATATATAAACCATCGCAAAGAATAAAGTACATGTCCCAACCCAAAGCATGAAAGAATAAATGTCTGTTTGAGTCCATGACCATATCAAAAGTATAGATATACATATACAATAGGGACTATGCCCTCCATCAATAAATAAATCAATAGTACATGATCAAAATCGTAGCATATCACTGCTATCTGCCTCTCTTGATGGAGACTGCATATCAAAATCCCCATCTAAGGGGTCTACCTCTGGTGGTGCTTGTAAGACTGGCGGCCTACCCACTGTGCCCTATATATCTATGATCTATACATCTCTAGATACCTAGACAACCCCTATGTCCATCTCTATCCCTATACCTGTCTCTGATCCCTCAACCTCCGCCATCTATACCAAACCACCAGCTGAGTGCTGCTAACTCTGTGAGTGGCCCGACGACAACTCCCTTGCCTTGTCTTGTGGCTGCCACTAGCCCTTTTCCTGTGGCTACCACTAGCCCCTATCCTTTGGCTCCCACTATATCCTGACCCTATGACCAATGGATGGCTTAGATCCTTGTAGTGTTGCACTCACTATGGTGGCACTGTTGCATAGTACATCCCCCTGTACCATCCAATCTGCTCCCCAAGCTTGACTAGCTATCACTGGAGGTGAGATACCTCCCCTGATCACTCATGGAACCCCAGTGTGGTGGTGTCCCTCTCCCCTAGTAGTCAATCCCACTCTAACCACAAGCTATCTCTCTCAGCTCTCAGGTTGTCCCTCTCTGCCACTAATGCATCCCTCTCCCTCCGTAGCTGCTCTCTCTCCTCCACTGTCATCAATCCCTCTGATATGGATTGTGCTAAGAACACAATCAAGCTATCTCTCTTGAGTCAAGATGTCTCTCTCCACTGCCAAGAGGTCTCTCTCCCCTCTCAAACCATCTCACTCCCCTTGTACATCCCAGAGCATCTGGGTCATCCTATCATGTGCAGCCTGCAATGAGGCCAGGCGCCCTGTTGTATCATCCCCTCCTCTCTCGATGACCCTACCCCTACTGGTGGTGGTAGCCCCACTAGTGGTGGTCCTCTCAGTGGTGGTGGCCCTACAGGTATCTATCCTATGGGTGCCTATCCCCCCCTCCTCCATCTCCTCCATCACCTCCATATCCTCCCCCATCTACATCCATCTCATCCCTACCTCCACCTCCGTCTCCACCTCCTCTCCCCCCTCCATCTTTGTCTCCATCTCCTCCTCTCCCTCCTCTATCCCTGCCTCCAATCCTCACCCTGTCTCCACCTTCAATCCTCCCCCTCCCTCTAAATCCCCTCCTCCCCCGGTCCCTATACATGGGTGCTTCTCCCTCCCCATCTGGTAATCCTGATCTCCCCACTGCCCTAGGTGTTTGGAACTAGGCATCATATTCTAGTGTAGTCCCTGGATTCACCAACCCACTGACCCAATCCCACTAAAATGGCTACATGGCTTGATAGGTGGCCAAAAACCCTCCCCTGTCTAATGACACCCCAAACTTTTATATCCTCTCGCAAGTGGTCCACTGATACCACTGCTCTAGATCTGGTATATCCTAGCTAAACACAAACTAGCATGAGGTCTTGTTGGGCCTATACTTCTCAACAATGTAATCCCACTGCCCTATCAGATGTGTTGGCATCATAGTGTATGGTAGCTCCTATGCATCCTCTACCCATAGTGCTTGTCCAAGGTATGGAAACCATGTGATCCTATCTCGTATGCCATCCAACATCTCCCTTCAAAAGTTAGTATCTTTACTCTCCTGATATGTAACCAAATCCCCCATCTATATGCTGCGGGCTCCTTGGCCTGCCTATCCACTTAGCCTAAGGGTCGTAGCACTACTATGTGCTCCCATGCCCAAATCTGTAAGAGGGAGGAAAAACCAAAGCTCCTCCCCATAGTCCCTACTCTATGGTACACTATCTTATGTAAGTCCTGATACATCTCTGCAAGCATCAAAGTCCCCATGGTGCTGGTACCCCCGCATCAACAATATGGACAATCATAGGAATCAACACTAATGTCACACTCTTCCCACCTGTGTTTGGGGAAAGATACCTCGACACTTGTCCCAACAAATAAAAGTTCACTTGCCATGTTGTTGGCACCGCTGCCACATGTTGTGCTAATGCCAGCTACCCGTGCAACAAA
The DNA here is from genome assembly GCA_027943335.1 of Chamaecyparis obtusa. NCBI lineage: Eukaryota > Viridiplantae > Streptophyta > Pinopsida > Cupressales > Cupressaceae > Chamaecyparis > Chamaecyparis obtusa. The sequence continues at coordinate 899,791 of BSBK01003233.1, read as the reverse complement.
ATCAACACCACACCTAGCCCTAATAGTGGGGCCACTACCTATGCCTATGTGTATACCCCTGCTACCATAGGTGTACCTCACATTGGTAATTGAAAGATGCAATATACATCCTCCAAAGTCACGATCATCTCCCAGTAGGAAGATGAAATGTCCCCATCTTTGAGTGCCAATGCTCACAGAGTGCTATCACCAAAGCCATGAAAGTATACTTCTATGGCATCTGTGCCAGATATCCCAGTCCTAGCACATCCACCTAAGCCCAGTCTACTGGTGTGAACTGCTCTCCTATCACCAAGACCACCGCGTGTTGCTCTCAACTCATTAGCTAATCCACCAACCACTACATCCAAGCCAAGCCACTATGTCAGTTTTCTGCTATACCAAAACCTAATTCTTCTTCCTGCATTGTCGCGACAAACCTTTTTCCCGCATTCCCACAGGATTTTTCTTCCCCACGTTCCTGTAGAGATCCTTGTTCCTGCATTCCCACAGAGGACTCCCTTCCCCCATTTTTGCAAACCCCCAATGACATGGGAACACATTCCCATGCCGCTTGCAATTTCCCCCTCTCCTGCAGGAATGCCATTTTTGGCACCTCGCTACCCTTGCCCCGCGAGAATGCGATCCCACAAGATATCCTTGCGAGATTGCGGTCCTCTGAAAGCTCTTGGAATTTTTGCATTCCCGCAAAAATCCCCTAAACCACCCATTTTTCCCACCCCTCGCATGTTTTGTGGGAACGCGTTCCTACTAGTGCGGGTGCGTTCCCACCAAACACGCACTCCACGTGAATGTTATTTTTCAACCTAAAAAGAGCATTAAATGCATGAAAAACTTAATGAAAAGATGGGTTTTTTGATCCTACCTCTCGGTCAGGTGCTCCACTCTGCTATACGCATCTCATAATGTTCATCTGGTGAATCGGTCGCCCTCTTTGTGCCATCTTGTCCTCGCTTATCAGAGCTCCAAAATCATAATTTCTAAGCTCTCGGTATGCAAATGATTTCATTTTGACCCCTCTGGCCCTTATAAAGGCCCTCCCAAGCCCTCATTTTTGCCCCCGAATGCCTTTTCACCCCCCGTTTCTTCTTATCCTGCCCAATCTTGTCCCTCATTTCCTTTTTCACCTATCTTTTCCTCATTCATTCCCCTTCTTAGCCTACAATGACCTTTTCATTTTTCACCCCTTTTTCCTTTCGAGCTGCCGCCTGGGCCCCTTTTTCTTTCCCCACTGTCCTCTCAAGGGGGCATCACCTAGTCCAACATCCTGACCCATAACTGGGGCAACTCTGCTACGAAGTTTGTTCTTCATTTTGTCTATTTATTGCTAAAAACATATTCAAAACAATGTTATTTTAACACTATGTCGAAGAGGGGAAAAATGTAGACACCTAAATTTGATTATATCATTTAGTAATTTTATTTAGTCTTCTCCTAGGACATCTTGTTAATTAAATATTATTATTTAATTAATTTATGTCATCCCCTAGTTAATTAATTTAATTAATTAACTATAGTCCAATTAATTATAAAAATGACAAACTTATAATCTGATAATTAATTAAATTCCTATTCCTCTATTAATTTAAATGGATACACTTATCTAAATAAACTAATTCATAAACCCCTTTTTCATCCCACTTGGAATTAAATAAAATATTTAATTCTAATCTTATTTAATTAGCTAAAAACCCATGCTTAGCTAATCTAACCCTCCACTCATTCTCTCTCCTCCCAATCCTCCACTTACCCTCTAATCCAAGCCTAATCACCCCTTAAACATTTGCACAATCATAATCTAAGATTAAGAAATGCTAAACCATCTCAAGTCAACCCTCATGTCAACATCACCACATTCTCCAATGCCAAATCATAAAGTCTCTTACACATCTCTTACACACTCTTACACACTTCTCCCCCTTCACACCTTCCAAAGAGGTCACATTCCTCAAGGATTTGGCCTCTCCTCTCATCCTCCCCCATTGTGACACTTGTTACAATGTTATGCATTTGAGAAAGCACAATCCATGTGCTCTCCCTTGGATGCATCTCCACCCTTCCTCAAGTTTTCATTTTGACCGTCCATTCATCCTCCATTTTCCTTTATATTGAGCCTCTTCCTCCTTCATTTTGATCCACCATTTTGAGCAAAGTTATAATGCCCTTTTGAAGAGAAAAAGCATCCAAAGCATCCTTATTATGCCAGAATCTCCATTGAAGCTTGAGCATTAGCATTTGAGCACACATTCCATCCTTGGACAAATCTTCTACAACTTGGAGATTTCTTGGGTTTGTGAGGTTTGCATTCCTTTGGTTTTGTCTTCATTTTGTGGGTCTTAGCACAAGTGTTTGTTTAGATTTTTTTGTTGAATGCTAGCTTAGTTTGGTATTCTTAGACATTGCATTTTAGGTACTTACAGTTCCTTTTTTGCATTGATGCTTTAACCTCTTGTAAATCTTTATACCATATTGACTAACTTACTTAGCACACTTATACTTTTCTCTATATCTTCTATTGTACTCTTAAATACAAAAGTGCATGTCATATATATACATGCTGAATGGGCGCAACCATAACTAAATACTGTATCGGCCTAAAACCTAACACATACAACACTTCCAAATTAATTGGCTTGAGCATGTTTACATACAATGATAATAACATGTTTATATCACTATTAAAATAGGCGCATAGCCTTTATGAAATAGAAGGATACACACTAATCAAAAAACTTTCTGTCAGCTGCATACTTTGTTCTATTCTATTGCTTAACTACCAGTGTCACTTAGACTTGTTGTAACTTCTTGATACTATCATATCTGATCATGCATTCTTAGAATTAGCAAAATAGCATACTCAAAAGCTTATATCTAAGGGAAAATATGAAAACTTGATCATACACATGTGCATCGATGCTCTCATCATCAAGTGCTTCAATGTCTGCACTATCTTCCATACTTAGCTGAAATATGATCTTCAAAGTGAGTCCGCTGACTATTAAAACTTCATATGAATTTTTTGCCATAATGACAACACAAAACTAGTCATATATTCTTAGTAAAGTCAACTTGCCAAAAACATTAGCTCAGATCATGTCTAATCTATCACCAAAGAAAATAAAAGCATATATGGAGTAGTACAGAAATAGGTTTGTACCCAAGCTCAGGGCCTATTCCATTTTGCAACACAAGGTTGAAGAAGTTGTTGAGAAAAGTAAAAGGACGTGGAAGATTATTTTTGGGTTATTAATTGAGAAGAGTCCACACTCAAGTGAAGGTACATCCAACCAGGTAGAACTGGATAATAAGGAAGACATTAATGAACCTCAGAATCTAGAGGAAGAGGAAGGATGGAAGGTAAAAGTAAGTGGATCATAGGATGTGATCACAATATAAGATATCCTTGAGGATACACTAGTAAACACTAATACATTGACTAAGGAAGAGATAAAGAGTGAACTTCTTGCCGAGGAAACTTCTGGTCACTCTCTATCGAGTACCAATCCTGTTCTTAGATAGGTACATGATTATACACAAATTGAAGGTACTTCAATTGTATATAATGCACCTTCAAGCTGACACATGGTCACAGTTGAGAAGCAAGTGTTACAAAGTTCAAGTGCCGAGAAATAGGACAAGCTGACAATAACAATTGAGAATGCACCTGCCGAGGAGGATAAGAAAGAACAAGGTGAGGAGAACCTAAAAGATCAAGTGGATAAGTCTACATCTACATTAGTAATGATAGGTCCTCATATGGAGGAAAAGAAGAAGACTGAGAAGGAGATAACTGAGGAGAATCCAGAGCCCAAGGAACAAGAGGCTATTAAAGATTTAATACAGATGCCGATTGGAAATACACCTAAGAAGAAAATTCATACGAAAAATGAGAAATATCTAGGAACACCGGTTACACTTGATGAAGTTATAGTGATTCCAAAGTGGGATATTGATAACTTGACTAATGAGAAGATGCAAATTTTGCAAGATATTTTGAAGAAGAAAAGAAAACAAGAAGAGTTAAGGTGAGAGCATCAGCAGAAATAGGTATTGCATGAAATCAATAGTATATTTGTAGAAACCTTTGAAATGGATGATGTGAATGATATTGAACCTATTTTGGAACAACTAGCTCAATTTGTTAAGAAGGTCAATAGTGATGATAATGAAGCAAATGAGAAAGTTATGCAATGGTCTGAAAGAAAGTTTGAGACAAAGGTACTTGAAAAGGTCTCAACCAAGATAGTAGTAAAATAGATAGAACTTTATAGCTTAGCGACTAATTTAGAAGAGGTTGTGCAGAATGTTCATTCTCTGTACAATAAGCTATGTAATGTAGAAATTTTCACTAAGGACAATTAGGAATTGATTGATAAACTACAACTAGACTTGAATTCTACCGGTCATTCACTGATCATGGATGCAAGATCCAACTCTATTCATTTCACAAGGTTACTTCATGCACAAGGGAGATTAGCTGAGTTGATGGCTAATGATGGGAGAATAAGATCCAAGCTAATTTCTATACAGATAATGTTAACACCTCATCTGGAGGTTATGCAGAAAGAATTAGAAATGACAAAGGAGTTAGTACAGAGAGATCATCATCTCTCTATTGTCGAGAGCTTAGTTGATCTAGCTTCCTAGCTAGAAATAAAGATATAGGTTTTGGTGTTTGTTAGGTTAGGATGGGACAATGCCTTAGGTATGATAATGTAGCTCCATAAACCATTTTTGGATAAGTATTTTCTTACCCCTACACCTCAGTAGCTTCAAGTGACAAAAACAAGAGGGAAATGACATGCCATGTCAGGAATAACATAAAGGGGAAAGGGGAAATGAGGTTGTACTTCATCAGAAAAAAAAAGAGAGCAGAGATGGGTGGAGAGAGTGGAGCGGAGGGAGGAAGCAAAATTTTAAATGTGGTGTCGAGTGGGAAACCTGTAGCGAAGGGACATGATGATTAGTCTACAGGCCTAGACCAGGGCAAGGACCAAGGAAAGGTGGATGCAATAGAAGATGGGGACCCATGGGCCATGCAACCATATCTAGGTAAAAATGAGGGCAATGCTCCAAAAATAAGAGAATCTGGAGGCACCCTAGGTCCTTTGGGATGATGGACTAATTTTTTTGGAGTCAAACCCTTGGGTAAATCCTCTTTCCCTAAGATTAAAGATATTTCAAACAAAGAGAAGGGGACTTTTGCTTTAGAAGTGCCTTCTGAACTTATTGATCATAATATTCTGAGTATGGCTGCAACTCTAGTTGGCAAGTTCATAGGTCCTAGGCCAAACATAGATTTGGTTTGAATCTTTGCTAAGAATAAGTGGAATCTAAAAGGACAGGTTGAAGTTATGGCTATGGCCAAAGGGTTTATGTCTTTTGAGTTTTCCTAGCCTAAGGATTACTCAAAGATTCTCTATGTAGGAAATTGGTTAGTGGGGAGATCAACTCTCATTCTTCAGAAATGGACCTCTAACCTTGATCTCAACAATGATTTCTTGACCCAGGCTCCGGTCTGGATAAGGCTTCCGGAACTTCCCCTAGAATATTGGCACAAAGATATTTTTGATGACATCGCAAGTTCTTTTGGGGAGTTGCTATCTATTGATTCAGTTACAGCAGCCAAGAAAAGACTCACCTATGCCATAATATGCGTAGGGGTGGAATAAGGTCAAGATATGCCAAAAGTGATTGAGTTCCAATCAAGGCTGTGGAGGTGTGTACAATAGATAGACTATGAAAATGTGCCTTTTTCTTGCTTCCATTGCAAAAAGGTAGGACACAAGGCCAAAATGTGCCCTATTTTCATAGAGAAGGAGAAAGTTCGAAAGGCTCAAATCAAAAAAGGAAAAATAAAAGAGAACCAAAATCAGCCAAAGGGATCAAATCAAGTAGAGGGAACCAAGAAGGTGTGGAAGGAGAAAGATCCTAATGAAAAGAACCCTGAGGGAGAATCTCTAGGGGAGAGACTCAATGAAAAAATGGTGAACCATCCTAATCACCAGAGTTCAGAAGGGAAGAAAATCAATGAGGACAAAGAACAACAAAAGGCCTAGATGGAAAAAGGAAATAGTGGAAAGGGAGACATCGAGGTGATCCCTTTTGTCCCAGTTCTTGAAGTTGGGGAGGGGGAAAAAGGAGGTAGGGATCATCCTGAAGAAGGTGAGATCATAGTGGAGGAAATCAATGAGGTCTCCTTCATTCTGGTTACCCAAAAAAATGGGGGGACTCTAGAGGAGTAGGGCCCTTCTCAATCTTAGGAGTTGAACTTAAGCAGAAGCACTTGGGTGTCTCCAAGGAAAATTAATAGAATTCTAGAGATGGTTTCTGCCTCTACTCTAGGACAAATTTCAAGAATGGAGGCTCTTTTTGATAGCTACAAAGATGAGAATGTGAGACCTTGGATAACAATGAAGGAAAAGAAAAAGAAAAATAGAAGGGACCCATCCCCGATCTCTCTTGCTGCTATGAGGAGTAGAGCTAAAGCTGACACAAGAAGTAAATCTAGCACTCTAGGCAGGAAGAGAAAGAATCAAATTGGAAAGGAAGAAGCAAGAAGAAATATAGTGGATGGAACCCAGAAAACCATCCAGGAAACATGCTCCCAAAACAAATTATGAAGGTCATATCTTGGAACATTCGTAGACTCAATGGAATCCACAAACAAGAAATTGTTAGGAATATGATAAGGGATCATAGGCCAGAAATATTTTTGATTCAGGAAACAAAAATGAAGAAGGAAAAAGTCAAAAGCATTATTTTCAATAAAGGGATGAAGACTGTGACTACTGATTCTGAGGGTGCTTCAGGAGGTTTGTTAGTGCTATGGAAGGACAACTTAAAAGTGGATATTATTTTTGATGAAGGTAACATTTTGCTTATTCAATTCCAAAATCTCAAGGATTAGGAAAGCTAGTTCATTATGAATATCTATGCCCCAAACACAAAGAATGGTAGAAGACTCTATTGGAATAAAATTTATAATCTGATGGCCAAGTTGGGAGATCCTAAGGGCATTATTATGGGGGATTTCAATACCCCTCTTATGGCTACTAAGAAATTAGGAGGGCTTCCACAGGACCTGGAAAGAAAACAACAATTGACATATATGATCAATGACCCGACCCTTATAGATGTTGAATTAGGAGGTATAAATATACCTGGTCTAATAGGAGAGTTGGGATGGAATGTATTCAGGTAAGGCTAGACAGAGCCCTAATCACTTTGGAATGGATGAACCATTATCAATGCAAACTTTCTTCTATGGTGAGACTTGGATCGGATCACTCCCCTATTTCTCTCACCTTAGAAACTATTAATAGGAAAAAGGCTTTCCCATTCAGATTTGAGAAGATGTGGTCTACACACCCTGGTCTTTTTGAAAAAATAAAGGAATGGTGGGGTATTGATGTGGATGACACAACTATGTATAAGGTGGCTAAAAAAATAAAAAACATTAAAATGGAGATTAGAAAGTGGAACAAAATGGACTTTGGGAACATTTTTCAATCAAAAGAAAGGATTATGGCTGAACTTGCAGAAGTGCAAGAAGAGATACAAAATATGGGTTATGATGAAAATAGTTTGAATGTTGAAAAGGCTATTCTAGCTGACCTTCACAACATTGTGGGAAAAGAGGAAATGTTTTGGAGGCAGAGGTCAAGATCGGTGTGGTTAAAGGAAGGGGATAAAAACTCTAGATTCTTTGACCTATCTACTTTGAAACACATGGCTGCTAATAAAATTAGTGGTATTAAAAAGGGGGATGATACTATAGGGGAAGATAAAGAGATTGCTAAGGAATCAATTAAGTATTTCTCTTTGATCTTAACCAAAGAGCAAAACCTGGGAGACGAGGACCAGGTGGAAATTCTCAAGACCATCCCCAGTGTGATAATTGCTAGCTAGAATAAGGATATGGTGGCTATTCTAGACTTTGAAGAAATCAAGGAGGTTGTTTTTACCCTACTTGCCGAAAAAGCTCTTGGCCCTGATGGGTTCCCTACTTTTTTCTTCCAAATGTATTGGGAAGTTATAAAAGATGACCTTGTTAAAGCGGTTTAGGAATCTTTTGGGGCTAGAAGTTTGCTTAAAGAGACCAATGCTACTTTTTTGGTTTTAATTCCTAAAGTCACAGGTGTGGATTCTTTTGAAAATTTTAGGCCTATAAGTCTTTGCAAATCTTTTTACAAGATTATTTCAAAGGTTTTAACCAACAAAATTATCAAAATTCTTCCAAAGATTATTGTGCATCAGCAATCAAGATTTGTCCCTGGTAGACAAATTTTGGATTCTATCATTGTTGTGCATGAGGTGATTCTTTCCTTAGAAGAAGGAAAAAGGGAAGGCTTTCTACTCAAATTTGATCTATCTAAGGTGTATGACAGGGTGGATTGGCTATTCTTGGATAAAGTTTTGGAAGCTTTTGGTTTCAATGATAAACAAGAAAGATTATATCTCAACTGATCTCCACCCCCACTTTTGCAGTGATGGTTATTGATTCTCCTTTTGATTTCTTTAAATCTTCTAGGGGTCTAAGGCAAGGTGACCTTCTTTCCCCGATCCTCTTCATCATTCTGGCCAAATGCTTGGGAAGACTTATTCATGACAAAAGGAGCAGAGGAGAAATTATTGGGTTAAAACCTTCTTCCGGTCCCTTTATTTTCTCCCATCAACAATTCATGGATGATACCATTTTAGGGGGAGAGACATCGGTGAAAGAAGCTAGAAATGTTAAGAAAATTCTCAATACCTATTCCAATGCCACGGGACATCTTATTAACTGGAGCAAGAGCTCAGTGTTCTTTATTAACACCCCTACTGGCAGACAGAGGAAAATTGCTGGCATTTTGGGTTGTGGTATAGGATCCCTCCCTTCTACATAATTGGGGCTTCCTCTGGGGACCAAACCTCCTGACCTCTTTTGGAAAAATCTCATAGATAGATTTAATATAAAGCTAGCACGCTGGAAATGCATTACCCTAAGTCAGGCTAGGAAAGTGCTTTTGATCAAATCTAGTTTGCAAAATTTTCCAACTTATGCTTTAAGCCTTTTCTCTATACCTACCAAAGTGGCTAATACTTTGGAATCCATCCAGAGGAATTTTTTGTGGGCTGGAACTGAAGGAAATAAGAAGTAGCTGCTGGTGGCTTGGGAGACTATTTGTAGACCCAGAAAGCAGGGAGGGCTAGGGATAAGAAATTTGAAGCAATTCAATAGGGCTCTGCAAGAAAAATAGATATGGAGGATTTTCAACTCCACAGGGGAATGGAGGGATATTTTGAAGGATAAATATGCAGCTAATATTAACTTCAAATAGTTTGTTAGTAGGGAATATGACCCAAGGGGATCCAACATCTGGAATGGCATTCTGAGGACTAAGGGCATAGCCACTGAGAAAGTGAAATTGAAAATAGGCAATGGTGAAGATATAAATTTCTGGCATGATGACTAGCTTAGACAAGGGCCCTTATGGAATATTGAGCCATATAATAGATGGGCAAACATATGTATGGAAAGATTTGGCTGTAGAGTGAGTGACTATAGGGTCAATAATGAATGGGTGAATCTGACTGAGTTGTCCCAGGAGCTAAAGCCACTGATGGACATGATTATGCATATCCCTCTATCTCTCAACAAGGATGTTATTATTTGGGGGGAGACTAAGGACAACAACTACACTATTGCCTCGGGTTATGAAATCATGCAAAACATTGAAACTATCCCTGTTTGGGCCAAGGCCTGGTATCCTCGCCTTATTCCCAAAATCAATATTTTCTTCTGAATTATGCTTCAAAACCACATCTTGACAGTGGAAAAACTTACCAAGAGAGGTCATCTAATGCCAAATACATGCATTCTATGCAAAAACCAAAGTGAGAGTGTTGACCATATTATTATTCACTGCCACTTCACTAGAGATATATGGTCTTATTTCCTGTCTTTTTTCAAGATGACTTGGTGTTTTCCCAATAACACTCTTGATCTCTTTGAACAATGGCACCATGGAGCTATAGGGGATGTGAATAAGGGCTTGTGGGAATGGACTATGCCTCATATTTGTTGGGGAGTGTGGAAGGAGTGGAATAACACAATTTTTAGGGAGACAAAAACTAATACTAAAGTTGTCTTCCACAAAACCCTTAATGCTTTGTTAGAGAACTATACTATCAATAAAGGTCATAACCCTCTTCTCAGCACAAAGGAAAAAGATAGAAATAGGAGGGAGGATTGTAGATGGACTCTCCCGCCTGAGATTTGGTGTAAAGAAAACTTTGATGGGGCTGCTAAAGGCAACCCAGGTAAGTTAGGGGTGGGTGGAATCATCATAAATGGCCATGGCAAAGGAATTGCTACTATTTTTTCTCCTCTGGGGTTGTAAAAAAATCACTATGTGGAGGTGAGTGTGGCACATCAACCCATCAAACTTGCTCGAGATATGGGGATCAGAAAACTATGGCTTGAAGGAGACTCTAAGAATATAATAGATTGTCTTAACGAGAAGAATGAGCCTATGTGGATGATAGTGAATATCATTGAAGAGTACATTTAGATCCTTAAGTCCTTTGATAATATATATGTGGCTCATGAGTATAGGGAAGCCAATCAAGTGGCTGACAGGCTGGCCAACTGGGCAGTTAAGAATGATGAAATGAAAAGGTGGACGGATGGACAAAATATCCCATCGAAAATCTTAGACTTGATAGAAAGGGAACAGATCCTGGGAAGATTGGGAAACATCAAATTTTAATTATGAAAGGTTATGGTTTATGGGATAAGTGCTGAAATATGATGTGTAAGTATGATATCCAGAGTATGAAACACCTTTTTAAAACTCATCAACACACTTTGAGGCCCGATTTTGGGTATAACTTTCACGAGGCTAAAAGAAGTTTCATGAAAACCACTATATCAATTGGAATCAATTTTCAAAAGATATCACTACCAGGAGAAAATCTTGCAGAGAAGACAAAAATATGGTGGGGGAAAGACATAGAAGGGAACCTGAGAATGAAGCAAATAAATGGCATCGATGCTCTAAGGTTTGGATCATTTTGAAAAAAGGGGAAGTAACCACGTTCATCAACCGAATTCAGGGGTGGAAACCCTCTATTACACATATCATGGTTAAGAGTTAGAATGAGGGGATTGTAAAAATTGGTGGGGTGGATTTCACGGTGATGGAGGAGGTTATCTCTGTGGTGATGGGAATACCCATTTTTGGGAAGAAATTCTACAGAGATAGAAATTTTTTTGGGCAAGCTGTGATCGAATTTGCCAAGGATGTGGAGGAAAAGAAGGTGTTAGTGAAGAGAAGTATCTACTACCTGCCGAGCTCTATCAAGCCACAGTGGAGGTTTGTGTTGAGGGTTATTATCAAGTACATCTCCCTAGACACGAGATTTGACTGCCTCTGCACTCACCACTTCCTGCTTCTAAACCATTTCAAGTATGGGGTGAATATTTCAATCCCTTTCTTCCTATATTCATCAATTAATGAAATATCAATGACTATAGGGAGAAGCCCATTGATAATCCATATTTCCATGAGGGACTTTTGCTATTAATTTATGAATTTTTTAAAGCTAGGACTATGGGGAAAGAAATTAAGAATAAGAAGGTGGGTAAGGAGGGTAAAGGTGAGTCAGATGAGTTAGAAGAAGACTATATCTTATCTAATACTAAGGATAGTCAAGAGATGCATTCAGAAATGGATGAGGATGCTACCCCACATACCAAAAAGGGGAAAAAGAAAATTAAAATGGAGAAAAAGGAGACTCCTAGCCCTAAACAGAGCATTGAGATCTCATTTGATAGAGACTACAATGAGAGGGTGGAGAGCATGGAAATAAAGGGAGACAATGCTGATGAGGAGGAAGATACCAATTTTAGAGAAGAGGAATATATGGAGAGGATAGAAGGAAAGAGAACCATTTCTATTAAGATTCCTATCAAGAGAGAGGAGGATTCCTCTGGCAAGACATTCAGGAGGCTGAAAAGAGGGAAAGACATCGAAAAGGAATCCAAGTAGGAGAGGTAGGAGGGGAGGAAGGAAAGTGACGAGGAAGAGGAGAATTAGGGGATTGGGGAAGAAAATGAGAAGGGATTTGAAGAATATGGGTCTAGACATTACACTTGCAAGATTTTGGGCAAAGATAGGAATGTGGTTTGGAGGAATTTTGACACTATTTCTGTGAAGATGGGTATCAAGAGAGAGTTGGTGAAAAATTTGGTCAAGGAGAATGAGGAGGGAAAAATTCAAATGGAGGAGCTTATTGATCCCACCCTTGTTATTTTGAGTGACATCACTAAGGAGGACCCTCAGATGGATGTGCTTAATAATGCAAAGAATAGTGCAATTGATAGCTATAGAACAACAAAATGGACTTTCCATGAACTCCAGGAGCTGAAATACAAAGTGGGCAGACTGGAGAGGGACAATTGCAACAATATGAATGGGAAAACTAAGGAGGAAAAGGAGATGGAAAATAGAGTGGAGGAAGTGAAGAGGAGAGTTCAGAGCATTGAGGGAACCCTGCTGAAAATAATAGATCAAAGCTATAACATTCTTAAAGCTTCTAATGACAACATAAAGGTGTTGATAACCAAAATTGAGGAACACAAGGGAAGTAAGCAGGAAGACCAATCTCCCAATAGTGGAAAAGATAAGTCTCCTAAGGAAGGACTGAGGAAGAGGACAAGATCCAACACAAAGAAAAAGGACATCTAGGAACCTAATAAGGATCTTTTTGACCTTAAGGAGGTGGCTGGAAGAATGTCAAAGCTAGAGATTCATGCTGCAGAAATTCTCAAAGAAATTGCCTAAGTAGTTCTCCTGGCTTTTGGCCTTTCCTGGTTTTATGTTCTGCTTCCTTGCTTTTTTTTCTGGTTTTATCTTGCTATCTTGTGGGGGGTTGTTGTTTAGCCTTTGGATTTTATGTTGTTGATACTTTAAATGCTTTATCTATGTTAATCTTATAGTTCTGTAGGGTTTTAGGGCCCCATCAAAACCTATTTTCCATAATCAAAAACATAAAGGGGAAATGAAATGACTCAAAGGGGAATGACATGAGTAATACATGAAGAAAATACTGTGAGGAATTTATAGAAAGGTATGACATACTATTTTGTAATGTATATATTCATTGTATGTCAAAGAGTCATATGTATATATATGTAGAATCTTTTGAAGACTGAGTCAAAGTCTTAGGGGTGTAATACCCTAAAATTGGCACCTATTAAATCCAATTAAATTCAGTGCATTTTCGACAATTTTACATCTTCAAAGTCCTAGTTTCCTAGGCAATTTTCTCTCTCCTACTTGACTTAATTCGACTTGATGTCAATTGGAAAGATCATAAATTGCATTAATCAAATATCAAAATTAATTCCTAAAGTCCTTGACTTTAATTAGCTAAATTACCCCTATGATAATTAATTTAATCCTAAGTCCTAAATGCTTAGAATTAAATTAAATCCACCCCATTTGGCTAATTACCCATAAAAGGAATTAATAAATATTTAGTTAATTGAATGGACACCTCTTTATTTGAATTTAACAATTTGAATTACTCAAAAGGTCACCTCCCACATGTGGAAAATTCCATTCTTTTAATTAAATAAATCATGCCTTTTTGTCTCAATTTGGAAATGAAGGGTCAGGAGTTTCAAATCAAGAACCCCTTCATTCCTCTTCTAACTTTTCTATTTAATGGACCTCTTTTTCTTCATTGAGAGAGGCAAATTTTGAGAGCATGTACACTATAGGCATTTTTTTAGTCTCATTTAATTCATTGTTTCCAAAGCTTTTGTTGCATTAATTAGCTTAATATCTCATTTTAGTATAATTGCATCTCATATTAGATTAATTTTCTTATTTGTTCTTAGTATAATATCACCTTTATTTCAAGCTCTCTAAAAATAAAAATCTGCATTTCATATCTCTTTCAAAGCATTTCTAGATTAATTGCACTCATCTTAGTTTAATTTCAGTTTTGCATATCATTATAGCTTTGAAAATCCTCCATTGTGGGATTGGTCTATGGTTGTTGGCTCTTGTTCTGAGAGTAATTGAACACCCCATCCACATAGGAGGCAACAGGTTGATTCAATCAATGTTGTGAGATGGACAATCCATGTTCATACTCGCCATCTCATGATTGAGCAATGACTATGTTGCGTTTGTGCCTGATTTAGAGGTCCACATTCAGACACACAAGGGGGAGTATTCAAACTACTAAGTACTCTTTTGTAATGTAAAAGTAATGACAACGTGTTTTTTCCACTAATGTCAAAGGGGGAGATTGTTGATCCCTAAGTTTTGTTGTCTATTAGTGTCTTACACTTAGTCATTTTCTAGGCAATGTTGGTTGCTCATCACTACGAACGAGCCATCTTGTAAAGGCCAAGTTATGATTAGACTTGTATTTTGCGTAGACACACAAAATTGGACAAGTGCTTTTAAAATCAATAAAATGGCTCAAAATCATCAAAATGCATTAATTCAATAAAAAAGGGATCAAATCAATTAAAATGGACATAATTAAATAAAGTTGGACAAAATCAATTAAAGCAAAGGAAAAATCAAATAATGAGGTTAAATAATTAAATCAAAGCTTAAAGGGGTGAAAAGCAATACATAATTGATTTTAATCAATTAAGTGTATAGTTGTTTAAATCAAAAATCAAAATGAACTTATTACCCTTACATGGCTAAATTTAATTAATTAATTGAATTTAATAATTCCTAATTTCTTTCAACAAAGTTGAGCAACCAATAAAAATTGAGGACAAAAAGACATAAATCACTCAAAAATGATGAATCTCAATCACTCATTTGAAAGTTTCAATCTCAACCACTCAATCTTGTCCTTTTGTCCAAAGCTTTGAGACAAACCTTTAAATTGTCCCCCCATTTATGAACAAAGCAAAGTATTTGACTCAACCTAAGGTAAATCATGATTACTTCACTCCACCCCCTACCCTTGGGAATTTACTATAAATATGAAGCATTTTGAGAGCAATTGATATCTTAGAAATTCATTTGCAAAGCATTGTTACTATAGGCAATTGAGAGCATTCTAAGAGCAATTTAGAGTAATTTGCATTATATCTTGTCAATTTGAGCTAGAACTATCATTGTAGAAGTATTGTAAAAGCATAGCAGCATACATTCAAATTTTAGAAGTGTCACTAGTGGAGATTTGAGCTGAGAACTTCACTTACCACCTCTTTCTAGAGAGCCATGAGATGCTATAGATCTTAGTTTCAATTTTAATTAGATTTGCATTGTATTTACTTTCAATTGTTGCTATTAGATCTTAATTTCATGAAGGTGATTATCATCATCACACAAATGGCACCCACCGTGGGGCCCTAGGCCTCATTTTATCATTTTCATCATAATTTGCATGCTTGTATTTTTTGTTTTCCATAAATATTTTGCAGGAAACTGGTGAAGTCACGCTTACGGGAGATCTGTTCATGCCTGCAGTCATTTTACTGCCACTTACAATCTCTGTCCTGACTTTTGTTATCTGAAGATTCACGCCTGGCATGCAAATTCTATGCGATTTTGAAAACTCAACAGTCACCTACAAATCATTCACTCACACCTATGAGATAAATGCATTCAGCCTTTGGTGCTTAAAGTCACGCCTGTGACTCAGGGAGTATCGCTTTGATGCAATCTTTTATCACTTACCTTTACACTTTGCTTCGCCATTTTAAATAACAATCATGCTTATAATCTTTCAATTCATGCTTACTATTATTAAACTGTCGCTTAGCATAAATCATTTTCCAAAAATTTAAGTTCTATTCATGCTTCGTGATAAATTGTTCATGCCTGTGTAATTTTCAGTATCACCTGTGGCACTCTAGAGTGTCACTTGCTATCAGTAAAGTTACGCCTACTAACAATTTGTTCACACCTATTAGCTAGACAATGTCGCCTGCTACTTGTTGTCTGTATTTATTGTTAAATTGATCAAATCATTTGTCTAACTCCCTATTTATATGATTTAATAGTAAATGAGCAACCATAGGAAAGTACAGAAGTCGAAAAGCAGATTTAACCAAGAAGGAGAGGCTCTAGCAAAGAAGATTAAGGAGAACTTTGAGCACATTAAGGCTGTTCTTGAGACTACACAAGAGGAGGACAATCAGGTATTTCAAAATTACCTTGCAATTGTTCAAGCATATAAATCAAAGTTTGTCTCTCTAAATTGGATTTTTAGTCCTTATATCAAGTTTTCTTTGGAAATTTGCAAATAAGATCTATAAAATTCATACATAAGTGTTGCTCCTTCAATTTTTGATTTTGGTTTCCCCTCATAGTGTTTGTTAGTGGTGACTAACTTGTTGGTGGACAAGCACATTTGGAGGAGGCTATTGCCAAGGTGAGTTGAAAAACAATGACAAAACCTTTCAAAAATGCCCCTAGCTTAGGCTAGCTACAAAGGAAAGGTATTCTTCTATTCAAACTTGCACTTGATTAAATTGCAGCATTACTTTTGAACATAGCTTAATTAAAACAAGGAATTTGACCAAACACTTCCATTTCTAAGAATCTCTTTGTTATGAGATTGAAAAAGAACCTTATTGCTTAAGTATTTGAGGAACTAAAGGGAAAGTTAGGGATATGCTCTTCACCTTTTAGGTGAACCAAATTCCCAAAAGCTTAACCTTAATTCCATTTTCTTGCTTTCAATGAACATGCTAGTTAAAATAGAGATTTAGTGGGCTCACCTCCTGAGTTGTGCCTTAACGAGGCCGGTGAGAGGGACAGCCCAAAGTGGGATATGCTTGCTTCTACCATGAGAATCCGATCCACTATAAAATGAAACGCATGCATCCTTAATGGGGTGTGTGACAAACGGATCTTAAATTTTTTGAATTTCCTCTAGTAGTCTTCACAGATTGCGCAAAATCATACCTTGGTGCATGTGGGAAACCCCTTAACATACTTGGGGGATGAAAATTTAAGATCTATTTGAATGGAATCCACAATAAATCCTGGATAAAGTAGCAGGCCTACCTTTTAGATCCATGTTAAGAGCCAAAATTTAACTTTAGGTAAGTTGCTTGGAATTCTTTCTTGTGTTATACTTGTGGAAACGATCGAAAATATACACATTAGATTATTTGAGGTACATTGATGTGTGTGTTGCGTTTGTTTTTTATTTTAAAACAAGAAAATTTCAAAGGACCTGATCTTAAAAGTTTAAAAAATTTAAAATCTTACAATCTGGTCAAAGAAGTGTCACCTGTGCACAAATTAATCCTGCCTATTAGAGGTTTAGTCACGCCTGTGACTTTTATGAAAACACTTAGCAACAGGAAAGTCATGCTTAGAACATATTGAATCACACCTGTTAAAACTGGAAAATTGCCTATCAATAGGAAAGTGCCACTTGCATCCCTATAGAGTGCCACCTAACAATATACTAGTACATGCGTACGCAAAATTAATTCATGCCTACACTCAGTTCAATGATGCCTAGAAATCTAAAAGGGAAAACAAAGAGTATTTGTAGGGGGTGTCAGAAAATTTTGATTATATATTTGAGTACCCTTTTCCATGTTCTTACTGCTCCAACTTTCAGTTTGGTCAAAAATCCTGTTCTACACCATTTTTTCAAAATTTTACAAAGGATTAGACCACAGGTAATATTGACTCTTATTCTCCAAGGTTCATGTCTTCTTTTACTAGATCTTACTACATCAAGAAAACCTTGCAAGTAGATGGAACTTACTTGAGTCAAGAACTCCCTTACCTAGGAGATGAGTCTACCACTCCTAGAATACCTGAAAAATCACCCGAACAAGAAGGGGAAGACAACATGATGTACTATAGTAGTGTGGGTAACAAAAGAAATAGTGGAATCGACCCTAATAACCAAGGTGATGCCAATAATGGGGGCATTGACATAAATAACCAAGGCAATGCCAATAGTGGAGGGGTGGACCAAAATACTCAAGGAATTGATACCACCCACCAAAGAACTAACACCGAACCAACGGCCGATGATGCCACCGATGACAAAGTTGATGAAGTTGTTCAATGCCCCTATTTCTTAAGACTCATGGAAAAGGTAATGAAAAGAGATAAAGAGAAGTATTTCATGGACCTAGCCTGAGCAGGTCTCAAACTTCCACGAGATTATGATGTAAATCAACTAAAACCACCCGAAGTTGAAGAAAGTGCCATAGACATTATGAACAAATAGTTTAAGATATTTCAAATGCAATTGGATACAATCGAGCAAAGCGGGGCTCCTAAACCCTTTTCCATCAAAGCATTGTGCCCATTCCTATTTGATAGAAGTATAGTAATGGCACCATTCCCGATCAATGTAGTGTTCCCCAAATATGACAAGTATGAAGGAATGTTAGATCCACAAGATCACTTGCATGAGTTTTGTGCATTGAGCTTAGAGTTCATGCATGATACAACCTATTTAATGAGACTATTCCCAAGAAGCTTAGGAGGCATGGCTATGGATTGGTTTTCTAAGTTACCCTCTGGCTTAAAAACCTTCAAAGAATTAGCTTCAAAATTAGTGGCCCATTACTCATATAACATCAAGCATGAGGTCATGATGATAAAATTATGCAATACTAAACAAAAAGATGGAGAGGCATTCCTCACTTTCTTACAAAGGTGGAGGACAGTATTCATGAGATATCCTAGGAGTGTGCCCGAGAAGGAAAAAATGGATATATTCATTAATAGTTTGAGCACCGAGATGAACTACTGACTGAGAATGCAATGTCCCAAGACATTCCAAGACCTCATAGAAAATGGAGTAACAATAGAAGAAGTTTTGGTTAAGAGTGGAGAACTGAAATTGTATAAAGATAACAAGATCAAATCTAACAACAATAACTCCAACAATGGCACCAATCAAAATAAGAATTGGTTCAATAGCAATAGTCGGTATAAAAAAACAATAAGGGAATAGTCAATGATGGGGTTGTTGACTCTAGAAACTTGAAGATAACTCCCTTTGCACTTACAAGAACACCTAACCAGGTGAATAATGCCAACTAGACCTCCAATGCACCTTCCAACAACAATTCCAATAATGGCAACCAAGGAAATAATTCAAGGAGTAATAAATTTGATAAATATTTGGTGCCAACTCCTCAAAGGAACTTTACACCCTTGGGTGAACCCCTTGAAAAGGAACTAAAGACCCTCATGGCTAATAATATCATTACTCTACCCAGCATTTAGCCTTATGAGCCACACAACAAGCCTAGTTGGTGGAGTGCCAATAGCCATTGTGAGTACCATAGGATTCAAGGGCACACAACGAATGAATGCTTGCAACTAAAGAATATAGTGCAAGATTTAATCGATAATGGCATGATCACCATTGATGGACCTCAAAGCAATGAAGACCATAAAACATTCAAACAACCCTTCTACAAACATGACAAAGGGGAGTCATCTAATGGCAAGAAACAAAGCATCCATAACATTAACTTTGTGCCACCTTATGATAACATTGTGAATGCTATAATAATCAAGGAAAAACCCCAAAAAGAGACATCAAATGTTATTACAAGAGGGCAGACTTTGAAGATTACCCTACAAGGGGTTGCTCCCAAAGTTATTAGCACTCCACAATCCAACATTGTGATCAAGCAATCTTCTACAGTAGCAAAACCTTATAGCTTGGTAGATCAGTTGCAAAGAACTCTAGCGCAAATATCTATCTTGGAGCTATTGAAGCTATCCCCTAATCATAAGGAAATTTTAGAAAAAGCTCTAGTAGAGATGAATGTTCCTACTAACTTAGAAGAGGGAAAGTTCCAAAACATGGTAGGTCATCTCATTGCACCTCATTGCTTGTCATTATTTGACCAAGATGACATGTCTATCACCCATCCCCAAAATCTACCACTGCATATAGAGGTCTTGATTGAATGCCATAGAGTCAAAAGAGCTCTCATTGATGGAGGAGCTGGCCTTAACATTTGTACATTAAGTCTTGTTAAATCCTTAGGGTTGTCTGAGTCCGGCATTGACCCTATGAAAAAAATCACCATTAAGGCTTATGATGAAGCTAAAAGGGCCTCTAAAGGCATGCTCGTATTGCCCATTCAAGTGGGACATGTCAAGAAGGACACCAATTGCCAAGTATTGGACATGAAGTTAACTTATAATATTTTTTTGGGGAGACCATGGATCCACAAGATGCAAGTAGTCCCATCCACGTACCACCAATGCATCAAATTTTGGTACATGGGTGAAGAAATCATGGTTGGAGGGGACTCAAACCCATTCCAATATTGCAATGCACTCAAACCCCTTCATGAGATATTTATTCCACATAATTGGGAAGGGATCATTCAAAGAGCCACCATTGAAGATACCAAAATGGATGATCCTATCATAACATTAAATGCTACTCAAAACCCTCCTCAAGCTAGCTTAATGACATCAACTAAGGGAAAGGAAAAGATGAGCTACGAGGGTCCAACTACAAATGAGGGTTCAGATCAAGAACCTAAATTAGAGATAGTACCCTAAAAACCCACTAGAGAAGAAAAATATAAAGCTAAAAAGGAAAACTACAAAAAAATGGATGAGATGATGGATGCATTTGATAAACAATGCAAAATTAGTTCCAAAGGAGTAGGGGAATACTCTGTTTCCCTATTTGACATGCCCACATCTCCAAGAACACATGGTAAACCATCAAAAGAACACTTGCCTCATAAGTACAACTCTTACTTTGTAAGAGAAAGTGACAAAGAAACATTCAACAAGGAAGAGAATGAAGTCCTTTAATGGCTTTATCATGATGAAGAGGATACCTCAAACACTCCCATGGAAAGAATCCAACATGTTAATATACAAACTAAGCAATATGGGAAAGGGTTTGAGATAATGCAGAAGATGGGATACAAAGGAAGAGGACCCTTAGGCCAAAGGAATAGAGGCTTCATAGAACCCATTGAACCAACTTGGAGGGAAAACAAGAAAGGTCCATAGTAGGCTACCAATACAAATGCAAAAGCTCCAGCCCAATGCAAGATTTCTATCCTCAAGTAAATGCCTTAGAATCTGATGGAGATAGTGATGACTCCCAGGATTATGAGTGGGACACCCTATCTGATTAATCATGTCAAGATAAAGAAGTAGTCACAATACATACGCATGCAAAGATCCCAAGGCAAGAAACTCAAGTCAATGAAGAGCCTAATATACAAGGTCTTAACATAGGACAATCATATAGAAGTCCGCCATGGATAGATACATTTTAGATGCCTTCGGAGGAGGGAAATTCAAATGTTATTTTTAATCCACTCATGGCTTTTCCCATGCTATTTCCTATAGAAGTCGACGAGGACTCAAGTGAAGGGGATTTTGACCCTTCTTCCATGGACCATCTTGAGGAAGTGCACGTCATAGATCTAAATGATACAATGTACGAACCCTCAAACAAAGTCATGAACATAAACCAAATTGATGAAAACTTGCCTAATGAAACCTTATCCTTAATAAATCCCCATCTTATTGATTGGGACCAAACTAATCCAAGTGACTTTCTTTACTTCCCAAATGACCAAGCAACAAACCAATACCTTAATGCGGTTGAGCCCTCTTTCACCAATGGATTCAAATTGAACATGATAGAAGCAACAGGGGTTCAATCTCTTAGTCAAAAGAAAAAAATGAGAAAAAATAAGAAAAAGAAAAGTTCTAGTGCTGAAAACCATTATGTGGTAGCATTAGAACCCAAAAAAGTAAAGATAAAAGACGTTTCCTTTGGTGAAAACCCAATTGTGGCATCAAAGGAAAAGAGATTGGATACTCTACCAGAGCATGAGGAAGAAAGGTCGCCTATACTCATAGAGCCGACATAAAAGGTTAACATTGGGATGGAAGTGGATCCAAAATTTATACACTTGGCAGCATCTCTTACACCTCTCGAAAGGGAGGACTTCATAAAGTTTTTCCAAGAGCAACAAGTAAACTTTGCATGGTTATATGCCAACATGCCCGGCTTAGATCCTAACTTTATAATGCATCATCTGAATGTTAGACTAGGGGTTAAGCCCTCTAAGAAAAAGTTGAGGAAAATGCACCCACACATAGCTCTTTTGGTCAAAGCAGAATTGGAAAAATTGTTGAAGATGGGATTCATAAGGGCAATAGCTTATGCTAAATGGATATCTAACATTGTACCGGTCACAAAACATGACAAATCCATTTGAGTATGCACAGATTTTCAAGACCTAAATCTTGCTTGTCCTAAGGATGATTTTCCACTTCCGAGCATTGATGCAATAGTTGACTTGACAATGGGTCATTCCATGTACTCCCTAATGGATGGTTTTAGCAGGTATAATCAGATCAAAATTGCACCTGAAGACTAGGAGAAGACTGCATTTACTTGCCCTTGGGGCACTTTTTGTTGGAATGTCATGCCCTTTGGCCTTAAAAATGCTAGAGCCGCATATCAAAGGGCCATGACAACTATCTTCCATGACATGATGCATACATTCTTAGAGGATTATGTGGATGATATATTGGCAAAATCCCACAAAAGAGAAGAACACCTCCAAATTTTGAAACAAATATTCATTCGGTTGGAGCAATTCAAAGTCTGATTAAACCCAAAGAAATGTGCCTTTGGTGTCCAATCTGGCAAGTTATTAGGCTATATAGTTTCCACCAAAGGAATTGAAGTGGACCCAAAGAAAGTACAAGCCATAATGGATATGGAGATACCTAAGAACATCGACCAAATGAGATCCTTACAAGGAAAAATACAATCCATAAGAAGGTTTATTTCTCAATTGGCCAAAAAGTGTCATTCCTTCACCAGGTTGCTACATAAGGATACTATATTCATGTGGGATGCTGAATGTGGTCAAGCTTTCACATTATTGAAGACCTATTTGATAAATATTCCTATTCTCATGCCACCAATCAAGGGAAAAGCATTGCTTTTATACATATCTACTACTGAAAGATCCCTAGGAGTGCTTTTGGCACAAGAGGATGAACAAGGAAAGGAAAGAGCTATCTACTATTTGAGTAGGACATTGATCAAATATGAACTTAACTACACATTCATGGAAAGGGCTTGCCTAGCAGTTGTGTTTGCATCTCAAAAGTTGAGACATTATATGTTGATGCATAAGGTCAAGTTAATTGCCAAAATTAATCCTCTCAAGTATTTGTTAAGAAAAACTACCTTAACAGGTAGGATAGAAAAGTGGGTTATGATATTGAGTGAATTCGACATTGAGTATATCAATAGAAAGGCAATAAAAGGGCAAGTGATAGAAGATCACTTAGCTGAAAACCCCATGACTTCTACACAAACTATCCAAGTGGAATTTTTGGATTCTGCCATTGTAAACATAGAAGCAAAAATGTGGAAGTTATACTTTGATGGCTCCTATACTCAAGGAGGTTTCGGGGCCGGCATACTATTGGTCACTCCTCAAGGTTACACCATTCCTAACTCCTACAAGCTCTTGTTTCCATGCACAAATAATATAGGGGAATATGAGGCACTAGTCATAGGCATCAAAATGGCCTTAGAGTGGAACATCACAGAGCTACAAATTTATGGAGATTCTCAACTCATCATCAATCAAGTCAACAATGAATATAACACTAAAGATGAAAATTTGATGCCATATAAGACCATGATTGATGGATGGAAGAAGTACTTTGCCTTGATCACTTTTGAGTAGATTCCTAGAGAGAAAAATAGAGCATTTGACGCCATGGCCACCTTGGCTTCCTTGTTACAAAAACTCGATCAAAATGAGAAGTATGAGTTCTTGGTGGAAGAGTTGGTGAAACTGGCATTCGACCTTCCCGAAACCAAAATTGTTTCCCTATTACATGGACATGACTCCCCTTGGTACAGCCCTATATACACATATCTCAAAGACCAAGTGCTACCTTTAGACCAAACCCAAGCCCAGAAATGAAACTTTATACGCTAATTAGCCCGTTACATAATCCTCTCAGAAACATTGTATCATAAGGGTCTCGATGGGATGTTAATTAGGTGTCTAGAGGAGGAAGAGTCTAGATTAGCTTTGTATGAAGTTCACGAAGGCATTTGCGGGTCACATGCAAGCAGGTTAAATCTAGCTAAGAAGATCCTTCGCTTAGGGTATTTCTGGAAGACATTAGAAAAAGATGCTTGCCACTTTGTCAGGATATGCAACAATTGTCAATATCATGGCAATATGATACATGCACCGGCATAGGAATTACACCCATTTGTTACACCTTGGCCTTTCTATCAATGGGGGTTTGATTTAATTGGTGTCATATACCCACCTTCTTCAAATGGTCACAAATATATCATAATGGCAACAGAGTATTTCACTAAGTGGGTTGAAGTGGTTCCTTTGATCATGGCCATGGGTAAGCAAATTTCCATGTTCATCTTGAACCACATCATTTGCAGATATGGCATTCCTCATGCCATCATAACAGATAATGGAAAACAATTTAAAAACAAGGATGTGGATGAACTTTGTGCCACATTTCATATCACTCACCACTCCTCATCAATCTATTACCCTCAAGGAAATGGGTAAGCCGAAGCCACAAATAAGAATATCTTGAAAATCTTGAAGAGGTCGGTCAATAAATCAAGAAGGGATTGACATGTGCAAATTAATCCAGCATTATGGGCCTATAGAAAGAGCATTCAGACACCTACAGGAGCCGCACCATTTTCATTAGTCTATGGGGCCGAAGCAATTCTACCATTAGAGGTTGAAATCCCATCTCTACGAGTGTCATTACAAGGATTGATCACCGATGAGGACTATAGAGTTGCTAGACTTCAACAATTGGAGTTACTTAAAGAACACCAAACTTAAGCTTATGAGCACCTGAAAGTGTATCAAAATAGAATCTCGAGGAACTACAATTAACATATCAAACTGAGAGTCTTTCAGGTAGGAGACTTAGCATTGTGAGAGAACCCAAGGAATCAGGTTGAAAGAGAGAAGAAAGGAAAATCGGAGGCTAATTGGCTTGGCCCATTCATCATAGTGTCTTCATTTGGCATGGGAACCTATAAGTTATCAGATTGTGAAGGAGAGGAACTCCAAGAACCCATCAACAACATTCATCTCAAAAGGTTCTACACATGAGGGAGATGAAAGAGTATAAAGAGTATCAGATGAGGAGCATCATATTTATTGCACATAGTCAAAGAGATCTAGAAAATACAAAAAAAAATGAAAAAGAGAAAAATACAAAAAAAATGAAAAAGAGAAAAATACAAAAAATACAAAAAAAAAACAAAAAACAAAAAAAGGAAAAAAAGAAAAAAGTGCCTTGGTGAAAACCTAGCAATAGGCGCCTTGGTAGAAAAAAAGGAAAAAGATCTAGAAGGTGAAAACTTGGTAAACAAGCACCTTTTGCTCCCTTAAGTTTGTCTTTCCTAATCACATATGTCCATATTGCATTTCCACCATCCCATTTCTACAACTGCCATTGCATCCATCATTTGTACATAGTCATAATAAAGCCATTCAGTCACATTGTTGCATTGCCTATCAACCCTAAGTTTGTTGATCGATCACATTTATCACTTGGGGGTAGAAGAGGATTGGAAATTTGGTACCAAATGGATTCAATAAGTGCTACAATCAGTCACGTCAGAGAGAGATTTATCAGAGTTTTAGAAGAGTGAAAAGTTATTGAACCTTTGATGGATATCATTGTTCAAACCCTACGTATTTGATCCTACAACATGATCCTTGAGCCTTCATTGACTTTATAATTCAGGATTAAAAATTGACAAAACACCTTAAAGATCAGAAGGCTTGGAAATACTTTTTGAAAATCAGGAAACATTGCAAAACACTTGAAACTTTGTTTTGATAAATCTTTAGGAAATTGATTTTTATCATATCTTTTGAGCTATTCAATGATGTTTTGACTAGATCAGCCATGAGAAAGACGTGATATTTTCTTGCCTTTGAGTGATTATTTCGAGGAAGATTATCAACTTATGAGAGTTCATCTAATGACATGGTCATCAAAGAACCATCGAGGACTATCTCATAAGAGGATGGATTGACCTTTGCTTGTTTACGCAAATGGATCCCTTGGCTATTTAGATCTCCTATATCTTAATACCAAAAATCCACATGCAACATTGAATCTGTTGACACCGGTATTCAAACTCCCATAGTTTGGTCATCCAACTAGTGAGGGTTGTACTTGGTTCAAAAGGGAGGTTACAAAAAGTGATAAAAAGCGGTATTCATATCATCATGATGTGGTCAGTGATGATTGTACTAGCTTTCCGGTCCCAAAATGCTCAATGATGAAAATTTATCTCCATGGCATTTCTTTGCTAAAAGCCGGTGACACTTAGGTTGCATTACATTATCATGTTAGATTAATTGCATTTGTTTATGGTTAATATTCCAAGGGCAAAGGGGGTACATCAATAATCTTGGTTAGTCAAAGCATTAACAAAATGAGGGATTCAATCAAACATCTTACTCTTAATCAAAATGAAATTATCTTTTGCATTCATGCATAGCATTAATCATTAGACATCATCCATATACCAAAAAAAGAGAAAAACATCCATACATCATTTGCATACAAATAGCTAAGGATAGAATTGCATTGCATACATTGAAAAATTCAAAAACATAAGGGACATTTCCATATGCATTTTCATTAAACATTTTGCATCCATACATTGAGAAAAAGATAAAACCATGTCATAAATCCATACATCATTACATCATTTATCTATATCATAAAATAAGATAACTGCATCCATAGCACAAATAAAAGTAAAATGCATAACACATCATATAGCTGCATAAAAGATAATCTCATAAACAACTCATCAAGGAGAACTGAGGAGTATATCATCATATATCATAAAAAAAAAAGTGTTCATCAATGATCCATCAACTCAGTATATCAAGATACAATGTCATACAAAGGGATACATCAAATGGTCTGATCAATCAAAAAAAAAACATGGCATGTGATACAAGTACATCAACCATGAGTGAAACTATCAAATCAAGATCCTGTAGGACCCGATCCATCTGGACCTCTACCATCCTATGGAGGAGGAGCCTGGGAAGTGCTCGCTCCACTCTGTCTCTGCACCATAGCTGACATAAACTGCTACATCAAGGCAACAACCTGATCTAAGTGCCCAACAATGATGGACATATCTATCCTCATAGCCTAAACCTCTTGTACTATAGTACCCATAGTAGGAACATCCTATGAACCCTATCCATGATCCTGTGGCTGTTGATCTTGTATAGGCACCTGCTATGCCAGAACCTGATCCTGCTATGCTGCATCATCA
Organism: Chamaecyparis obtusa; assembly: GCA_027943335.1. Lineage (NCBI taxonomy): Eukaryota > Viridiplantae > Streptophyta > Pinopsida > Cupressales > Cupressaceae > Chamaecyparis > Chamaecyparis obtusa. Next base: position 872,428 of record BSBK01003233.1, on the reverse strand, counting down.
TCCTGCTAAGCCAAGGCTACTCTCTGCAACCAAACCAAAGGATCCAATCCACTGGGAATCTACCTAGCAGCATCAACATGGGCCTGTCTCTCATGTCTCTAATGTCTATGAGCTCTATGCTATCTATTTGCTCTAGGCTATCTATCACGTGCATCATCATGACCTCTAGCATGATCTCTATCCCTCACATGACCATCTCTCACCTGTCCTCTATCAACAATAATAGGAGGATCTCTCTGCCCTCTTCATCTCCATCATCTACCATCACCACCTGCATCACCTCGACCCAGGATAGGCTCTGCTAGATTAGTAAAATGTGTAAATCTGTTATGAGCCCACCAATCAAAAAACTTGTGAGACATACCTGCATCTGCTACACTAGAAAGAATCTCCCATCTGCAATAAGCCATACTAACAATCTGATCTAAGGAAAACTAATAATCAATAAGAGGACCCCACATAGATCTCTCTGCCTGTACCTAAGCATATAATACTGTACCCTATGGCATATCCTATGTTTGACCATACTGTCTAGAAACTCTACCAAAGAAGAAGCACTCAATAGTGGTAGTAGTGTGACCAATTATCCAGCGAGGGGAAAACATATATGGTAACTCATCATCATCCTCCCTCCACAGCTTGCAACCCCTATATGGTCTCCATAAAACTTGATCTAGATCATCTATCTGTCATCACCATAAATCTAAATGACCCAAATGATGTTGTATAATCATCCTAGTGTATAGAAAAGCATAGGGAAAACCCTGAGTTCGAACCCTATTAGAAATGGGCCTAGTAATGGGAAGATGCTCCCATATCCACAATTGAAGAACCACTGCACCAACCGATAAGGATGCACTCGCTCGATAGACTACCTCATGCAAATCATGATATAACTGTGCAAGGATGCATCAACCCTAATCAAAGCGTCAAGGATGAGCAAGAAAATCCTCCAATATCCTACCCCATCCGATGGAAAAACCATGACCTCACTGGTCGGGAAGAAGTAAACCACCAATTAATGTGCCAAGTACTGCTGGCAAGGTAGGAAAGTAAGAAAACTAAGGCCAAGTGATCATATCACCATCATCAATAGAATTGTCCCCAAACACTCGTTGGTAGATAGTAGAATCATAGATAGAATCATAATATACTACTTCTCCTCTATAGGGGATACGTAGTAATCAATACATGTCCTTAGGCATGATTGTCATCTCTCCATAAGGAAAATGAAATGTGTTGTGGTCAGAGTGCCATCACTTTGCCATTGTAGTCAATAAATCATGGTTTAGCTGGAACCGTGGGAGATCAAGGAGAAAACTCAAACCACACAACTCAATCACACGAAACTTGGCATCTCTAAGAGTCTAGCCCAAATCAATGACCCATGAAACAACTGTCTGAATGTATAAAGTAGGAAAGTTTTCCTGTTGGCAAAGCAAAGGAATCATATTAGTATACTATATCAAGGAATTATATCAAGTCAATCAAAAGTCTATCAAAAGTATCAAGCAATCACACCAAGTACCATTTGTTCATTTCTCTGTGTCCTGAGAACGAAGCAGCGGTATCAAATCATATCGGTTTTCACACTGATTGATTTATCTTATCCATATCCTATCCTAATCGGATTGACATATCACATTCATTGGTAACACTATCCTGATATCCTAATCCATTTGTTTTGTTGAATGCAACAAACCTAATCTAATCATTCGAATCGAGCATTGAAAGTCATCAAATTTTTCATCAGACACAATCAAGTACAAGTGTGAAAAAAGTACAAGAAATTTTTCAAAAGTTTGTAGGTGTGATTTTAATCATCCCAGGTGACATTTCTCCTAAGTGACAGAAAAAAGTTGTGAAGCAACATTATTTGGGTGTTAGGTGATAGTTCTCATGCTACGCAACACTGAATCATGCTAGGCCACAGTAAAATTGCTAGGGTTTCCTACGTGATAGCATATATGAAAAGGGGCATTTTGACCTAGCTGTAGGCGTGAGTATCCTATTCCTAGGTGAGGATAAAAGTTTCTTAAGTGGCATTAAACTACATGAAAGCATGAAAGAAAAGTGCAGATGCGATAGTTAAAGGGTCTAAGCGACAGTAAATTGTTCCTAGGCGTGAATTGGAAGATTAAACACAACGATGAAATAAGAAATTGCAATAAATGCTAATAAATGCACAATAAATGCAAATAGGAGGTTCAAAATAACTTACAAGAGGTCCATACTCAAGTTTCCTTGCATATCTCTAACACCTCTTGAATTGATGCTCTCGAATAGGGACAACCATCTCGAAAATCACCGCAGGATCAAAGCAAAATCACCAAAGACAAAAGTAAAAATGAATAGTAAAACAAGGTTTTTCAACCTATTTAAGCTATTTTGACCTAATTTTGAAGGTGAAATTTGGCTTAGACCCATATATTGACCTATCAAACCAACCAGAGCATCCTTTAACACATAGCATATCATCAAGTTTTTCAGAAATGAAAACATATTCAATGAATCAAACATCATCAAAATTTTTAAAATCAAGAGATTAATATGTTTTAATTTCTGAGGGGGCATCAGCGTATCAAATTGGAGTTGAAATCAAACATCATTGGAATCAATGGGGCATCAAATTTTTTTGTATCATCAAAGGAAACAATCATATCAATATCATATCAGGGGCAGCAATCAATTAGTATCAGAGGCATATCAGTGAATCAACAATTAGGACCTAAAAGCGACCAGGACTCAAAAGAATCTTTGAATCAATGTTCTTCATACATCAATTTAAAGAGGGGCATTTGTAGACACACAAAATTGGACAAGTGCTTTTAAAATCAATAAAATGGCTCAAAATCATCAAAATGCATTAATTCAATAAAAAAGGGATCAAATCAATTAAAATGGACATAATTAAATAAAGTTGGACAAAATCAATTAAAGCAAAGGAAAAATCAAATAATGAGGTTAAATAATTAAATCAAAGCTTAAAGGGGTGAAAAGCAATACATAATTGATTTTAATCAATTAAGTGTATAGTTGTTTAAATCAAAAATCAAAATGAACCTATTACCCTTACATGGCTAAATTTAATTAATTAATTGAATTTAATAATTCCTAATTTCTTTCAACAAAGTTGAGAAACCAATAAAAATTGAGGACAAAAAGACATAAATCACTCAAAAATGATGAATCTCAATCACTCATTTGAAAGTTTCAATCTCAACCACTCAATCTTGTCCTTTTGTCCAAAGCTTTGAGACAAACCTTTAAATTGTCCCCCCATTTATGAACAAAGCAAAGTATTTGACTCAACCTAAGGTAAATCATGATTACTTCACTCCACCCCCTACCCTTGGGAATTTACTATAAATATGAAGCATTTTGAGAGCAATTGATATCTTAGAAATTCATTTGCAAAGCATTGTTACTATAGGCAATTGAGAGCATTCTAAGAGCAATTTAGAGTAATTTGCATTATATCTTGTCAATTTGAGCTAGAACTATCATTGTAGAAGCATTGTAAAAGCATAGCAGCATACATTCTCATTTTAGAAGTGTCACTAGTGGAGATTTGAGCTGAGAGCTTCACTTACCACCTCTTTCTAGAGAGCCATGAGATGCTATAGATCTTAGTTTCAATTTTAATTAGATTTGCATTGTATTTACTTTCAATTGTTGCTATTAGATCTTAATTTCATGAAGGTGATTATCATCATCACACATTTTGTATAGTTATCGAGAAGTAGTTACTGTTGAGCAAGTCAGAGGTCACCGAGTAATTCTGTAGTCATCGAGCAGTTTATGTCGAGTTGTATAGAAGAGTTAGTGCTTTAATCAAGGTAGATTTTATAAGTCTGTATGCTCTTAACATAGCAAACCCCTCACAAGGTAGATCATCTGAAGTGATGAAACTTTGTAGCCCTAACATGAAAACTTTATACTGCAGTAGTGAAGATTTGTGGGTGTCATCCCCACCCCAGTTTTACCTTTCAAGGGTTTCTAGGTAACGAAAATATATGTGTTATGTGTTTCATTTCATAGATGAAGTTAAAATGTTAGATCTATTTCAGTATTAAAATTCATGTTTATTATATGTAAGTTGAATTTATGTCAAAGTGGAAATAGTAGTAGATATCTGATTCACCCCCCCTCTTAGTATCTCACTTCCCATATTAGATTTCCAACACTACATTGTTACAAGAATTAACAATATTAAGCACTTTTACATCCTTATGGATTATGGATCTAGATCCTCTGTGAGGGTTTCTATAAAGTAAGGTGAATTTATGTATTTTTTTTTACATTTACATATTAAGGTTAATTCCTAAATCATGGATTGACTGAGGCAAGCCCCTTCCCAATAAAAATTAACATTTTTCTATTGTAGATTTAAGTTTTCAGACTTGCAAATCCAAATTCAGAGCCTTCAAAACCTGTTTGTTGTTATAGATCCAGATCCTGGAAAAACTTACAGATCAGGGGGAGGTTGATTTTGGCCTAGTCCTGCATGGATTTTCCTCCAAGTCATCATACCCCCTCTAGGTCAACCTAGTCCAAAGAAAGAAAGATTTTTGGGTCTTGTAGATCATGATTTTCTACTTTTAAATCTGATCCTATTCAATTTTCTGATATGTTCTAGGAGCAGAATCTAAGATCTAAATTGGAGCACACATTTTTAGTATTCTAAGGTGAGTTGGCATACTTCATTGCTTGTTTTTAGTATTTCTGTATCAGATCTTATCTATTTCATTGGTTTTAGCATTATATTTACCTTCCTAGTTGACTATACTTGACACATAGGAAATAGCATCTTTCTACTTAACACTTGGTTAGATCCTTGTTTTCAATTGGTACCCTTACATCACTTGGTTCATGCTAATCTAACTCGGATCAAACTAGGGGCTTTTCTTGGGATATCTCTTCCTTTTTGGCCCCCTCTTGAGCATAACATTAAGTGTACATGCATGAAAAGTATGGTGTATTACATATCTTACCCTTATCACATTTTTCACCACTATACAATAATGTACTGTCAAGGAACTTATCAAGAATATGTGGTGCCATTTTTCAGTTCATCTTTTGGATTGTAGTCCAAACTTGTTTTATAAGTAGTGTGCTTTGTAAGTGTTGTATCCCTCTCTTTATAACTGAGAAAGTGTACTCCAACCATGTGCCTAATGCTTTTTTCATTATAATTTCCCTTAACTGGGTCAACTTTATTTCTGTAGAAATACTTGTGGATTCTATCCCCACCATGGTTTTTCCCCTAATAGGGTCCCACACAAAAATCACGGTGTCATGATTTTATGGATGCTTTCTATATTATGTGCTTTCTTACTATTATTTGAAATTTCTTTATGATTGTAGAGTCAGATTAAGAAATTTAAAAGGAACCAAAAACTAATTCACCCCCCCCCCCCCCCCGCTCAGTGTTGCTCAATACCAACAATTGGGATTAGAGCTTGGTACCTAGGAGGAAATTTAACAATGTGAGGAAAGACCTGATGGCTGATTCAATAGTTGCTAACAATGAATATCAGAATTAGCTCTTGATTTCCCTTAATGATGTTGAGAAAGCTAATGTTGAATTAAAGGAAGAACTCAAGGAATCTATAAGATTTATTGAAACCCTAAAGAAACAAGTGAATAAATCAAGAGATAAGAGGATGGATCTTATTGAGCATATGAAGTTAATAGGAAATACTAATGACACTGAATAACTTGCAGCAATTATGGCAGAATAGGAAAACATAAAAGGGGAAATGGAAGCCATGAAAAAAGAGATTGAGGATAGGAAGAAGAAACAAGAAGATATTAAAAAATCCTTAAAGGATAAGATAGATGAATGTCACAAACTAAATTTCCAAAATGGTTAGATATAGCTTAATCTAGATGAAACTAAACATAATGAGCAAGAGCTTGAGAAGATTAATGGAATTCTGAGGAGCGAAATTGTTGCACCTAATTGATTTGAAGAAAATTTCAAATCCAACATAGATAAACTTGATGAGAAATTAGATAGATAAAGATTTAAGGAAGATAATTGAGGACTTGGGTATGAGAAGGGAGAAATTTCTAATTTTTTAGAACTAAATACCACTCTAGATGTAGAACCAAAGAAGACACCTAGAAAAAAAGAATGGACAAAAATTCAATGGAAAGATCTTTACATGCAACAAATTTGGACATAAAGCTAAAGAGTGTAGGAGATGACTTGTCGCACCACCCTTTTTTGGTTATTTTTATAATCATCACAAATATGGGCATAAATCAAGAGAATGTAGAACTAGGATGAACCAACCTGTGAATAGGAGCATTACATGCTTTCAATGCAACAACCTTGGACATAAACTGAATCAATGCAGATTAAGGCCAATTCAATCAAATGAGAGGTATGGCAATTATAATGTAATATTTTTTAATGACAATAATTTTGGTCATATTGCTAAAAAATGTAAATATAATAAAGTAAGTCAGAATGCAAGAGAATCAGTAGAAAGAAAAATGTACAAAAATATATTCAAGGTAAAGTAATAAATGTTGATGAGGTTAGAAATGAAATAAACAAGACATGGATGAGAAAAGAGAAGATTTATCCTTCTGGACATATTGCACTAGTTTCTAGTCTGGATAATTCATTGACAAACTAGTCAGGTCATAAGACCTAAGGGGTAGATAAAATCTTACCTATCCCCTATTTCTGGAAGATTGTTAGATGCGATCGACATTTAAAGTTTCAAAATTGAAGTTGGATAGTGTTGATCACTATTTTGGTATATTTGATACCGAGTTGGAAGATAGAAGAACATAATTGATTTCTCTAGTCATGAATAACTTGTTGAGTATGGATTGGGTAGCATTTAATGAAAGTCAAATTTTGGTGTGTGAATGAATAAAAATGTTTTCCATGATATCATTTGGCACAATTCTATTCATAGAATGAGAAGGCATAATGATTGAATGAGATTCGTGCATAATTTGTGAGTCACATTTACAAACCCTAGTATTGACGAAAAGAGGTATCTATCTTTAAAATATTTTAGAAATTATGGATACTCCTATGGTAGTAGATGTGAAGGACATACATCGATCTATTTTCAAGAAAAATCCATATAAGTCCATGGAAGATGATCCTAATAGATCCTTTTCACAAGTTCCACATGGATTGATTCATGTTGAATACATTAGGGCATACATTCATTGTTAGTTTGAGGAGCTAAGAGAGGATAATATACATGAGACATATAAGTCACTATGTGAAGAAGGAAAATTGAGGGAATAATTAAAATCATTGGAAACAATGAATATTTCAAAGGTCATGGAGTTCATTACCTTTGATGAACCTAAATGGACATATATTATCTTGAGTAGAATTCACGATCAGTTTATTTGGTTGGACATACCTTACAAGATCATGAAGGAGGTTTTGGAGGCTATTACAATTTTTAGTGCCACTGGTATACATAAAAGGGGAAATCCCTGATGATCTATTTTCTAAACTTGAGAGAAGGTTGATAGATTTAGATGAAGATAAGAAGATAAGGGAAGGTGTGTTGAACAAAAGTTTTCTAGTGATCACATCAGAAGATCATAGTCAAATTCTTGAGGAATCTAAGAGAAGACTCTTAACTAAGACAATAATAAAAAAATGAGTGGTCAAGTTGATGATATTATTAAGGAGATAGAAGATGTAATTTCCAAAATACTTTTTGAAAGTCAGTTTGATGATCTTTTACTAAAAGAGAAGAAACCCACTCAATAATCTCCAAAGCATATATATATTTTTATTCCACAGTTGAAGAACCTGATCTATTCATTAATGGGATACCCATATTAGTATCTACATTACAAGATGATGAATATATTCCTAGTGTAAATAATTACAAAGCCACTGTAATAGAGGAGTGTAAGGATTTCATGGAAGAAGAAGAAATTACTAATGACAAAGCTCTTGATATTGACCAAGTACCACCAAAGATAGAAATAACTTGTGCAGATGATGGGAAGGAAGAAGAGGTCATATTTGAACACAATCTTACTAATGAGAACTCTTTAAAGAAATCTAAAGAGGTAAAAGTTGAGATATCTGATGAGGAAAGAGACACTGTAGTACCTTCTTTATCAAGAAAAGAATTTTTTGATATGCAATTTCAATATTTAGATACACTTGGGGAAGATTAGTTAATGGCACTTGCTATAGTTACACAAGCCAAGGAAAGGGAATGCATAATGAAATCAAATGAGAAGGGAAACATATTGATATCTAGGGAAGCTAATGTATAATTCAAAATTATGCATGAATATGCTATGAATCTGAATGAGTAAGTGAATAATTAATTAGAAGGCTTATTGGATTCAGTTGACACACATTTTTAGTCTATTGAGAAGTTAGCTTCGGTTAAGGTTCCAAATGAGTTCAATGAAAAAAGGTCCAATTAGTTGATTAAGTCAATTGCAAAGGATAAAACATCATTAGTATTAGTGATCCAAGGATTGAAATATTATTTGTTAGAGGGAAGCAATGTATATCAACATTGTATTGATTATCCTATATTTTTTTGTAGATATTGATAAAATACTTCAAGAAAGTGAGGCCAAGATTATTGAAATATCACATGCATATGATCCTATGAAATTTTTAGCTTCAATCCATGCAGCTTAAGTAACACAAATAAATGATAAGATCAAGACTCTTGTTATTGAAAAAGATAGGATGAAAGGGAAGATTGGAGATTTGATAAATCAGATAGTGCCTAAACTTGATATTATCTCAAGAGGTGTGTATGAGGCTACATCAACCTATTTTTTTCCAGACCCTCTTGATATTTGTAAAGAAGAGGATGTTAATGTTTACATAGCTTCGGTCAAATTATTCTAACCTAACTATTCGATATATCTTATTGTTTCACTAAAATGAGAATTATATGTTATATACATTATCATTATACATTTGATGATCTTATTAAGATTCATTCTATAGTTATCATTACTTTATAACTATGATAGTTATAATTGATAACTATCATAGTTATCGTTATTGATAACTTATATGAGTAAAAGTAATATAAATGATACAGTTGATATTGTTATCAACTTTATTTGTTAATAAAGTCGATAACAATATCAAATTATCATTATTATCAAAATTCAATTATGGTATCAACCAAATCATAAGTTGATATTGTTATCAACTTTATTATAATTTGATAACTATATCAACTCAATGAAAATCATTGAGTTGATCATAGTATCGAATATGGTATCAATCAAAACATTATATTGCTTTATATTGATTATGGTATCGACTATGAATCTGAATTATGATATTGATTATCCATTATTGTAATGATATCGCACTGATTTTCATTATTGATTATGATAATCATACTTAATCAATCATCAAACATTCATATTGACTTCATTATCATTATCAACAAAGATGAGATTATCATATGTCTTAACAACATTCAAGGTTGATATAGATTGGCTTATATAATGATCAAAGTTAACATAAAATTTGACATTAACAAGTCGATTATGGAGATAGACTTCGATAAACATATCAAGTCGATAATGTAAGTTGATAAGGTGGTAAAATTTGGTAATTAGAATGTCTCATGAAGAGACATCACTCTTCATGAGACACTTAGAATCACAAAGATGTATGTCCCTTTGTGAGACCTTCTATATATATATAAAGGCCTCTATACAAATTAGTTAATAAGAAGATTATTTATATTATATTGATATTGATATATATCAAATAAGTGATTTAATATAATATCAATTTGGAGATCAATATATATAAAGATAATATTCTAAGCAGAAATTATCAAGATCTACTTATATCTATCTAAGAATAGATACCATTATATTGTGAATTTATCTAATATATATGTATTGTCTTAAAATGGAAGCACTTCCATGATAATAGCATTTAGCCCTCTGAGTGAGTGGTCTGGGGTCATGTTAAGTGCCTTGATCGGGTCTTTGCATGTATCTGGATTTTTCCCCCATTTCATTTCTCTCTCCACCTGTTTTCACTTTATTTCTACATTTCCTAGCACTCTGGATCGAGGTCCTGAGGTTTTTGACCTTAAGATCAAATATGAACTTGAGGGTCAATGATGACCTCAACCCTGACCTAGGTCAAGGATGACCTTGACCCTGACCTAGGGTGGGGTCTACCTTGTCCTTGACCCAGGGTTCAAATTTTAGGTTCCCATGATTTTCGGATGTTGGGTTTCAAAAATATTTGTTTTCTCGCTTCCAGGTCGGCCATTTTGGGTTTTGAAATGGTAAATCCTTAAATTGCATTTAATTCGGGACCATTTCTAGGGGTTAAGGTTAATTGGGATTTAATTCTCCAATGTCAGCCTTCTCTAGAGGATTGTGCCCTAGATCACTATAAAAGGAAGCCTTCCTCTCTCATTTTCTCCATCCCTCAAGTGCAATCAAGTTTTGCAATCTCATCTCTCAAGCTCTCAAGCAAGATCAAGCAAGCATTTCATCAAGAATTTTCAAGGAAGCATTCAAGTCCTCTTCTCCATTCAAGTTCTCCATTGAATATTAAGAATTCAAGAATTCAAGCCTTTGAAGGGATTTGGTTCAAGCATTCAAGATTCATCATTCAAACCCTAGATCTAGCCATCATGGTGGTGTGATCTTCCTTCAAGATCCTTTTTTCATCTTCAAGACTCATTCCTTATTCTATCAAGGTGGATTCCAAGCATACAATCATGGAGGTTTTGGATTTACATTCATGGTTTTGATTTACATGTTCAAGCTTTCATATCAACATACTTGTTTACATTTCAAATACAATTGCATATCTATTGAATTGCATAGCTTCATTATTAGATCTACTTCTACTACTTTCTAGCATTCTCAATTTCAATTTCATTATTAAGGTTGATTCCAAACCGGGGTTTGATGAAGGCAAACCCCTCAAACAAACAACAAAACCCTCTTTTTCTTGTAGGTACAGGTACAAGACTGCAGATCAGAGCTTGGATATGGATACCCTTTTAGGAGAACTTCTAAGATCCATGAACAAAGTCAAGGATGAACTTCAAAATCTCAAAGTACTTTGACCTTTTATCGGGGTCAAAGACTACCTGCTACCAGAAAGATAAAAGTTTTTTGGGTTTTCTTCGTCTCAACATTTCTAGTCCAGAACAGGTTGCAGAATTGCCCGAAACTGCACATGAACACAAAAAATTAGCATTTTCCAAATCTACCCTATTTTGAGGTTAGTATTTTCATTTCAATTATTTTAAATTTCAAGCATATACTCTTTATAGGGAAATATAAGGTTTTCTCCTTCATTCATATTCTCCATAGATTGATTCTTTTGTGTATTGACCTTTTGGTTGATCAATTTGGATCTCTCCTTTGGGAATTTGGATTTAGAAGTAGATCTCATATTTCCCCCATTCATTTTAACATGCACGCTATTCCATCCTATTAATTTTGGTGAACCCAACATGCTTACTCTCTTTCTTTTTGGTGTTAGATTTCCCTTTGTCTTATCTTGTGTGTTCACCTCCACCTATTCATTTTGGTGAACTCGACATACTTACCCCTTTTCTTTTGTGGATTTAGATGCCCTATTGTGTTATATTTTAGGTCTTTTCTTGTATTTAAATTAGATCTAGTTTATGCTCTTGCATTTTAAATTGAAAAATACAAAAAAATCTATATATTCAATAAAATTCAAAAACATTTCTTGCATTTCATTTACTATGGAGATTGTTAAGATGCTTTGGTGTGTGGTCATGTTCCTTATTACCTTTCTTTTAGCATCTCTTTACCATACCTATGATTTTTATGAAAGTATCATTCACTTCATTATGTTGATGACCCTTCACTTTTCTCTTTCCTATGCTTTTGTGAAGTTGACCGACACTAGTCTTCCTACATTCAAAACTTTCATTAAAGATTTATGTGGTAGATTGATTATCCTTTTGGATTATGTGAAGAATTTGGTAGATGATAAACCATATCCTAATCTTCCTAATCCTAATCCTATCATTCCTAATTTGATTCCTAACCTTCCTATTCCTAACCCAATACCTAATTCTCGATCTGTTAATCCTAGTTCTTCCCATACTTATGATAGAATTCAAGCTATAGCTCAGGATACTGATGTGCAAGAATTCTTTGATTTACCTTCTCCTTTGATTCATGATGATATTAAAGGGAAGGGTAAATAAAATTCTTCAACACCTATTATTCCACCTTATACAACCTTTACTCATGAACATGACAAACAATCACCTCCTATAGAAGGTTTACATGCTATGTACACTACTGGATATAATATGGTGACTAAACAAGGTTATAGAGGTTTAGGGCTTGGAGTTAATGAGCATGGTATTAGGTTTCTAGTTCATATACCCCCTAAATAGGACCTGCATGATATTGGTTGTTCAAAATATCAAGTCAAGGTAGGTGATGTTAATCATTATCCTCCTCTTCACATTCTTCTCCCCACACCTATCTTAGATAACCCTAATATTCATCAAGAAGTGGCTAAGAAGGTATATGTCAAGTTAATGAATTCCAAGAAAGAAATCTTTAAAACTATCCCGATAGATGCTTTATATAAGTACAAATGTCATTTTCATTATAGTAATACACATTTACTTGTTGATTGTAAACATTTCAAGTTATATGTTAGAGAAAGAGCTGCTTTAGGAATTATACCTCACTCTCGTGCAATTTTACAATTCCTTCATAATTTTGTTATAGGGGATTCCCCTCCCTCTGATATAATGTAGATTTCTTCTCCTCTTGTCTTATGACTAGGGGGCAAGAGGTGTATTTTCATCCAGCCTCTTAGGATCCATTAGGCTTTCAGCATATATTGTGCCTTGGGGCTTAATTGGTATTCTTTCTCTCCTATCTTTCTATGGTTTTTCATTATGCTTATAATCATCCATAGATCTTTTCCAAGATATCTTTTCTAAGACATTTGTTTTACAAAGATACTCCTTGTCTCTATTCCTGGGGGGCAAGGTTCCTCTTTCTTTCTCTTTGTCTAGGGAATTTCTTTCCTTAGCTTAGTGGTCTTTGTTTATATTGCAATATTATTTCATCATATTGACAGATGTTTTGACTATGGATAACCTTCTTACATGAGAATTTGTTGTCCTAAGTTGTCACTTCTTCTCTATGTTGTAAATTATGTTTTGTTTAAACTCTCACCCTTTCTTTTGTGTTAGAGTTGCTTCCCCCATTCCAAAGATTCCTCTTCCTCTTCTTTGTAGGGGGCTTGAAGATTGAATCTTTGTTCCTGCTATTGAAAGATGACATTTTATCTAAAAGAACTCCTTTTTGGTGGGGGTCTTGTTGATAAGATCTCTTTCTTTGAGGATCCTTTTTCCATGAGTGACATATTCTTTTCATGATTATCTATACTCTTGGATGATGGGATCATTATCCCTCGCTAAGAATATGGTATACATTGTTGTAAATAGGATATCTCCTTGCATTGTGAAGTAGGTATTCTCTTCCTCTTCCTTATCATGTCTAGTAGACTGCCATGATAAGGAGGGGGGCATATATAGGGTCTCCCTTGTACTATAGTTTTTTATTTTTACATGCTAAATCTTGGAAGATAACGCACATAAGTTGCTAAATCCTAAAAAGACATGCATTTATATGCTAAATAGTTTGAAGGTAACACACATAAGTTGCTAAATCCTGAGGAGACGTATTTTTTAAATTTTTCAATATGCTAAATCTTGGAAGGTAACACACATAAGTTGCTAAATCTTGAGGAGACACACATTTCATATTCATAGTGATACAAGAAGGTGGATCTATAGGTATTCTAGAAGCCTTCAGAAGATGCATTAAAATTACAAGCACATTTTATGGGTGAACTATCAGGTTTGGCCACCTATTTGGCTCTCCCTCCCTTGGTGATTCATGATAAGGTGGGCATCTTACTGGGTGAGGTAATCACTCTTTTCCCTTTCTCTCTTTTTTGTTTTCATGCTAGTAGGAAAAGATCATGAAGCTATGTTATTTATAGTGTTTATCTTGTCTTTCTTATGTAATCATTTATTCTTTTATGATAGCTTTCCAAATATGATATTAGTATGACAAATATTTCTTAGCGAGGTTTCTTATGCTAATTGATTTGGGTTGTTTGTACTAACGTACCTTGTTCTTTTGGCACCCTTGTGCACATATGCTGAGTTATAATCCTTAGTTTAGGGGCTTGTGTCCTTACCTAAGTGTTATTTTATCTCATTGTGAATCCACTTGGATCTCTTCTTTCTTCTCCTTTACCAAGAGTTTTCATCGAGTCCATACTCTTGCTAAAGTGGAGGTTTAATGTATCATCTTAAAATGGAAGCACTTCCATGATAAGAGTGTTTAGCCCTCTAAGTGAGTGGTCTGGGGTCATGTTAAGTGCCTTGATCAGGTCTTTGCATGTATCTAGCTTCCCCCTTGTTTTGCTTCTCTCTCCACCTATTTTCACTTTATTTCTACATTTCCTAGCACTCTAGATTAAGGTCCTGAGGTTTTTGACCTCAAGGTCAAAGATGACCTTGAGGGTCAATGACAACCTCGACCCTAACCTAGGCTAGGGATGACCTTGACCTTGACCTAGGTTATGGATGACCTTGACCCTGACTTGTTAGGAATGGGAACACTGAGAGGGGGGGGGGGTGAATCAATGTTCACTATATTTTATGTTTTTACTTAATCTTTAAACTAAACTTATTGGGGTAAATTAGCTCCCCCTATGACCTTGAGAGCCATTCATCTAAATGGAGAGGGTGCATCCACTGTGGAAGCATCCAATACATACTCATTAGCATTGTCCTTCTTTTCTTCTAACCAAATCATGCTCGCATCCTCTGAAGCTTTAATAAAATTGAATTCTCCTTCAGGATCCAAAACTGGTTCTTTGGGATTTTTAGGGCTTTCTTGACCTTGTGTCCTTGATCTACAGAACTTTGAGATGTGTCTAGCTTTGTTACAAGAGTGACAAATGATTGGAGGCCTTATATTCCTTGATGCATTAACATGGGTCACCATTTTACAATGTTTAGCTAAGTGGCCATTATAGTTACATATCTGACATGTAACATTTTGAGAACTTCTTTCATTTGATTGATTTTGATTTCTCTGATTATACTGAGTCCTGTTCTATTGACTTGTCTTACAATTCATAGCTCTATGACCAAATTTATTGCATGAATAATAGTAACCATTAAAAGGTCTTACCTCTATACAATTCCTTACTATGTGTCCATGCTTGTTACATGCATAACAAGTGTGGTCTACTAGCTTGTGCTCATTCCTAGGTGGTTCAATATGATCCCTAGTCTAACTTTTAGTCTCCTTAGCATTTGAGGTGCCTTCTGGTGCTTTCATTCTTGCTCGCATGTTATCAATCTGATTTTGTGCTTCATTGTATCCAATGCAGCTAGTATCTCCTTTAGCTCTTCTTGCATACAACTGAGATTCTATCAAATTATAACTGGTGTGAAGTTTGTCAATATGATTCTTTTCTTCTTTCAATTCAGATTCCAAGCTTTCTTTTCTATTTCTTAGCTCCAAGATTTCCATGTTTTCTTGCCTTAACTCTTCATTAAGTTGAAGGTTCTCTTTGACCTGTTCTTCATAGACTTCCTGATTGTTAATCAGCTTATCATCAAATTCTTCAAGTTGATCTTTTGATGATGCATTTTTTTCATTTAGATTCTTGACCATTGTCCCTAGATCACTAGTAGAGCATTCTTTCAAATCCTTTCTTAGCCTTTTTTATGACTAATTGAGCATCACTGAGTTTTTCTTTTAGTTCTTTAGTTTCCCTTTCAGATTTGTCTAGGTCTTCAAGAGCAACTTCCAAATTTCTTTTCAGATGTTTCATTTATGCTTTTTCCATGATCTCCTCAAGTGGTTAAAATTCTTTGCTGAGGACTAGAGCTTTGATACCAATTGTTAGGAATGGGAACACTGAGAGGGGGGGGGGCATGAATCAATGTTCATTATATTTTATCTTTTTACTTAATCTTTAAACTGAACTTAAATGCTTAAGTACTGAAATGGACATCCACATAAACATGAAACATGAAATCAACACATACCACCAATATGGTTATGTGGAAACCCAAATAGGTAAAAACCCTAGTGGGAATTGACACCCACTAATATTTTGTACTAGTGTTTTATGATCCTTGTTAGAAGATCCTTAACCCTGTTAGGAGTTGCTTTACAATGCATTAAGTACAGTAGACCTTGTCAAGGGTTACACCTTGTTAGGATTATTTTACAATAGTCCCTATTAGGGGAGTGGATGCACTAGCCTAGAGCTCACTGCTCAAGTGGTGAAAGCTACAACCTTTTGATCTCAGATACACACTATATCTACTGGATGAACTATCACTGTGACACTGCTTGTTAGATCAATTCCTTGATGCACTGATGCTTTAACCTCTTGAAAATATCTAATACATCTTATAAAATCTTCACATACTTCTTCTCTACTTATTACAACTCTCTATCAACTTCCATACCAATTACAATGGGTGCATCTCATATTTAAATGCACATACAAAATAAACAACTAGGTCGGCCCTTAAACCTATTACATACAATGCTTCCAAATGAATTGGCTTAAGCATGTTTACAATAAAACATATATACATGTCAAAAACCTAATTACAATAGGTGCATAGCCTTTAAATTATTAGAATATAGTCAGAACTCAAAATGATAACATTCGGCTGCTTACTCTGTTCTTCACTGGCACACACTGGCTGTGCAACTTCAACTACTTGTATCTTTCTCATACTTGCATATCTGATCATGCACTCATAGAATAAGCATGAATATAGTCCAACCAAATTAACTTCCAAGTCACACACCATAATTCTTCCGTACACACGTGCACTGATGCTCTAAGCTGCAAGAACTTTGTACACTATCTAGTCTTCAACACTTAACCAATTTCTGATCTTCTCATCAAGTGCGCTAACTCCAACCTACTATATGAATTTTTTGCCATAATGAAAACACTATATTAATTCATATACACCATTATAGCCAACTTTCCAAAAATCTCACCCTTTGTCATTGATGGCAACAAAGGAATATGATCAAGTTGCTACCTGTCCTTAATACAAAAACCTTTTTGTCTTCTATACATACACTTATATCTTCCTATACATATTATGATCCATATTCTATACACAAATCCCCCTTTGACATTAGTGAAAAAGGTGTTTCAAAAATTGTATCTACACATACTCATTGAGGGAAAACATCCAGATATGCTATCTTTAGGTTTTGGATCTCCTTCTTCCAAAATGTGATCAAGGAGTTTATTATCTGGAGATGGACACATAGTTCATACTGTAGCTTCTCCATCTTCTCCAAGTTAGTGCTAGGGCCATGATCATATGTTACTAATGTGGTGTCTATGTCATTGATGTTTTGATTGAGTATATCTAATGAGGGTGCAAGAGCATTCCTGAGCTGTGTTTGCCTTGCCCTGATCTTTGACATTTCTTTTTTTTCCTTCTCAATCTTATCTATTTTCCCTTGGTATACATTATTCCACATGTTTACATCTGTGGATGTGTCTTTCACTAAACTCTTCAATTTCTCAATCATAGCTTTTGCCTCTTTTATTTTCTTGAAATGGGCATTAGTAAGCTTATCCTGATCCATGCATTCTGTAATGACTCTTCTTCCTTGATCTACAAAATCTTTTAAGGATGCTTGACCAGTCTTGAGAAAGCTTAGGTCAAGTGAAAAATTTCTCATTAATTCACTCAACCTCTTCTTCAGGTACTTTTCTTTTGCAACTAGGGATGTAGATTCTTCAAGGCTTGAGAAATTACTTTTAAAATGTGAGATGACTGTACTCGCATCATCAACAGAGTGTATCTTTGACACTTTCTTGTCCTTTGACAACAATTTTTTAGAATGTTTATTGATTCTACCAGGAGGGGATTCCCCATCACTTGTTTTTCTTTGGCCTTTTCCATGGCTAGGATGTTGAATTTTATCAGATCTTCTTCTCTCCATGAGTCCAAACTGGATGTTTTAGGTGTCAAACTTGACAACAATGCTTCTGAGGAAGTGATGGGAGTGTTATTCATCACTTCTTGTTTTACCTTGACTAGTTCAACTAATGGTTCATTACTCTCTTCTTCTTTCTCATATGTTATATCTTCAATCAATACTTCTTGATGAGTGGGAGGTGTGTTGCTGCATAAAATTTCAGCTTCTTGTGTGCTCACAAAAGCTTCTTCAAAATTATCCAACTTAGTGTCAGTGGCCACCATGGTTATCTCTACATTATCAATGATAATGGTGCTATCCTTGAGTGACTTTGTCATGGGCACAGACTTATCTGCCTCTGATTGTGTTTCCACTGCAGGCGCTGAATCTTGAGGACCTATTACTAATGTATTAGTGGGCTTTGCCACATTGACTTCCTTTATGGATACTTGTGTTTTGGGCATAGTAGGTGGATACATGTGCTTGTTCATAAAGACCTTCTCAAAGGCTTTCTCTGTTTCTTTAGCAACTAATTCATAGTTTTTATCCATTATATTCAATGTTCTTGTCTTGGTCCCGAGGTGAGGCTTCACTAGATCTAACAAAAACTTCTTCTCTTCTAGCTTGCATACAAGAAGGGTTTCATCTAAGATCTTCTCCCTTATCCGTAGATCTTCTTCAATAGCCTGTCTCTTTTGGTATTCTAGGATGTTCCACACATTGTCAGGGATCATAGTCTTAAGTTCCAAGACTCTCTTCTTGAACTTCAACATGTGTTTGAATATCATACCATGTATCTTAGATTTGTCTATTTCACTATATTTTCCATAAAAATTTCCTACTTCATCAATTCTTCCCTCATCAATTATTCTTGCACTTAGCACACTAAGACTAGGTTTGAAAATTACTTTAGGAGGTGCTTGTGAGTTATTCCTATTCCTTGTGACTCTTGAAGATGGATGACTAGTGCTGGTCTCTTTCTTCCTCTTTTGCATTACCTTATACTCAGGATGAGCAGTAAGGTCAATGGTATCTTTGGGTGCAGAAGAAGTATCATCAGTCTTACCCTTCTGATCATCAGATTTTTCTATCTTCACCTTCTTCAACTTGGGATCATTTTATTCTACCTTTGCTACATCTGCACTCTCTAATTCCAAAGCAATATTTTGTTCTCTTGATTTGTCTAGATCCACTTGAGACACTCCATGTATTCTCAAGATCTCTAAGGTGACTTTAGCAACCTTTCTTTTTGTTGTTGCATTGTTTATTTTAGCATCAATCTCTCTTGTCTTCTCCTCATAAGTTCCCCATCTTGGCTCATTAGGGTCAATAGGAGCTGAAAGAAATACTTGAGCATATGCTTCTAAGACTTGTTCATCTACTTCATATCCAAGTGGATGAATCCACTTTGTTCTAGGTTCAACTCCCTCCATGCATGTTGTGTCTATTTCAACCATAAAACAAATAGTATCCTTGTATTTCTCAACAATGTTCTCTGGTATCCTGTACCTCATCTACATTTTGACCTTGAATGTCTTCAACTCTAATGTCATATAGTCTCTTAGAGTTCTCTTTGTAGATGCTTTGAAAGATATATGAGGCATGGTAGGAATAGTCTTGTCTAGGTATGAATCTGACACCTTTCCAATAATATGGAAGTACATATAGATAATTAGGGACCCAAACCTGAATATCTTAGTTTTATCATGCTTGATTACCTTAATGCTATCAATCAGTTGTGCATGCAATATTTCACATAGGTTGAACTCTCCATTCTCTTTTACAATTCTTATGGCTGCAAGAATTGTGGCCATAGACACATTGTTCACCCTGCTGGTGTGTTGAAACCTATAACCAAGTATCATAGACATCAATTTGATGTCATCTTACTCAATAGGCTCAATGGTCATTTTGTGTCTATCACTCCTTGATTTGAGAGTTTTCTCAACAATCTTCCTTACACCTTTTCCCACTGGAAGGATGACGCCTGTCCTTGAGAGCCCTATCATCTCATAAATTAGGTCACTAGTTATTCTGATCGACACTTCACCTATCCAAAATAGGTCATCATGAATCCTACTCAAAAGAATCTTGATCCATTCTGATTCATAAAACTCATATGTCGTAGCATAATCCACTATAAGGTGATTTTTCCACCGCGCATACTCATCCATGAAGGTTTTGTCTAGTTTTAACATAGTTTCTATGTGCGCCCTTAGTTTGTCCAATCCTATTGGTTCTTTCTTATAGTAGATGTATGCCCTAATGTCCTCAACATGCATAATGCCCATAGGCATGCAGGAGAATGCCCCTTCTAGGTCATCTAGTGTAGACTTAAATGGATGCCTTTTAAACACATATCTTTTCTTCTCTGTAACATCAAATAATATAGGAGTAGCCATAACTTACTTGAATATCTCTTTCACAAAGGTTTCCAAGAGATTCTGAATTGACTCGATGAACTAGGGTTTCTACAACCAATCAAATGCACAACAAATCACTTGATGAATCAAACTGCAATCTTTCTCAATCAACTGCTAAGACTCTTCTACTCTTCAATCACTCTTAATTAAAATGCAATGAGAGATCTTCTAACTTTTGTGTACTTTAAAGTAGAATTTATGCCATTAATGCTTGTCATGTAAACCAAGCTGTCACTTGGAAATTTCTATCTTTCATTCTGCAAATAATCAGCTAGTACGCTCTTGCACGAAGGTTTCTCTAGTCTCCAAAAGCTTAAGTCAAAAGGTGCATACTCTGAGAGTGAGTATACCAGCCATGCAGGGGACTAGAGCTAAATTAGCTCACCCTATGACCTTGAGAGCCATTCATCTAGATGTAGAGGGTGCATCCATTGTGGAAGCATCCAATACATACTCATCAGCCTTGTCCTTCTTTGCTTCTGACCAAATCAAGCTTGCATCCTCTGAAGCTTTCACAAAATTAACTTCTCCTTCGGGATCCAAAACTAGTTCTTTGGGCTTTTTAGGGCTTTCCTGACCTTGTGCCCTTGACCTACAGAACTTTGAGATGTGTCCAGCTTTGTTACAAGAGTGACAAATGACTGGAGGCCTTATATTGCTCGATGCATTAACATGGGTCACCATTTTATAATGTTTAGTTGAGTGGCCATTATAGTTACATATCTGACATGTAACATTCTGAGAAATTCTTTCATTTCACTAATTGTGATTTCTTTGATTATACTAAGTCCTATTCTTTTGAATTGTCTTGCAATTCATAGCTCTATGATCAAATTTATTACATGAATCACAGTAATCATTAAAAGGTCTTACCTCTGTACAATTCCTTACTATGTGTCCATGCTTGTTACATGCATAACAAGTGCGGTCTACTGGCTTGCACTTATTCTTAGGTGGTTCAATATGATCCTTGGTCTGACTTTTAGTCTCCTTAGCATTTGAGGTGCCTTCTGGTGCTTTCATTCTTGCTCGCATGTTATCAATCTGATTTTGTGCTTCATTATATCCAATGTAGCTAGTATCTCCTTTAGCTCTTCTTGCATACAACTGAGATTCTATAAAATCAAAACTGGTGTGAATTTTTTCAATATGATTCTTTTCTTCTTTCAATTCAGATTCCAAGCTTTCTTTGTTGTTTCATAGCTCCAAGATTTCCATGTTTGCTTGCCTTAACTCTTCATTAAGTCGAAGGTTCTCTTTGACTTGTTCTTCATAGACTTCTAGATTGTTAATCAACTTATCATCAAATTCTTCAAGTTGATCTTTTAAGGATGTATTTTCTTCATTCAACTTCTTGACCATTGTCCCTAGATCACTGGTAGAGCATTCTTTCAAATCCTTTCTTAGCCTTTTTTTTACTAATTGAGCATCACTGTATTTTTCTTTTAGTTCTTTAGTTTCCCTTTCAGATTTGTCTAGGTCTTCAAGAGAAACTTCCAGATTTCTTTTCAGATGTTTCATTTCTGCTTTGTCCATGATCTCCTCAAGTGGTTAAACTTCTTTGCTAAGGATCGGAGCTTTGATACCAATTGTTAGGAATGGGAACACTGAGGGGGGGGGTGTGAATCAATGTTCACTGTATTTTATCTTTTTACTTAATCTTTAAACTGAACTTAAATGCTTAAGTACTGAAATGAACATCCACATAAACATGAAACATGAAATCAACACATAACACCAATATGGTTATAGGGAAACCCAAATAGGTAAAAACCCTGGTGGGAATTGACACCCACTAATATTTTGTACTAGTGTTTTATGATCCTTGTTAGAAGATCCTTAACCCTGTTAGGAGTTGCTTTACAATGCATTAAGTATAGTAGACCTTGTTAAGGGTTGGACCTTGTTAGGATTCTTTTACAATTTTCCCTATTAGGGGAGTGTATGCACTATCCTAGAACTCACTACTCAAGTGGTGAAGGCTACAACCTTCTAATCTCAGATACACACTATATCTGCTGGATGAGTTGTCACTATGACACTGCTTGTCAGATCAATTCCTTTGATGCGCTAATGATTTGACCTCTTGCAAAGATCTAATACATATTATAAAATCTTTGCATACTTCTGCTCTGCTTATTACAACTCTCTATCAACTTCCATACCAATTACAATGGGCGCATCTCATATTTATATGCGCATACAAAATAAACAACTAGGTCGGCCCTTAAACCTATTACATACAATGCTTCCAAATGAATTGGCTTAAGGATGTTTACAATCAAACATATATACATGTTGGCAACCTAATTACAATAGGTGCATATCCTTTACATCATTAGAATATAGTCGCAACTCAAAATGATAATAGTCAGTTTCTTACTCTGTTCTTCACTGGCACACACTGGCTGTGCAACTTCAACTGCCTATATATTTCTCATACTTGCATATCTGATCATGCACTCATAGAATAAGCATGAATATAGTCCAACCAACTTAACTTCTAGGGCACACACCATAATTCTTCCATACACACGTGCACTGATGCTCTAAGCTGCAAGAACTTTGTACACTGTCCAGTCTTCAACACTTAACCAATTTCTGATCTTCTCATCAAGTGTGCTGACTCCAAGCTACTATATGACTTTGTTTCCATAATGATAATACTATATTAAGTCATATACACTAGTATAGCCAACTTTCCAACATGACCTAGGTCAGGGACAACGTCAACCCTGACCTAGGGTGGGGTCTACCTTGTCCTTGACCTAGGGTTCAAATTTTAGGTTTCCATGCTTTTCGGATGTCAGATTTTAGAAATATTTGTTTTCCTGCATCTGGGTCGGCCATTTCAGGTTTTGAAATGGTAAATCCTTAAATTAAATTTAATTTGGGTCCATTTCTAGGGGTTAAGGTTAATTGAGATTTAATTCTCCAATGTCGGCCTTCTCTAGAGGATTTTGCCCTAGATCACTATAAAAGGAAGCCTTCCTCTCTCATTTTCTCCATCCCTCAAGTGTAATCAAGTTTTGCAATCTAATCTCTCGAGATCTCAAGAAAAATCAAGCAAGCATTTCATCAATCATTTTCAAGGAAGCATTCAAGTCGTCTTCTCCATTCAAGTTCTGCATTGAAGATTAAGGATCCAAGAATTCAAGCCTTTGAAGGGATTTGGTTCAAGCATTCAAGATTCATCATTCAAACCCTAGATCTAGCCATCATGGTGGTGCGATCTTCCTTCAAGATCCTTTGTTCATCTTCAAGACTCATTCCTTCTTCTATCAAGGTGGATTCCAAGCATACAATCATGGAGGTTTTGGATTTACATTCATGGTTTTGATTTACATGTTCAAGCTTTCATATCAACATACTTGTTTACATTTCAAATAAAATTTCATATCTATCAAATTGCATAGCTTCATTGTTAGATCTAATTCTACTACTTGCTAGCATTCTTAATTTCAATTTCATTATTAAGCTTGATTCCAAACCGGGGTTTGACCAAGGCAAACCCCTCAAACAAACAACAAAAACCCTCTTTTTCTTGCAAGTACAGGTACAAGACTGCAGATCGAAGCTTGGATCTGGATACCCTTTTCGAAGAACTTCTGAGATCCACAAACAAAGTCAAGGATGACCTTAAAAATCTTGAAGTAGTCTTTGACCTTTTATTGGGGTCAAAGACTACTTGCTACCAGAAAGATAAAAGTTTTCTAGGTTTTCTTCGTCTCGACATTTCCATTCTGGAACAAATTGTAGAATTGCTTGAAACTGCACATAGACACCAGAAATGAGCATTTTCCAGATCTACCCTCTTTTAAGGATAGTATTTGCATTTCAATTATTTTAGATTTCAAGCATATACTCTTCATAGGGAAATATAAGGTTTTCTCCTTCATTCATATTCTCCATAGATTGATTCTTTTGTGTATTGACCTTTTGGTTGATCAATTTGGATCTCTCCTTTGGGAATTTGGATTTAGAAGTAGATCTCATATTTTCCCCATTCATTTTGACATGCAGACTATTCCATCCTATTCAATATATACATAAAATTTTAAAGAATTGCATGCCCTAAATCTGATCTAACCACAACAGAGGAGACTACCTATCTTGTGTGTGGACAAATCTTGATTTTTGAGAGCTTGAAGAAAATTTGGGATGTTGACTTTGCATCCTTAAAGAACAATTTCAATGATATTTTTAGACATTTGTAAGTACTCTTTGTATACTTGTATATAAGTGACTAATAGGATTTTGGTAGCTCAATTTTGCAGATGATTCCTTCCTTTTCCATTGATGTATAAGGGGGAGTGATAAGGAGAAAAAATAGATAATTAGCTCAAGGGGAGCAAGCATTTTTATGGATAAAATTGTTTTGGAGTTTGGAACTCTTTTTGGAACACTTGATCATTTTTCTCTAAGTGTTTCCATCAATGCCAAAGGGGGATATTATTGGGAAAGAGACACAATTGTAGATTGTTTGTAGGTTGTCATTGATGAAACCTATATCCATTTCATTGGCCCCAACATATTTTGTATACTGAAGGACTAATTGGATAACCGACTAAGTATAGAATTTCATGAAGCAGTACACAGTGTCAGTAGATGGATTGGTATAGCATTGGTTGATCAATTTATGAGGAGAAAAGTTAGAATATGATTTGTGAAGGTATTTAATATGGTTCTATGTGATCGAAGTAGTCAAAGTTTTGAGATGGTCGAGTTTTGTTATTCTGTGTATTGATTGGTAGAGGAGTGTTGAAGGAAGACTCTGTTAGCAGTTGGATAGATCAATGATCCTATTGGATTGATGATCTGATCAATTGGATGGTATATTTTGGGTAACCCGACCTACTACATGTTATCTATGGATTGATAAGGGTTAGCATAAATATTTGATTGGTTTTTTTCTCAAGGATATGCACTTTACTCATTCCACTATTGGAGTCGACAGTGGACCTATTTTATTTTGGTAATAGGTATATAAGATCAAGTTTGAGTATTGATCTAAGTGAAGAATGATGATGTGACATCAATATTTTATTGTGTGAAGTTCTAAAATGCTATTTAATCAGTTATAGAAGATCATTTGATGATTATGTGTTGTACTTTCAAGGAACTACTTAGGAATATGTGACGCCATTTTTCAATGCATCTTTTGGATTGTATTCAAAAAAATTTTATAAGAAGTGTGCTTTGGAAGGGTTGTAACCCTCTATTTTATAATTGAGAAAGTGTGCTCCAAGCATGTGCCTAATACTTTTTGCATTGTAATTAACCTTATCTGGGTCAACTTTATTTCTACAAAAATACTTGTGGGTTATATCCCCACCATAGTTTTTCCCCTAACAGAATTACCATGCAAAAATTACGGTGTCATGAGTTTGTGGATGCTTTCTCTATTTTGTACTTGCTTACTATTATTTTAAATTTATTTATGGTTGTGGAACCAGATTAAGAAAATTAAAAAGAACCAAACACTAATTCAGCCCCCCTCTTAGTGTTCCTCAACACCGACATACTTAGGATCTCTAGTAGGGAACCTAGATGCATAATATCCTACCTTACCATAAGAAAAACATTTGAAAGGAAATTTTCCTTTGTACTTACTTCTAGTAGGAGCTATTTCTCTATAAGACATCCTTTTTGAAAACTTAGCTTCCAATTAATCAAGCTCTCTATCTTCCCATCTTGAAAATTTCCTTGTAGGTTTCTAAACTAGATATTATCTTTGCATGTTCCTTCCAGTCATAGTGGCTTTGAAATTTGTTTCATTCTTGGGTAGTGTGCCACTCAGTGAACTCAACTCAAAGGTTGTAAGCTTCCTGACTAACTTTTCTCTTGTCACATAAATCAGCTTCCTTATTTATTCAATAGATGCAATCTTGTTGTCATAGGCATGAGTCAAAGATCTCAAAACTTTTAAAACAACCTCATTCTCATCAAGCGTTCCTCCAAACCATTTGATAGCACACACTATCTCATTTACTTTCAGCAC
Source organism: Chamaecyparis obtusa (assembly GCA_027943335.1). Lineage (NCBI taxonomy): Eukaryota > Viridiplantae > Streptophyta > Pinopsida > Cupressales > Cupressaceae > Chamaecyparis > Chamaecyparis obtusa. The sequence goes on along the minus strand of BSBK01003233.1, from coordinate 845,971 downwards.
GTAGGAGGACATATTCTCATCCTCACTCATCTTCATGACCTCATACTTCCCTTTCAAGCTTTGTAAATTTTCTATCTTCACTATTGTATCTCCTTAATAAAGAATCTCCAACTTCTCCCATATCTGATTAGTTGTCTCTAATTCCATGATATTAGTCATCTCTACATCAGTTGGTTCTTCCATTGTGCATAGTTGGATCCATCAAATCTAGGACCATCTTTTTTATATGTCTCCATCTTTAGATCTCCCTCAAGCTATTAGGCTCTCATCAAGGGAATAGGATCAAATACCAATTATAGGAAATAGGTAGAAAGCAACTGAGAGGTGGGGGTGAATCAATTGCTACCAAAATACTTAAACTTTAAAACCCTTAAACCCTTCAAGCATAAAACCCTTAATCACATAAATAATTAATACTAATTTACAAAATGTGAAGAATGTAAACACAAATCAGAACACATCAAAACCACATAACACAAATATTTTTATCGTAGAAACACAAACTAGGGAGAAAACCATGATAGGGATGATACCCACGATAAGATTGGTGCATTGTTAGAAGTATAGCTTATTACAATATGAGGAATGCACTTGCATTTAGGCACACTTCCTAGAGTTCACTACTTGATTTTCCTTGGGAACCCATCCTAAGGAAGTCACATTGACTTGCAATTACAACTCAGAAGTCTCACTGACTTACAATCACTTTTCAAACACAATCAGACAATTCATGAACTGTATAGTACCATCTCACTATGCCTCAGTTAGTTCCTTTTTAGTAAAACTAGATCCCTTGTTGTAATTATTTTTGCCACACTATTGACAAGAAATTCATCCTTCTATAGATTTGTAAAAATGCTTCACTAGCATACACTTGCTTTTGTAATCTTAAAATCCATGGCACGTACACACGGTACATTAATCAAGCCCTAATTCACCATATTTAACAAGAACTAGGTCAGAAAAACCTAATCTCTAATCATCCATCTCTCAATGCCAAAATCAACCATCAAGATCTTTGTGCACTTTTCAAACATCCATTTGATCCATCAATAAAATCTTGAGATCATGATCATAACCCTAAAACATTTTACCGATCTCTTATAAACCATTTTATAATCTTTCCTTAATCATGTTGGCTAAGATCACAAAAACACAACTTAGATTCATTGAACTTAGTTACCTTGATCAAAGTAAACTGCCAACTCATCAGACACATAATCCTAGATCATCTGAATCCATCATTAAGCTCAAACAAACAAACAAATACTCTCCATTTGTCAGATCGAGCAACATCTTATGATACACTTTCAAGAACACTGGACCATCCTCCATTAAAATACTTGTAACTACCTTGTGGATTATCAAAATCACAAGCCCATTGAATGGTAGACATATTTTTATGTCCTCAACACATTCACATCCTTTCAACTAGATTTATCATCTAAAACATGTGCATGAAAGCAATCTTTGCAACTTTGTAACTCTGTAACATTGGCAATCAACAAAATAACCAATCTTTAGTGAGACACCATAACTTGATCAAATTATCATGTTAGAAAATCAAACTATACATGAATAATGTAGACAACCTCTACATCATCCCATGAGGTGTGTGACACCTCATCTTTAGTAACCTTCTACCGCCATTCATCTAAACATTCTATGTGATTGGAAAAACTACATATCTATCAACCAAACTTCATAATAGATATCAAAACCATCTGATCTTCACAATAGACATCCAAAAAACATAGTAGACATCAAGAACATCATAGTATACATGTTGACATCAATGAAAACACATCCAAATTTCCAACAAAATGTACTATCATAAATTTTAAGCACCTATAATTAGACGATCAATTAGGCCTCATTTTGGTGTTCTCAAGATTTCATGTCCATTATACTTGATCGAACCCTGCATTGCCTATATTTTTGGCTTTCTTTCCATCATCATTACTTCAAACCAAATTTTATCCTCTTTTGGTGGGAAGACAATGCCAAAGATATCCTCTTCTAGGGAAGAAGATTCCCAAGCTGACCTCTTCCCCGTGCTTTTACCCAAAATTAAAATCAGGGGCTCATCTCATTAGTTTAGTGAGATTTCTAAATTTTCATTGGCCTCCTTTGAGTTTTGAGTTTTGAAATGTTGTGAGAGGTAGAAAAGAAACCCATCTCTCCTCATTTTGATATAGCATGATCAAGATTTCAAGGAATCTCCTATAATTTTACATCAAAGCGTTCAAGATCAAGATTTCAAGCATTTCTAAGAATCAAAAGCATATTTGAAAGTAAATCTTCTCTATTTTAGAAATCTTATCTCCCATGATGACCGAGTAGAGGATACCTCATTCAAGTAGGATGATCCTTTGTCCATCCATTCATCCATCCATTCTTCAAGGAAATATTCACTTGAGCATAACAATATTGAAGATCTTTGAGGAGTATCTGTGGATCTATGCAATTGTAAAAGGAATCCTTGATTCTTCTCTCCATTTCAATATTTGAAGACAACATACGAGAATCTTCATAGACATCATGATCTCAATATCAGTTTATGGAGGTATATGCATTTACAAAGTAGATCTAATATTTTATTTACATTTGCATGCTTTCCTTTCATGTAGTTTCATTTATATTTCAAGATTGATTCCTCAACTAGGGTTTGACTAAGGAAAACCCCTATCTACACAACATTTTTCCCATTTTTCTGCATGTAGGAATAGGTGACATTCGCACCAGCTTGGATCTAGAAAATTTAGGACTTGATGGACAATCTACTACTAAGTTTAGTAAAAACCATAGAGAATAAGATTCCCTAAGAGACCTCTTCCAAGGTGACTTCTTCCTTGTAAATAAACATCATATTGAAATCTCAAGTCATGGTGTTCTTTAGTTTATGTTTCTAGTACCTATACAAAGTTGTATGTTTTCTATCATTCTATGTGCATATAAAGTAATTCATTTCCTCTTAGTTCATATATCTTCCTATCAATTTTCCATATTATAGAAGGAATCTAGATACCTATTTAGCGCTTGGATCCTTCTAATCCTTTTAGGTTATCTCTCCTTCCTAATGTACAATAGAAAATTTAATTGAACCCCCCATATCTCCTTCTTTTCCATATCAGCACTCTCAATTCAATTCACATATTCAATTCATCATTTTTCTTATTTTACAATAGGAAACCTCTATAAATTAAGAGGAAGATGTGCATTGGTTTTGAGATCAGTGAAGAGATTGTTTATGCCTGAATATGGACCTCGAATCTAGCCATAGACCTCAACATGGTCATTGCTCAATGATCATATACGAAGATGAATTTGAATTGTCCACTTCGTACACTCAATTGAATCGACTTGTCGCCTCCTATTTAGATGGGGTTTTGAATTCACTCTCAGAATTGAGAGCCCAACAACCATAGACCAAGCTAAAATGGAGGATTTAAATGCTAAGAAAATAATTGAATTGAAATGAATTAAGCTAAGAATGAGAGTGCAATTGTAATCTAAGAATGAGAATGCAAATTAATCTAAGAAGCTTGGAATGCAATGAGAATTAAGCTAATAACATAATAAGAAAACTAGTTTAAGAGCATATGCAAGAAATTGAAACTAATCTAATTGTGCAATATGAAAGCTTGAGAAAATGAGAAAATGAAACAACAATTCACTATAGTTTTGATACTCTAAAAATTGTCTCCTCAAATGAGGAATGAGAGGTTCATAATATAGAAGAGCCCGGGTGGAGACTGAAGAGTTTCTTGCAAAGAAATGGTCGTCTCTTCATCTCCTTGGAGGGAGGTGAAACAAATTGGAGGAATTATCTAATTAATTAAATGAAATATTGCCACATGGGTGGCTTTTCGAATTATTTGAATTATTAAATCCAAATGAGAGTATTTCATTTAAAGAACTAAATAACTATTTAATTCCTTTGATGTGTATTAGCTAAAGGGGGTGAAATTAATTTAATAAAAGCACTAGGACTTTAGAATTAAATTAATTAATCGTAGGGATTATTTAGCCAATAAATGTCGATATTTAGGAATTAAATATAGTGTTTGATTAATGTAAATTTAGGGTTTTTTGCATTTGACACCAAGTCAAATAAAGTCAATTAGGAGACAAAATTGCCTAGTACAATAGGACTTTGATGATGTAGAAATTTGAAGGAATGCACCAAAATTGATTAAGATTGCAAGGTGCCAATTTTGGGGTATTACATTTTGCCCCTCTTTGAATTGATGTGCAAGCAGCACGTTGATTCAAAGATTACTTTGATGTAACAGTTGATGAGGTTTTCAGGATTATCTCCAAAATGGAGCTTAACCCTTAGAAGTCGTGGTTAGATTGCCAAGACACCGATCAGCTCGAGTTACAGAATCAACTTTAGAACGAAGCATGATTCTCCAAACTCTAAGTTAGATTGTGAAGACATTAGTCAGATTACCACTTTAGATAAGATTGTCCCCAGAATGAGGCTCAATCTTTAGGACTCAAGGTTAAATTGCCCCAATACCCGTTGATTAAATGATAACTCATATAGATTTAGAACTATCTCCAAAATGAAGCTTAGTCCTTCAAGATCCGGGTTAGATTGCCTTGATAATAGTCAAAAAGAGCTTTCAATAGTCATCTCTAGAATGAAGCTTGACTTTCAGTGATTAGGGTTAGATTGCCCCAATACCTAATGAGATTTCGAGAACCATCTTTAGAATGAAGCTTGATCCTTGAGGATCCGAGTTAGATTGCTCAGATACCTAAAAGATAGATGACAAGATGCAAGGCCCAAAGATGCCCCTAGTGATGAGAAATTTTGATTCAGATCAGACTGATTTGAGAATGAATCGATAAGATTCAATGATGCAATCATCCTGCCCCCTCGAGAGTGAAATCAAAAGATGACATGTCAGGAATATGATTGACAACAAAAGGTTGTAGATTTAGACAAAATTGAAGATCCAGAGGAACTCATAATAGATTAAGAAGATGTAGAAGCAATCCAGAGTGATCTGGAGGTCTTGTTGATCATGTTTGACCATAGTTGACCATAGTTGACTAGAGTTGACTTTTGATTCCAAAGATGATGAAGTTGAGAAAATGATGATGAGATAAGATTCCAGCAAGAAAATGATACCAGAAGGTCGACTACACAAGCGTCCGATCCCGATGGTCCCAAAAATTTAAAATACAATTTTGAGTTGTCTAGAGATGTCAGATTTTGATTTCGATCCCGAAAATGGATTTAGAGCAGTCAATTTAGCCAAGGGTGAAGTTTTTGCACAAAATGGAGCACTTTTGAAAATTAGGTCAAAAGCTATATAAGGCCTGGAGGGGTCATTTTCAAATCATTATTCACTTTTGTCTTTAGCGAATTTGAGAGCTCAGAGCGAAATAGAGAGCGTACCAGTGCGATCAGATCGATTCAAGCACTCCCGATGACACAACCGGCCACTGGAGTATGACACACCCATAAATAGTCGAAAACCCAGCTTGCATTTCAAGTTTTTATCACTTTCTAGAGATTTTAGGTTAGATTTAATGCTTTTTAAGTCTTGTCTCATCAAACGTCACATGAGGAAATTGTTTCCTCGTGTAGGCCTCAAGCACCTCTCGCGTGAAGTTTTACCCAAAGGGGGCTTCCTCGCATGGGGCACCTCCATGAGCTCAAGCGAGCTCACACGAGCTGGTTGCTGATGCTACGTGAGAAACCTCCCTCAGTGAGGATTTCTCACACGAACTGAGATAACGTATCACACGCAGGAGAAATCTCACGCAGGAACTCTACTTCCTCTCATGGGAAACTGCTGCCAAGTTTGAGGAATTTGGCCCAATTTTATGCAAAATTTTCCAAGTAGAGCATCTGATAGGAAGTTTAGGATAGGCGTATAGATTTAATTGCTATTTTGCTTTGAAAATCATCATGATTGAGATACTGATTGAGTGTTGTCACTTGCATTGTAGGTTGACTTCCCAGATATTGCGTTCCAGTCTCATCACCTAGTCATTGGTGAGCTAGTGCGACAATTGGATGATGTCGAGGGTGCTCACATAGACGGGCTGAGATTGTGTTATTTGTGTGATGTGCCCGACATTCAGGTAAATCATGGTCTACTAGGTGCATTGGTTGAGCATTTCTACTCAGAGATGAACATCTTCCATTTTTCGTAGGGGAAGATGATGGTGACCCTCGAGGACATCTATAGGATTCTTAGAGTACCATTCCATGGCACCCATGTGGAGTATGAAATCCAGCTGAGAGCAGGCACACTGGCACTGAGGGTCATCTTTCAGGATGATCTAGTGATGGGTCGAGCCATCTCGTGGGAGGACTTGATCAGCCGATACAGAGCAAGACATAGGTTAGCGGTCGTACTAGCATCATTTCTAGGCTATTATCTTATGCCAGATTGAGGAAAACATGGTCTAGAGTGCGGCTGGGGACACATGTTACAGTGGATGCTAGATAGGTGAGCTATGAGGTTCGGATGGGGTGAGTGTATGCTAGCCCAAATGTATCATTAGATGCATGAAATCGTGTATCAGGGTCCTAGGACTATGGTTGTAGGAGTCTTTGTTCTTCAAATATGGGCCTGGGAGCATATCCCCATATGTAGGCCAATTTTTCATGATACTAGATAGCCATTGGAGCCATGTATCTATAGGTACGCAGTTCCTATGACTTAGCTAGCACTGGGTAAGACAAAGCAGTGGCGGGCTTAGTTTGATGATATGATAGCAATGATTTGGTGGCCATGGGTAGCGACCGAGGTCTGGGATGATGCCAAGCATGAGCTCCCTCACATGTTCTTTTCACATCCTTTGATTGGGCGTACCATTTCTATCATTGAGTGCTTCCCACTTACACGGGTCTTACGACAGTTTGGGAGGCCACAGGATGTCTCCCAGGAGTATTGTACTTATGCTCAATTCACCGATAAGGTGAAGCAAGGTTGGCAGCTGAGGTTAGACTAGGGCAGATGTATAATCAAGGCACGAGTACCACCAGCTTAGTGGGATTATTTAGCAGGTGTGACCAATGCAAGGATGACACCTGCATATAGGGATCACATATTGGCACATCCTTATCTGAGATTCATAGATCCTGTCGGCATGGGCCAGTGGGTATAGCAGGTAGTACAACAACTGTAGACACTCAAAAATTGGACAAGTGCTTTTAAAATCATGAAATTGCAACATCTTAATAAAATGCACTAATTCTCATAAAAAGGGATCAAATCAATTTTAAATGGATATTTATTAAATCAAACTGGAAAAAATCAATTCAATCAAAGGAAAAATCAAATAATGATATTAATTAATTAAATCAAAGCTTAAAGAGGTGAAAAACACTATATAATTGATTTTAATCAGTCAGTTGTATAGTTGTTAAATCAAAAATCAAAATGAACCTATTCCCTACATGGCTAAATTTAATTAATTAATTGAATTTAATTAATCCTAATATCTTTCAATAAAGTTGAGCAACCAATGAGAATTGAGGACAAAAAGACATAAATCACTCAAAAAGAAATGAATCTTGATCACTCATTTTAAAGTTTCAATCTCATCCACTCAATTTTGTCCTTTTGTCCAAAGCTTTGAGACAAATATTTAAATTTTCCCCCCATTTAAAAACATTAAAATTTTTTTGACTCAACCAAAGGTAAATCATGGTTACTTCACTCTACCCCCTACCCTTGGGAATTTACTATAAATATGAAGCATTTTGAGAGCAATATTCATCTTAGAAATTCATTTGCAAAGCATCCTTATTATAGACAATTTCATAGCAATCAAGAGCATTTGAAAGCATTTGAATTATCTTTGTATCAATTTGAGAGTTAGTGAGCTAGAATAAGCATTTGTAGCATCATATTTTCTCATTTTAGAAGTGTCACTAGTGGAGATTAAGCTGAGAGCTTCACTTACCACATCTGATTAGAGAACCATGAGATGTCATGAATTTTAGTTTCATTTCTTAGTTAAAATTGTATTGCATTTGCTTTGATTTGATAGTTAAATATCTTAATTTCATGAAGGTGTTTAGCATACACACACAAATGGTACCCATCGTGGGGCTCTAAGCCTCATTTCTAACATTTCTATCATTTTTTATGTGTTGTATCTTCACTTTTACATGAAATTTTTGTAGAAAATAGGTAAAATGATGCGTACAAAGAATTAACTGATGTCTGTGCCTACTATTCTGCTGCTTTGTAGGGGTTATCTGACTCTTGATAGATAAACTGTTGCACCTGAGAGATAAATTGTCATGCTCGGGAGTGTTAAGTGACACCTACTATCAGAGAAGTGTCGCTTATTCTATCTTTCACTGCATGTGGAAAGCTTTACGATGCAATTTTCACAGACAGTCATGCCTAGTATCTTCTATCCGACACTTAATTTTTGTGAATTGCTGATTTTAATAGCTCATTTTACGTAGGTTACATTAATTGCTACACTTAGTAAATAAATTTTCACACTTGAGTAACTTTAAATAATGCTTGAGCCACTGGAAAGTGATGCTCACTATTGTTAAAGTTACACCTGCTAACAATTTAATTACACCTATTAGCTGGACAATGACACCTACTGTCTGTTATTTTAATTTGCTATCAGATTGATAAATTTAGTCAGCTTACTCTCTATCTATATTTCTTTACTATAAATGAGTAGGCATAGAAAGGTTCAAAAGCCAAAGAGCGGGTTCAACCAAGAAAACAAGGCTTTGGCTAAGAAGATTAAGAAGGAAAATGTTGCACACATCAAAGCAGTTCTTGAGACATCACAAGAAGAAGAAAACAAGGTATATCATAACTATCTCAGAATTGTTGAAGCTTACAAGAATAAATTTGTATCTCTCAATTGGATTTTCTCTCCTTCAATTTTTCATCAAAAATTTGCAAATAAGATCTTAAGATTCAATACATAAAAAATTTCTTCTTCAATTTCGATTTGGTTTCCCTCATTGTGATTGGTTGTGTTGACTAACTTGCTGGTGGATAATCACATTTGGAAAGGGGCTATTGCCAAGGTAAGGTGAAAAATGATAAAATCTCTCAAAAATGCCCCTAGCTTATGCTAGCTACAAGGAGAGGTAAGCCTTAAAACTAGTCAATATTTTTCCTTAGATTGTGGCATTGAAGCATTTCCAAAATCTAGTAATTACAAATAGCCTCTCTTTGTTTGGGAAGTTTAGCATTTAGGCCTATGCTCTTCACTTCTTCTAGTGAATCAAAATGCCAAAGGTGTTGAACTTTTCAATTAATAAGAAAGGTTGAGGAATTAAGCACATAAGATCAAAGCCCCTTGTTTGTAGAAGAGAGTAGAAATACTCAAATCCCTATAGTTAGTGGGTGAAAGAAATTGAACCTCGATAATTGTGTTTGGGAAATTAAGGGAAAGTTAGGGATATGCTCTTCACTTTTTGGTGAACCAAACTCCCAAAAGCTTGTTCTTAACTCCATTTTCCTTGCTTTAACATGAACATGCTAGAACAATAGAGGGCCTGCCTCCCGAGAAATTGCCTTAACGAGGCCGGTGAGAGGGAATGACCCAAGTGGGAGACAACCGCCTTTGCCGTGGTAATATCCAACCCACTATAATATAAATACACTTTTCCTTAAAAGGGAAGTGGCTAGATTGTGTACAAGTTTCTTCACTTCCTCTAGTAGTCCTCACGAATTGCACCAAATCGTGCTTTTGTGCAGCTGGGAAGCCCGCAAGTGGGTATAAAAACTTGGCATAGTTTAGAATGAAGTTATTCAATAAACACCTGATAAGTAGTAAGCTACCTCATAGAGCCAAAATGTTAAGAGCCAAATTTGACTATAGGTAGACTGCTTGGAATTCTTTCTTGTGTAATACTTGTGGAAAACGATCGAAAATATACACTTTAGTGTGTTTTAGGGACATGATGAAAAATTGATGTGTGTGTTGTGATTGTATTCCATTTTCAAATAAGAAAATTTCATAGGCCTGATCTTACAATGTTTAATTCAAAAATTTACAACCTGGTCAACAAAGTGCCACCTGTGTACACATAAAAACCACCTATCAGAAGCAAAGTCACACCTGTGACTATTAAGAAAATGCATATCAATTGCAAAGTCACGCCTCAGATATATTGAGTGACACCTATCAAAATTGGAAAACCGCCTATCAATAGAAAAGTGCTGCCTGCACACCTACAGTGTGCCACCTAACTTAATTCCAGTCAACGTGTACCAACTTTTAAGTCATGCCTACACTCAGGCAAGTGATACCCAGAAATAAAAAAGGGCAAATAGTGAGTATTTGCTGGGAGTTTAAAAAAAATTAATCACATATTCAGATACCCTTTTCCATGTTATTAATGTTCCTACATCCAGCCCAGTCAAAAATCAAGGTTCTATAGAATTTTTGAAAATTTCACAAAGATTTGACCATGGGCCCAATCGACTCTTATTTTCTAAGTAATTTGTTCATGCCTGATTTTACTAGATCCTACTACGTCAAGAAAATTTTACAAGAAGACGTGACTTACCTAAGAGAAGAGCTTCCCTTCCCGGATGATACTTTTACCACTTTGAGAATACCCAAAAGCCCGTTCAAGAAAAAGAAACCAACATGATATATTCTGGTAGCTTGGGTAATAACAATAATGGAGGTATTTGTAATACCCCAAAAATGGGCTATATGTTCATTAACCTCCTATATCAACACATCGAACGAAATCGACATCAAAGTCCTAACCAAAGGCACATCAGCACATCATCGAATCCTAATTGATTATCTTAAATTTTGCATCAGGGAATATTCCTAGTAATATTCCTAATCATCATAATTATCTTTGATTTAATGATTATTTGGCAATAAATCCTATTTATCCTAAAGTTTAATTAATTGAATATTCTCAATATTTAATTAATTAAGTTTAATTCTGCCACTTAATTATTTAATTGAATTTAATTATATTTATTCCTTATTATTATTATTTAAATTTGATAATAAATCAAAATTCCTATCATTAATTGATTAAATTCTTATTTAATTAATTAAAGCAAGTTGTCATATTTGATGATATTATTTTTGAATAAAAGTTTGATTAAATGATTGATTAACCCATAAATCAATTGTTTTATTTTTCAAAAATCAGTTAAGTTGAGAATAAATCACTTTATTTATTTATTAATTCATAATTATCCATGTGCACAATCAAAGAGCAGTTAAACTCCAAATCAGAAAATCAATGCAAGTTATTGACTTTTTGGAACTCAACATCATTTTTGAGTTTTAAAATTGATCTAAACTTCTAATTTGAGTTAAAAAGCTATTTTTGCATGATTTGCATGTTTTTTTGAATTAAATTATCCTTTATTTAAAAATAACTCAAAAATCAACTTGAGTTATTTGAGTGATTTATGATTTTTTTTCCCATGCACCTCCAAAGCCCTGAATTTCTATAAATTAAGGCTTCAGCTCATCTCAAATCATCTCATAATTTTGCAAGCGTACTTTGCCAAAGTCGTCTACGAATTGCACAACTATTTTGAAGAATTGGAATTTGGAGAATCAAAGCTTATTGCGAATCAAGGCTATTGTGAGATCAATTTGTTTTTTTTACATTCATTTAGATTCTTTTTCATATCATTGTTAGATCATTTTAGCATATCAATTTCCATATTAGCATAGATTCCATATCAAGTTTTCATATCATTGCATAGAAAATATCAAAAATATAGATTAATTGCATTCATATTTATATCAGTTTTGCATTTAAATCTTTCATTTAGGTGTCATCAAGGTCACTGATCTCGATAACAATCTGAGAACATCATACTCGCACCTATTAGAAGGCAGTAAATCGCCTGGTTAATTTAGCTTTCAATTCAATGCACGATTTTATTTTTGCTAACCTCTAATGTTTTACTGAATTTTTGTGTCTATAGATTAGGTAGAAAATTCACACACACATTTCTGGCGCCCACTGTGGGGCAACCCACCTTTACATGTTGGTTTTGATTTTTTTTTTGGAGCTAAAGCCCTAAAGTTTCAAAGATTTAATTTTATCTCTCAAATGGCTTGGATTTTTTCTCTAAAAATTTTTTGCAAGTTGGAGACATATCAAAGAAGCTACAATAAAAAATTTAGAATTTTCTGAGATGTTTTGAATTTTTAATAATTTTTTCTTGAAATTATGGAAAAAATTAATATCTGACGCAAATCAGCATATTTTTTAAAAAAATTTATATTTTTAGAAATCTCTTTAAATTCTACATGGGGTCCATTCTTTGTGTTTTAAATTTGGACACAATATAATAGCTCAAATAGTCAATTTACAAAAACTGGTCTATTTTGATAAAATGGGTCTCTAGGGCACAAATGAAGAGATTTTTCTAAAATTTTTACATTTTTGGAAAGCTCTTTGTTTTTTAGCAAGGGTCTCTATTTTGAATTTCTATTTTTGTGGCCAAAATCACAAAAACAAAAATCAAATCTTGTTGACTAGGTCAAATGCAGCAAAAAAAAAAAGTTTTGTGATGGGTATGCACTTATTTTTTTTACATGGTTCAATGAATGATATGAGTTGTCATTTGAGTTAATTGTTGGTTATTATTGCTGATAATAATTGATTTTTAGAGCTAACCCTATGGTTTTCATAAGTTGAATATATGTTGCATATCTTGTTTGCTTGTTTGCTTGTTGGAGAGTTCGTCACTTGCTTGCATGGAAAAGCTCAACAAGAATTGCTAAAAATTAGGTAAAATATACTAAGCGCATTGCGAGGATCCTGGGTATTCTCCTTCATCTCATAACATTTATATTTGGACTTAAAATAAATCTCTTATGTGTCTGGCTTGTGTGCATCTTTTCATGCTTTTGTCTATTTCTACACACTTGCATAATTGATACTAGGTTGTGACCCCTTAAGGATTCATTAAGTAGTCTTAGATAATTGTGATTGATCTTGATTGCTATCTTGGGTTATTGGACTCACTAATCCACTGACCTCTCATTCCACCCTGTGGTTGCAAGGTCAGCGCCACATTAAAGGGGAGGGGTCAACAGGACAGAAGTGTTAAGTGTTCCACTTGGCAACCCATTTATGCTTTTAGGAACTCACTTGTTTTCTAAGTTGGGGACTCATTTTCAGCTTGTGTGAGGTGTTAAGTGTTCCACCTTGTAGACTCATCTCATATTTGCTTTAAGCGTTAAGTGTTCCTCTTTCTGCTTTTTGGGTACTTTTGGTAGATTTTCTTTTTGGAAACATACATCTGTGCTCACATAGTAATTAGGCCCTATGAACACTATTCATGATTCTTGAGAGATTGGATTCCTAGTGAAATCCTTCTTGACAATAGAATCCTTATAGGTAGGGAGGATACTTAGTGCATTTCACATTCAATTTGGTTAGTGTGTCTTCTCTTATTGATCGATACATTCTCTCCTAGGAGAGGTTGATAGATCACATGGGGTTGACATCACGAGCTTTGGTGAATCAAAATTGGTTAGAGCACCTTCTCTTATTGATTGATACATTCTCTCCCTGGAGAGGTTGATAGATCACATGGAGTTGACATCATAGACCTTGGTGAAGCAAAACTTTATCTTAGCATGTCAAATTTATCTATCTACTTTGTTTGGGTTAAAAGTGAAAATGCGTCAAAAACCTTGGATCTAGAGCCAAGTCCCCTTGTGGTACAATACTATGAGTCATCTTTAGAGAGGTTTAACCATAGCAGATATTCCCTTCATAGGGAAAACTACGTTGACGGAACCTCAAGCAGTAATAGCCATTTTCATCGTGGTAGTGACAGCTGCTATATAAATGTCCTTGTGGAAGAAATCTTCACAGGTGTGATTCATTGTTGGGTTCTCAGATCTCCCTAGCAGCTCCTGAAGATTAAGTTCTTAGACTGTGTCAAAACCTTGGTGCGTCGGGATTGGATTTCACCCCTTTGGATCATAAAAGTTGTAGAGTCAAACCATTACTAAAATCCCTAGCGAGGCCAAATTTTCATTTTCTAGGGTATGTGTGCGTTATTGTAAAATATTTTTGGAACATACATAATTAGCGCTTCTAAGGATTAGAATGAATAAAATCACTTGATTGTTCATGCGCAAGGTTGCTTTTGCCCTTGTTCATTATTTTCAGACATGCTTAAAATCACTAGCTTATTGTTTTGCGTGCTTGCTCATCTATCTAGTTACTAAAAATGAACAAATTTGTTACAATCTTCAAATCTGGACATTGAAATTTGCAAACAATCCAAATCTGAAAACTCAAAATTTGCAAAATTTGAAGTAAAATTCTTTTCTGGAGTCAAAAGTCATCTCAGGAGGTCAAAAAGTCATACGAGTTTCTATCAAGTGTCATTTCATTACTGCCCATCTATTGTATGGTAAAGAACCCAGTGTCGTACAAGTCTTTCTACCAGTCAAATTCAAAAAGTCAAATCCTGCTAGCAACTATCGTGTGAGTTTTTCAACTGTCGTATGAGCTTTTCAACTATCATTTCATAGCATACCCACTGTTGTACGAGTTTGCAGAGTGTCATTTGAGAAAATTTTGAAAAGTTGTCAGAAAATGTTCAGAATTGCCGAATACTTAGCTTTTTTAGCTTATTTCTAGAATTTGTCGAACAAATCACTGTGTCAAAAATAGAGGAGTAGCCATTGAGAATTAGTACACATGTCTCAAAGAATTAGTACACATGAGGAAGAAGCTCTAATCACCGCTATGATGAAACAAATGCATGCTATGCAAGTTGAACTTAACAATCTTAAGAAAGAAAATGAACCTAAAGAGTTCTCCATGGAAGCTCTATGCCCTTTTCCATTTGATAAAGACTTGTACATGTCACCATGCCCTCGGACAGGATATGAGCAATGTGACAACCCTTATGATACCTCTTCCACGGAGAGTGACACATCCATCTTTGAAGACTATGATGACTATGAGGATAGACAATGTAATGATACCTATGACACCTTTGTTCCTAAGAATCCTCCTTGTCGTGTGTTCCTGCTTACTATAAATGGGCCGTCACATTGGATAGATCATGATGGTGATCCATATGATTCTGATTTTGAAAGAGACTTTGATAATTTATGTGAACAATACCTAGATGATACATCTACTTCTATTGAGGAAGAGAAAGCTTACCGAGTTGATTATAAATGTGCATACTACAAGGATGTATTCTCTAAGAACTCTCATGCTAAAAATAAAGATTACACTCTCAAGCAAGATCATGTTAATGTTGGACCTTTATCTTGTGATGGTTCCCTTCCATCCCTTACTTCCTCCAATAACCATACACTTCCTAAAGCTTCCGAGTCTTCCAAATCTTTCACAAATCCTTCATCCAACGAAAGTCCTGATACTTTTCATATGGTTCCCTATAGTTATCCTCTAGGGCTACCTCTTCAAGAAATTCAAGCTAACCTTCACTTGGCTGCTAATACTTTCAATAATGCTAAACCTAAAGAGCCTAAGCCTTCATATGCTATAATTCCTACTTTAGCTAGTCCTTCACCATCTCTGCCAAAGTCTTCCTTACAATCCCAACATGCTTCCTTGTCCTTAAAAGTGGCTCCATGTCAAGAGGACTCCAGAAATGATAAAGAAAAGAACATAAAGAAAGATCAAGATCAAGAACCTTCCATGTCATCCACTCCTTTTCATGATGTCTCTTATCCGTTACATGGTTCTTTTGATCCTACACACCTTTTTTCATGCATTCCACCATGTCTTAAGTCTTCTCCTAAGAAAGATCAAGCTACTACTTACACTATTGAGCTTATTGACAATCAAAATAACCTTACTACACTTGCACTTTCCAAAGATGATACTTCCATTAAAGTTGGTAAAAATGGTGTTGTTACTTCCAATGTTAGGCCTATTGAAAATCAAGAAAAAAATTGTATGCTTGTGCTATCCAAAGATCCTTGTCAAGATCAAAGTCTTCCATC
The DNA here is from genome assembly GCA_027943335.1 of Chamaecyparis obtusa. Lineage (NCBI taxonomy): Eukaryota > Viridiplantae > Streptophyta > Pinopsida > Cupressales > Cupressaceae > Chamaecyparis > Chamaecyparis obtusa. The sequence continues at coordinate 830,005 of BSBK01003233.1, read as the reverse complement.
TTCTTATTCTACCACTCCATGTTCATTTCCACTTTCTACTCTTCTTGAGTCTTTGCAAGCTTTGAACAATCCTATCAAAGAAGGTGCTCATATTCAAGATGTCCACGATTCTATTGAAAATTCTAATGCTCACTCTAAAGATGCTGATATCCTTGGTTGTCATATAGATGCTGATGAACTTATTGATTATCCTTTTGTATCTTCCATGTCCATCCTTGGACCTCCTCCATCAATACTAAGAGCTTCACGTCTACCTTCCATCTTGGGTCCTTATGTCCCTTCACTTTCCACTCCTAACTCTCCTAATTTTCCATCCATCTTGGGTCCTTACATCCCTCCATCTCCCATCTTTCCTCAAGATCAACATAAATGCATACCCTTGAATCCTTTTCATCCACCCACCCATCTAAACCAGTCATATTCTCTTTTTTTTCCACAAGTCCCAAGTCTTTTGGAAGTAACTTGAATGCTCAATACAAGAAAAAGAAGCAATACAAGAATCCATCAAAAAATGAAGATCACCATGTCTTATGATGATCTTGCTTTTATTCCTTCCATGTTTAGCCTTCATATCCATCTTCCTCCATTCATTTTTTCCTATTGCTATCCTTTTCCCCTTTGGTCTTGATCTAATAAATATAAAAAGAGTAAAAGATGATGCTATGAAGCCTCTTGACATGTCTACTCTTTTGGACTACATCCTTTCCTTCTTTGGCATTACACTTTTGTGACTTATCTTATGCTAGCCTTTCATTGCTTGTCCAAAAGTGCTTTTACATGATAATTTTTCCCTAGCTTGAGTATTCTTGAGGAGTTTTCCCTTGAGGATTTCTTCCCTTCATTCTCCTTCAGTCTCTTGTCTTCCATCTCTTCCACCAACTTGCCAATCCCTCTTGTTCTCCACCTTGCTAGACATTGGGATTGCACGATATGATCTTGCTTGGGAGTTTGCAAGGGAAAAATATGCTATCAAGTATACCAAGTATCAAAACTAGTATTAGAACAAGTATCAGAACACCTACTGGGGCTACACCTTTTGCTTTAGTTTATGGGTCTGAAGTGGTACTACCTATTGAGGTCGAAATCCCATCACTAAGAATCAGAATGCATGGTCTAGTAACTGATGATGACTATAGAGTGTCTAGGTTGCAAGAACTTGAACTACTAGATGAGCGTAGACAAGTAGCGTATGATCATCTTAGAGTATTTCAGAAGAGAATGTCTAAAGGCTACAACAAGAAAGTCAGACATAGAGAATTTCAGGTTGGTGATCTAGTCTTGAGAGAAAATCCTAAAAATCAATCCCATCGAGAACGCAAGGGGAAGTTTGAATCCAATTGGCTGGGTCCCTTTGTAATCACTGCTACTTTTGGCTCTGGTGCCTATCAACTCTCAATGACTGAAGGAGAACAACTCCGAGAACCAATCAATGTTCTCCATCTGAAGAAATTCTACGCCTAAGGCATTCAGTCTATGGTAAAATGTCCTGAAATTTTTTTTTTATAAAAATCAGAAAAAGTCCTGAAAAAATGAACATCTTGGTGAAAACCTAGCAATAGGTGCCTTGATGATTCACAAAAAAATTGAAAAAAATAAAAAGTACAAAAAAATTTAAAAAAATGAAAAAAAAAAATGAGAAAAAGAAAAAGTGCCTTGGTGAAAACTTGGAAATAGGCACCTTGGTAGCAAAAATAGAATCTCTGCCAAGATGGTGAAAACCCAGAAAATGGGTGCCACTTGTTTCAAAATGCTCCATCTATCAGCGCAATCTTGGTCTTTCCCAGCTTTCAATTTTGCTTTAGTTTGTACATATCTCCCGGTTTGTTTTTGCATTTCCAGTTTTCAATAAGTCGATCTGTACACCACTCAGCTCAAGCGTTTGTATCCTATCAATGCTTAACACTTGGGGGAAATCAATGTTATATCCTATGGCCTCCAGTATATCTTAGATGTATCATATCCAGTCAGAATCCTTTGAAGCTTCATTTGAGTCAGTCAAGTCTATCTCGTCTCCAGAAAGGATTTTGCATCTACAACAATAACCAAACACAAACTGAAAACAATCTGTTCTTTTCATGCTTTTATCTCTTTGAATGCTTGCTGATTCACATTGAGATTTTTTCATATTGTGTCCCTTTGAGCTCTTCAATGATGTCCTTTATAGGATTTAGAGAGTGACGACTAGGGGCATAATCTTTTCTTTGTCTTCTTCTTGTATGTGAAAATCTAATGTCTTTGGAAATTCTGGATTGAAATGGTGTCCAACTGTAAGAGCCTCTATCTCGAATTGGATGGTCATGCGTACCTCGACCATTGATACCCAAAAAATTCAAGGAAGTTTGATCTCACTATTATCTTTTTGAGTGATTTCTTTCTCCTACTGTGAAACGCGATCTTACCTAAGGATGTGAACAATAAAGGGTCACTAAGGGTAATTCACATTGGATTTAGAATGATCTCTTGACTGTTTGATGTGTTTGAACCACAAGGTGTATTCAAGTCATCATGACATTTATGTTTTGATGCTTATACAAATTTCTATATCAAAATGGACATGATATTCAGGTCATCTGGCACTTATGCTTTGATGCTTATATCTAATCCGACATTCCGAAAACAAAATCAATATTCATATATCCATGGTTGTTGACCAGTGGGTGTTGTATTGATTCTTGCGCATACAAATTGATATTCATATGTCTATGGTTTCATAGCTAGTGGGCATTGTATTGATTTATTCGGTTACCTAAAAGTTCAATGATGATAACAAATTGACATATGATCAGTGACTAGGTCCTAGGTCTTAGGTTGCATTTCATTTTGCATGTTTCTTTGCATTTTTGCATGTTTTCATGATCTCACAATGGCTAAATGAACTTCAATGCTTAAACGATTCTTCAAATTGCATCTTCAAATCTAATAAGAGCCGAATCCCACACGAAGGTTCCTCCAATGAAACAACAAGTAGAATCCTTTTTCAGGATCAAAATCAAAATCTGAGATTGTTTATATTATTAACTACTTGCATAATCAACCTTCAATCATAGTAGAAATCCATTTTTCAACTTAACTGATTATCTAACATCAAACTATTGAAATTTAAACTTGGTCAACCATGGTTAACTCATGGTCAAACCTAGTCAAACTTGGTCTCCAGGACCTCCAAATGATGTAGAATGCATTCTTGAATGTGCATAACCACTTCTCAAATCAATTAACATGCTTCTAAACTATCAATGCTGACTTTTCTTAACAGATTTCAATTTTAATCCCGAAGGGGGCATGATATTGCACATCATTCAAAGTGTGTAATCTAGATTTGGAATCATATCTTTTCTCAGTAATCAAGACAACCACCACGTCTAGTTGCTGAATCATCAAAAGTCCTCATCACTCGGGGCAAATCTATCATCACTTGGGGCATATCAAATTCATCGATCCATATCAATCTGGTATCCTCCTAATCTTGTAATCTATATCGGCTTTTTGTAACTATCGGTTCAACTGTGTTATTTCCTTGATTCTTCGGTAATTGAAGAGTTCAGATGTCATACCTACAAGGTTCTTCTAAGACAATCGAGTCTGGAACCGGTCAATCACTTCTTTGCAATCATAAGGTTCAGAATTAGGCCTTTTGACACTTTTGTTTCATTGGTTCATTGTTGTTATAGTTAACATTATCTTTGGTCATTCAGGACCTATTATCTTCATATCAAATCTTTCAATTAGCTTCCGTCTCATATCAATAATTAATTTTGAATCAGTTTCATATCTCTATCAAACACAGACTATCTTTGAACCACTACGCTTCGCACAGTAATTCAAAGAGGGGCAAAATGTAATACCCCAAAAATGGGCTATATGTTCATTAACCTCCTATATCGACATCAAAGTCCTAACCAAAGGCACATCGGCACATCATCGAATCCTAATTGATTATCTTAAATTCTGCATTAGGGAATATTCCTAATCATCATAATTATCTTTGATTTAATGATTATTTGGTGATAAATCCTATTTATCCTAAAGTTTAATTAATTGAATATTCTCAATATTTAATTAATTAAGTTTAATTCTGCCACTTAATTATTTAATTGAATTTAATTATATTTATTCGTAATTATTATTATTTAAATTTGACAATAAATCAAAATTCCTATCATTAATTGATTAAATTCTTATTTAATTAATTAAAGCAAGTTGTCATATTTGATGATATTATTTTTGAATAAAAATTTGATTAAATGATTGATTAACCCATAAATCAATTGTTTTATTTTTCAAAAATTAGTTAAGTTGAGAATAAATCACTTTATTTATTTATTAATTCATAATTATCCTGTGCACAATCAAAGAGCAGTTAAATTCCAAATCAGAAAATCAATGCAAGTTATTGACTTTTTGGAACTCAACATCATTTTTGAGTTTTAAAATTGATCTAAACTTCTAATTTGAGTTAAAAAGCTATTTTTGCATGATTTACATATTTTTGTGAATTAAATTATCTTTTATTTAAAAATAACTCAAAAATCAACCTGAGTTATTTGAGTGATTTATGGTTTTTTTTCCCATGCACCTCCAAAGCCCTGGATTTCTATAAATTAAGGCTTCAGCTCATCTCAAATCATCTCATAATTTTGCAAGCTTACTTTGCCAAAGTCGTCTACGAATTGCATAACTATTTTGAAGAATTGGAATTTGGAGAATCAAAGCTTATTGCGAATCAAGGCTATTGTGAGATCAATTTGTTTTTTTTTACATTCATTTAGATTCTTTTTCATATCATTGTTAGATCATTTTAGCATATCAATTTCCATATTAGCATAGATTCCATATCAAGTTTTCATATCATTGCATAGAAAATATCAAAAATATAGATTAATTGCATTCATATTTTATATCATTTTTGCATTTAAATCCTTCATTTAGGTGTCTTCAAGGTCACTGATCTCAATAACAATCTGAGAACATCATACTCGCACCTATTAGAAGGTAGTAAATCACCTGGTTAGTTTAGCTTTCAATTCATTGCATGATTTCATTTTTGCTAGCCGCTAATGTTTTACTGAAGTGTTGTGTTTATAGATTAGGTACAAAATTATTGCACATCATTCAAAGTCTGTAATCTAGATTTGGAATCATATCTTTCCTTAGTAATCAAGACAACCACAATGTCTAGTTGCTAAATCATCAAAAGTCCTCATCGCTCAAGGAAAATCTATCATCACTTGGGGCATATCAGATTCGTCGATCCATATCAATCCGGTATCCTCCTAATGTTTTAATCTGTATCGGCTTTTTGTAACTATCGGTTCAACTGCATTATTTCCTTGATTCTTAAGTAACTGAAGGGTTCAGATGTGATACCTACATGGTTCTTCTAAGACAATCGAGTCTGGAGCCGGTCACTCACTTCTTTGCAATCATAAGGTTCGGAATTAGGTGTTTTGACACTTTTGTTTCATTGGTTCATTGTTGTTATAGTTAACATTATCTTTGGTCATTCAGGACCTATTATCTTCATATCAAATCTTTCAATCAGCTTCTATCTCATATCAATTATCAATTTCAAATCAGTTTCATATCTCTATCAAACATAGACTATCTTTGAACCACTGCGCTTTGCGCAGTAATTCAAAGAGGAGCAAAATGTAATACCCCAAAAATGGGCTATATGTTCATTAACCTCCTATATCGACACATCGAACGAAATTGACATCAAAGTCCTAACCAAAGGCACATCGATCATCGAATCCTAATTGATTATCTTAAATTCTGCATCGGGGAATATTCCTAGTAATATTCCTAATCATCATAATTATCTTTGATTTAATGATTATTTGGCGATAAATCCTATTTATCCTAAAGTTTAATTAATTGAATATTCTCAATATTTAATTAATTAAGTTTAATTCTGCCACTTAATTATTTAATTGAATTTAATTATATTTATTCCTTATTATTATTATTTAAATTTGATAATAAATCAAAATTCCTGTCATTAATTGATTAAATTCTTATTTAATTAATTAAAGCAAGTTGTCATATTTGATGATATTATTTTTGAATAAAAGTTTGATTAAATGATTGATTAACCCATAAATCAATTGTTTTATTTTTCAAAAATTAGTTAAGTTGAGAATAAATCACTTTATTTATTTATTAATTCATAATTATCCATGTGCACAATCAAAAAGCAGTTAAACTCCAAATTAGAAAATCAATGCAAGTTATTGACTTTTTGGAACTCAACATCATTTTTGAGTTTTAAAATTGATCTAAACTTCTAATTTGAGTTTAAAAGCTATTTTTGCATGATTTGCATGTTTTTGTGAATTAAATTATCTTTTATTTAAAAATAACTCAAAAATCAACCTGAGTTATTTGAGTGATTTATTGTTTTTTTTCCCATGCACCTCCAAAGCCTTGGATTTCTATAAAAACAAGGCTTCAACTCATCTCAAATCATCTCATAATTTTGCAAGCTTACTTTGCCAAAGTCATCTACGAATTGCACAACTATTTTGAAGAATTGGAATTTGGAGAATCAAAGCTTATTGCAAATCAAGGCTATTGTGAGATCAATTTGTTTTTTTTTACATTCATTTAGATTCTTTTTCATATCATTGTTAGATCATTTTAGCATATCAATTTCATATTAGCATAGATTCCATATCAAGTTTCCATATCATTGCATAGAAACTATCAAAAATATAGATTAAGTGCATTCATATTTTATATCAGTTTTGCATTTAAATCCTTCATTTAGGTGTTGTCAAGGTCACTGATCTCGATAACAATCTGAGAACATCATACTCGCACCTATTAGAAGGTAGTAAATCACTTGGTTAGTTTAGCTTTCAATTCATTGCACGATTTGATTTTTGCTAACCTCTAATGTTTTACTAAAGTGTTGTGTCTACAGCTCAGGTACACAATTCACACACACAGTATTGACCCAAACAATCAAAGTAATACTAATAACGGAGGGATGGATCAAAACACTCAAGGAATTGATGCCACTAATAGTAGAGCTAATACCGAATCAACGAAAAAAGATGCCACAAATGAGAAGGTTAGTGAGGCAATACAATGTCCATATTTCTTTAAACTCATGGAGAAAGCAATGGATAGAGACAGAGAGAAATACTTTCAAGACCTAGCTCAGAAAGGTCTTAAGCTTCCCTATGACTATGATGTTAATCAACTTAGACCACTGGAAGTTGAAGAGAGTCCCATAGACATCATGAACAAGTAGTTTAAGATATTTCAAATGCAACTAGATACCATCAAGCAAAGCGGGGTCCCTAAGCCTTTTTCTATAGAAGCATTGTGTCCATTCCCATTTGATAAAATTCTAGTCATGGTACCATTCCTAATCAATGTAGTGTTTCCCAAGTATGATAAATATGAAGGAACGCCAGATCCTCAAGATCACCTATGGGAATTTTGTGCATTGAGCTTGGAGTTTATGCATGATACCACCTTTTTAATGAGACTATTCCCAAGAAGCTTAGGAGGAATGGCCATGGAGTGGTTTTCTAAGTTACCATCTGGCATTAAAACCTTTGAAGAACTAGCTTCAAAATTTGTGGCACATTACTCATACAACATTAAACATGAGGTCACAATGATAACGTTATGTAATACCAAACAAAAGGATGGAGAAGCATTCCTCATCTTTCTACAAAGATGGAGGATGGTATTTTCTAGGTATCCTCAGAGTGTGCCCAAAAAAGAGAAGATGGATATCTTCATCAATAGCTTGAGCAACGAGATGAACTACCAATTGAGAATGCAATGTACCAAGACCTTCCAAGATCTTATCAAAAATTGAGTAACAATAGAAGAAGTGTTGGTTAAAAGTGGAGAGTTGAAATTGTATAAAGATAACAAGAATAACTCCAATAATAATAACAATCGGAATAAGAATTGGTCCAATAGCTATAATCAGTTTGGATTGAAAAACAACAATAAGGGAGTAGTCAATGACAGGGTTGTTGATTCTAGTAACTTGAAGGTGACTCCATTTGCTCTTACAAGAACACCTAATTATGTGAACAATGCAAATTAGACCTCAAAGGCACCTTTCAACAACAATGCGAATAGTGGCAATCAAGGAAACAATCAAAGAAGTAACAAATCTAATAAATTCTTGGTGCCAACTCCCAAGAGGAATTTCACACCTTTGGGAGAGCCTCTTGAGAAAGCATTAAAGACACTCATTGCTAACAACATCATTAATCTACCTAGAATTCAACCCTATGAGCCACATAACAAACCCAACTAGTGGATTGAACATAGCCATTGTGAATATCATAGAATTCGAGGGCATAAGACCAATGATTGCTTACAGCTGAAGAATGTGGTGCAAGATCTGATTGATAGTGGCATGATCACCATTGAAGGACCTCAAAGTAATGAAGACCACATGGATTTCAAACAACCCTTCTATAGCCATGACAAAGGTGAATCATCCAATGGAAAGAAACAAAGTAGCAATAACATCAATTCTACCCTATGATAATGTTGTGAATGCTATAGTGATCAAAGAATAGCCCCAAAAAGAGACATCAAACATTATCACTAGGGGGCAGACCTCAAGGATTACCCTACAAGGGATTGATCCTAAACCCATTGGTACCCCACAATCCAACATTGTGATTAAGTAATCTTCTACAACAGTAAAACTGTATAGTTTGGTAGATTAGCTACAAAAGACTCCAGCACAAATCTCTATCTTGGAGCTATTAAAGCTATGACCAAATCATAAATAAATTCTAGAGAAAGCTCTAGTAGAGACTAACGTCCCTACTAACTTAGAAGAGGAGAAGTTTTAGAACATGGTAGGGCACCTCATTGCCTTTCATTCTCAGACCATGATGACATGTCTATTACCCATCCCCAAAATCTACCATTGCATATAGAGGTCTTGATTGAAAGACATAGAGTCAAAAGAGCTCTCATAGATGGGGGATCTAGCCTTAACATTTTTACTTTGATCCTTATTAAATCTCTAGGATTATCTAAGTCATGCATTGATCCTACAAAAAGAATCACCATAAAGGCCTATGATGAAGCTGAAAGAGCCTCCAAAGGCATGATTGTATTGCCCATTCAAGTGGGACCTATCAAAAAGGACACAAATTGCCAAGTATTGGATATGAAACTAACTTATAATATCTTATTGGGGAGACCATGGATCCATGAGATGCAAGCGGTTCCATCCACATACCATCAATGCATAAAATTTTTGTACACAGGGGAGGAAATAATGGTTAGAGGGGACTCAAATCTGTTCCAATATTGCAATGCACTTAAGCCCCTTCATGAGCTATTTATTCCCCATAACCGAGAAGGAATTATCCAAAGAGCCAACATTGAAGATATCAAAATGGATGATCCTATGTTAACATTAAGTGCTACTTCAAACCCTCCTCAAGCTATCTTAATGACATGAACTAAAGGAAAGGAAAAAGTGAGCTACGAGGGTCCAACTCCAAATGAAGATTCAAATCAAGCACCTAAATCAGAGATAGTACTTTTCAAACCCACCAAAGAAGAAAAAGATAAAGTCAAAGAAGATCATTACAAGAAAATGAGTGAGATGATGCATACATTTGAAAAATAATGTAAAATCAGCTCCAAAGGAGTAGGGGAATATTTCGTTTCTCTATTCAACTTACCCACATCTCCAAGATCACATGCGAAACCATCAAAAGAACATCTTCCTCATAAATATAACTCTTACTTTGTAAGAGAAAGTGACAAAGCAGCATTTGATAAAGAAGAAGATGAAGTCCTTCAATGGCTTTATCATGATGAAGATGACACCTCAAATACTCTCACTGAAAGAATTTAGCATATTAACATTCAAACCGATCAATATGGGAAAGGATTTGAGATAATGCAAAAAATGGGGTACAAGGGAAGAGGACCCTTAGGCCAAAGAAATAGAGGTTTATTAGAGCCCATTGAAACTTCTTGGAGGGCAAAAGAAGAAAGATCAGGGGTAGGCTACCAATACAAAGGAGAAAGCTCCAGCCCAATGCATGATTTCTATCCTCAAGTGAACACATTGGAATCCGATGTTGATAGTGATGACTCCCGAGACTATGAGTGGAACACTCTATCCGAAGACTCATGCCATGATAAAGAGATAATTAAAATACATTCTTTTGCTAATGTCCCTAAAATACCAATTCAAGTTAATGAAGAATCTAGTAGAGGGCCAACACATATTACTCCTCCAAGAGTAAGGGAACCATCGTGGGCAAGTGATTTGAATATTAATTTTAACCCACATGCATTTTTTTCCATAGAATTCTTAGCGGGAAATACTCAAGACAATACTCAAGCTAGGGAAGATCCAGAGATACTTCCTATAGGGAAAGCACCTACTAATCACGCATGGATAGAGGAATTTTGGATACCTTTGGAGGAAGGAGATTCAAATGTTAGTCTTAATCCACATGTTGTTCTCATAGAGGTCTTAGAGGACTCAAGTGAAGGGGACTTTGATCCTTCTTCCATGGACCATCTCGAGGAAGCTCACGTTATAGATCTAAATGATACACTGTAAGAACCCTCCAATGAAGTCATGTCCATAAACCCAATTGATGACACTTCGCTAAATGAATCCTTATCTTTGATACGTCTCGACCTTATTGATTGGGACCTAACCAAGCCAAGTGACTTACTCTATTTCCCAAATGACCAAGCAATGACCCAATACTTGAATGCGGTTGAGCCCTCTTTCACCAATAAATTTGATCTGAAAATGATGGAAGCAGCAGGGGTCCAATCTCTTAATCCAAAGAAAAAGAAAAAAAAAAGGGATGAAGAATGTGATCAAGCCTTCATTTTATTGAAGACTTATCTAATAAATCCACCAATCCTAATGCCACCAATCAAGGGGAAACTATTGCTACTGTACATATCCGCTACCAAGAGGTCTCTAGGAGTTCTTTTGGTGCAAGAAGATGAGCAAGGAAAAGAAAGAGCAATCTACTATTTGAGTAGAACTTTGATCAAGTATGAATTTATCTATACATTCATGGAAAGAGCATGTCTAGCAGTTGTCTTTTCATCCCAAAAATTGAGACATTATATGTTGATGCACAAGGTGAAATTAATTGCCAAAATTGATCCTCTAAAGTACTTGCTAAGCAAAACTGTCTTAATGGGTAGGATAGAAAAATGAGTCATGATATTAAGTGAGTTTGACATTGAATACGTGGATAGGAAGGCAATAAAAGGACAAGTGATAGCTAATCACTTAGCTAAAAATCCATTGACTTCTACACAAACCATTCAAGTAGACTTTTTGGATTCCGCAATTGTAAACATAGAAGCAAAGACATGGAAGTTGTACTTTGATGACTCATATACACAAGGAGGTTCCAGGGCTGGCATATTATTGATTAACCCTCAAGGGTACACTATTCCCAAGTCCTACAAGCTTTTTTTCCCGTGCACAAACAACATAGCAGAATATGAGGCTTTAGTAATTGGCATTAAGATGGCTTTAGAATGGCACATCACTAAGCTACAAGTATATGGAGATTCTCAACTAATAATCAATCAAGTGAATGATGAATACAATACCAAAGATGAAAAACTCATGCCATACAAGACTATGATTGATGCTTGGAAAAAGTACTTTGCTTTGATAACCTTTGAGAAAATTCCAAGAGAGAAGAATAGAGTAGTTGATGCAATGGAAACCTTGGCTTCCTTCAAAAACTAGATCAAAATGAGAAGTATGAATTCTTGGTGGAAGAGTTGGTGAAAGTAACATTTGACCTTCCCGAGACCCAAATTGTTGCCCTACTTCATGGACATGACTCACCTTGGTATGACCCCATATATACCTATCTCAAAAACCAAGTGTTACCTTCAGACCAATCACGCACCCAAAAACAAAATTTCATATGCCAATCAGCCCATTACATAGTCCTTTCTAAAACATTGTATCACAAGGGTCTTGATGGGACATTACTTAGATGTCTAGAGGAAGAGGAGTCTAAGTTAGCTTTACGTGAGGTTCATGAGGGCATTTGTGGGTTGCACTCAAGCAGTTTAAACCTAGCCAAGAAGATCCTTCGCTTAGGGTACTTTTGGAAAACCTCAGAGAAAGATGCTTGTCACTTTGTCAAAATATGCAGCAAATGTCAATACCATGGTGACATGATACATGCACCGACACAAGAGTTACATCCCTTTGTTACACCATGGCCATTCTATCCATGGGGATTTCACTTGATTGGCATAATCTATCCACCTTCTTCCAATGGGCACAAGTACATCATCACCATAATGGAGTATTTCACTAAGTGGGTAGAAGTGGTTCCTTTGATCACGACCATGGGTAAACAAATTTCCATGTTCATCTTGAACCACATCATTTACAGATATGGTATTCCTCATGCCATAATTATAGATAATGGAAAGCAATTCAAAAAAAAAGATGTGGATGAACTTTGTGCCACATTCCATATCACACATCACTCTTCATCCATTTATTATCCTCAAGGAAATGGACAAGCCAAAGCTACAAATAAGAACATCCTCAAAATTTTGAAGAGATCGGTGAATAAATCAGGAAGAGATTGGCATGTGCAAATCAACCTGGCATTATGGGCCTATAGAACTAGCATTCAGACACCTACGGGAGCTACACCATTTTCTTTAGTCTATGGAGCCAAAGCTGTTCTACCTTTGGAGGTTGAAATCCCATCTTTATGAGTATCATTCCAAGGCCTAATAATAGATGAGGACTGTAGAGTTGCCTGACTTCAACAATTAGAATTGTTAGAAGAACACCAAACACAAGCATATGAACACTTGAAGGTCTACCAAAATAGAATCTCAAGGAACTACAATACACATATCAAATCAAGAGCCTTTCAAGTAGGAGACTTAATGTTAAGAGAAAATCCCAAGAATCAAGCTGAAAGAGAAAATAAAGGAAAATGGGAGGCTAATTGGCTTGGTCCATTCATCATTGTTTCTTCATTTGGAACAGGAACTTATAAGTTAGCAGATTGTGAAGGAGAAGAGCTACAAGAACCTATCAATAGCATCTATCTAAAGAGGTTCTATACATAAGGTAGACGAAAGAGTATAAAGAGTATCAGATGGGGAGCATCATATTTATTGTACATAGTCAAAGAGATCTTGAAAATACCAAAAACATTTTTATTTTTTTAAAGAAAAAAATTGAAAAAGAAAAAGTGCCCTTGTGAAAACCTAGCAATAGGCGCCTTGGTAGAAAAAAAAAGAAAAAAAGAAAAAAGAAAAAAAAGAAAAAAACCCAAAAGGTGAAAACTTGGCAATCGAGCACCTTTTGTTCCCTTAAGTTTTTCCTTCAAGTCGCATGTGTACATATTGCATTTCCAACATCTCACTTGTAAACCTTCATTGCATCCATCATTTGTGCATAGTCATAATAAAACCTTTCAGTCACATCATTGCATTGTCTATGGCCCTAAGTTTGTCACATGATCACATTTATCACTTGCGGGCAGGAAAGGATTGGAAATTTGGTACCAAATGGATTCAATAGTGCTACATTCGGTCACATCAGAGAGAGACTTATCAGAGCTACAGAAGAGAGAGATTTTCTTGAACCTTTGATGGATATCATTGTTCACACCTAAGTATTTGATCCTACAACTTGATCCTTGAGCCTTCATTGACTTTATTATTCGGGATTAAAAATTGACAAACACTTTAAAGATCAGAATACTTGGAAATTCTTTTTGAAAATCATGAAACATTGCAAAACACTTGAAGCTCTCTTTTGATAATCTTTATGGAATTGACTTTTATCACATCTTTTTAGCTAATCGATGATGTTTCGACTAGATTGGCCATGATAGAGACATGATATTTTCTTTCCTTTGAGTGACTATTTTGAGGAAGATTCATCAAACCTATGAGAATTCATCTAACGACATGGTCACCAAAGAACCATCGAGGACTATCCCATAAGATGAAGGATTCAACTTTTCTTGTTTACGTAAACAGATACCTTGGCTATTTAAATCTTCTATATCTTAATACCAAAATCCACTTGCAACATTGAATCCATTGAAACCTGTATTCATACTCCCATAGTTTGGTCATCCAACTAGTGAGGATTGTACTAGTTTCCTAAAAGAGGTTACCAAAAGTGATAAAAAGAGGTATTCATATCATCATGATGTGGTTAGTGATGGTTGTACTTGCTTTCCAGTCCCAAAATTCTCAATGATGAAAATTTATCTCTGTGGCATTTCTTTGCTAAAAGCTAGTGACACTTAGTTGCATTGCATTGCATTATCATGTTAGATTAATTGCATTATCATGTTAGATTAATTGCATTTGTTTGTGGTTATTTTCCAAGGACAAGGGGGTACATTAATAATCTTGGTTAGTCAAAACATTAAAGAAATGGGGGGTTCAAATCAAAGATCTTGTTCCTTGAATTTCAAAAAATAAAAATAAAAAAATGAGGTTATCTTTTGCATTCATGCATAGGATTAATCATTATTCATTATCCATATATCAGAAAAGAAAGAAAAAGATTCATTTCTCATACATCATTTGCATACATGTAATTAAGGATAGAATTGCATACATTGAAAATAAAAAACATAGGGGCATTCATATACATATTTCATAAAACACTTTGCATCCATACATTGAAAAATAGAAAAACATATCAAAATTCATACATCAATGCATTCATCTATGTATATCATAAAATAAGATACAATGCATCCAAAGCATAATCAAAAGTAAATGCATCATAAACATCATATAGCTACATATAAAGATAATCTCATAACAAAATCATCAAGAGAATCAAGGAAGTATATCATCATATAAGTGTTCATCATCATCAAACAATCCAATACATCAGTATATCAAGATACAATGTCATGAAAGTGGTACATAAAATATTCTGATCAATAACAACATGAAACATGATACAAGTGACATCAACAATGAGAAACTCTGTCATCCAATCATCAAGAACCCATAGCAGCACCCGATCCATTTGGACCTCTTCCATACTATCTATCCTATGAGGGAGGAGCCTAAGAAGTGCTCGCTACGCTATGGCTCTGTGCCATCATCGTCATAAACTGCTGCATCAAGGTAGTTACCTGATCTAATCTACCAACAATAATGGATACCTCTATCCTCAATGAATGAACCTCCCATGCTACAGTATCAATACTAGGAGCTGCTTGTGAACTCTATCCCATATCTTGTGGCTGCTGAACCTGTGGAGGCACCTGCTGTGCCAGAACCTGATCCTGCTGTACCAGAGCCTAATCCTGTTGTGCTAAGGTAACTCTCTATAACTGAACTAATGGATCCTATCCACCAAGAATCTACCTAGCCGCATCCACATGAACCCTTCTTTGTTGTCTCTACTGCCTCTGAGCTCTCTGATGCCTATCAACTACTATTCTAGGTGCCCGATCCTATCACACATGTCCTCTAGCTCTATCCCTCACATGCCCACCTCTCACCCATGGTCCATCTCATCCACTAGCAATAGCTCACTAGCCTCGCTATGCTCATCATCTTTGATGTCTCCTCCTGCCACCACCCCCACCATCATCATCATCTCCTCCATCATCATCATCCTCAAATCTCTCATCATGACCTGGGATAGGCTCAGCTAGATTTGTAAACTGAGGAAATATGTTCCGAGCCCACTAGTCTCGAAACTCATGAGACATACCAGCATCAGTGATACCTACAAGCATCTCTCATTTGCAATATGCTAAAATCACAATATGATCCAAGGTGAACTGAAAGTCTATTTGTGCACCCCACATGGATTGCTCTACCTAAACTCGAGCATATAATGCCATGCCCTGTGGCATATCTTGTACTCTACTATACTGATGAGAAACCCAACTAAAGTAGAAATACTCAATAATAGTAGTAGACTTGTCGATCATCCATTGAGGAGAAAACATATATGGGAGCTCATCATCATCCTCCCTCCATCACTCACATCCTATGCATGGCCACCACTAAACCTGATCAAGATCATCTATCTGTCGGTGCCAATAATTAGTCTTGCCCAGATGATGCTGGACAACCATACTACTATACAAAAAAGCATAAGGGAAACCATGCCATCGAATCCTATCTGAAACTGGTCTAGTGATGGGAAGATGCTCCCATACCCATAGCTACAAAATCACTGCACCAGCTGACAATGAAGCACTCTCTCTGTAAACAACCTCATGTAGATCATGGTAAAGTTGTGCCAACACACGTGAGCCCCAATAAAAGTGCTGAGGCTGTCCAAGTAGATCCTTGAGTATCTTGCCCCATCCAACTGAGAAATCACAACCTTAATGGTCGGGAAGTAGTAAACCGCCGATCAAAGCACCAAGTATTGTTGGTAATGTGGGGAAAGAAGAAAACTGAGCCCAAGTGATAGTGTCATGATCAATAGTGTTGTCTCCAAACACTCCTCTATAGACTATGCTATCATAGACATAATCATAATAGACCATCTCACCATGGCAAGGAATGTGTAGTAATTTGTATACATCTTCCGATGTGATGGTCATCTCTTCAAAAGAAAGGTGGAAATTGTTGTGGTCAGAGTGCCATCACTCTGCTACTATTGTAAGTAAACCACGGTTCAGCTGAAACCATGGGATATCCAGGAGGAAGCTTAGACCACACATCTCAATCACTCGATACTCTGTAGGAGTTAGAGCCTGACCCAAATCAATAACTTAGGAAGCGACGGTTTGTATATATAATGTACAGAAATGTGTCTATTTTGCAAATCAAAGGAATCATATCAGTGTACCATATCAATGAGTTATCCGAAGTCAATCAGTTAATTAGATATCAAGAATCAAACCTATCAAACCTAGTACCATTTGTTCATGTCTTTGTATCCTAAGAACAAAGCATCAATCCTACCTATCAATATCAATTTTGACACTGATGAATCAAGTCCTACCTATCAGTATCCCACTATCAGATCTATCAGATTGATGTAATCAAACAGTATCCCACTATCAAATCTATCAGATTGATGTAATCAAACATTCATGGGTACCACTATCCTGATATCCTAATCAATTGTTTTGCTTAACTACAACAGACCTAACCTATCTTGGAATTCAAATGATTAGTCGATGACATCAAATTTTTATCAAAAAATCAACTTGGAAATTTGAAATTTTTTCAAAAACCTGGACAACAACAGAGGGTGTTGAGGCCGAGGACTGGGTAGACTACCATTCCTCCTAGGCAAATGGGTTTAGATGTAGGTATAGATAGTAGTGGGGCCCATGATAGGTATAGTAGGCAGAGGAAAAGTGATAGACAACAACAACAATAGTCTCCTAACAAGGAGACACAGGTTGAGGATGTAGTCATGCAGGATTTTGCAATACATGACAGGTACTAACCAAAAGAATGTTTGAAGATCGAGAACAAGGACCAAACACTTGTGTAGTCAAGATGAACCAGGGACTAAAGATGAGAACCCTTGGTGAATAAATAAAAAAGGAGACAATCAAGTGAGCACCAAAACACTATCTCAATGAAAGCCTAGAATGAAAATGCAAGCCTAAGCGAAATGCAAACCCTAGGACTTGGTTGTTGGACCCATTAGATTTTTATCATCATAGAGTTTTTAGTATCGAATGATCGTAAGATGCCATACAACCCTCACTAACATTGCAATCATGAGAATATGAATATGACATTAGTCTTAGATTTTTTGGAATGAGGTGTAAGCATTAAGGCACAAAAGCCAGAATGACCTGAACACCTATTCCTTTTGATTTAGCAAGTTAACATAAGCATCAAAGCATAGTTTCTATAATGACTTGAATGTTGTTTGCGTACAAACACACCAGACATGCAAGAGTTCCTCCTTTTTCTAAGTGAATTATAAGCATATCAATGTGCTTGCAGTGACCCATACGTTCACTTTACAGGATGAACATTTGCAATTTCACTTGTAGCAAAATGAAGTCACTCAAACAGACAAGGAGTAGAATCAACCTCACCAAAGTTTCCATATAAAAGGAGTCAAGGTACACATGGCCATTCAACATGAGATGAAGGCTCTCATAGTGGACACCCCTCTTATATGGATCCCTTGGATCATTGGAACTAAACCAACAAATAGAAAGTAAAGAAAATATCATGCCCCTAGTCTTCACATCTCTTGGTCAAGAGAGACGTCTTAGAGTTTCTTGAGGAGGAATGATAAAGAAAAAGAACAAGCACACAAAATAAAAGCTTAGAATGCTTCAGAGAATTAAAAATCCAGTTTCAATTTTCAATTTCAGTTTCAGCGGATTGAAGTCAGATCGGAAGTATACAACATTCGAAGTCTCAATAGGATGGCGACAGTAGGCAGACACAGTGAGGACCACTGGTGATTGACATGAGAGACAGTCTCAAGGAGAAATCAAACTGCTAAGTGAAGTATCAGCAGACAGACATAGTAAGAACCACTGGTGACTGATACAAGAGATCCTCAAGGAGAGAGATATGAGAGTGAATGAAACATCAACAGGAAGACGCAGTGAGAACCATTAGTGATTGTTGTACGAGGGATCCTCAAGAAGAGAGATTTGAGTGATAGCTAGGTATCGGTAGGCAGACGTAGTGAGAACCACTGGTGACTGATGTACGACAGATCCTCAAGAAGAGAGATCTAAGCGATAGCTAGGTATCAGTAGGCAGACACAGTGAGAACCACTGGTGACTGATACATGAGAGATCCATAAGGAGAGAAATCTCAATAATAGCTAGGCATTAGTAGGAAGACGTAGTGAGAACCACTGGTGAGTCGATGCAAGGAAAATCATGAGAAAATGATAGGACAATGCCCCCTAGACCAGGAAGGTGCCCCCGAGTGTGACTAGTTTCAATCCATGTAGAGTCGAGCATAATCTCAAAGATAACTGAGAGTGAGTGCGTGAGCTAGCAAACTAAAGTAGGAAACAGACTAAAGCAGGAAACAAACTAAAGCAGGAAAGCAGGAAATCAAACTAAAGTAGGAAAGTAGGAAATAAAACTAAAGCTAAAAAAGTCAGGAAAGCAAACTGCACAAGGCTAAGCGGTGCTACAATAGGTATAGCTTTGGGGAACAAGAGGCACCTGTTTACCAGGTTTTCACCATCTTGGCAGAGATTCTATTTTTGCTACCATGATGCCTATTTGCCAGGTTTTCATCAATGGCACTTTTTTTTCTCTTTTCAATTTTTTTTGTATTTTCTCTTTTTGATTTTTTTGTATTTTTTATTTTTCAATTTTTTTGTATTTTTTATTTTTCAAATTTTATTTTATTTTTTCAATTTTTCAATTTTTTTGTATTTTTTATTTTTCAATTTTTTTGTATTTTTTAATTTTTCAATTTTTTTGAGTATTATCAAGGTGCCTGTTTACCAGGTTTTCACCAAGATAATAGATGCATCAAAGCACCTATTTACCAAGTTTTCACTAAGATGATCATTTTTTCAGGACATTTTTTAATTTTTTAGGATCTTTTCAAAATAGAGTATGTACAGGAGCACACAAAAAATGTCTCAGTTGTAGAACTATTTTAGGTGCAGAGTGTTGATAGGCTCTTTGAGTTGTTCTCCTTTAGTAGTAGAGAGTTGATAGGCACAAAACCCAAATGCTACAGTGATAACATATGGACCAAGCCAATTTGGTTCAAATTTTTCCTTTTGGATCCGCTGCTGTTGAGTCTTAGGGTTTTCTCTTAGGATGAGATCACCCACTTGGAATTCCTTGGTCTAACTTTCTTATTGTAGCTCTTTGACATTCTTTTCTAGTATGCTCTGAGATGATCGAACGCCACTTGGTGATGTTCATCCAATAACTCTAGCTCTTGTAGCTGAGATATTCTAATGTCTTCATCAATAATGAGGCCCTTCAGAGAGACTTGCAAGGTAGGAATCGCAACCTCAATAGGAAACACAACATCCATGTCATAAACTAAGGCAAAGGGCATGGCCCCTATTGGTGTTCAAATGCTTGTTCTATAGGCCCATAAAGTCAGATTAATCTGGAGGTGCCAATCTCTACCAAATTTGTGAACTATTTTGTGCAGGATCTTGAGGATTGTCTTGTTGGAAGCTTCTACCTATCCATTACCCTAGGGATAATAGATCGAGGACCAATGCTGAATGATTTTGAACTTAGTACATAATTCCTTCAGATCCTTGTTCTTGAACTGCTCCCCATTGTCAGTGATTATTAAGGAGGGTACACCATATCTACAGATGATGTAATTCAGTATAAACCTGGCCACAAATTTGCCATCAGCTATGGTCAAAGGCACTGCCTCAACCCATTTAGTAAAATAATCTGTAGTAGTGATAATGAACTTGTGTCCTCTAGAGGAAGATAGATGAATCTGACCTACCAAGTCAAAGGCCCATTGTTGAAACGGCTAGAAATTGATGAAGGGAATGAGCTTCTTGGTAGGAGAATGAATCAAATTTATGTGAAGCTGACATTGTTTTCAAGATTTGGCACATTGTGTAGCTTCTTTTTCCATATTCAGCTAGTAGTAATCAACTCTAATAAGTTTACAAGCTAGTTTCAGGCCGCTTGAATGAGAACCATGACTTCATGCACCTCAGCTAATGCATGTTTGGACTCATCAGGCTCTAAACACCTAAGGAGGGTACCATCTAGACCTCACCTATACAAGTCATTAGCTATAATGACATAACGTGAAGCACTACAGATTAGGTGGCATTTTTCATTTCGAGTATAAGTGTTTGGAATAATTTAGTCCTGGAGGTAGGAGTAGATATGATGGCAGCGGGATGAATCATGTCCAATGACTGAATAGATCATCCTAGATTCAGGGGTATTGTAGGCTGGGTAGCTTAATGTTTCCACTAGAAATTCATGTATGAAGTCATTTTCTAGAATCTCTAGCATGGAGGCAAGAGTGGCCATGGAATCAGCTACTTTGTTATCTGCTCTTGGAATATGCTAGAAAGTAATGTGTGAAAAGTACTTTTTTAGATCATCAACCATCCATTTATAAGGTATCAACCATCCATTTATAAGGCACCAACTTTTCATCCTTAGTTTGATAGATATCATTAACCTGATTGATGACCAATTGTGAGTCTCCAAAGACTTTAAGTTCATCCAGACGTCATTCAACAACTATCTTCATGCCATTGATGAGGGCTTCATACTCAATGGTGTTATTTATACAATGAAACAACATTTTGTATGCCTTAGGTAAAGAATATCTCTATGGTGTGATGAACAATATTTTGACACCTGACCCCTGATGGGTGAAAGATCCATTGAAGAACATGTTCTATGTTTGATGTGTAAGAAGCATTATGGATTCATTTGGAAACTCAATTTTCATTGGTTGATGATTCTTGAGAGGAGCTTCTGCCAACTGATTTGCAATTGCTTGTCCTTTAATGGCCTTTCTCTCTACATACTCAATGTCAAAATCACTAAGTATCATGACCCATTTTTCCAGTCTACCTGTGAGGGAAGATTTGCTGAGTAGATATTTTAATGGATCAATATTAGCAATGAGTCTTGTAGTGTGAGGGAGCATATAGTGCCATAGCTTTTGTGAAGCAAACACCACTGCTAGGCAAGCCTTTTCAATGACGGAGTAATTTG
Source organism: Chamaecyparis obtusa (assembly GCA_027943335.1). Lineage (NCBI taxonomy): Eukaryota > Viridiplantae > Streptophyta > Pinopsida > Cupressales > Cupressaceae > Chamaecyparis > Chamaecyparis obtusa. The sequence goes on along the minus strand of BSBK01003233.1, from coordinate 808,333 downwards.
CCTCATATGAAACCAGTGTTCTGCTGATATAATAAATGGCTCGTTCCTTGTTCTTTTGGTCTTCTTGAGCCAATAGGGAACCTAGAGATGTGTTTGTAGCTGATATATAGAGGATGAGTGGCTTCCCATGAATAGGAGGCATCAAGAATGGTGGATTTTCAAGATATTATTTGATATGTTGGAGCCCTTTGTCACATTCTTCATTCCATTCATAAGTCACACCTTTATGTAGAGTTTTGGTGAATGGTTGTGACTTATTAGCTAGTTGTGTAATGAAGTGCCGAATAGATTGTAGTCTACCCTAAAGTCCTCTTATCTAACTGATGTTTTTGGGTGGAGGCATTTCCATGATAGCTTGAACTTTTTCAGGATCTACCTCTATGCCTTTAGCATATATGATGTAACCCAATAGCTTGCTAGAAGTAACATCAAATGCACACTTTTTTGGATTGAGTCTTAGACTGCATTGTTCCATTTGATCTAGTATAGGACCTAGATCTGCAAGATGTGTCTTCCGTTGCATGATTTTAGCCAAAGTGTCATCCACATAATCTTCCATTTTTTTGTGCATCATGTCATGAAAGATGGTGGTCACATCCCTTTGATATGTAGCTCCAACATTTTTAAGTCCGAATGGCATGACATTCCAACAGAAAGTTCCCCAAGCACATGTGAAGGCAGTCTTTTCTTGGTCTGACGACGTGATCTTTATCTAATTGTAACCAGAGATGCCATCCATTATAGAGTACATTTCATAGCCTGATGTCATATCAACAATCATGTCGATGTTGGTTAATGGAAAGTCATCCTTGGGACAAGCTTTGTTCAAATATCTGAAGTCTATGCAGACTCGTATGGATTTATCATGTTTTGTGACTGGAACAATATTAGAGATCCACTCTGCATAGTCAATAGCTCTGATGAAACTAGCTTTGAGAAGTTTTTCTAACTCTTCTTTGATTAAAAGTGCCACATGTGGATGCATCTTTCAAAGCTTTTGTTTGACAGGCTTAATGCCTGGTGCAATAGACAGATGATGCATGATTAGATTGGGATCCAATCTAGGCATATCAGAGTAAGTCCATGCAAAATTGATTTTCTTTCTTCAAAATAAATTGGTGAACTCTTCTTTTTCTTCTATGGATAATGACTATGCCAAATGGATAATCTGAGGTGCAACTTCTGTACCCAAGTTCACTAGTTGGGTTGGCTCAATCAGCATTGATGATCTTTCTTGAAAATGATTGGGAAGTGTATCAAGTATCTTATCCTTGGGCACCTCAGAGAGGTTTTCACCCTCGGATACATCTTTTATTTTTACTTTTTTTGGCTCTGACACTACCACCATGTAGTTTTCACCATCATAGAATCTATTCTTTTTTCTTTTAATTTTATGACTAAGATACTTGATATCAACTTCAGTCATGTTGATATTGTCTTCATTGGTGGAGAACATTACAGGTTCGACAATGTTGAGATAACAAGGAAGATTATAGTCATTCTATAACATAAGGACTTCACTAGTTGAAGAGGGAGAGTTCCAATTGATAAGATCAGGATGGTGGAGTGAAAGAGTAGTGGCGGGTTTAAGTGTGTTCATAGTATAGTCATCGAAAGCGTGGACAAGAAAGTTGAGACCTAAAGAAATCTCATCCAAAGTGTGTTCGAGTCCCTTCAAGATGTCACAATGAAAGTAGAGGGAATGTTAACATTAGTGGAATCACACTCGGTCATCCTAACACTAGACCCTTCACCTACTTTGAGAAGGTTTTCATACACATGAACAACATCTATATCTTTATCAAAAGTTGCATCAGACAGAGAATCAAACTCATACTCATGTGAATCGGTGATGCTTGATACGAGAATTCCATCAACACTTGTTGAACCATCTAAATCATTTTCATCTCTTGTAGTATTAATGGTTTGTTGAAGTTGATCTTGTTCAAACCGCTCTTAGAAAGATGATGGCATGTACTGTTCACCCTGAAAACTAGGATTGTCAGTTTGCATTTCTCTCCATTGGTCATATGTGAGTAGATGCACTGAAGCAGTGTCATCAAAATAACTATTAGTCTCTACTAGATGGATAGGTATAATAGGATCATCTAGTTCTTCTAAGAGCGCACCAAAATCTGGAGGAATAGGATAGGGAAAGATATCCTTGTCAGAGTTGTTCTCTGATTTATCAACTGAAGCAGTGTCTTCAGGTTCTGGTAAAAATTTGTTAATTCCTAAATGAAATGAGAACTTCTTGAAGCCAAGACCTATGGTGTCTTTGATCCCATGACCCATGGCTTCAATTGGTTCAAGCAAACCATTATCATTCACCCCTATAGGGCCACTTCCTTTGTAACCAAAGCACTTCATGATTTTGAAGGCTTCACTGTATGGCTCTTGCTCTAAGTCATGAGAAGGAGTGATTTGTTTAGATGTGTCATTTCCTTTATAAAGCCAAGCTGTAATAGCTCTTTCCTCATCCTTATCTTCTAGTGGCATTTTGGCCCATACAAAGGCACCATCATAGACTATCTGAGGAGAACTGGCAGAGGGTTTATTGCTCTCAGAGGGTCTCTTGTAGGAACATGGAGATGGAGGCAAAGTTGTTAATGATAACATAGGTTCAATTTGATACCCTCCCATGCATGTATCCTTGAGTTTCAGAGTCTGTTCCATTTCTTTTAGTTTGGTATCATAGAATTTAGTAGACTCTCTATTAGTTGGGACAAAGCTATCTGCAGATTTTGTGAGTGTATTGCAAGAATAGTTGGTATTGGCAGGCACTGTTACTTCTGCTCCATGGAATGGGAACTTGATACATTGATGATATGTAGATGGAACCACATGCATTTTGTGAATACATGGTCTTCCCAACTATATATTATATGCAAGGGGAATGTCTAGAACTTGACATATAACATCCCTCTCTACAGGCCCAACTTGAATTGGGAGCACAACTAGACCCTTAGATTTCCATTCTTCTTCATCATATGCATTGATGGTAATTTTCTTGTGGGCATCTATGTTTTCTTCATCATAGCCTAATTGGGTGAGAAGCTTAGTAGAGCAAATATTAAGGCCAACATCATTGTCAATGAGGACACAGTGGACATTCTTTAGGTCTATCATGACTTCAATATGCAAAGGGGCATTGTGTGAATGGCTCAGCAAATGATCATCTTCTTTGGAAAAAGACAAATAATGAGGTGAGGTCAAGTGACCCACCATGGATTGAAACTGATCAAGATCCAAATCTTTTGGGATATTTGCCTCAATGAGGGCTTTATCAAGAATCTCCTATGAGCAGGTGAGATCTTCAACAACTCAAAGATAGTAATCTAAGCGTTGGTGCATTGCAACTGGTCTACAATGCTATAATTAGCCAATTTCAAGTTCTTGTTGGCAAGGCCAACAACAACTTTATCCATAGTTTTCTTAGGTGTGTATGTAGAAGGATCGGGACCCTTAAGGGTGATCTTCACATGAGATCGGGTAACAACATTTGCATAATCCTGAGATGATTCTAGTTTGGAATAATGAGACATAGGGCCTCACAAGAAAAATGGGGTCTTAGGCTTAGGAGCATCCTTGCTCCCCTTAATGGTGATCACATCACAATATTCAACCTCAACAGGTTCAACCATATTAATGACATTGTCCTTGGTCGTGTATGTGTAGTTGACTTTGGCATTGGCATTCTTGGTCTTGGAAGATTTGCCCTTCTCATGAGGAGGAAAGGGGTCTTTGAATGCCTGATGATCTGAATTCTTGTTATGGTTGTCCACAACAATGTCACCATTATCAATCAGATCTTGGATCTTATGGCATAGCTGGAGACAAGTAGAAGTTTTATGACCCTTGTTTTGGTGATAATCACAGTATGCATTGTCATTCCACCAATGAGGTCATGGTTGTGGACCATAGAGATATGAATTGTCCAAAGGAGTGAGTATCTGGTTTTGCATGAGAGTCTTATAAACCACATCAAGAGGTTCTCCTAAGGAAGTGAACTCTTGCTTGGGTCAAGAGGCCCAAGGTTTATTTCTAGAAAATCTTGAAGGGGGCTAAGTGTCTGTTGTAACCTTTTCAGTGGCTTTGACCACCTGTATACTAGAGGTAAGATTAAAAATAGACTTCGAAGGTTTTGGCATCACATTGTCAACAACTTCATCATTCACCACATCTCTATTTTTGTTGACAAACTTACCTTTGTCCTTGTTCAAGGAGGAAGACCCTTGTTTGTTATCCTTTTGCAAAGTCAACTCTCCTTTCTTGACCATAAATGCTTCTATTCGCACAAATTTCTTAATCATACTATTGAAAGTTAGGGGACCTTGTAATTGTACTTGATATCCATAATCTAGGATAAGATTGTCCAAAAAGATGTCGAGCTTTTTAGACTCGGGTAGTTTGCAAGGATACTTTCTATAGAGTTGTCTCCATCTCTGGAGAAATGCCAAAAAAGGCTCCCCTTGTTGTTGCTTCAAATTGAAAAGGTCTTGGATGTTGACCGGATGCTGGATATTATGTGAATAATGTTGGAGAAACAAATTAGCAATCTCATCAAAAGTCTTGATACCAGTGGCTAGTCAAGAGAACCACTCCATAGCTGATCCACCCAAGCTACGAGGAAAGAGATGCATGAGGTATGTCTAGTCATGTATGAATTCCATAGATAGAGTGCCAAACTCTCTCAAGTGATCTTGGGGATTAGTAGTGCCCAAGTATTTTTTGTATTTAGGTAGCTCTATACCTTTGGGAAAAGGTGGCATGTGAAGACTCTTATTGAATGGGAAAGGACAAATGCTTTCCATTGTGAACTGTTGTACAGGTTTATCCTTATCCTTCGCAAGTTGGATAATTTGGTCTTGCATGTTTCAAATCATCTTCTACAACTTAGTTGTCTCAATTTCTTCTTCTTTGGCCACAAGCATCTCGACTTGGTAGTCTAGGGGTAATTTGGCCCCTTGTTTGGCCAGCTCGAGAAAGTATTTCTCCTTCTCTTCTAGAAGGAGGATCTCCATCATTTTAATAAGACCTTTATTGGCTTTCAAAACATCAATCTATGTCATTTTGGGTTATCATGTCATCATCATTACCAAGAATTTTAGAAATGCTTGGGGCTTGATCTTGATTCTGGTCATTTTGAGAGCGATAATGATATTATTGCTAGTCATTTTGAGCTTTGTTTTGGGATTGGTGCTGATTATGATCATTTTGAGATTGATCATGATGCTGGTCATTTCAAGAGTGATCATGACGTTGGCCATTTCAAGATTGCTCATGACTTTTGCTGTATTCCTCCTCTGTGAAATGAAATGGGTGTCCCATCTTGTCAATGTGGGATTGTGTAGCATGTTCAAAGTCAGCATGAGTATGCATAATATGCCAAGAGGTCATGGCTAAGGTAACCTTTTCTGCATCAATAGGATCAAATAGATTAATAGGTTTGATAAGGCTAATAGGGCTAATTCAAGGAAATGACCTCCCAGAGTTATGAAAAAATGGGTTGTTATGTTCTTAAAACAATAATTCAGGTTGTGCTTGAAACAACGGATTATAAAAATATTGGAACACTGGGGATGAGGATTGAGATGGGCTCTCTTTCGATGTACCCAACAAGGAGGAACATGAAGATCCTTCACTTAAATTGCACGACAGGCTTGAAACAACCTATTCCTTGATTGCAAGGTCTACCTCTACCTTGTCCAATACCACGTAAGGGGAAAGTGTTGCCACTTCTAGTCATAATAGTCATAGAAAAATATTAAGTAACAAGAGAGGACTTAGGATTATGCTAGAACTCTATCTCTAGGATAGCAAAAAAAAAGAGATAAAGGTGAAATGCACCCAGCATGAATCATCGAGAGTATGGCTAGAACAATCGAGATGTGACTATCACATCACAAGGTACAAAAGCATAGTAGGAAAGGACAAATAACAGAGAGACAATGTGATTTTAAGTAGTAATCATTTAGTTCTCAGTCTGAGACACCTAGTTTCACATAGTGGACAACATGAGAACAAGTAGATAGACCCTAGACAAGAATCAGACCAGGTAAAAAGTTGACCAGTCAACGGGAAATAGCTCGTTGTTTTGGAAATCAGGGTATAGTCTCATGTGAAGAAATGAAATCTCATGAGGAAAGGATAAACTATGCATGAGAAAATAAAGTCTCGCATGAGGAAATGCATAGGTTCCTAAAATCTTATGCAGGAAAAGACCAGGGTTCGACAGATCGACACAATTTTTGAGACAAAAATCAGATTTTGAGACACAGCGTGAACTGTTCTCTGATAGAATTTTGAATTTTTAGATAGTTTTAGGATAGTTTGAATTAGAAATCTTAGTTTTAATGTTGCAAGCAATCGTTTACAAGCATAGAATTTTGGACCAAGCAATAGTGACACAATCAATAGTTGCAAACAGTTCTACCAAGGATAAAGCAACTTGGCAGAATCATGGGAGTCTTTGACAAGTTTAATCATGATGGACAATTTAAGACTCAAAACAAACACTCAATTATCCCTACAAAGAAAATGGTAGAGAAGAAAAAATCCATGCCTCATAGCTTATGTGCATGCATTCACCTCACACAACCATGTCACCCCCTAGAAAACACCCATGTTTTCAGTGTTTCCAAGGACTCAATAATATATGTTCAAAGGTTACCCTTGAAGTAGGGGCTAGTGTCATATACCACCTTCAAACATCTAGGTGCATGCCTATGGTGAGAATCTAGGGGAGAGATTCTTCCCCCTCCCTACACAAAGATTATGTCTCCTTTCAGAGGTGATCCAGGTAGGTAACTAACTAAGAGAGTGTTTAGTGGGATTCCATTCATATTAACCTTCGGTGCCCCCAATATAGGGTTAGGGCATCATAGTCACACTGACACCTGAAAGTCATACACCCCTGCAAATAGGGCTAGGAGCGGTGCTGCTCAGTACAATAGATAGAGCTTTCTCAAGATGATAGTCAAAATCAAGAGAAAGAAGTTAACTTGGCTTTGGATTCTTTAGACTCAACAAAGCTTTCTTTATTATAGTGAGGTGGAAACAATGACAATAGGTGTGTACTCACTTGGGTCATTCCCGGAGGTTCAACTTCCGGTAGGCCCTCTAAAGGTGACACGAACTTTGGCTTGGATCCAAGGGTCAAATTTTTTGATTCTTTCAAAGAGAGAAGAACATACTTCTCTACCTTTTCACCTTACCCAAACACACAAGACATGTCTATCACTGAGCTAACTCCTCTTTAACCAATGCACAAGCTTTTGGATTTCTGGTTCTCTCAAAGAGGGAAGAGCATAATCCCCTAACAAATGGATGTGCTAAAGATTCATTACCTTTCATTGCTTCCCCATGTATCTATCATGCTAGCAAAATATGGGTCTCAGATTCATCCATGGGCATCACTTCCATGTAATGAAGAGCCTATTACCCTACCCTGCTATCAAGACCCTTAAGAAATTTTAACAAGACCCTAATTATACTATGTGAATAAAGCGATAAACAAATAGAATGTTTTGAAATATCTTTGACAACCATCCTGCAAGAAAACCATTAGCAAGTTATGTCTTTGAAAAATGTCCTGCAACCCACAGTTATGCTGTCAGAAAAATAGAGATATACAAAATAGCAACATGTAATAAATGTCAGGAAATAGTGCAGGAAATTTGCAGAAACTAAAATTTTTCAAAAACTGATGGCAAGTCTCGTGCGAGGAAGTATAATGCTTCATGTGAGAAAGTACTACATTGTTCGTGAGAAAGTGCTACTGACAAAAAACCTTCACACGACACAGTCAGAAAGCTCGCGTGAGATTCTATACTCAGTTGTATAGACCATACGGACATAGCTTTAAATTCTTGTCATAAAAATTTTGAGAGTGAGGCCATAAATGATTTTTCTGCCCAACGGTGGGCGCCAAAATGTTTATGCTTGAATATGGACCTCGAATCCAACCATAGACCTCAACATAGACCTCAACATGGTCATTGCTCAATGATCATATACAAAGATGAACATGAATTTTCCACTTCGCACACTCAATTGAATCGACCTATCGCCTCCTATTTAGATGGGGTTTTGAATTCACTCTCAGAATTGAGAGCCCAACAACCATATACCAAGCTAAAATGGAGGATTTAAATGCTAAGAAAATGATTGAATTGCAATGAATTAAGCTAAGAATGAGAGTGCAATTGTAATCTAAGAATGAGAATGCAAATTAATCTAAGAAGCTTGAAATGCAATGAGAATTAAGCTAATAACATAATAAGCAAACTAGTTTAAGATCATATGCAAGAAATTGAAACTACTCTAATTGTGCAATATGAAAGCTTGAGAAAATGAGAAAATGAGACAACAAGTCGCTATAGTTTCAATACTCTAAAAATTGCCTCCTCAAATGAGGAATGAGGGGTTCATAATATAGAAGAGCCCAGGTGGAGACTGAAGAGTTTCTTGCAAAGAAATGACCATCTCTTCATCTCCTTGGAGGGAGGTGAAACAAATTGAAGGAATTATCTAATTAATTAAATGAAATATTGCCACATTGGTGGCTTTTCAAATTATTTGAATTATTAAATCCAAATGAGAGTATTTCATTTAAAGAACTAAATAACTATTTAATTCCTTTGATGTGTATTAGCTAAAGGGGGTGAAATTAATTTAATAAAAGCACTAGGACTTTAGAATTAAATTAATTAATCATAGGGATTATTTAGCCAATAAATATCGATATTTAGGAATTAAATATAGTGTTTGATTAATGTAAATTTAGGGTTTTTTGCATTTGACACCAAGTCAAATAAAGTCAATTAGGAGATAGAATTGCCTAATACAATAGGACTTTGATGATGTAGAAATTTGAAGGAATGCACCAAAATTGATTAAGATTGCAAGGTGCCAATTTTGGGGTATTATAGAGATCACATATGAGTTGTTTTTTTAACTTTCACTTCATCATATGACAAGATGTGTGAATAATAATCATGACACAAGTCTGTATACCATTTCCATTTTGGTGTTTGTTTGGTGTGTGCATCAACACTTTTCACCACTATTTCTAAGGGTGTGACAAGGGATATATAATGGTTGTGTTGGGAGATCTTTAGTGTAGCAACTAGGTTAGGAGTAGTGGTTGTGTTTTGTGCTAATTGACCTAATAAATCATTTTGTGAGTTTGGTGGGGGATTTCTTGGAGGACTTGGAGGGCTGCTCATCTTAGGGACTTCTTTAAGGTCATCAAGAGGTAAATTTTCTTTAGGCCAATAGGTAGGAGGATTTGATATCAATTTTGAAAAGAAAAATAATTTAGCAAATAAAAAACAACAATAAGATAATTAAATCGTAATTAAAAAATAAATATAATGCATTAGAAAATTCATAAATACCTTTTGACATCATGACATGGTTTTTTTAATGATATTCTCCAAAACATGAATGGGTTTTTCTTTCTATTTTTTGAATCTTACATTTTTCTGGCGTGGGCCATGTGTAGAATGATACAATTGGATTTTTTTTTTAAATTACTACAAAAAAAAGCCGTGTTACTTTCATTTTAAAACTACAGTCACAGTTTTATATAAGTTTAACATGGTTGTGGTTTAATGATTAAAAACTTGTACACATTAAGGCTCAAATTGTGGTTTTATTTGGATTTTCAAATAACCTAATTGTGTTACTTGTGATTGTGAATTGTTTTAGGTGAGTGGCCACTTTTATATTCACCATCTTGGTGCACTTACCCATATTCCTCTCTCTCTCTCTCTCTCTCTCTCTCTCTCTCTCTCTCTCTCTCTCTCTCTCTCTCTCTCTCTCTCTCTCTCTCTCTCTCTCTCTCTCTCTCTCTCTCTCTCTCTCTCTCTCTCTCTCTCTCTCTCTCGTATGTGTCTATGCATTGCAAATATAACATGAGCATGTTTGTAATGGAATTTGATTATCTTCTTGAATCAAATTTTATGTTTTAGTTGTGATTGAATCCTTGTAGGTAGATGCATAGTTGATTTAAAGATATAACTTCTCCATTCAAACCTTTTCTCCATAAACAACAATACTTTCTAAATGACCCACTAATTGACCTTCCACATGTCTTTAGCATATCCATCGCACACCAATGTGCGATTGCTAGCTTTTAATTTAAAATTGATTAAACTATGGTAATTCAATTGATTAAGTTCAATAAATTAAATTCATTTGTAATAAAAAAGAAACTAGTGACACATTACATCAATTTCATGCCAACAGTGTGATTTACTATCTAAACTAAAGATTTAATAAATTTTTCTAAAGAAGAAACTTAATTTGTGTTGTTCTGAAAAGTGGACCAAAATATAAATTCAAGAACTTCTAAATAAATCTTCAAAAGAATTATTTTAAGACTACAACAAATGATTTGCTTACTATTTTTTTTTATAAAGAAAATGACTATTTTAAAAAAATGTATAAAGATATGTATGCATACTAATGTTTGAAGTACACCACTATTTATAGAAAAAATTCTAAATATACAAAGATTTATGTATTATACACCATCTGATGGAGGACAACATCAAATAAAATAAATACCAATGCAATACAAGAAAAGTACTTCAACTAATGTGGGTATTGATCCAATTTACACTGTTTACACAGAGAAAGTTCAAATTGTACAATGACTAATGTGGTTTTTGTTCCCTGATTTGACAAACAATTCTAGATCTAGTTTCAAATAACATAATAAAAAGAATGGGTTTTACTCAAAATTTGAAATGAGAGCGAGCAGGAGTGGAATGAGGGTTTCAGACACAGGGGAAGAGGAAGAAGATGGTGATGATGCAGATGAGGAAATGGAAACATTTTATGTGAGGATGCGATGGATAGAGTGGATCCTGGTTTGATGGTGGAGCTTGCAACTTTTTCCAATGGTGTGTGCCCTCCTTCTATGCTTTCCTCTATTTTCATGACTATGGATCCCTTTATTATTTGGGGTTTTAAGACTTTATGGCATCCTATTTTTTGGGGGGGTCTTCATTTTCGCTTTAATGGTTTCTCTCCTATGATTGGAATTATCCCTTGTCTTTCTGTTCCTTCTGCTTCCTGGCTGTGTGCTTATTTTGGAAGAGGGGTTTTTTGGATCCAGAGGGGGATTCTTTGTAGTGATGAGATTTTTTGGTCTTTGGGGTTGACCTTACTGATCTAGGCTAGTTACAGAGCTCTGTGTGGCTCTCTAGTGTATGCTCAGCTTATGACTATTGTTCTTCCTTCAGAGGCCTCTATTCCTTGGGGACAAATTGTTCTTTATTCCCCCCATTGTAAGTGTAGTGAAAAATGTTTGCACTATGGGCTGGTTCTGTGGAAAGTTACTGACTGTCCTCAGGGGACCTCTTATGTGTTCCCTCTGATGTTGAAGGTAGGTAGTTGGAGCTTTCCTCTATTTGTGCAGATGGTGGGTGTGGGTGCTCTTCTTGCGAAGGATTGGTAGAAGCCATGTGTTTTCCAGGGTTTTTTTTGTTTTTGGATCTCCTTTATGGAGTTTGGAGTTGTTGCGGGCTATGACCTACGTGAAGGAAAAAGTGGTGTTAGCTCTTTAATTTTTTGGAGAGCTGGAACTAAGTTTGGTGAATGGGCTACTTACAGACCTTATGGATATGTCACTCCTTTTGGTCAGCTTTGTTTAACCAGGATAAATCTCAGGATTGGGAGTTTGGTGAGGGATGTTTTGTAAATTCCTATTCTAGTTGGGGTTTATAACAATGTAGACTCTTGGTTTCAGCTTGAAGGCTTTCACCATCTTACTAGCTTGAGGGATTTTTAGAATTGTATGGTTTTGAGAAGAGTGTTGTTACCCAGGAGGAGGGCTTGGGTCTTACTGTCCGCTTCTTCTTTCACAACTCCTTGTTGGATATTGCTAATGCATGGGTGGTGATTGAGACATTTAATATGTTTAATTACTACATTACTAAATGGGTACTCATACTATTGTCATTTGTGTTTTGTCACTCATGTCAACATATACTTCTATGAAGGAACCGGACTGGTAATCATAGTGTACGGAAGATGTACAGATGTTTCAGATGCTACGAAGTCAGATGAGATTTTAAATGGATGTTGTGATCTTATATCTAAGATCACATCATTAATGGATACATATTAAGGAAGATACAAGTATTTTGGTAAAGACTGGTCACTGGACTGTGATAGTGAGAATCGACAGAGTTAGTCTCTGAGTTTTTGGTATTGATTTCAGAGGGATTGGATTCGAGGTATGCGATCTTGAAGGATGATGGAAGAGATACTGATGGATTTTCATTGGTTAGTGCAAGGTACAGAATGATTGGTGACATCATCTAGGATGTGTGCTTTGGAGATGGCTTATTTTGAAGCTAACTCAGGAAATGAAGCATGTGTTTTGTTTGAAAAGCATAATTCAAGGATGTCGATCCTTAATTATTGTAATGTAATCATTGTAAATTTGTTTCAGATACTGTGTGTATCTTAGAAAGGGCTTAAGTAATTATTTGTAATTAGGAAAGCCTTATGGGCTAACCTGATCTTGGCAAAATGTAATAAGGTATAAATGTAAGGTCTTTTCTTTGGAAAAGACATGGATGTGAGAAGTAATATAAGAAGGTTGCAAACCTATGTATGCTATATGTAGAGCAGAGGATTGTTGGTGGACTTCATTGGAACTAATCAAGAAAAGATAATTGCTAGCAAACAGTTCAAAGATTGTGTATTTCTTCATATACACTTGTTGCGAACTAGTGAGTTCAGAAGGTGGACTTAACCTTCTTTGGGCAGTGAGCCCTCTTTGTTCTTGACTCCTAAAAGGGTCTATCCTCTAACAAGGACTATGTACTATAATTTTTTAACAAGCTCCTAAGAGGGCTATATCTTCTAAAAAGGATTACTATACTCTCAGTACATCATTAGTGGGTACTAATTCCCACCGGGGTTTTTGCCTTTAACAAGGTTTCCCCATAACCAAAATATTGTGTTGTTGTGTTGGTGTTCATTGGATCCAATATTGATAAGCTTCAAGTTTAAAGTTTAATATTCTATCATACAACTGATTCACCCCCCCCTCTCAGTTGTATTGTGGACTGTTAATCCTAACAATTGGTATCAGAGTGTGTGGTCCTCAGAGAGAAAGCTTAACAGCTTGTGGTGATCTTGGAAAATGGCATTCTATACGAATGATAGTCCTAAATTTGATCCTAAAAACTTTGAGAGTTGGAAAAATAAGATGCGAACACATCTGCTATGCTTGGGCATAGACTACTGGATGATTGTGAAGAAGGAAAATTTGAAGGTTGAGAATGACTTAGGGTCAGCTACCAATGATGAAAAGAAACTATTTTCATGTAACATGGTCGCAAGAGAAGCATTGATTAGTGCACTATCTAAGGGTGAGTTTACTGAAATTAAAGATCTAGATTTGGCACATGATATTTGGAAAAGACTAGAGGCACTCTATGAAGGAGACAAATATACCAAACAAGCGAAATTACAGAATTGGAAGACAAAGATGGAGAAGCTACAAATGAATGAAGATGAAAGCATTAGAGCCTATGTTCAAAGGGTTATAGAAGTTGTAGTTGGAATCAAAAATTGTGGAGGTACTTATGATGAAGAAGAAGTCATTGCAAAGATTCTCAGATCCTTAACTCTTACTTACAAATTCAAGGCAATGTCTATTCAAGAAACTATACCCCTAACTCCAAACTTTAGCAGAGAGATGTTGATTGAAAAATTAACCACTTTTGAAGCTACAGAATTAGGAGAAGCTACTCCTAAAGTTGAATCTGCATTTAGGGCATCTACACACAAGAAAGCATCTGCACTTCCGAGCACAAGCAAAGAAGACCTAAGAGAAGAGCATGGTGAATATGCTGAGGAATGTGAGAAGATAATGGAAGAAGAAAAGAAGATGGAAGAACTTGTTGCACTAATTGCTAGAAGAGAGAAAAGAGGTAAGGGAAAATTTGAAGGAAAATTACCTTTGAAATGTTTTTCATGCAATAAGGTAGGTCATTTTGCATCTAGATGTCCTACAAGAGTTCCTAAATACAAACCTGATTATGCAAAGATTAGAAGAGATAAAGAATGTTATTATGCTAGTGAAGGAATCTATGATGATGATGATGATTTAGACAATGAAGAGTTTGGATTTTTTGCTATTAAAGATGAACGTGTTCATGAAGAAAAAGCCTTAGTATCTCATATTGACAGGAAAACTGAATGGATAATTGATAGTGGATGTTCTCATCACATGACTGGTGATAAGAATAAATTTGTTAAATTAGTAAATTATGATGGAGGTGTTGTAAGGTTTGGGGATAATCTCCCAAAATCCATCATAGGAGTAGGATCCATCACTCTGGATGGAAAGACCAATACAGACAATGTACTACTTGTTGAAGGACTAAAACATAACTTGTTGAGTGTTGGCCAATTGATGGATAAAAACTTTTAGTTAAGTTTTGTTGATGGTAAGTGCTTTATCAGAAGCAAGGAAGGAAAACTGGTTGCTATCGGATCAAGATCTAGAGGTAATGTATTTGAACTGAACACATTTGGAGCCTCTTGTTTTATTGCAAAGGTAGATGATAGTTGGTTATGGAATAGAAGATTTTGTCATGTTAACTTTGATAACATTGTGAAAGCAAGTATGGCTAATGCAGTAAGAGATCTGTCAAAGATTGTGAAACCTTCTAACACTGTATACAGGGAATGTGTTATGGGAAAGCAAACCAAAAATAGTCATAAAAGAAAAACATTTACATCAAAAGGAAAGTTGGATCTGGTACATACAGATCTATGTGGGCCTACAAGAACAAAATCATACTACGGTGAAAGGTATTTCATACTCTTTGTTGATGACTTTTCTAGAATGATGTGGGTTACTTATTTGAGAGAGAAATCAGAAGCATTTGACAAATTCAAGTTGTTTAAAGGAAATGTAGAAAATGAATCAGGACTGAAAATAAAGTGTTTAAGATCAGACAGAGGTGGAGAGTTTACATTAGATTTATTCAATTCATACTATGAAGAGCATGGAATAAAAAGACAAACATCTACTCCTAGGACTCCACAACAAAATGGGATAGCAGAGTGAAGAAACAAAACTATACTTGATGCTACCAGGACAATGCTAATTGAAGGAAATATATCTCATGTACATTGGAGAGAGGCTGTTGGAACAACAGTGTACACATTAAACCGAATTCAGATCAGAGATGGCACAAGTAAGACTCCCTATGAACTATGGTTTGATCACACTCCTACTATAAAATATTTTAGAATTTTTGGTAGCAAATGCTATATCAAGAGGGATGATGAGATAGGGAAATTTGATGCTAGAAGTGATGAAGGTGTCTTCCTTGGTTACTCTATTAAAAGCAAGGCATACAAATGTTTCAATCTAATATTAAGGAAGATGGTTGAAAGTAATAATGTAAGAATAGATGAGAAATTTCAGATACAAGAAAGAATGTATGACAAGAGTCAGATATCAAAAGTGAAAGAAACCTCTACTGTTGCCGAAGAAGAAGAACTCGTTGAGGAAGAAAGTGAAAAAGATGCTTGTAATGATACAAGCAAGACTATTGGAACTCCTAAAACTCCAAGGTATGTAAAGAATAACCATCCTGAAAATCAAATTATTGGCAATACTAGTCAAGGAGTACTAACTAGATCTAAAGTTAGAGAGGAAATTTGTTTAATTTCTCAAGTTGAGCCAAAGAATACAGATGAGGCCTTTAAAGATGAATCTTGGATAAAAGTCATGCAAGAAGAATTGGACCAGATAAAGAAAAATAACACTTGGGAATTGGTTCCAAGACCTAAAAATAAAAATGTTATAGGAACTAAATGGGTCTTTAGAAACAAAATGGATGAAGAAGGAACAATTGTAAGAAACAAAGCAAGGCTAGTATGTAAAGGTTACTCACAGCAAGAAGGCATAGACTTTGAAGAAACATTTGTTCCTATTGTTAGAATAGAGGCAATGAGATTATTCCTATCTTATGCTACACACAAAAACTTCAAAGTGTATCAGATGGATGTTAAATCTGCATTTATGAATGGAGATCTTGAAGAAGAAGTATACATAGAACAACCAGATGGATTTCCTCTATGCGAAGACAAAGACATGGTATGAAAATTGAAGAAAGCTCTATATGGCTTGAAGCAAGCTCCTAGGGCTTGATATGCAAGGTTGGACAAGTATCTACTTGGACTTGGATTCAAAAAAGGTAATGCAGATAGTAATTTGTATTTAAGAACTACCGAAGATGGAATTCTAATAGTAGAAGTATTTGTGGATGACATTATCTTTAGAGGTAATGATGATCTATGTAAGAAATTTGCAAAAGAAATGGAAAGTGAATTTGAAATGTCCATGATAGGTGAAATGAAATTCTTCCTTGGACTGCAAATAACTCAAAATGAGAATGGTATTTTCATTTCTCAGACCAAGTATCTCAAAGAATTACTTAAGAAATTTGGTATGGAAGATTGTAAATCGGTAGGAACACCTATGGTGACTGGAAACAAGCTAACAATTGATGATGAATCAAAATGTGTTTTTTAGACTTTATATAGATCAATGGTTGGAGGGCTACAATATTTGACTCACACCAGACCAGATATTGCTAATGTTGTTGGAATTGTTGCTAGATATCAGGCAAAACCCAAAGAGACTCATCTAGCTCCTATGAAAAGGATACTAAGGTATCTCAGAGGAACCATAGACTATGGTTTATGGTATGACAAGAATGATAGCTTTGAACTTCATGCTTATACTGATGTTGATTGGGTAGGAAATATTGATGATAGAAAAAGTACAAGTGGTGGTGCATTTTTCCTTGGGAAAAAGTTGGTTTCTTGGATAAGTAAGAAACAAGATTGTATAGCACAATCTACTACTAAATCTGAATATGTTGCTGCTGCTATAAATTGCACTTAAATTGTTTGGATGAAACAAATGTTGATGGACATTGGAATAAATTTTAATGAGCCTATGGTTATCCATTGTGATAACACCAGTACAGTAAACATGTCAAAGAATCCAGTAATGCACTCTAAAACTAAACACATTTCTATCAAGTATCACTTCTTAAGAGACAAGGTGGCAGAAAAAGAAATCAAGCTTGAATATATCAGTACAAAAGAGCAGATTCCAGACATCTTTACAAAGCCACTACCAAAAGATACCTTTGAATATCTCAGAGGTATGTTAGGGGTTCAGGCCCCTCCTAGTCAGAATTAAATGATGCACAGATGCATCAGTCCAGAAGTACCCAAAGCCTCATCATTTTTTGGACTGGATGTAGGGATCTACTCCTCAGGGGGAGTGATCATGGAAGAAAGTTTATATGTAAAGGTAGTTGGCACCCTTTGTCATTTTTGTCAAAGGGGGAGTGATGTTATGAGAAAATCCTCACTTCTTGGGGAGGTTGTTCAGTTGAAGGACTTTTGGGTTGATACAACTTTGGGACAAGATTTTCCCATATGTTGACATTAATGCCAAAGGGGGAGATTGTTGGATATTTCTAATGCATGGGTGGTGATTGAGACATTTAATGTGTTTAATTACTACGTTACTGAATGGGCACTCATACTGTTGTCATTTGTGTTTTGTCACTGATGTCAACATATGCTTCTATGAAGGAACTAGACTGGTAATCACAGTGTATGGAAGATGTATGGATGTTTCAGATGCTATGAAGTAAGATGAGAGTTCAAATGGATGTTGTGATCTTATATCTGAGATCACATCATGAATGGATACATATTACACTCGTACATTTGAGACCTTTTTCCAATGGCTGAACGTCTGAATTTAAACAGTAAACTATCGATTAACCAACACCACCCAGTGCTACAATTTTGTAGTTAGAAAGACCAACGGTTTTGTTAGGCATTGTAATTATGACAACCATGGCCATTGCAAAAAGAGGGTACCAACATAGTGAACCTGTCATTGGAGCTATTTGTGGCCATCGTAATTGTGACACCTATACGTCGCAATAAATTACAAATGATGGTGACCCGTCAGATAAGTGCAACAGGTAGCCATCATTTGTATCATGTTCACCAACAAAAATTCTTTTAATGCAATAGATATCCGTCGGAAGTTTATGATGCATATCTGTCATTTGTGGTTTGTAACGACAACTATGTTGTACATGTGACGGACATGCGTTGGACATTTACAATAGATATCCGTCGTTTATGGTTGTTTTCTGACAATGATGATATTATTGCGATGAATGGATGTCAGATGTTTGTGATGGACAACCATCATTGTTTTGAAGCCCTCGTAGTTACGATGATAATCAGTTTTTTTTTTAAATATATATATTTATCGATCGAGTTGGTATTGATTCAGAACAGTGTTCTTGCAGATCTGGTTCCTGCTCGTGATTTGGTTATGGACAATTCAGAGATAAATTTGTAGTAGATTTACTAGCAGCTCATGGATTATTGAGTCGAGTCTACAGACTTGGATTTGGAATGGATCCTACCGAATCAAGACTTGTGACAGTGACTGCTCCAACACAATTCAAAGATAACTTTGCAATAGATTTGGTAGTGGCTCATGGATTATTGAGTCGAGTCTAGAGACTTGGATTTGGAATGGATCCTACCAAATCAAGACTTGTGACAATGACTGCTCCAGCACAAGAAGCTAGTGCGGCGATCAGAGATGCATTCTTCCTGATGTGTTCATGGGATATATGCGGACCTGATTGCATTCAGATCTGATTCAAGTGACTTCTTGACTTCTTTGGTCTGAATTTGATGTGCGGGTTTGCGGTGCAATTTATGGTGTTTCTTTGTGACTGGGTTCTTGACAAAGATCTATTGATTTGGTAGCCATTAAGATGGATCGATATATATTTGTCACACGTGGATTGAGATCTTAAATTATTGAGCTTCTCTTTGTTTCGAGAATAGTTTAACATTCTCTACTTAACAGGGCCAACCATGTGAAGGTGGAAGCTCATCTGACCCCTCCTAGGAGCCTCTTATGACCCTTTACGACATTTTAAGATATCTAAGATGTATTCTTAGAGATCATAAATGGTCGTAAAGGGTCATAAGGGGTCCTGGGACACAACAACTGAGAAAAATAAATGTAGGCATCATGGTCACAATTTTTTGGAAACACAACATAATTGAGTGGTATACCCAGATGATGCAATGCAACTACTCCTCTAGTTCCATTGTCTGGGTATACCATTCAATTATGTTGTGTCTGCAAAAAATTGTGATTATGATGCCTACATTTATGTTTGTCAGTTGTTGTGATATGTACATTTATGTTTCTCATTTGTTGTGTTTATGTGCATGTTCTTTATGTGTATCTACTAGAAATTCTAAAAAAAATTCAGTATCTACAATAGCCCTTTGTTAACCACATTTACGCATATGGTCCCAACAAAGCAGTGCACAAACTACACAAAGAAGGCATCACAAAAATATGATTTTTGCTTTCGTCATTGAAGCAATCTTGGCGGCACTAGCTGCCTCTCAAGCCTTGCATAAGTTGCACTCATTTCCTACATCAGATATAGATGTAGATGGGGTAGATGTAAATGTGGTTTGATCGACCCACCGAAAGTATTGACATCCAGTATTTCCTATTTGGGAAAACCCAAAATTGACGCCTAGGATTACTTGTTGTGCGTGACGTCTTCAACATGCATGGGCCAACACCACATTGACACAGGCACATTGACCAAAGTCATCGACACTATTTTGACAAATATTGCATTGTCACAAATATTGCATTGTCATTATTTTGTTCATTCATACTAATTATAATTACAATAAAAAGAAACATACTAATGTAGACTTGTACATTTTTTGGCTAAGTTGAAGTCTTTGGTTTAAATCACTAGACACTCAAGACAAAATGACAAACCAAAGACAACCATGCAATTGTAAAGAAAGGTAATTTTCTTAATCATGTCACTAATTTGTGCATGTCTAAATACTGGTTTCTTTCAAGTGATTTGATTCTTGTCATGCCCATTACAAATGAGAACAGTCTTAACTAGTGAGGTTGTTTAAGCATATAAAGATTAAATACAGTCTTTTAAAATGAAATTTCTCTTAACAAAAGATCAAAGATATATAAGTAGGACATATAAAACAAGGTGAATAAGAGTAGTACATATAAAACAATCGTTAGAACATGCCAGACATCTAGCTTAATTGTACATTTCATTCATGTCATTGATATGCAAAGATACATGTAAAGGAAAATAAATTTTTGCATCTAAAGATTACATGTATATATATGAAAAATAACTTGTATATACTATTGTATACAAATAAATGTACCTTCATAGAATTAGGGTTAATCAATGACAAATAAATGAAATAAGAACTAAATACAACCACAATTGAGCAAATATTTCACAATATCAAAGACTAATTGAGCATCCTATGGCTCTCTAATTAGAATGAATAATGAAGCTCTCAGCAAGCTCACTAATGACAGTTCTAATATGAGAATGATGATGATAAGACAATGCTAATGCTAAAGCTCACAATTATCAATATGAAATACTAAAATTGCTCTCAAAATTCTTTCTAAATTCAAATTGCAAGAGGTTTGATGCAATTCTTAGATAGGTGGTTGATGAATTATGAAGGATTTTACCCTTCATTTTATAGATTTTCCCAATGTGAGGGGGTGTGGTTGCATTTGATCATGGTTGAGTTGGGGTTAAGTCTTTGGTTCCACCCTTTGAAGACAAAGCAAAGTTTGTGTCCTCAAAGCTTGGGACAAGTAGACAAGATGGATGGTTGAGATTCTCTTTCACTTTGAGTGATTGAGATTCAATTTGACTTGATCCATGTTAGTGTCTTTCCTTCAATTTCATTGGCTGATTGATTTTCCTCTCCTTTTGGTTTGTTGAGAGTAATTGATTTTAATTAATTGATTTAATTGATTTTCTTTAGCCATGTACCCCTTGAATGGGTTGAATTAATTTAATCCAAGACTATACAATTAATTAAATTAATTGTATTTTGATTTGATTGCACTTGATTAAAATGTTCTCAATTTTGATTGGTCTTGATTTAGAATTTGATTTTCATTTTGATTGGCTAATTATGCATTGTGATTCAATTATGTCCTTGATTTGCTTTGATTTGACTTGATTTTCTTTGAATTATCATTAAATTGTCTTTGTCCATTTTAGGTGATTACAAATGCCCCTCTTTGAGTTGACGTGTGAAGCATGTCAATTCAAAGAATACTCTGATCTTACTTGATTGATAGGTCCTGATTCAACAATGGTCAATCTCTGATGTTCATTTGATGTTCTTTGATTGTCGATCCTACTTTCTTGATATGAAATTGATACAGATATGATTGATATGAAATTTATGTTGATAATGATTGATATGAAACTCTCCTGATTGATATGGTTCCTGATTTGATGATCTGATTTGATATGATGCCCCTTTCATTTTTTATTACAAATTTTTTTTTGATAAAAGCTTTTGCCTTTGAATCTTCTGATCGGTCATTGATCTCATTTGATGTTATTGATGTTGTTGATCTAATAATGTGATGGTATGCCCCCTCAGAAATGAAACATTTGTTTGTTTTTACTTTGATAGATTAATTCATATGTTTTCATTTCTGAAAAACACTTTTGATATGCCCCACTTCATAAATTGCCTCTCTTAACTGGGATAGATTAATATAGGTCTGAGTTCAATTTTCACCCTAGAATTAGGTCAAATTAGCATAAATAGGTTGAAAAACCCAATTTTACTATTCATTTTTACTTTCTTCTTCAGTAATTTTGCTCTCATCCCCTGCTATTTTTCATGATGGTTGTGCCTATTCGGGAGCATCGATTTGAGCGGTGTCGGAGATATGCTAGACCACTTGACTATGGAGCTCCGGTAAGTGGTTTTCGACCCTTGATAGTGCATTTATTATACCTTAAGTAGCATTTATTGCTTTTCCAAATTTCAGTGATGCTTTGAATTCTTTCATTCACGCGTACGAAAATTTTAATGTCGCTTAGCATTTTTAATTGTCGCATCCACAGTTTTTAATGTTGTTTAAGAAACTTTTAGTGTCGCTTAACACATTTTCATTGTCACTCATGGTTAATTTGATCACGCGTAGACCTAGGTAAAAAATCAAGTTTATCATCTGCTTACGCATTAAAAACCCTAGCACTTTTTGATGTCACCTGTCAACAATTAGTTGTCGCCTAGTTGAAACGAGTGTCGCCTATGAAACTTTTGTCACGTAACAGCAAAATAATGTTGCCTACGATGATGAAAATCACGCCTGCAGCATGTTGCACAAAATTTTGAATTGTTCTTGACTATTTTTGATAAAAATTTTAGTACGTCCTAATGATTGATTTGAATAATATGAGTAGGTCAGTTATGTTTGATTGAAACAATTGATTAGAATAGTAGTATAGGAATACCAATGAATTTTAGTTATCAATCTGTTATGATAGGATGATGATTTAATAGTTTAACCTCAAGATCTAGAGATGTAAACCAATGATTTTCCCTCCTCAAGATAAAGAGTTAGGAGTTTTAATGCACTCATGATGAGCAAATGGATTGTGTAATAACTTTGATCAACTTTAGATGTTCCTTGGTATATTATGTTGATATGATTCTCTCATTTTTGTCAAACAGGCTGACGATCCTGTATTATATATTCATTCAGTTCCATCCTGGGTTATTGACCTTGGGCAAACATTGACTGTTGCTGAGTTACATGTGGTAGAGTTATGTGGTTTGAGCTTTCTTCTTGATCTTCCCTGGTTCCAGCTGAACCGTGGCTTGATGACAGCTGTGGTAGAGCATTGGCACTCTGACCACAATACTTTCCATCTCCCTCATGGTGAGATGACGATTACTCCAGAGGACGTATATCATTTGTTACAGATTCCTTGTCGAGATCTTGTATATTATGATTCTATGTATGATTCGACTGTCTGTCGGTGAGTGTTCAGAGACAACTATATTGATGATGATATGATCACCTGGCCATAGTTTGCTTCATTCCCTGTATTGCCAGCATTTCTTGGTGCTTTGATTCGTGGACTACTTCTTCCAGATCGACGAGGTCGTGGCTTCTTTGTGGGTTGGGGCAAGATTTTGGAGGATCTACTAGCACATCCATGGTGTTTTGATTGGGGTTCTTGTGTGCTAGCCCAGTTATATCACAATCTTCATGAGGTTGTGTATAGAGGGAGTTCTTCATTATCTGCTGGTGCTATCATTCTACAGTTATGGATTTGGGAGCATCTTCCCATTACTAGGCCTATTTCTGATAGGAGATGACCTTGCAGATATCCTTATACTTTTTTCTATACTAGGATGGTGGTTCAGCATCATTTGGGTGACTTGGATTATTGGAGGTGTCAGGTAGATGATCTAGATGTTGTGACATGGTGCCCCTATCTTGTTTGTGAGGGTTGGTGGGAGGATGATGATGAGTTACCATATATGTTTTGTCCATGTTGGATGATTGGTAGGTCAGATATTGTTATTGAGCGATTCTATTTTGGTCGGGTCTCCATACAGTATGGTAGGATCCAAGAGATGCCTTTGGGAAATGCCTTATATGCTCGAGTACATGCTGAGAGATCTCTATGGGGTCCATGTATTGGTTATTAGTTTGCTGTGAGTCAGATTGCTAGGATGCCTTTCTACAGATGGGAGATGTTATCAGGGATAGCTAACACCGGGATGTCCCATGAGTATCGAGACTGGTGGTCTCAAAATAGGTTCATTCATTTCACAGATCCAATAGAGCCTATGCCTACTCACTGTGGTGGTGATGGTGATGATGGGCATGGGAGTGGTAGACATCGGAGATGTCAAGGACGTAAAGGTCCTCGAAGTGCAGCAGGTAGAGGCCATGTGAGAGATGTACATATTCGAGATAGGGCTAGAGATAGACAAGTAGATGCAGTCCCTGCAGTTCATCCTCGACCCGTAGTGAGATAGGATCGAGTACATCACCAGTAGAGAGCACAGAGACAAGCTCATGTTGATGCTACTCGGCAGGTTCCATGAGGTTTAGATCCTTTAGTATAGTTACAGAGAGTAGCCTTGGCATAGCAGGATGATGGTGCCCCTTAGGTTCAGGCACTATAGGTTCCAGCACAGTAGATGCTTCCACCAGGTCAACCACCATAGGATCAGGGATAGGGTTCATAGGATGCAGTAGTACAAGAGGTACAATCTATGAGGGCAGAGATATCCACTGTTGTGGGCTGATTAGATCAGGTTGCCACCTTGATGCAACAGTTCCTATCTACAGTTATTGGGTAGAGACATGATAAAGTGAGCACTTCCCAAGCTCCTCCCTCATAGGATGGTAGAGGTCCAGATGGTTCTGGTGCTACAGGGTCATGATTGATTTTTGACAAATTGATCTTGTATTGATGTCCTCTTGTTGCCCATTTCCTATTTTTGATCGATCAGAACTTGTGATGTACCACTTTTATGAGATTATATCTTGATATACTTGATGTACTAGATCCCTTGATGAACACATTTTTGATGATATATGATGATCTATTTCTTCGGTCTCATTGATGAGTTGATGTTATGAGATTATCCTTATATGCAGCTATATGATGTTTAGGATGCACTTACTTTTGATGATGCGATGGATGTAATGTATCTTATGTTTATGATATAGATAGATGAATGCAATGATGTATGGATGCTTATGAGATGTTTTCTATTGTTGTTCATGTATGGATGCAAAATTGTTTTTATGGCCAAATGGATGATCCTATGTTTTCTTTGATTTTTCAAATGTATGCAATGTCTATCTTTAATTACATGTATGCAAATGATGTATGAAGAATGATTTCTTTTTCTATTTTCTGCATTTGGATGAATAATGATTAATGATTAATGATATGCATGAATGCAACAGATAATCTCATTTTCATTGTTTGGAATAATAGATCATGATGTTTGATTCAAACCCCTTCTATTGTATTGTTCCCCTTGCAATTTAAACTAAGAAAAGCTACCAAAACACAATGCACTTAATCTAACATGGATGCAGCTAACTATCATTATTCAAGATTTGGAGCTTATTTTCATCATTGAGCATTTTTGGAATCCCGTCGCTAGTACAATCATCACTAGTTCAACTATGATGATATGAATACTTTTTGCCGCTGTATTTGCTTTCGCATCGGTCTCTTCGGTACGCCTATCACTGATTGAAGCCAATCATGAGAGGGTGAATACTGATTTTGTCAGATTCTATTTTGCAAGTGGATGTTGGTATTATGATATGGAAGATCAAAATAGCCAAGAGATCCGTTTGCGTAAACAAGCAGAAATCTCTATTTTATTCTATGTACAAGTCCTCGATGATTCTTTGATGATCACGTCCTTAGACAATTTACATGGTTTAAAATGTTGATTTTAAGACAATCATACAGAAATCAAGAAAATATCATCCCTTTCATCAAAGCTCATCTAGTCTAAAACTTTCATCGATTCTCTAGAAAAAGATAATTTCATCAATTATTTCAACACTTAGAAAAATTTTGCCATGTTTTTTTCAAATCCATAGTTGAAGTGTAGTTCTATACATTTCATTTTTTTTAATCCTGATAAAGATAAGGTCATTTAGTTCTTGGATTAGTTTTCTTCATTTTAGGCTCAAATTGGATTAGGATGTAGATTTGATTAAGTGTTCCTCTTTCGAGTGTGATGAATTGATTCTTTGATTGAATAAAGCTTGTTGATGAATCCTTGCTCCTTTAGAGTAGATTGCCCCTAGTTTGATATTGATTTCATTTGTGGGACTTAGGACAATTTTTTGATTAGGTGACCAAAATCTTGAGGTACTCGCAAATGCAACTGTGGGGTTTTATTATGATATATACAAATGCTGGCAAATGCAATATTTACAAGGTGACCTGCTAAGTATGCAACTGACTTGGGCTTTCATTGGCGCCTGTTTACCAAGTTTTCACCGATTGAATGGATCAAGCTCCTTGTTTTTTTCTTTTTTTTTTAAAGCTTTTTCTCTTTTTTTTGCTACCAAGGTGCCTATTTGCTAGGTTTTCACCAAGGCACTTTCTTCTTTTTCGATTTTTTTTTTTTTGTATTTTTCAATTTTTTCAATTTTTTTGTTTTTTTTTCCACATCATCAAGGTGCCTATTTGCTAGGTTTTCACCAAGACAACATCTTTTTTTGAATGTTTTTAACTTTCTTCATGCTCAATTTTCCACTTTTTTTGATCTTTTGTGCTTTTCAAATGTTTTTGATATTTTCAACTTTTCCAATGTTTTTGGGATTTTCAAGATCTCTATTGAACTATGTACAATAAATATGATGCTCTCCATCTGATACTCTTTATACCCTTTCATCTACCTCATGTATAGAACCTTTTAAGATGTATGCTATTTATAGGTTCTTGTAGTTCTTCACCTTCACAATCTGGTAACTTGTACGTGCCAATTCCAAAATCTTCAACAATGAGAAATGGTCCTAACCAATTGGCTTCCCACTTTCCTTTCTTCTACCTTTCTTCTTGGTTCATGGGATTTTCTCTTAACACTAGATCACCTATTTGGAATGTCCTTGGCTTGACATGTTTATTCTAAGATCTTGACATTCTATTCTGATACACATTTAAGTGATCAAAGGCTTCTTTCTATTTTTCATCCAATAGTTCTAGTTCTTGTAGTTTAGCAACCCTATAGTCCTCTTCATTGATCAAACCATGCATAGATATCCTTAATGATGGAATTTCTACCTCCAAAGGCAATACTGGTTCTGTTCCAAACACTAAGGAGAAGGGTGTAGCCCCTGTTGGCATCCTTATGCTTGTTCTATAAGCCCACAAGGTCAGGTTTATCTTGATATGCCAATCCCTACTAGAATTATCCACCGTTCTCTTCAAGATTTTCAATATGTTTTTGTTTGTTGCTTCATCTTGTCCATTACCTTGAGGATAATAGATTGAAGATGAATGATGTATCATGTGGAATTTAGTACACAACTCCATTATATCTTTGTTCTTGAAATGTCTTGCATTATCCGTTATGATGGCATGAGGTACACCATATCTACAAATTATATGATTTAGGATAAACAAGGATATCTGTTTGCTTGTTGAACTTGATAAGGGTATAGCTTCCACCCACTTAGTGAAGTATTATGTGGTTGTTATGATGAATTTATGCCCATTTGAAGATGGAGGATGCATCATTCCTATTAGATCTAGACCCCACTGGTAGAATGGCCAAGGTGTGGTCATTGGATGAAGTTCTTGCACTAGCACATGTATTAAATTTTTGTGAAATTGACATTTCTTACAAGTCTTTGCAAAGTTATAAGAATCTTTTTCCATGGTAGGCCAAAAATATCCTATCCTAAGAAGTTTCTTAGCTAAAGAAAATCCATTTGAATGTGATCCAAAAATTCCTTCATGAATTTATCGTAAGGCTAAGTTTGATTCTTCCTCTCCTAAACATCTAAGGAGCATTCTGTCAAGACTTTTACGATACAATGTTTCAGAAATTATAGTGTACTTGGAGGCTTGTCTAATGAAACTCTTCTTTTGGTTTTGTGTTTGGTTGATAGGAAGGGTTTGGTCTTTCAAATAGGTGTAAATTGGTCCATACCAAGGTGATTCAGTTGTAGTAAGTAGGAAAATGGTATAAGGATGGGTTGGATCATACGCAGGTTGAGTTGCTTCTTCTACCAAGAGCTCATATCGAGCACTCTGATCAGGCATCTGTAAAAGTGAGGCCAAAGTTGCCATAGCATCCGTTGCTTTATTCTTTTCTCTTGGCACTTGTTCAAATGTGATGATAATGAAATACTTCTTGAGATTATCCACCATTGTTTTGTAAGGTACCAATTTGTCATCTTTAGTATTATATTCTTCATTGACTTGATTTATGACTAATTGCAAATCTCCATATACCTTTAGTTCTGTTACTTTCCATTCTAAGGCCAGCTTGATTCCAATAACCAAGGCTTCATATTCTGCTATATTATTTGTACATGGAAATAGCAATTTGTATGACTTAGGTATAGTAGATCCTTGAGGCATGATTAGAAGTATGCCTACTCCTGATCCATGGTGAGTGTAAGAACCATCAAAGTAAAGCTACCATGTTTTTGCCTCCACCTTCACAATCTCTGAATCCAAGAATTCAACTTGTATAGGATGATCATCATGAAGTGGTGCCTCTGCTAATTGGTCTGCTATGACTTGTCCTTTAATTGCTTTTCTATCAACATATTCTATATCAAATTCGCTTAGGATCATCACCCACTTTGCTAACCCTCCATTTAATGCAGTTTTGCTTAGTAGATATTTCAAAGGGTTGATTTTAGCAATGAGCCTTATTTTATGGGCTAACATATAATGGCATAATTTTTGTGAAGCAAAAACTACAGCCAAGCATGCTCTTTCCATGAAAGTATAATTCAGCTCATATTTGACTAAGGTTCTACTAATGTAGTAGATTGCCTTTTCTTTTCCATTCTCATCCTCTTGTGCTAGGAGTGCCCCCAATGAATTCTCCATTGCTGAAATATACAAGATTAAAGGTTTGCCTCTGATAGGCAGCATCAATGTTGGTGGATTCATAAGGTACTTCTTTAGTAGATTGAAATCCTCTTCACACTTGGTATCCCATTTGAATATAGTGTCTTTATGCAAAAGTTGATTAAAATTGTGGCACTTTTCTACCAATTGAGAGATGAATCTCCTAATGGATTGTATTCTTCCTTGTAGGGATCTCATTTGACTAACTATTTTGGGTGCTTCCATTTCCATTATGGCCTTTACTTTAGCAGGATCAACCTCTATTCCTTTAGCGGATATAATGTAACCTAGAAGTTTGTTGGATTTGACTCCAAAAGCACACTTCTTTGGGTTAAGTCTTACTTTGAATTCCTCTAATCTTTCAAAAATCTTTTCCAATATGGGAAGATGTTCTTTCCTTGAATGTGACTTAGCTAGAATGTCATCAACATAATCTTCCATGAATTTATGCATCATGTCATGGAATATAGTAGTCATTGCTCTTTGATAGGTTGCTCCGGCATTTTTCAAGCCAAAAGGCATGACATTCCAACAAAATGTACCCCATGCACATGTAAAAGTAGTTTTATCTTGATCTTTGGGGGCTATCTTGATCTAATTATAGCCGCTAAATCCATTCATGAGTGAAAACATGGAATGTCCCGCTATTAGGTCTACAATAGCATCAATGCTTGGTAATGGGAAGTCATCTTTAGGACATGCTAAATTTAAGTCTCTAAAATCCGTGTAGATTTTGATAGACTTATCTGCTTTTGATACCAGCACTATGTTGGATATCCATTGTGCATAATCAATGGCTCTTATGAATCCAACCTTCAATAGCTTTTCTAACTCTACTTTGACAAGTAGGGCTATATGCGGGTGCATTTTCCTTAGTTTCTGTTTGACTGGTTTAGCTCCTTCCTTTATGTTGAGATGATGCATTATCAAGTTTGGGTCCAAACCCAGCATATCATCATAAGACCAAGCAAAGTTGACTTGCTTTTCTTTGAAGAACTCAATGAATTTTGTTCTTTCTTCACTTGATAGGGATGATGCTAAGTGAATAATCTTGGGCTTTATATCTGATCCAATGTTTATCTTTTTTGTTGGCTCGATTAGAATTGGAGACCTTTCTTCATAGTGGTCTGGTAGAACATCCAAACTCCCTTCCAAAGGTGCCTCAGTTGGGTTTTCACCTTTAGAAACATCCTTTATTTCTTTTTTTCTTTGTTTTGGATCTAATGTTGCCACAAAGTGGTTTTCAACACTCGATTCTTTTCCTTTTCTATTTTTATTATTTTTTTCATTTTTTCTCGAATTAAGAGTTTGGATGCTCCCTTTGATTATTTCTTCTTGATAATTCTTGGTAGAAGAAGGTTCAACCGCATTGAGGTATTGGGACAACGTGTTGTCATTCAAGGAAGTTGGCAAGGTATCAAGTTCAATGGCATCCCATTCAATTAGGTCTGGGCGAATGAGAATTAATGGGTCAACACTTGGATTTGTCTCAACAGGGCTTAAAGTGTTTATCACATTATTGGAAGGTTCATACATTGTATCTTCAAAATCTCATACATGGGCTTCCTCTAAGTGTTCTAAAGAAGAAGGATCAAACTCCTACTCACTAGACTCCACTATGGTTTCCGTTGGATAAAAATCGTGCGAATTAAATCTAGCGTTTGATTCTTCCATGGTAGGTCTCCATGATGGAACATGCATCTCACCTATCCATTGGTTTATTTCAATTTCTATACTTGGTACATCATTTTGAATCTCTTGACTAGAACTAGATGCTTGATTTGAAGTGGATTCATCCATTAGTCCTTTGTTTTTGGTAGATGCATATGTATGAATAACATCAATGCCTTTGTCATGGCATGGCTCATCTGATAGAGTCTCCCATTCCCATTCATTAGAATCCTCATCACTATGAGATTCTAATTGGAGTATTTGATCATATACTTTGGGATAATGCTTTTGTGTATATCCTTCTTCAAGATATCCTAAACCTGTCTTTTGTTTGGAATCTCACCATGTGGACTCTAGGGGTTCAATTAGCCCTTCATTTCTTGTACCTAAAGGTCCTTGACCTTTATAACCCATTTTTTGCATGATTGCAAACCCTTTTCCATATTGATGTGTAGGGATGGTTGGATCTTGAATGTGTTTAACATGGGCACTTGATTCTTCATCTTTATATAGCCAATTCAGAATTTCATTGTCTTCTTCATTCATGGCGGATGATGTGCTTGCTCTCACAAAGTTATCATTATACCTATGAGGTAGTTTCGAAGTTTTTCCAAAGGATTTTGGTGATAAGGGTAAATCCATCATTGATAAAGAGTATTTGCCTACTCCTTGCTGTTTAATTTTGCATTGTTGATCAAAGTTTTTCATCATTTTATCCATCTTTTAGTAGTGTACTTCTTTGGTGAACACTTGGACAACCTTTTGTGATAAGGAGTCTTCTTTTTCTTTTTGGGTTTCTTGAAGATATCTTCTGATAGCCTTGGTAGATTCTTCTTTTTCTTCTTCACTAAAAGTGTTACTCTCATTAACCTTCTCTTTTCCTTTAGCCAATGTAGATTGGTTAATGAGTTTTGGAGTTTCTTGAACAACAATTTCTTCTTCCATCTTTTCTTTTCCTTTCCATAAAGGAATATCCTTGGAACTTTGACCTTGTTTCATTTGACTTGATGTAGACCCTTCAGCATTATGTGGAACCAATGAGTCATTAATAGGTTTGACATTATTACAATATTGGAAGGGATTGAGGTCTCCACTTACCATTATCTCTTGCCCTTGATATGGAAATTTAAGGCATTGATGATATGTTGAAGGAACGACCTGCATTTCGTGGATCCACGGCCTTCCTAACAAAATATTATAAGTCAATTTTAGGTCCAAAACTTGACATAGGGTCTCCTTTTGCATGGGACCAACTCTTATGGGCAAAACTATGACTCCTCTTGATGCTCTTTCTTCATCATCGTAGGCTTTTATGGTTATTTTTTTCTTTGGGTCAATAGCCTCCTTAGAAAATCCTATGGCTTTTACCAAGCTAAGGGTACAAATATTTAGGCTAGCACCTCCATCTATAAGGACTCTTTTTACCCTATGTTTGTGGATCAACACCTCTATGTGTAAGAGCAGATTTTGAGGATGATTAAGAGACATATCATCTTTCTTGGAGAATGATAAGCAATGAGGTGCAATTAAATGTCCCACCATGTTTTGGAATTTGTCTACCTCCAAATTTAGAGGCACATTTGTTTCTAACTAGGCTTTTTCCAAAATATCCTTATGGATTGGTGATAGTTTGAGTAGCTCAAGAATAGAGATTTGAGCGGGAGTCTTTTGCAATTGATCAACCAAGTTATATTGTTTTGATGATGATGTGGAAGCTTGGTTTGGTATCAAAACTTTTGGAGCATTATTAGATATGACAATTTTTTATGCTTGCCCCCTAGTGACCACATTTGTTGATGCTTCTCTTGATTTACCTTTTATTACAGCCACATTTATGCTTTGATCTTCTTGACTTATGGTATTTATTGTGTTATCATAAGTATGGGCAAAGTTTACTTTCTCATTACCCTTCTTTTGACTTTGATTCGCATTGGATGACTCACCCTTTTCATGATTCAAAAAAAGGTTTTTATAGGTCGTGTGGTCCTCATTGTTTCTAGGTCCTTCAACTTGGATGATGTTGTTATTAATCAAATCTTGTACTAAATTCTTCAATTTCATGCACTCATTGGTTGGATGACCTCTTTTCTGATGGTATTCACATTGATGAGATGCATTCCACCAATGAGGTTTTACTTCGGGTTCATAATTTGATATATCTGGTAGTGTGATAACTTGATTAGCCAACAAAGTCTTTAGTACATTCTCCAAAGGTTCTCCCAAGGGAGTGAATTTCATTTTATTATAACTGGAGTTTGATTTTGATTTATCCCAAGTCTTATTGTTGGAAGTATTTGAATTATTGTTGTTATAATTATTGGAATTATATGGAGCTTTATTTGCTTGGTTGACATTGTTTGAAGAATTTGCTCCATACGGTAGAATAAAAGGGGTAGACTTCAAGTTGTGTGACTCCACAACCCCATCATTCACAAGATTTTTATTGTTACTTTTATTCCATGATTTTGATTTATCATTGTGATTGTTGGACCCTTGATTGAAATATTTAGGAACATAATTATTATTATTGTTGTTGTTGTTGTTGTTGTTGTTAGATTTATTGTCTTTAAATAACTTAATCTCCCCTCTTTTGACCAAAACATCTTCAATCTTAACTCCATTTTCAATAAGTTTGTCAAATGTTGGAGGACATTGAAGTTGTAATCGATATTTCATTTCCGTGGTCAAGTTATTGGTGAAAATCTCCATCTTTTCTTTCTCGGGGATGGTTCGTGGATACCTTGCGAAAATGGTCCTCCACCTTTGTAATAATCCTAAGAAGGACTCTCCCTCTTTTTGCTTCATATCGCATAACTTGAGCATCGTGATCTCATGCTCAATGTTGTAAGAGTAATCGGTTATAAACTTTGAGGCCAACTCCTCAAAAGTCTTGATTCCTTGAGGTAGTTTTGAAAACCACTCCATTGCGAGTCCTCCTAAGCTTCTAGGAAAGAGTCTCATTAGGTACGTATTGTTATGCATGAACTCTGTACTTAGGGCACAAAATTCCCTTAAGTGATCCTGTGGGTCTGTTTTACCCATGTATTTATCGTATTTAGGAAAAATGGTGTTGAAGGCAAATGACACCATAACTAGGCTTTTGTCAAATGGAAAAGGACACAAAGCTTCAATTGAGAAGGCTTTAGGTTCAGCCACCTTCTTTAGGGTATCTATTTGGTCTTGGAAGGCCTTGATTTTCTTGGTCATAGTGCTCATTGGATCCTCTGGCTGCTGGTTTTGCTTAAGCTGGTCTATATCAAAGTCATGAGGAAGCTTTACTCCCTTATGTGCTAGGTTTAGGAAAAAGTTCTCCCTATCCCTATCTATTAATTTCTCCATAACTTCTAAGAAGTCTAGATCTTGGGCAGCCTTGTCAACTCTTTCTTCAAGCGTACCCATTGGATCTTGGTTGGTGTTATTGATATTTCCTTGTTGAAAATTATGTGATGCTGAATTCCTAGCCAAGTCGTCAAGGTTTTGTTCAAATAGGTTTGGAAAAAGGTCGGCTTGGTTGTGACCTTGAAATGCACTTTGGTACTCAATTTCATCTTATTTTCTTTCCACAAGAATGCTATCACCTTGTAAGGATACTCTGTATGCTTGGGATCACGTGGAAACCAACATCCAACAATGGTTCATTTTTGGAATGATCCTTGATATTTAGAGTTGTTGATTTTATTATTGAAGAGATTTAAAAGATAAGATGATTTTCAATGGATATCTCTCACTTGTTTATGTATTTGCAAACACAACAACCACACATTCACTTGTCTCTTTTACCATTTTAAACACAAATTTTTGATGTATAGAACATTGTCATAGGTTTTTCACAAGAAAGCACTTCAAGCACCTACCTTAGCACAATTTGGTTTGTAAACATGGCTCTACAAGGTGGTCTTTGCTACTTTATCAAGGTTTTAGTAAGT
Organism: Chamaecyparis obtusa; assembly: GCA_027943335.1. Taxonomy (NCBI): domain Eukaryota; kingdom Viridiplantae; phylum Streptophyta; class Pinopsida; order Cupressales; family Cupressaceae; genus Chamaecyparis; species Chamaecyparis obtusa. The sequence goes on along the minus strand of BSBK01003233.1, from coordinate 774,135 downwards.
ATTCTATTCAAATAGATTTCAATCTCTCATCCCCCAAGGAGGCTTCCCACATGCACCAAGGTATGATTTTGCACAATCCGTGAGGACTACTAGAGGAAGTTCAAGAAATTAAGATCCGTTTGTCATGAACCCCATTAAGGATACATGCATTTCATTTTATAGTGGGTCAAATTCTCGTGGTGAAAGCAAGTGTATCCCACTTTGGGCTGTCCCTCTCACTAGCCTTGCTAAGGCAAATTTGAGAGGCAAGCCCACTAGATTTATAGCATGTTCATTGAAAAGAAAGAAATGAACTTAGTAGGACAAGTTTGGGAGTTTGATCCACTCAAAGAGTGAAGAGCATATCCCTATTGTCTTCCTTTATTCCACACAATCAAATACACATTTGTTCTTTTTCAATCCCTTGACAAGGGGATTCTTATAATTGAAGTGTGAAAGGCATTTCCTACTTTATCCACAACTTATATCAAATGAAATGCCACAATCTAAGCAAATGAAAGCTTGAATAGATGAATACCTTGTTCGTAGCTAGCATAAAGCTAGGGGCATTTATGAGAGTATATTTTTTTTGCAATTTTTCAACTCACCTTAGGCATAGCTCCATCCAATATGCTTAAACTCCGTCAAGTTAGTCAACACCACCAAACAAAGTGAAGGGAAACCACAATAGAATTGACAAAAAAAAGATTTATGTAAAGAACTTTGATCACTTTTAATTGTAAATCTTCAAAAAGAATTTAAGGACTAAAGATCCAATTAAGAGACACAAATTTTCTTTTATAAGCATCAACTATATCAAGGTATTTCTAATATACTTGACTATCTTCATCTTGTGTTTGCTCAAGGACAGCTTTGAGATGTGCTTGATTCTCCTTCTTAATCCTTTTTGCAATTATCTTTTCCTCTTGATTGTATCTAGATTTTGGCTTCTATACCTTCGGCTGTCTGGGCATTTCCTGTCAAAACACCAAAACAAAGAATTAGAAATCCGAATCTATCAATCTGCTAACAAATTAAGACAAAAATCTTCAAGCGACATTGTCCAGCAAATAACCGACAGTAAATTTTTCTTAAGCGTGAATTAACTGTTCTTAAGCGACATGAAACCTTTCACCAAGCGACACCAAAAACTTAACAGGTGTAAGAAAATTACTTCAAAGTGTAATTAAAAATAGTCAAGGCGACAACGAATTAACTCAAAGTGAGAATGAATTAATGCAAAGCGTAAGATAAAAGTTCACAAGCGTGAGTGATTTAACCAATTGTGTAGCAAAGCTTTACAAAAGGTGATAACAGATTGTTGATGCGTGATACTTCTTGGCTCACACATGTGACTGTTTTGTGCAAAGGCTAGCACAATTTATCGTAGAGGCGTGAATTCTTTTCTCTGAGGTGATAGCAGAATGTTTAAGATAGCATCAAAATGTATCACCAGGCATGAGTATTCAGCAAATAGGCATCGATACAGAGTCTGCAGGCATCATTAAATCTGTTACAGGCATGACTGAATGTTCTATAGGTGACACTTCACTAGTTTCCTGCAAAAATTTCATAGAAAATAGCAAATACAAGCATACAAAAATTGATCTAAATGACAAGATTGATAAATTGAGGCTTAGAGCCCCACGGTGGGTGCCATTTTGTATACAAATAAATGTACCTTCATATAATTAGGGTTAATCAATGACAAATAAATGAAATAAGAACTAAATACAACCACAATTGAGCAAATATTTCACAATATCAAAGACTAATTGAGCATCCTATGGCTCTCTAATTAGAATGAATAATGAAGCTCTCAGCAAGCTCACTAATGATAGTTCTAATATGAGAATGATGATGATAAGACAATGCTAATGCTAAAGCTCACAATTATCAATATGAAATACTAAAATTACTCTCAAAATGCTTTCTAAATTCAAATTGCAAGAGGTTTGATGCAATTCTCAGATAGGTGTTGATGAATTATGAAGGATTTTAGCCTTCCTTTTATAGATTTTCCCAATGTGAGGGGGTGTGGTTGCATTTGATCATGGTTGAGTTGGGGTTAAGTCTTTGGTTCCACCCTTTGAAGACAACGCAAAGTTTGTGTCCTCAAAGCTTGGGACAAGTAGATAAGATGGATGGTTGAGATTCTCTTTCACTTTGAGTGATTGAGATTCAATTTGACTTGATCCATGTGAGTGTCTTTCCTTCAAATTCATTGGTTGATTGATTTTTGTCTCCTTTTGGTTTGTTGAGAGTAATTGATTTTAATTAATTGATTTAATTGACTTTCTTTAGCCATGTACCCCTTGAATGGGTTGAATTAATTTAATCCAAGACTATACAATTAATTAAATTAATTATATTTTGATTTGATTACACTTGATTAAAATGTTCTCAATTTTGATTGGTCTTGATTTAGAATTCAATTTTTGTTTTGATTAGCTAATTATGCATTGTGATTCAATTGATTCAATTATGTCCTTGATTTTCTTTGATTTGCTTTGAATTATCATTAAATTGTCTTTGTCCATTTTTAGGTGATTACAACTATAAAAAAACATAACTTTCAGAAGAAAATGCAAGAGTACATGCATACATTAGAGGTTGAACATAAATAATAAGGGTGTCAAACATTGCTTGAAGTGATGAATTTTTGACCCGGGTATGAATCTAGTGTGCCCCTGTGTGATCCAGAACCTGCAAACAAAAGAGAGATGGGGGTTAGATAAAAAAATATCTAAGCAATGAATGGCATCCTATTACTGAGAGAGATCAAACACTTCCCACAATATATAGGGACATCAGTAATAAAATAATACACTCACTATTTTGAATTTGAGCTCATAAAGATTAACTTTCAGAAGAATATGAATGAATTCAAACATACATAAGTGGATGAACATAAATAATGAAGGTACCAAACATTTCTTGAAGTAATGAAGTGTTGACCCAGGCTTCAATCCAGTATGCTCGTGTATGATCCAAAACTCGCAAGGAAGGAAAAGATGGGGTTAGATCCAAAGGATCTAAGCAATGTCTGGCACCCTATTACTGATCCTCATCTACAATTATGCATGTGTATAGTCAAGCCATACACTTCTAAAATGAACTATGCTACAGAACATGGGTGTGTGTTAATGTGATTCAAAAGCTATTATGCAAGATTGTTTTATTATTGAGATAAAGATATTATCAAAAGTAATTGTAAACAATGATTCAAAGAAAAAAGAAACAACTACAATAGATTTCCATCCCTCTGCTCATGTCTTTAGTTTTTGTTTTCATAGATTTCACCATTTGACATTCCTTTTTGGTAAGAGATGGATGTGAAAAATATATTTCTATTTTTCATTCTGAGAAGATCCAGAGTGATTTTGAGTCACAGAGGAAATGCCCTGATCCCTCTGCTCATCCCTCTACTATCAAATAAAAGTTACCTTGAACAAAAACTGAAGAGATGAGTAGAGAGATGCACAGTATAGGGATCAGGGCATTTTCTCTGTGACTCAAAATCACTCTGGCTCTTCTCAAAATGAAAAATAGAAATATCTTTTCCACAACCATCTCTTACCGAAAAGGAACATCAGATGGTAAAATCTACGAAAACAAAAACTGAAGAGATGAGCAAAAGGATTTGCAATCATAATGTTTCTAGCAGACATCATGTTAATGCAATATAAAAGAAAATGACCCTAGAGGCTGCTAAGTCTTTCAAATCAAAAAACCCCTTTGGCTTAGTAATTAATGAGGTTGTTGCTATTAGATCATACTGATGTCCCTATTTACATCTTTTCATCAAATGACCCAAAAACATCAAGAATGGTCCTATATGGTCACTAATAGCCAACTTTTAGAAGAATATGAATGATTGAAAACATACATAAGTGGATGAACATAAATAATCAAGGTACCAAACATTACTTGAAGTAATGAAGTGCTGACCTAGGGTTCAATCTAGTATGCTCTTGTATGATCCAAAATCTGCAAGGAAGGAAAAGATGGGGTTAGATCTAAAGGATCTAAGCAATGCCTGGCAACATATTACTGACCCTCATCTACAATTATGCATGTGCATAGTCAAGCCATACACAGACTCAACAACATGGTAGCATTGATCCAATAATAGAAAATACATTACAAATGCCAAGCTCATGGTCTCAATGAAATAAATAGTGTATAAAACAATATATGGTACACAACAATAGCAAGCATGAAATGACAACAATAACATTGCATGATGCTCGAGCTCAAATTCAAAATAGTAAGGGCCCGTTTGGTGCACAAAATACCAAATGCCAGATATAGTCAATTCTGGAAGATGTTGCAATTCTAGAAGATACAAATTCTGAAAATGATTTCTAGAATATGGGATGACCTGTTTGGTTCACCTGGAAGATGACTAAGAAGATGCATAAGAAATTTTAATTCTTTATTTTAATTTCTTTAAATTCATGTGTATACGTCTATATATATACACACACATACATGTGTATATATACATATATGCACACATGTGTATATATACACATACACATGTTTATATGTGTATACATGTGTATATGCACATATATATACACATATGCACACATGTGTATATATACACACACATACACACATGTGTATACATGCGTGTGTATACACACACATACATAAATATACACATGTGTGTTTATATATACACATGTGCATTTATATATACACACATACATGTGTGTGTATATACATACACACACACACACATATATATATAAATACACACATGTGTGTACACACATATACACACATATGTGTATATACACATGTATATATGCACATATGTATATACACATATGTATATATATACATCCTTATATATATACACAAATACATACATGTATGTATATATATACAAACACATTTGTATATATATATATATATATATACATATGTATATACATACATGTGTATACGCACACATGTGTATATACACACATGTTAGAAAGAAAAGATCCCCAAGATAACTGAGAGGGGGGGGTGAATCAGTTATTTGATAATTAAACCATTTATCAACTTCAATATCAACTTCAACAGCTTTAAACCATATAATCAATGCAGTAACCAACCATAGAAAGATAATCATACACAATGACACAATAACACAAGATATGTTAACTAGGGAACCTCTTGATCAAAGAGTAAACCCCGGTGGGAATGATGCCCACAAAAAGATGGACTAATATGAAAGTTCCTTGTGAAAGGATGGACCCTGTTAGGAGTCTTATGAAATACATTCAGTACATATGAATCTCTGTTAGGAGATTTTGAATCCCTGTTAAAAGATTCTAACCCTGTTAGGAGTTATGGAAGACAGAACGACCCACTGCCCAAACAACTTCAAGGCAAGATCTCTAAACTCACTGTCCAACAAATCTTAGGATTATTCAACAAAATAATATGAAATATGTTACCTCCTTCACACTATGTCAAAATTTCACTCTCTGCTACACAAGATCACAAATCCAGATCTCTGTACTTCACAAGTCTTCCTTCATCACTAAATTAGCTCTATTCTTCACCTCATTCATATATTCGCATCACAAATTTCACAATTTCATATCACAACTATTACAATCCCTTCTTAAAAAAAGGAAAACATTCCTTCCTTTATACCACACTCAAATAATTACAAATGAGTTGGCATCCAAATATAAAATAATAATTTCAACATGCTACATCAAAATTACATAAAACTGTCAGCTTCCAGATACAATAACTTTCCAATCGTGTGACCTCAAAGTTTGTGCTATGAACCACATCACCACCAATGAGTCTCAAACTTCCCTTTAACCACATATAATTACATTCCATCCCGGTTAGGAGATATCCTTCAATTACCAAAAACTGCTACTCAGGAACACTGCCAGAATACTGCTTCCACCAAAATGCTTATAACTTTCATGAATGAATGAATTTATTTTTGCGCTATTAACCATAGGTTAATAACACAAAAAAGAACATACCATCAATTTCACATAACTCAATTTGCAATATAACATGTGCAAAAAACAAAATTATGCCTGCTTCTCTGCTAAACTCCAGAATATCACTGTGTTGACATCAATGACAATCATAGTCATGAATGCAACAACCACTACTATAGAATGACTGCCAAAGGGTTCAACATTCATTCCTAACAATCTCCCCCATTGGCATTGATGGAAACATAGATGAAAAACATCCAATGTTCCAAAAATCCAATTACTGCTGCTCAACTGCTCTGCTGCTCTTCATCAGTCAAATCTTGCTTTGTTTTCCTATTCAATCTTCTCTCTCAATATAGTTCCTCAATGTTTTTCATGATTATCTCCCCCATTGACATCAATGATAGAAATCCTATCACTATGTCAAACAATAGCTCAATGTCAAAAGACACTATTTAGAAAATACATTCACAAGAGTCCTCATGACTCAGCTCAGATACACATACTCCCCCATAGAGGAAGTACCAACATCCAATCCAAAAAATAGATAGGGCCATATTCCACTGGATGGATGCAACCAACTACATCATTATTCAAAAGTAGGTTGGGGCATAACCCCAAGCATACCTCTCAGATACTCAAATGTATCCTTAGGCAAAGGCTTTGTAAATATATCTGCTATCTGCTCCTTTGTGCTTATGTACTCCAATCTGACTTCTTTCTTAGCAACTTTCTCTCTTACAACATGATACTTGATCTCTATATGCTTAGTTTTAGAATGTAAAACTGGATTTCTTGACATACTAACTGTACTTGTATTGTCACAATGTATGACAATAGGCTCATCAAACTTGATTCCAATGTCCATCAACATCTGCTTCATCCAAATTATCTGATTACAATTGTTTGCTGCTGCTACATATTCTACTTTTGTTGTACTCTGTGAGATACAATTTTACTTTTTGCTCAACCAAGAAACTAATCTTCCTCCAAGAAAAATGGCTCCACTACTGGTGCTTTTCTTATCATCAATGTTGCCTCCCTAATTAGCATCAGTATATGCACATAGGGTAAAATCATCAGAAGTTTCATACCACAATCCATAGTCCATTATGCCTCTAAGATATCTCAATATCCTCTTTACTACTGCATAATGTGACTCTCTAGGTTCAGCTTGAAATCTTGCTACCATTCCAACTGAATGTTGTATATCTGGTCTAGTGTGTGTCAAAAACTGCAATCCACCAATCATGGATCTATATTTCTTTTGCTCAACTGTTGGTGTCTCATCTTTACTAGATAGTTTATGTCCTATAACCATAGGTGTTCCAAATAGTTTACAATTCTCCATACCAAATCTTTTCAACAAATCATTTAAGTACTTTTTCTGACTTACAAAGATACCATCTTTGTTTTGTGTTATCTATAATCTCAAAAAGTATTTCATTTCTCCAATCATACTCATTTCAAATTCTATCTTCATTTCTTTAGTAAATTTGTCACTAGCTTCATCTTCTCCTCCAAAAATAATGTCATCAACAAAAATAAGCAAAACTAACAATCCATTCTCAATTTCTTTTGTATATAAGTTACTATCAGGTGTTCCTTTTGTAAATCCCAATTTTAACAAATACTTATCCAATCTAGCATACCAAGTTCTAGGTGCTGAAAACTGTCTCTTAATACCATTCGCTTCACAAAAAGTGTTAAACTCTTTAGATGTAAATTCTCCACCTCTATCAGATCTCAAATATTTAATCCTCATTCTTGATTCATTCTCAACTTTATTCTTCATGACCTTAAACTTATCAAATGCTTCAGATTTTTCTTTCAAAAATGCAATCCACATCATTCTTGTAAAATCATCAACAAGAATCATAAAATACCTTTCTCCATAGAATCCTCTAGTCCTAGTAGGACCGCTCAAGTCTGTATGAACAATCTCCAACTTATCTGTAGGTGTGAACTTCTTGCTAGGAAATGAACTCCTTTTCTACTTAGCCATCACACATTCCTTGCAAATCATGTTAGTAGGCTTCATAATCTTAGGTAAATCTCTTACTGCAAGTGTAGAACTTACTTTCACAATATTATCAAAGTTTATATGACAAAACCTTCTATGCCATAACCAACTGTCATCAATCTTAGTCATCAAACATGTCATCTCAGTAGGGTTCAACTGAAATACATTATCTCTAGTTCTAGATCCAATTCCAATTAGATTTCCATCTTTATCCTTTATCACACAAGTTTTTTCAGTAAACCAAACTTGATATCCCTTATCCACTAACTATCCAACACTCAAAAGATTATGTTTCAATCCATCAACAAAGTAAACATCATTAGTATTAGTCTTTCCATCAAGAGTAATAGATCATATACCTTTAATCAAAAAAGGTGCATTGTTACCAACTCTAACAACTCCTCCATCATAATTGTTAAACTTTATGAACTTTCCTTTAAAACCAGTCATATGATGTGAACAACCACTATCTATAATCCAATCAGCTTTCTTTTCAACTTGGGAAACTAAGGCTTTCTCTTCCTTAACATTAGATTCATAATTTTCTTCCTTAATTGCTATAAATCCTATGTCATCAAAGTTATCATTATCACTGTCACTCAAATGTCTTTCAATTCCTACTTCAATTTCTTCATCATTTGCATAATAACATTCTTTAGATCTTCTAGGCTTGAAATTATTTCTATTAACTCTCTTAGGACACTTAGATGCAAAATGACCATATTCTTGACATGTCCAACATTTAAAGATTTTCTTACCATCTGGTTCTCTTTTCACAAGCAAGGAAATACCTTCTTCAATCTTCTTATCTTCATCAGATTTGGATCTGCTACTGCTGGCATAATATCCATTCACACTTGTACTTCTATACAAAGTAGGTCTGATGCTAAGAGCACTGAATGTTGTCTCCACTCTAGGTAGTTCTCCTGATAATCTCAAATTCATCTTTGCTACTTCCAATCTTCCAAGAAGAGTCTCTCTTGAAAAGTTTGGTGTACAAGGTATCACTTGTTCAATCATTTGTGTACTTTGCCTGAATACCGGTGTCAATGTTCTCAAAATCTTCCATATTACTTCATTCTCTGTCTTTTCACCTCCACAAGACTTTATTCCTGCAACAATTTCTGACATCCTACCAATATAGCTTCTAACATATTCATCTTCCATCATTCTTATGTCTTCAAATGCACAAATCCAATTATGTAACCTAGCTTTCTTTGCATGTTCATCACCTTCAAAAATAGAATGTAAAGCTTTCCAAATATCATAAGATCTAGTTAAACCTTTTACCTAACTGTATTCATTCTCTGGAAGTGCTGATAAAAGTGCTTCTCTTGCAAGTATGTTACACATGAATAGATCTACCTCATCTTTAGAACTTGTTTCAAGATTGTCTTCTTCAATTATAGTCCTTTCATTCTTTGTAATCAACCAATAACTTGGTCCTAAACACAAGAGATGTGTCTTCATCTTTTCTTTCTAGCTGTCAAAATTTACTCCATCAAACTTAGGGCTTTCTTTCTTGAAATTCACCATATATCTCCTTAAGTTGTTAAACTTCTCTTTCAAGGACCTGTCGCTCTGATACCAATTGTTAGAAAGCAAAGATCCCCAAGATAATTGAGATGGGGGGGGTGAATTAGTTATCTGATAATTAAACCATTTATCAACTTCAACAGCTTTAAACCATATAATCAATGCAGTAACCAACCATATAAAGATAATCATACACAATGACACAATAACACAAGATATGTTAACTAGGGAACCTCTTGATCAAAGAGTAAACCTCAGTGGGAATGATGCCCACAAAAAGATGTACTAATATGAAAGTTCCTTGTGAAAGGATGGACCCTGTTAGGAGTCTTATGAAATACATTCAGTACATATGAATCTCTATTAGGAGATTTTGAATCCCTGTTAAAATATTCTAACCCTGTTAGGAGTTATGGAAGACAAAAGGACCCACTGCCCAAACAGCTTCAAGGCAAGATCTCTGAACTCACTGTCCAACAGATCTTAGGATTATTCAATAGAATAATATGAAATATGTTACCTCCTTCACACTGTGCCAAAACTGCACTCTCTTCTACACAAGGTCACAAATCCAGATCTTTGTACTTCACAAGTCTTCCTTCATCACTAAATTAGCTCTATTCTTCACCTCATGCATATATTTGCATCACAAATTTCACAATTTCATATCACAACTATTACAATCCCTTCTTACAACAAGGAAAACATTCCTTCCTTTATACCACACTCAAATAATTACAAATGAGTCAGCATCCAAATATAAAATAATAATTTCAACACGCTACATCAAAATTACATAAAACTGTCAGCTTTCAGATACAATAACTTTCCAATCGTGTGACCTCAAAGTTTGTGCTATGAACCACATCACCACCAATGAGTCTCAAACTTCCCTTTAACTATGCAGAATTAGATTCCATCCCAGTTAGGAGATATCCTCCGATTACCAAAAACCGCTACTCAGGAACACTGTTAGAATACTGCTTCCACCAAAATGCTTATAACTTTCATGAATGAATGAATTTCTTTTTGCACTATTAACCATAGGTTAATAACACACCAAAGAATATACCATCAATTGTGCATAACTCAATTTGCAATATAACATGTGCAAAAAAAAAAATTATGCCTGCTTCTCTGCTAAACTCTAGAATATCACTGTGTTGACATCAATGACAATCATAGTCATGAATGCAACAACCACTGCTACAGAATGACTGCCAAAGGCTTTAGCATTCATTCCTAACACATGTATATATATACATCCTTATAGTCATGGATCCCACAAAATATTAAATTTGGTTTTATAAAAATTGGAATTAGAAATTGGAATTTTCAATTCCACCTATTTGAGTGGAAGATGAAATGTCCATTTTGGGGGCAAAATTGGAATTTTGAAATTCCAATTCCAATTTTTTGGATGGACACAAACATGGAATTACATTATCTGAAAATCTAATTCTGGAATTAGAGCTCATATTCCATGCACCAAACAGGCCCTAAATGTATTAATGTATGTTTGCATGATGTCAGATATTAAACAGTGAGCTCATCAATAATGCCAGTATTAAACAGTGAGCTCATGAACAATGTATGATGCCCTAGCTTGTAGCCCGCGAGCCATCAAGACATTTCCTCATGAAATGATCATAAATGGGGAGTACCACATAGTGAATATCAATAATAAAACAAATAAAGAAAGATCAAACACTCCACACAATGCCTTGAAGGTAATAGAAATGATGCCCTAGCTCTCAAAGCTCGTAGGTCATCAAGCATTCCAAATGAAAAGATGTAAACAATGCCAGTATTAAATAGTGAGCTCATGAACAATGTATGATGCCCTAGCTTGTAGCCCGTGATCCATCAAGATATTTCCTCGTCAAATGATCATAAGTGGGGAGTACCACATAGTGAATATCAATAGAAAAATAAATAAAGAGAGATCAAACACTTCACACAATGCCTTGAAGGTAATAGCAACGATGCCCTAGCTCTCAAAGCTCGCAGGTTATCAAGCATTCCAAATGAAAAGATGTAAACAATGCCAGTATGAAACAGTGAGATCATAAACAATGTATGATGCCCTAGCTTGCAGCCTATGATCCATCAAGACATTTCCTCATGAAATGATCATAAACGGGGAGTACCACATAGTGAATATCAACAGAAAAATAATTAAAGAGAGATCAAACACTTCACACAATGCCTTGAAGGTAATAGAATCGATGCCCTAGCTCTCAAAGCTTGTAGGTCATTAGGCATTCCAAATGATAAGATGTAAACAATGCCAGTATTAAACAGTGAGCTCATGAACTATGTATGATGCCCTAGCTTGCAGCCCGCAAGACATCAAGACATTTCCTCATGAAATGATCATAAATAGGGAGTACCACATAGTGAATATCAATAGAAAAACAAATAAAGAGAGATCAAACACTTCACACAATGCCTTGAAGGTAATAGAAGTGATTCCCTAGCTCTCAAAGCTCGCAGGTCATCAGGCATTCCAAATGATAAGATGTAAACAATGCCAGTATTAAATAGTGAGCTCATGAACTATGTATGATGCCCTAGCTTGAAGCCCGCAAGCCATCAAGACATTTCCTCATGAAATGATCATAAACAGGGAGTACCACATAGTGAATATCAACAACAAAACAAATAAAGAGAGATCAAACACTTCACACAATGCCTTGAAAGTAATAGCTCTCAAAGCTCGCAGGTCATCGAGTATTCCAAATGCTAATTAAGATGTAAACAATGACAATGAAATTGATTTAATGAGAAGACAAAGCTTGAATGCCTACCTTCCAAATGAAAAGATGTAAACAATGCCAGTATTAAATAGTGAGCTTATAAACAATGTATGATGCCCTAGCTTGCAACCCGTGAGCCATCAAGACATTTCCTCATGAAATGATCATAAACAAGGAGTACCACATAGTGAATATCAACAATAAAACAAATAAAGAGAGATCAAACACTTCACACAATGCCTTGAAGGTAATAGAAATGATGCCCTAGCTCTCAAAGCTCGCGGGTCATCGAGCATTCCAAATGAAAAGATGTAAACAATGTCAATATTAAATAGTGAACTCATAAACAATGTATGATGCCCTAGCTTGCAACCCGCCAGCCATCAACACATTTCCTCATGAAATGATCATAAACGGGGAATACGCACATAGTAAATATCAACAGCAAAATAAATAAAGAGAGATCAAACACTTCACACAATGCCTTGAAGGTAATAGAAACGATGCCCTAGCTCTCAAAGCTCACAGGTCATCAAGCATTCCAAATGAAAAGATGTAAACAATGTCAGTATTAAAAATGTTAAAATGTAAACAATGCCACTGAAATTGATTTAATGAGAAGACAAAGCTCGAATGCCTACCTTCCAAATGAAAAGATGTAAACAATGTCAGTATTAAAAAACAAGCTCATAAACAATGTATGATGCCCTAGCTTGCAGCCCGCGAGCCATCAAGGCATTTCCTCATGAAATGATCATAACCAGGGAGTACCACATAGTAAATATCAACAACAAAACAAATAAAGAGAGATCAAACACTTCACACAATGCCTTGAACGTAATAGAAATGATGCCCTAGCTCTCAAAGCTCGTGGTTCATTAAGCATTCCAAATGAAAAGATGTAAACAATGCCAGTATTAAACAGTGAACTCATAAACAATGTATGATGCCCTAGCTTGCAGCCTGCCAGCCATCAACACACTTCCTCATGAAATGATCATAAATGGAGAGTACGCACATAGTGAATATCAACAACAAAACAAATAAAGAGAGATCAAACACTTCACACAATGCCTTGAAGGTAATAGAAATGATGCCCTAGCTCTCAAAGCTCGCAGGTCATCAAGCATTCCAAATGAAAAGATGTAAACAATGCTAGTATTAATAATGCTAAGATGTAAACAATGCCACTGAAATTGATTTAATGAGAAGACAAAGCTCGAATGCCTACTTTCCAAATGAAAAGATGTAAACAATGTCAGTATTAAATAGTGAGATCATAAACAATGTATGATGCCCTAGCTTGCAGCCCACGAGCCATCAAGACATTTCCTCATGAAATGATCATAAACAAGGAGTACCACATAGTGAATATCAACAATAAAACAAATAAAGAGAGATCAAACACTTCACACAATGCCTTGAAGGTAATAGAAATGATGCCCTAGCTCTCAAAGCTCGTGGGTCATCGAGCATTCCAAATGAAAAGATGTAAACAATGCCAATATTAAATAGTGAACTCATAAACAATGTATGATGCCCTAGCTTGCAGCCTGCCAGCCATCAACACATTTCCTCATGAAATGATCATAAACGGAGAGTACGCACATAGTGAATATCAACAACAAAATAAATAAAGAGAGATCAAACACTTCACACAATGCCTTGAAGGTAATAGAAATGATGCCCTAGCTCTCAAAGCTCGCAAGTCATCAAGCATTCCAAATGAAAAGATGTAAACAATGCCAGTATTAACAATGCTAAGATGTAAACACTGCCACCAAAATTGATTTAATAAGAAGACAAAGCTCGAATGCCTACCTTCCAAATGAAATAGGGACATGAGGTGCTCAAATAGTGAGCTCATAAAACAATATATTTAGTCTTAATAAAATCTTATAAAACAACATATATTGTGTGAAGTGTTTGATCTCTTTTTATTTGTTTTGTTGTTGACATTCACTATGTGGTACTCCCCATTTATGATCATTTCATGAGGAAAGTCTTGATGGCTTGCGGGCTACAAGCTAGGGCATCATGTATTATTTATGAGCTCACTATTTGAGCACCGACCAATCAAATAGGGACATGAGGTGCTCAAATAGTGAGCTCATAAACAATGCATAATTCCCTAGTTGTAGGTAGTTATCTCTTCTATAATGATGGAGTGAAAGGTAATGATCAATGAGGTTGTTGCTATTATATCATACATTAACACACTTACTTTTTTGAATTTGAGCTCGGGCATCATGCATTGTTATTGTTGTCATTGCATGCTTGTTGCTGTTGTGCACCATATATTGTTTTATACAATGTTTATTTCATTGAGACTGTGAGCTATTGTAGTTGATTATATTCTTTTGGGGTCTGATTTATTGTAGTTGTTTTTTTTTTCTTTGAATCATTGTTTACAATTACTTTTGATGCAATATTTGTGTGAAGAACAAGAACAAAATGGTGAATGAGTGTATTTGACAAAGATAAACATGACACATTTTGTTGGGCTGATTGGGTTGGCCTGGTACCATTTACATGGCCTGGCCAAATATTAAATAGTGAGCTCATGAACAATGTCAGTATTAAATAGTGAGCTCATGAGTAATGTATGATGCCCTAGCTTGCAGCTCGTGAGCCATCAAGATATTTCCTCATGAAATGATCATAAACGAGGAGTACCAAATAGTGAATATCAACACCAAAACAAATAAAGAGAGATCAAACAATTCACACAATGCCTTGAAGGTAATAGAAACGATGCCCTAGCTCTCAAAGCTCACAGGTCATCAAGCATTCCAAATGAAAAGATGTAAACAATGCTAGTATTAAATAGTGAGCTCATGAACAATGTATCATGTCCCTATTTGATCTAATAGCATCAATATAACAAACAGAGCACCGACCAATCAAATAGGGACATGAGGTGCTCAAACAGTGAGCTCATAAAACAATATATTTAGTCTTAATAAAATCTTATAAAGCAACATATATTGTGTGAAGTATTTGATCTCTCTTTATTTTTTTTGTTGTTGATATTCACTATGTGGTACTCCTCGTTTATGATCAAATAAACAAAGCTCAAATGCCTACCTCAAGTGCTAGTGCCCTCTTCCCACACAGTGTCGGCCTCTTCGCGCACGCCAAACTCGAATGCCCTCTTCATGCCATGCAAAAGTGCAGTGTCATCTTCGCGGAAGCTCTTCGAATTCACAAATTACAAATGACACTTTCTTTCTCTTTTTTTTTTGTTTATAACTAAATGGGTGTCGCAATTTATGAGCTCACTATTTGAGCACTGGCCAATCAAATAGGGACATGAGGTGCTCAAACATTGAGCTCATAAACAATGCATGATGCCCTAGTTGTAGGTAGTTATCTCTTCTATAATGATGGAGGAGTGAAAGGTAATGATCAATGATGTTGCTGCTATTAGATCATACATTAATACACTTACTGTTTTGAATTTGAGCTCGAGCATCATGCAATGTTATTGTTGTCATTGCATGCTTGCTGCTGTTGTGCACCATATATTATTTTATACACAGAACAATAGATTTGGGGACTTAAACTTATGTTCAATCCTTAATAATGGTTTGGGGAACTAATTACTAGATGAATGACTATAGTACCCTAGTTTGCATTATTAGATGATCTTGTTTAATTTGTGTTAATTTCATGCAAAGATACATGTAAAGGAAAATAAATTTTTGCATCTAAAGAATACATGTATATATATGAAAAATAACTTGTATATACCATACAAGGAAAATAACTTTTAGAAGAAAATACAAGAGTACATGCATACATAAGAGGATGAACATAAATAATAAGGGTGTCAGACATTGCCTGAAGTGATGAATTTTTAACCTGGGTATGAATCTAGTGTGCCCCTGTGTGATCCAGAACCTGCAAAGAAAAGAGAGATGGAGGTTAGATAAAAAATATCTAAGCAATGAATGGCATCCTATTACTAATCCTCATCTACAATTATACATGTGCATAGTCAAACCATACACTTCTGAAATAAAAACCAAGCTCATAGTCTCAATGAAATAAACAGTGTATAAAAAAATATATGGTGCACAATAGCAGAAAACATGCAATAACAACAATAACATTGCATGATGTCTAAGCTCAAATTCAAAATAGTAAGTGTGTTAATGTATGATCTAATAGCAGCAACCTTATTGATCATTACCTTTCACTCCTCCATCATTATACAAGAGATAACTACCTACAACTATATTTCATAATTCCTCCTTTGAAGTATATATATATCAAGTATAATTATGAGTTTACATCATATATTTAGTCTTAATAAAATCTTATAAAACAACATAAAACTAACCCAAAATACTTTGTCTTAATAAAATCTTAATAAAACAATATATTTAGTCTTAATAAAATAATACACTTACTGTTTTGAATTTGAGCTCAGGCATCATGCATTGTTTATGAGCTCATTGTTTGATTACCAACCAATCAAATAGGGACATGAGGTGCTCAAACAGTGAGCTCATAAACAATGCATGATGCCCTAGCTTGCAGCTCACAAGCCATCAAGACATGTCCTCATGAAATGATCATAAATAGGGAGTACCACATAGTGAATATCAACAACAAAACAAATAAAGAGAGATCAAACACTTCACACAATGCCTTGAAGGTAATATAAAAGATGCCCTAGCTCTCAAAGTTTGTGGGTCATCAAGCATTCCAAATGAAAAGATGTAAACAATGTCAGTATTAAATAGTGAGTTCATGAACAATGTATGATGCCCTAGCTTGCAGCCCGCGAGCCATCAAGATATTTCATCATGAAATGATCATAAACGGGGTGTACCACATAGTGAATATCAACACCAAAAAAAAAAAAAGATCAAACACTTCACACAATATATGTTATTTTATAAGATTTTATTAAGACTAAATATATTATTTTATGAGCTCACTATTTGAGCACCTCATGTCCCTATTTGATTGGTCAGTGCTCTATTTGTTATATTGATGCTATTAGATCAAATAGGGACATCAGTAATAAAATAACACACATACAGCTTTGAATTTGAGCTCATAAAGATTAACTTTCAAAAGAATATGAATGAATACAAACATACATAAGTGGATGAACATAAATAATGAAGGTACCAAACATTGCTTGAAGTAATGAAGTGTTGACCCAGGCTTCAATCCAGTATGCTCTTGTATGATCCAAAACCTGCAAGGAAGAAAAAGATGGGGTTAGATCCAAAGGATCTAAGCAATGTTTGGCACCCTATTACTGATCCTCATCTACAATTATGCATGTGCATAGTCAAGCCGTATACTTCTAAAACGAACTATGCTATAGAACAATATGGGTGTGTGTTAATGTGATTCAAAATCTATTATGCAAGATTGTTTTATTATTGAGATAAAGATATGTTAAGTTTATAAGAATAAATGTTTTGAGAAATATTTGAATTTAATTTTGACAATAACATGGGGAGTGATATATTTCAAGCTTCAGTGAAATTTCATACCACGCAGTGTTCATAGATTACGTTCAATGCGTTATTTACACTTGTATTGGTGGGAAAACTCTTGAAAACATGCAAAAGAGATTGCATTCAACCATATTGTTTACATGACACGTGTAGTTTACCTCCAGCCTAAATCAGTGTTGCATACAAATTTGCGGACGCTGGGTGGTATGAAGCTTCACTGAAGCTTGAAAATGATAAGCATTATGATGCTGAGGTATGGTGTGGTAAGCACAAGTATAGTTTCTCGTAAGCTGCTATTGGTATAGTTTTGTTTTTTTTCAATAGTTGCAGAATCCAGCTTCTCCTATACTTACACATATGTATACATTTTGAGCTTGGCTTTAATGTCATGTAAATTTGAGTGAAATGGTAATAATATTTAAGAGCAACAAGTATGGCATTTTAAACAACTATGCATATACATTATATAACAGGAGGAGTGATATATTTTAATGGCAACACTTAATGAGAAGACACAAAGAAACCCAAATACCTATGAAGACACATGTGGAGCCATCAAAGATTATAAAGACATCCAAAGACATCAACTAGAGGATTTTGGCACCTATAATGGCCTATGAGGTCATTTCATGCAATAAGAATGGCGAATGTGTAATCAGTCTTAAAAGGCCTAATAAGCCTTAGGACCAAATTTGGAGTCTAGGATAGAATTAGGTGTTACAAGTTTCAAATAGGATGATACTTATACGATGGCTTAAGTAAATTGTTCTTACATTGAGACTAGTACACCATGGGATTAGAGAATGGTTGTTATAATAGCAATTGTGTGTCTATGGGATACTTTTATATTTTGTATTAAATGATGATAGATACATATGTGTTTCTTCCTTTTGCAACAATTTATATTCTGATACTTATATCTTGAATTGTCAAATGACCAATGAGTGATCATTTCAAAAGTGTATCATAATTAAAGGCATGTGAATTCATATTGTACTTAATCTGAATGCCATTGTGTAATGTTTTTACTTACGATATTAATCTTAATATATCCCTATTAAGATATCCCTATTTTATTATTGATGTCCCTACTTACATCTTTTCATCAAATGACCCAAAAACATCAAGAATGGTCCTATATGGTCACTAATAGCCAAATTTTGGAATAATATGAATGAATGCAAACATACATAAGTGGATGAACATAAATAATGAAGGTGTCAGACACTGCCTAAAGTAATGAAGTGTTGACCCAGGGTTCAATCCAGTATGCTCTTGTATGATCCAAAACCTACAAGGAAGGAAAAGATGGGGTTAGATCCAAAGGATCTAAGCAATGCATGTCAACATATTATTGATCCTCATCTACAATTATGCATGTGCATAGTCAAGCCATACATAGACTCAACAACATGGTAGCATTGATCCAATAACAGAAAATACATTACAAATGCCAAGCTCACGGTCTCAATGAAATAAATAGTGTATAAAACAATATATGGTGCACAACAGCACCAAGCATGCAATGACAACAATAACATTGCATGATGCCTGAGCTCAAATTCAAAATAGTAAGTGTATTAAAGCATGTTTGCATGATGCCAGATATTAAATAGTGAGCTCATGAACAATGCCAGTATTAAATAGTGAGCTCATGAACAATGTATGATGTCCTAGCTTGCAGCCCACGAGCCATCAAGACATTTCCTCATGAAATGATCATAAACGGGGAGTACCACATAGTGAATATCAATAGCAAAAAAAATAAAGAGAGATCAAACACTTCACACAATGCCTTGAAGGTAATAGAAATGATTCCCTAGCTCTCAAAACTCGCAGGTCATCAAGCATTCCAAATGAAAAGATGTAAACAATGTCAGTATTAAACAGTGAGCTCATGAACAATGTATGATACCCTAGCTTGTAGCCCACGAGCCATCAAGATATTTCCTCATCAAATGATCATAAGCAGGGAGTACCACATAGTGAATATCAACAACAAAACAAATAAAGAGAGATCAAACACTTCACACAATGCCTTGAAGGTAATAGCAATGATGCCCTAGTTCTCAAAGCTTGCGGGTCATCAAGCATTCCAAATGAAAAGATGTAAACAATGCCAGTATTAAACAATGAACTCATAAATAATGTATGATGCCCTAGCTTGCAGCCCATGAGCCATCAAGACATTTCCTCATGAAATGATCATAAACGGGGAGTACCACATAGTGAATATCAACAACAACAAAAAATAAAGAGAGATCAAACACTTCACACAATGCCTTAAAGGTAATAGAAGCGATGCCCTAGCTCTCAAAGCTTGTAGGTCATCAGGCATTCCAAATTATAAGATGTAAACAATGCCAGTAATAAATAATGAGCTCATGAACTATGTATGATGCCCTAGCTTGAAGCCTGCGAGCCATCAAGGCATTTCCTCGTGAAATGATCATAAACAGGGAGTACCACATAGTGAATATCAACAACAAAACAAATAAAGAGAGATCAAACACTTCACACAATGCCTTGAAGGTAATAGCTCTCAAAGCTCGCGGGTCATCAAGCATTCCAAATGCTAATTAAGATGTAAACAATGACATTGAAATTGATTTAATGAGAAGACAAAGATCAAATGTCTACCTCAAGTGCCAGTGCCCTCTTCCCACATGGTGCCGACCTCTTTGTGCACGCCAAACTCGAATGCCCTCTTCACGCCACACAAAATTACAGTGTCGTCTTCCCGACAACTCTTCGAATCACAAATTACAAATGACACTTTCTTTTTCTTTTTTTTTTGTTCATAACCAAATGGGTGTCGCAATTATGACGATAACATCGCTATTACGATACCGTCAGGGGCACTTGCAAAAAAATGCAAAAAACAAACACAAATTGTAGTGGCATCGCAAATTGGCATCGAAATTCGACCCCAAATGTTGTAGTGTTAAGGAAGATACAACTATTTTGGTAAAGACTGGTCACTGGACTGTGACAATGAGAATTGACAGAGTTAGTCTCCGAGTTTTTGGTATTGATTTTAGAGGGATTGGATTCAAGGTATGCAATCTTGAAGGATGATGGAAGAGGTACTGATGGATGTTCATTGGTCAGCGCAAGGTATAGAATGACTGGTGATGTCATCTGGGACGTGTGCTTTTGCGATGGCTTATTCTGAAGCCGACTCAAGAAATGAAGCATGTGTTTTGTTTGACAAGCATAATTTAAGGATGTCGGTCCTTAATTGTTGTAATGTAATCATTGTAAACTTGTTTCAGATACCGTGTGTATCTTAGCAAGGGCTTAAGTAATTATTTGTAATTAGGAAAGCCTTATGGGGCGACCTAATCTTGGCAAAATGTAATAAGTTATAAATGTAAAGTCTTTTCTTTGGAAAAGACATGGATGTGAGAAGTAATATAAGAAGGTTGCGAAATTGTGTCTATTGTATGTAGAGCAGAGGATTGTTGGTGGACTTCATTGGAACTGATCAAGCAAAGGCAGTTGCTGGCAAACAGTTCAAAGATTGTGTATTCGTCATATACACTTGTTGTGAACTAGTGAGTTCAGAAGGTGGACTTAACCTTCTTTGGGCAATGAGCCCTCTTTGTTCTTGACTCCTAACAGGGTCTGTCCTTTAACAAGGACTATGTCCTGTAATGTTTTAACAAGCTCCTAACAGGGCTATATCTTCTAACAAGGATTACTATACTCTCAGTACATCATTAGTGGGTACTAATTCCCATCGGGTTTTTTACCTTTAACAGGGTTTCCCCGTAACCAAAATATTGTGTTGTTGTGTTGGTATTCATTGTGTTCATTGGATCTGATATTGATAAGCTTCAAGTTTAAAGTTTAATATTCTATCATACAACTGATTCACCCCCCCTCTCAGTTGTATTGTGGACTATTAATCCTAACACTCCTATGGAAGTGGAGCAGTCTCCTATTGAGGTGGAGATTTTGTTTCATGAATTTGGAGGTGGATGAGACTCCTATTGAGGTGGAGAATATCTGGGCTACCTCTTGTGGTTGTGCTAATGGAAGGAGATGTAACATCCTTAGCCTTGTTATTTTGATCTTTCTCCTCTATGCTCCTATAGAGGTGGACCCTTTCTCTATTGAGGTGGACAAGGAGATTACAGTGGGTTGGAAGATCTTTGATAGTGTTGGCCTGGGCTGGAGGTTTAGTCATTCATGGACCTTTGTTCCTGACAGAGAAAGATGGACAGGCTATTTGTTGCCTGAGTTTGTTTCTTCAGTTTTATGGTGATGAACGTGACTCTCTTTCAGTTTCTTTTCTTCCTGTGATCGGGTGATTGCTGACAATTTTAAAGGGCTCACTTTGGTCCTTTGTTTTTATTTTTGGTTAAAGTTTGCATCTTTTGTGGGGGCTTGTCCCAAGATGACCTTTGACAATGTTGACTATGGTTGGTTGTTTAGTCGCATCCAGACCTTTGTTTTTGACAGAGGTAGATCTAGGGTGCTGGTTTATCTTGTCCTTTATCACTTGTTGTTGTTAATATGTTAATGGTGTCAAGTGTCAGCCCTTTGGGCTTGTTCCTTGTTTGTACTATAGTTCAGCACCCTCTTGCTGCTGCTTTTTTCAAAAACATAATAAAAATAATTGAATTCCTTTCAATTCAACCCATGACTTTCCCTCACATTGCAGAATAATATACAATTGTTTTCAGATAAAAGAAACAACAATGGTTTCTAACATTTTCTTCCATCATGACATATTACACTTGAAATAAAATCTCCCAAGCATATAACAACTACAAAACCTGATTTCATGAGTGTAGCCCACCTCAATTAAGAGCCACTCTGTGCATGGACATAAATGGATAAACCTACATAGGAAAACACACATGGAAATTTTAAAATTTGAAAAATTAAAGTTAGTCTGACAATTAAGAAGTAGAATACTATTTATAGAGCATGAATACTTACTAGGGTGATGTTGCCAAATGACTATGAGAGTAAATGATGCCCTCGAAGATATCTCTTTGGTATAATTAAATCTGAACTAAAGAAAAAACATAAAGAAAAGCTAATAAAAATAGAGTAGTCACTCATCGGGAAATTTCTTCAAATGATTCATTGTATAGATGGCTTATCAATTTTTAAATTTTATTTCGTTAATTCTTGCAATTGTAGTGTGTGGCCAAAATTCTAGAAAACAAGAGAAGGCTCTAGATTTCTCTTGTTTTGTTGTAGGAGAGGCTAAATCCAAAGGAAGTCAATGAAGACTTACATGATAGAGTTGGAGGAGGGAGAAAATGGTATTTAGGATGCAGGCCTAATTCTTCCCTATCTTTATTAAATTATTATGTGGAGAGATAAGACTTGACAATATCTTTTATAAGATTGGAAATCTATTTGATTTTAATAAAATGTACAATAAAGTCAAACTCAATGACATATATGATAGTAACATCTCATTTAAGAATTTAATACTATTTAACATTTGATGTAACGAATTGAATACATATCTATATTGATTAAAGTAAGGAAAAATTGAATTGTGTAGATATTTTGCACTATGAACTAATAAAAAGAAAGGAAAATGATATTTTTATAATTATCTAAAAGAAAAAATAGATTTATACACTAGAATTTTTGTGTATAATGATTGATTAAATAGGTGACAAAATTTTGGTAGGAACTAATGAAAGAAAAATTAATACCATCCTTCAACTCTTAGGAAAGAATATGAATTATAAGATTGCAAACATGTTATCTTTAAAAGATAAAATATAGACAAACTAGAAATGTTATAGGGTAGAGCAGACTAACTTTGCACTTCTCAAAATCTTATGTGGAAATTTTAAATCACTTCCAATTTTTTACAGCAGCTTACTCAACAAGTCCCATGCCTATAACTAAGGATTCAAGACCACATCATCAAATATGATGCCACATTAGTGTACTTTTTGCCTAGGTGTCCAAAACAACCCTGCAAAAAAGGTGAGACCAAGGGTTGAGCAAGAGGGATACTCATACTAGTGCAGTTGATGTGGCATAACATGTTTGGTTGATTTTTACAACTGAGGGCATATTTCATTC
This sequence comes from Chamaecyparis obtusa, assembly GCA_027943335.1. Lineage (NCBI taxonomy): Eukaryota > Viridiplantae > Streptophyta > Pinopsida > Cupressales > Cupressaceae > Chamaecyparis > Chamaecyparis obtusa. The sequence continues at coordinate 750,320 of BSBK01003233.1, read as the reverse complement.
AATTATGGGTAGTCATCATAACAATACCAACTTTAAAGTTGCAACAATTGGTGCAATGTTGTAAAAAAAAAGGACATTAAAAAAAAAAATGTGAGCATTAAATCAACAAGTGTAGATATTAAATCAACAACTATTATCACAATGATTAAAATACACTAAGATATTGTGTCCTTCCCCTAGATACCTTGGACATTATTTATGGAGTGAATGAATAAAGGAATTTTAATGGTGTCCATGAGCCCAATAGTCTAAGGGACCCAGCATTGAATCCTAGGACAACTTCATGCTCTTCTCAATATCAACTCTCCAATTATGGATCTTTATCAAGAAACTAGTAGTTTTATGGAGCCTTGCTTTTTCAAAAGTTGGTTTAGACAACCCTCCTTCAAGTCATTCTCATACTGACCATGAATATCTTGGTAAGCAACACACTCAAATGAAGTACCATTCAGTTTCAACAACTCCATTGTTGCAAAAAATACATGTTTTTTTTCCAAACCTCTTTGGGAACCATCCATCTACTTGTCTCACACCTTAGATGTTGAGACCCAATTCTTAGTTCTGTGACTAACAATCTAACCTTACCCTTAATTGCAATATGTAAGTAGTCTTTTTCATCATTATCCCAAGTGAAATTGAACCCATTTGCTTCATTCACATGACAGCCCTAAATTTTTCTAACACATGTCTTTTTATCTCTTCATTAGCATTGGGATATTTTGCAACTCTATGTCTCATTTACTCAACCACTCCTTGTTTTGTTTCATCCACTTCTTCTTGCTTCGAGCTAGCCTCTCCTTGATAACCAACTTGGACCAATAGTGTTTATCCATATTTTCAACTTTATTTAGATAGCTTAACAAATAGATAACCATTGAAGCCTCCATTGGGAACATACCTTCTTTAGCCAAGAAAATCTCATGCAAAATCATTGATTTGACTTTAAAGCTATTAGTGATAAAACACTTTTGTATTCTTTTAATTTGTTTCCACTTGTGGTTTGAAAGGTTGATCCCCCAAACTTCACAACCATATAGTACGACAAGCGTAAGTAGTAGACGAAAAAGAGTTTTCTTAGTTTTCAAATTCCATAACTTTGCTTCTCTACACTTGTTTTGCTACATGAAGGAAGCTCTTCAACCACCCTATATATGTTAAGTTCTACAATTCTCCTAGCTAAGCCTATTGTGAAAATCAATTCTCAAGTACTTGTATTTCTCCACAATGTCTAATAAGATTCTTTTGAAGATGAAGTTAACTTGTTGCTTCTTCCTCTTTAAAGAAAAAATCACGATCTTAGTCTTGTTAGTGTTCACTCGCATTCCAACCTCCTAACATAAACTCTTTAAAAATTTCAAGTGTTCTCTCAAATCATTGGTCGTTTGTGCAATTAGAATAAGATCGTCCATATAAAGAAGTAGCTTCACCACATACCCAACAAGTTGATCACACTCCTCTAAAGTTTTGTTTAGCTTTTCTTTAGTTTATCAATATACAAGACAAATATAGTGGGCGAGAGGGGGCATTCATGTTTTACCCCAATATCATTGCCAAAGAATTCTGACAAACCTTCTTTAGTTTTGATTATAGCTCTAGCCTACTTATAAAGTCTATGCATTGTCGCTCTAAGCTCATTCAAGATCTTGAGTTCCCCCATTCTTTTCCAAAACTTGTCTCTAGGCACAATGTCAAAAGCTTTTTTGAAATCTATGAAACAACAAAATGTTTCTCTATCTTGAAGGTCCCAAATATTTTTGTTGGTGTAATTAAATATTCTCTAATTATACTTTACTTAATCTTACTTAGGATAATGCATTGCATAGTAGTTTTTCATTGAGACGCCTAGGAGTTTACACCTCTATTAAGCACATGGGGTAGGAGAATTCCACTTTAGGTGGTGATAGTTGTTATCTCATTCCACTTTAGGTGTGAGATCCACCTTTAGTGCACATATCACATTACCATCCTCATCATATGGCACATACTTTATTGCATAATGGAGGATGATCCACTTTTGGTGGACATGTGATTCCACCTTGTGTAGGTGATAGCTTATCAACTTCTTATCATTGTCTCTTATTGCCTTGCCTATATATGTAGGCCAATTATGTACATTTTAATTATGTCCATGTCCATTATCAATAATAATATTATTGCATCTTAATGCAATTGTTGGATCTTAAACCATATGTCAGATTTTGACGATTTTTCGGTATATCTTCGTATGCAAGTTAACTACTTAAAGCTGACGTTTCAGCTTCCAAGCATTCATGGATCTCTCTGTAGAGACCGTCGAACACAGAGTGGTCAAAAAATGGCCTTTTCAAAGTGTCGCTCGATACCCGCTATGTTCTTGCACCTTATTTAGTAAAAAATGTCAGTACTTGTGGCCAAATGTCACAGTAGTCGTTACAAAATGTCCCAATAGTGTGGTGCACAAATGGACCAATTACCAACCAAAAAAGGTAAAAATTGATTCATTATTAATACATGTGTAATTGGCTATTGGTACATGTGTTACCATTTTTGGGCCTCCTTTAGTATTAGTAATTGGGGAGTCAATATGACAAAAAGGTCATAATTATTAGACCCCCTAACAGTTACTGGATCACCTCCCCTACCTAAGAGTGATGCAGCGATCGATGGTAGAATGTTTCGATCTAAACTCAGCATGCCCTTTCTTTTTTCTTTCTTTTTCAGCCCAACTACTAATTTTGTGCTCTAACATACTCCCAAAAAAAAACTCACCAAAAAAGTGAATTGACCATAATAATATAAAAAGATTATTAAGATCACAACTCTTAAAAAAGGTACAACCAACTACTGCTCCATTCTACCAGAAAACTACATTGAGTGACTATGGAAATTTTTTTGAATGTAAATGACGAACAGCTCCATTCCCCAAATTAAGAAGTCAGCATTTAGCCCATCGATGTCTTTTGCTTTAAATATGAACAAAGAAATCTTATACACTGATGGATAAGATTTATCTTCTGACGTACCAGGGTTGGAAATAAACATATATTTTACGACTCAGTTGGGGTTTTCTAGAGAGTATCAGGCTACCCAATGTCTGTAATAACGGCCTGCCATACACTACTACACCAAAATCCCTTATCTTCCATACAATTATCGAATTTCAGCAAAACCCACAATAGTGTACAAACCAAATCCATTTCGCCAATAACCAATAATCAGAATGCCAATATAGATGCGAGAACACTCTGCATGGAAGACGGGCTGAAAGAAGCTCTCCGTAGTTTGAATTCCATGCAGGAGACGGGCAGTTCGATTGAATGCCATACATATGCCTCTCTAATACAACTCTGTGCCAAAATGAAAGCCCTTTCCCAAGGTAGGCAACTCCATTCCATAATTGTTTCACGGGGATTTGAACAAGATGTCTTCTTGGCCGAAAGGCTTCTAAACATGTATGCCAAGTGCGGTAGTTTGTCAGACGCGCGCTCTGTGTTTGATATGATGCCCAAGCAAAACGTTTTCTTGTGGAATGTAATGATAATGGCTTATGTGAATCAGGGTTACTATGAAGAAGCTCTTTTACTCTATTATCAAATGCCTTTGGCAGGTGTTAAACCTGACCATTATACTTTTTCTTGTGTTCTCAAAGCCTGTGCAAGTCTATCGGCTCTCTCTCATGGTTTAGAGATTCACAGCCATGCTATCAGAAGTGGGTTCGAATCCTATATTTTTGTAGGAAACGCTCTGGTGACTATGTATGGAAAATGCGGTGTTGTAAGGTATGCACGTCAAGTGTTTGACAAAATGCCCAAGTTGGATATCATCTCTTGGAATGCTATCATTAAGTGTTACGCTGAGGATGAGCGCTCTAAAGCAGCCTTGGAATTGTTTATTGAAATGCAGCGGACTGGCATTCAGGTTGACTTGACCACCATGGTTACTATTGTTCCGTTGTGCGGCCGCTTGGGAGATCTGCAACGGGGTAAGGAAATCCATGCCCACGCAATTAGAATTGGGTTATGGGAGGACATTTTAGCAGGGAATGTTCTGATTGACATGTATGCCAAATGTTATAGTGTAAGGGATGCTGTCAAGGTGTTTGAGAACATGGCTCAGAGGGATGTCATCTCCTGGACTGCAATGATTTCGGGATATGCTGAAAATCAGAAGTATAGCGAGGCATTGGAACTCTTTCATCTCATGGATAGGAAAGGGGTAAGGCCTGATGCTATGACCATGTCATCTGTAATTTCAGTATGTACACACATTGCAGATCTGGAACAGGGGAAATATACACATGATTACATGCTTAGAAATGGAATTGAATTAGAATTATCCGTGGGAAATGCACTAATAGACATGTATGCCAAGTGCAAGAGTATAGTGGATGCACGCTCTGTGTTTCAGAAAATATCTCAAAAAGATGTCATCTCATGGAGTACTATGATTGCAGGTTACTTACAAGTTGGATATTGCAAGGAAGCCCTTAATTTGTTTCGCCAAATGCAGCTTATTATGAAACCGAATTTTGTCACCATCCTTGCCATTCTGCGAGCATGTGCCAACTTAGCAACCTTGCAAAATGGCATGGAGGTACATAGTTACATTATCAAAAGTGGGCTTTTATCAGATGCTTCTGTAAGAAATGCTCTTGTTCACATGTATGCTAAATGTCAGAATATAGAAGCTGCCCGCCTTGTGTTTGACAAAACATCCCATAATAGAGATGCAGCATTGTGGACTGCTATAATTGGAGGATATGGCAAGAATGGGCAATCCATGCACGCACTCTATCTATTTCACCAAATGCAGCAAGCAGGAATAAAACCGGATGATGTTACTTTTGTTGCTGTTTTATGTGCATGTAGCAAAGCAGGTTTGGTGGATGAAGGATGGAAATATTTTAAGCAGATGAGTCAAGAGTACCATATCACACCCAACCTGAAACACTATGCATGCATGGTTGACCTTCTAGCATGTGCAGGTTTCGTGGAAGAGGCACACAACTTTATCAAAGAGATGCCTGTAGAACCTGATGCAGGTGTATGGGGTGCCTTGCTTAGTGCATGCCGTATTCATCGCCGCATTGATCTAGGAGAGCGCATTGCAAAACATGTTTTTGAGTTGGAACCAGAAAACGCTCGACGTTACATGCTTCTCTCAAGCATCTATGCCGAGGCTGATAGGTGGGATGCTGTAGCAAAGGTGAGAACTATGATGAAAGACAGGGGCATGCTAAAAAGTCCAGGATGCAGCTGGATTGAGATTAACAACACAGTCCATGCATTCCTTACAGGAGACAGATTGCACCCCCAAGCAGATAAAATCTATTCACTGTTAGATAGATGGGCTACACGAATGAAGGAGTCTGGTTATGCATCCAGCACGAACTTTGCACTAAGGCATGAGTTAGAGGTGATTACAAAAGAAGACGTCCAATGTGGTCACCATGAAAAGTTGGCCATTGCTTTTGGTCTTATCAACACATCTCCTGGGATACCTCTAAGGATCACCAAAAACCTTTCGATGTGCATTGACTGCCATGAAGCTACTAAATTTATTTCTAAGATTGTTAGGCGAGAGATTACTGTGAGGGACCCAAGTAAATTGCATTTTTTTAATGATGGAACATGTTCTTGTGAGTATTCTAATGGGTGATAATCAACAATAATTTCAAATAATTAAGAGTCACAGAACCTGCAGAAGAAAAAAAAAGCACAGGTAATGGGTGCATGCAAATCTAATGAAAATTGCTGGTCATGTGTGATAGATTTTGAACCTCTGTTCAAACTGAGCTGTTAACTTTTGAAGTGCGTAAAATAGACTTCACAGAATATAAGAGTTGTAAATGCAATGACTCTTTTTGTACCACCCTTGGACAATGCCTAAATATCATACAGGATACGAAACTGTCTGAATTGGAGTTGCTAATGAAAAGGCTTCTAATCAAAGAAAAGTTTGTAGCTGGCAGAAACAGTTATGAAGTTTTCTTTGGGGTGCTGGAAATGTTCATAAAGAGCTGTCAGTGATATGTTTTAGTTCGAGAAAAAGGATCAGTCGATCTTTTGGATTTTATGCATTGAGTAGAAGAAATTGGCTTGTCGATTTTGTTTCTTCCCAGCATATTCTTAAAAATCTAGACAGGGTTCTTCCCAATTTTTATGGGCAAGATGGTGCCCATTGGAGAACAGGTTAATCATCAACTAGAGAAGCATGCAGGTCAGCAAATGTTTATGGACATCCATGCGATTAGGCGGCATATCTGACCAAAATACCATGGGATACCAGAGCTATTGCCTCATTTCCGGTCTCACTGGGAGAGTTAAATATTATGTGGATCTACTTCCCAAAGGGTTCATAGATTGTAAGCACTACAAATAGCAATAAAATAGCACTGAGCCCTTTTCCCTTGCTCTCTTCATTATGTACTGTTGTGGTACCAACTTTGTAGATAATTGTCAGTCACCCACATTATAATCAAGACTTGATTCAAGGTCCGTAGTTTCATTAACAGTTCCTGCCTGGAACTATAGTGGAGGGGGCAACCGTTAACGACCAATTAATCTTTAATTCCTGCAACCAATTCAGAGTTAAGATTTTTATTAGTTGATGCTTTAATGCTATGTTCAACTTTAATCAGAGAAAAGTGCAAGTTTTTTAAACCTAAAATTTATGAAAAATGTTTTTCTGTGATGTGATTGGGCTGGTGCCAGATTGTCAGGGGAAAAATATGAGTTAAGTAGCAAGAGAATGGGCAACCTCTAAACAGCAAACTAAAACGCGTATCTTACAAAGGGGGGACATCTAGGTTTTTTTTTCAAACTTTCCTTAGATATTTTATTTTAAGGTTTATTTTGCTGGATAGCCACGGGTAAGAGAATGCACTGCATACTATGTATCTGTCAGTTTGCAGGGTTTATTATTAATGTCTGATAACATTGATTAAAATTGGATTTTCGAGCTTAGTTTATGTTTAGGGATTGCCGAGGGTATTGGATAAATTGTAAACTAAAACGTAAAATATATAAGGGAAGTTTGAAAAAAAAACTAAGTGTCCTCCTTGGTAAGATATGCGTTTTAGTTTATGATTTAGACGGTATCGGATAAATCGTAAACTAAAACGTAAAATATATAAGGGAAGTTTGAAAAAAAAACTGAGTGTCCCCCTTGGTAAGATATGTGTTTTAGTTTACGATTTAGACGTTGCCATTACCGACCAGCAAACAGGTGTCCCTGCATGTAGAGATGGTGTTTAAATGATCTGTCACCCAAACATGTGTTTTATGTTAAAGTTTTGGATTCGTCCCATGCAACACATCTTTCTCTTGCAGAGGAACACAACAAGCTGGTGTTCAGTACATTTATGTGGAGAGATTTGAAACTGGTTCTCCTGTTCCAGTCGTGAGAGACATTAGGCTGCTTCAGGACAGGCACCTGCTGATTTGGAGTCCCTAGGATGTTGTCAGTCTTCATGACCATAACGGCTGTACATGGCTACGGAGCCTGCACTTAAATTCAATCCCATTCTGGAGAAAGAGAAGGTTTGTCACAGAGGCGCAATTTGTGAGTACCTTCTACGAGGCTATACGAGGTTGGGATTGCAGGTACAGATTTATTTCAAATCGATTTCTTTCCCCAAGGTTGCCAAGACCTCAGCTGCGGGTTTTTCAAGTTTTTAAGTAGGAACGAGAAGAGAATTCCAGAATCACAATTATAGAGTACCATTTTTCGGATTCTGCTTTAGGAACATCGATCTTTGGGTCAACGAATTCAGTGTTGGTTTTCATTTTGTCAGTAGGATTTTGAGAAACTTAATGTAGTTTTGGTTGCCCTGTTGTAGGACCAAGTCAGCAGATGCAGTCAGCATGAAGGACTGGTCAGCAATAGTGATCTTGATAAGGATGACTCAGTTCGCACAAGCATGACCCTGAGAAACTAATGCAATTCTCTACCAGAAAGATTTGTTGAGATTGGAAAGATATGATGCTGATTTTTCCAAGGCTTATAAGGTTTCAATTAGTTTTCTGGCAAGTATTTAGAGCATGAAGAGGAATTTGCATTAGACAGATATTTTTAGGGTTTATTGGGATGCAGGGGAAGCTTAAGTTTTGGTGAGGCCAAATGAAACTCTTCATCTAAGGAAAACAGAAAATAATAGGATTCAATACTTTGAATTGCATGACTGGAAGTTTTAGGGAAATAAATGGGAGCTCAGTAGTTGATTTATTTCACCCATGAGGAAAATCAAACTGTACTTTTAAAGATAATAGGGAACCCGAAAACATTGGGTAAACGAAGATGGCAGCTCCTCCAGTAGCAAGGGTGGTAGCCTAGACAAGCACGTTAGTGTGTTATTAAGCGCTGAGCCTCGCCTAGCTCAAAATGTATTGTGACATGGTTAGGGATAAAAAGCTTAATAGTTCAAAGAAAATATCGGATAGACTGGTTTATGGATCTATTTGGCAGGTTTTTCCGTATATGATGCTTTGACTATCTAACTTGTTTATGTTTAGTACTGATGGTACTGCAATCTTGATTGCTTTCTATTCTATCTTTAACGAGTATCATTTGTAGGCATTGTTTTTTTTTAAAATTTGGTTGCTTTTATTTCAGTATACATTATTGATAAAATCTTTTAAGAGAAAATGCAAACAATGGATGAAAAAAACATCCAATGATAGGTTTGTGGATCTATGATGTTTCAACTATGTTAGGTTCAGCTTTTTGTTTGGATGCTATTCCACTTGTTCCCAAGTGTCCTCTGTAAGATTTGCTTTCGTTTGGTCGCCTTTCTTTCACCCCTATTTTACCCTATTTAGTTGATCCTCTCAATATTCTAGAGAAATATTATGATATTTGACCGGTTAATATACAACTGTGTGAGGGAATTAGTAGCTGCAAACGATTGCCCATTGATTGCATCAAATGAAGGCATCCATCTCATATGTTTGTTGCATTATAGGATAACATCCACTATGTGCATAGGTAAAGCTGCCAATCAATGTATCCATGGCATAGCCTATTTGCCTATTTGTTTTAAACATGTGATCTAGAGTAAGAAAGGAGGGTTGGTTTGCAAACAAATTTTCAAGTGAAAAGTCTCTCCGAGTAATCTTATTATTTGTAATTTGTATGTTTCAACTCGAAAATATGGTGGGAATTACTGGAGATTAGACTCTAGGGCTTCTTCATTTTGTTTAGAATACTAATGGAGTGAATAGTGCAAGTGACTTTATAGAGGCATAAGGAAGCTTATTTGGTTGTAGTGAGAGCACTATAGGAGGCATATATGGTTGTTAGAAATGTAAGGTGTGTATCAACTAAAACATGGACTAGACTGAATTTTTATATTGCTTGATTTATGACTCTTTTATGGGCCTTCAACCATACCCCATTTCAGTAGAAACATATATAATTACTAATGAAATATCATCAGCATCAGTTTTTGTTATTGAAATGCAACTAGTATTAGACGTGATATTGAACTTCTGTCATACTGATGCAGGAGCATCTAAGGTGTAAGAGCAATCTTGCATAATCTCAAAAAAAAAAGAAAAAAAAAAAGAAAGAGGGAAAAAAAAGAGAAAAAAAAGAGAAAAAAAAGGAAAAAAGAAAGAAAATAAAGAGAGAAAATAAAAAATAAAGTAAAAATTATTTACATGTGAAGCTTACTTAGACTTAGTTGGCAAAAGTTAGTCATCATAAAGTTATTTTTTTGTAGGTTATTATTTAATAAAGTGCATAGGATTATATTAGGTGGTATTTTAGAATATGGAAGAAAGTTTCAAATTTAATAATTTATTTTAGATATTTATTAAATTATCTCATGCATTTAATATTTGTAACAGGGTAGTTATATCTAATCCTTCCAAATTTTATTACACATTGATTTTGATTGTTATCTCTTGGGTTGTAAGTGCCTATATAAGCAAGGCATATGAACATTTGTAAGGAGCTCACTTCTTGAAGAAGTAATGATCTCATATTGTAAGAAGTTGTAATGATCTATTTCTCAAAAAGTTGTAAGGATCTCATCCTCAAGCATTGGAGAACATTGTACGCATGCTTCAACATTTGGAAGTATTTGGAAGAAAGTATTTTCAAGCATCATCAATCCATGCTTTGTGAAGTATTTTTAATCTCTCTTTGTTTCTATGTTGTTTGGTATTTGGTTATGAATTTGTAAGGGTGGTGTGGCCCTACATCAAGTGGTATTAGAGCATGTGTTGAGTGTATAAGAGGTGTACCTTTCATCAAGTGGTATTAGAGCTAGAGATCTTGAGCGTGTAGATAGATCGTTGAATGCTAGGCAATCTACACTAGGACTTTGGGCTAGATAATTTTTTTATGAGAGCATGTTGGTTGTCTTCCAATAGAGAGATTGAAGTTGGGTAGAAGGTGCACATAGTTCCTTCACTAAGAGAGATTGGGTAGAGGAGGTAAGAGGTGTGTCTTCCAAAAATCTTTGTTGGGTAGACGATAGATATGAGTGTAAGTTTGTTGCTGTAATCACCCGAAAATGGACAAGATTATTTAAGTGAGAAATCAAGGCAAAGATCAACACAATTAAATGCAATTAAATCAAATCAAAATCAAAGATAAATTGCAATTGAACCTTAATCTAAAATCAATTGAAAAATCAAAAGCCATCAAATCAATTTAAATCGAATAAATCATGATAAATCAATAAATTGTGTAATTAATCTAATTAATTACATAGTTCAATTTAAATCAAATCAACCCATTCAAAGGGTACACATGGCTAAACAAATTAATTAAATTCAATTGATTAATTCCTATTTTCTCTCAACACCACATGGGAGAAAAAAAAGAGCTTCAACCAATAGAAATTGAGAACCAAGCTCACATGGATCAATCCTAAAATGAATCTCAATCACTCATTTGGAAAGAGCATCTTGTCCACCCATTTTGTCTTCTTGTCCCAAGCTTTGAGGACAATCCATTTAAATTGTCTCCAAAGGGTGGAACCAAGGACTTAACCCCAACTCAATCGTGATCAACTCAACTACACCCCCTACCCTTGCCAAAATCTGTAAAAGCAAGACATAATTCACTTCTAAATCATCCACAAATCTAAGAATAGCATCAAACCTCTTGCAAATTAGAGCTAGAAAGGCAAATATAGAAGCTAATTAGCATTTCAATTTGGAATTAATTGTTTTAGCTTGCTTTATCATATCAATTCTTGTTTTAGGACTGTCACTATTGAGAGCTTGCTAAGAGCTCATCATTAGCATCTCTAACTAGAGATCCATAGAGTGCTTAATTGTTTTTTATTTGTTAAAATAGTTCTTTCTTTGTGGTAATTCAGTTATTTTATTCATTTATTTGCAATACTAACCCTATGAAGGTACAAATTCTAGTACACAAAATGGTGCCCACCATGGGGCATTAGGCCTCATTTTTCTAAAAATTCAAAAAAATTCATATTTTCAATTTTTTGCATGTTTAACTCTCTATTTTACAAGTGAAACAACGTGTTTAACACTTTCTGTAGCGCTTTTACCAGATTTTCCAACGCTTCTGAGATCTGAAACAACTCGTTGATGATAAAGTTTTGCGCCTTTACATAGGATTCTAGTGCTTTTGATTCCTTCTATTTTTTGTCTAATTTTCTCTTAGCGCTTTTGCCCTGACTAGCCAGCGTGTTTGATCGATTCTCCAATGCTTTTACGGTGTTTTTTATGCCTTTACATAGTTTTAGCACTTTTGATATCTATTTCTGCGCTTTTAAAGTTTTCTTTAGCGCTTTTAATTCGATCCATAGCGTGTTTGAGCATTTAAATAGCGCTTTCAATAGTCAGCAGCGCTTTTGATTAAATTGAAAATTAACAGAATCTGACAGTCGGAAAATGTTTTTTCTGTGTCTGCAGGATGGCGGGACATAAAAAAATAAAAAAAATCAGAGACCAAATTCAATAGTGAGGGAAAAGCCTTGACAAAGAGAATCAAAGAGGAGAATATTGCACACATCAAGCTAGTTTTGGAAGATTTTCAGCAAGAAAGCAAGGTATATGAACACTACTTAAAAGTTGTAGAAGCATATAAGGCAAAGTTTGGTATCATTGAATTGGATTTATTCACCTTAATCAAGTTTTGCTTAAATTTGATAATTAAGGCTTAGATTCAACTTTATCTTTGTTTTCTTCATTTTGGCTAGTTGTGTTGACTAATTTGTTGGAGGAGAAGCAATTGGAAAGGAACGATCACCACTAGGTGAGCATAAAAAAATAAAAATCTATAAAAAATGCCCCTAGCCTTAGCTAGCATTGATTGAAGGTAACCCTAAACTTAGTCATTTTTTTGCTTAAATTGTGGCTTTGTCATTTTCATAATCTAGTAATTAAAGTAGCCTATTATTGTTTGAGAAATTTGACATTAGGCCTATGCTCTTCACTTTCTAAGTGAATCAAAATGCCAAAAGTGTTAAATTCCTTGATTAAAAGAAAGGCTAAGTAAATCAAGCACTAAATTTGAACAACCCCTTGTTTGTAGAAAATAGTAGCAATACTCGATTCTCTCTAGTTAGTGGGTTTGGTAATTGAACCTTGTTAATTGTGTTTGGGGATTGAGAAGTAGATAGGGATATGATCTTCACCTTTTGGTGAATCAAACTCCCAAAACCTATCTCTTTATTCCACTTTATTGCTTTCAAATGAACATGCTAGATCTATAGTTGGGCTCGCCTCCCGAGATTTTTCTTAAAAGGGCCGGTGAGAGTGACAGCCCAAAGTGGGATACAATCGCCTTTTCCGTGATCATCCAACCCACTATAAAACAAAATCCATACATCCTTAGTGGGGTGTGTGCCAAAAGGGTGTTAAATTTTTGAACTTCCTCGAGTAGTCCTTCGGGATTGCGCAAAACTCTGACATACCGGTGGTGGGAAGCCTCTTAATATACTTGGAGGATGAAAGTTTAATATCCATTTTGAACGGAATCTTGATTAAAAACCTTGTTAACTTAGCAAAGACTACCTTATAGAGCCATGTTTACGAACCAAATCTTGAGCTAGGTAGATTGCTTGAAGTGTCTTTTTGTGCAAAAACCCGTGATAACATCCTAGAAATTCAAAAACTTTTTTTCTGTAGAGGGTTGAAAAGAACAAGTGTACTTGTGGTTGTTGTGTTTGAAAAATACATACAGCAAGTGAAAGAGATCCATTTGAAAATTCATCTTATATTTTTAAATCTCTTCATAAAATCAACAATTACCAAATTAGGTAATCAATTTGAAATCAAACCTTGTTGGATGCCGGTTTCCACATGCTCTCATAGGCTTAAACTATCTTTATAAGAAGATGACACTTGCATTGCCAAAGAGGTCCCATAATTTGAATATCAAAGTCCTTTCAACAATCACGATCAAGGGGATAGTCTCCCAAATCTATTTGAAAAGAGACTTGAATCAATGGATAGAAACTCCACGTTTCACGATTACCATCATGGAGGGAACAACGATAATATCAATAATGCCAACCAAGAACCTAAGGAGACACTTGAGGAAAGGGCTAATAGAGCGGCTCAAGACACGAAATTTCTTGAAGTCATGGATAAAATAATAGATAGAGATAGGGAGAAGTTTATCCTAAACCTAGCCCAAGCAAGGGTAAAGCTCCCACACGATTATGATGTGGATCAAATCAAGAAGAACCAAGAAGATGAAGACCCAATGAATGCTATGGCTCAACAATTGAAAATGTTCCAAGCCCAAATAGACTTAATGAAAAAGGCCGCTAAGCCTAAGCTTTTCTCTATTGAGGCTTTGTGCCCATTCCCTTTCGACAAGAGCCTAGTCATGGCACCTTTTCCTATCAATACAATCTTTCCTAAATATGATAAATACATGGGTAAATCAGACCCACAGGATCACCTTAGAGAGTTTTGCGCTCTAAGTATTGAATTTATGCATAACACTACGTAATTAATGAGACTTTTCCAAGAAGTTTGGGAGGGCAAGCTATGGAATGGTTCTCCAAACTTCCGCAAGGGATAAAGACTTTTGAGGAATTAGTCTCTAAATTTGTGACCCATTGCTCCTACAATATTGAACATGAGATTACTGTGCTAAAACTATGTGATACAAAACAAAAGGATGGTGAATCTTTCTTAGGATTCCTTCAAAAGTGGAGGACCATTTTCGCAAGGTACCCATGAAGTATCCCTAAAAAGGAGAAGATGGAGATATTTATGAATAATTTGAACATGGAGATGAACTATAGGCTCCAACTTCAAGGTCCCCCTACATTCAAAAAACTTATTGAGAATGGGATTAAGATTGAAGATGTATTGGTCAAAAGAGGAGAGATCAAATTGTTTAAAGGCAATAAACCCTATACCAATAGTAGTAATAATCATTATGTATCTAATTATATCAACAATAAAGGGGCTAACAATCACAATGATAAACCTAAGCTATGGTTGAAAAACAATAACAAAAACCTTGTGAACGATGGAGTTGTGGAAGCTCACAACTTGAAGGCTACCCCTTTTAATTTATCAAGTGGAGCGAATTCAACATACAATGTAAATCAAATGAATAAAGCTCCTTTTAATAATGCCAATTCCAACAACAACAAAAATACTAATAATAATCCCTTCAATAATGCTAATGGAAACAAACCTAAGCCTTTCTTTTCCACATATCAAAAGAGAAAATTCACCTTCTTAGGTGAACCATTGGAAAATGCGTTAAGGACTTTAGTGGCCAACAAGATCATTACTCTACCCGAGTTAAGGCCCTATGAACCCCAAATTAAGCCAAATTGGTGGAATGATTCTCACCATTGTGAGTATCATTGAAATAAGGGTCATAAGACCAATGAATGCATGAAGCTAAAACATTTGGTGCAAGACCTAATTGATGATAGGACAATCAAGGTTGAAGGGCCCCAAAATAATGAAGATCATATAGCCTTCAAAAACCCCTTTCTAAACCACGAAAAGGGTGAATCATCAAATAACAATCAAAATAATAAAAGAGGTAATGAGAAAGTCAATTTTTCTCATACCTATGATAACATCATTAATACTTTAGATAGTGATGAAAATACCATAAATGTTATCATGGTAAAAGAGAAGCTAAGGGAAGCAACATCTAATGTTGTCACTAGGGGGCAAGCTTCAAAAATTACTCTACCTAGGAATGCCCCAAGGATTGTTCTACCAAATCAAACATCATCTTCATCTTCAAAACAATATAATTTGGTAGACCAATTACAAAGAACTCCTGCTTAGATATCTATCCTAGAGTTGCTCAAACTCTCACCAACCCACAAGGATATTCTAGAAAAGGCCCTGGTAGAGACAAATGTACCTCTAAATCTAGATGTAGACAAATTTCAAAACATGGTAGGACATCTTATTGCACCTCATTGCCTATCTTTTTCAGAGCAAGATGACATGTCCTTGAATCACCCACAAAACTTACCTTTGCATATAGAGGTTATAATTCACAAGCATAGAGTAAAAAGAGTCCTTATTGATGGAGGAGCCGGCCTAAATATTTGTACCCTAAACTTGGTAAAATATTTGGGATTTTCTGAGGAGGCTATTGATCCAAAGAAAAAGATAACTATAAAAGCCTACGATGACGAAGAGAGAGCTTCTAAGGGTGTCATAGTACTTCCTATTAGAGTTGGCCCAATGCAAAAAGAAACTATTTGTCAAGTCCTAGACCTAAAGCTGACTTACAATATCTTATTAGGGAGACCTTGGATTCATGAAATGCAGGCCGTGCCTTCTACATATCACCAATGTCTTAAATTCCCTTATCTAGGGCAACAAATCATGGTAAGCGGGGACTCAAACCCCTTTCAATTTTGTAACAACATAAAGCCTATCAATGATTCTCTAGTCCTGCATAATGCAGAAGGGTCTATACCTTAAAGAATAGAGCAAGGACAAAGTTATAAAGATCTTACATCTTTAAAGGGAAAAGAAAAAGAAGGAAAAGAAGAAGTTGTTGTTGAAAACATCCAAAATCCTACTAACCTAGCTACATCGACAAAAGGGAAAGAAAAGGTTAGTGAGGAGAGTACTCTTAAGACACAGAAAGAAGACCAAGATAGATCCAATCAAATCTACACTAAGGAGGCCCATTACCAAAAAATGGACCATATGATGAAAAACTTTGAGAAACAATGTAAAATCAAACAAAAAGGAGTAGGTGAATACTCCTTATCCATGATGGACCTACCTTTATCTCCAAAATCATATGGAAAGCCATCTAATTTGCCTCATAAATACAATGATCACTTTGTGAGGGCTAATACATCGTCATTCATGGAGGAAGAAGATAATGAAATCCTAAACTGGTGATACAAGGATGAAGAATCAAGTATCCATGAGAAAGGCATACAAAATATAAGCATTCCCACACATCAATATGGGAAGGGATTTAAAATCATGCAGAAAATGGGATATAAAGGACAAGGACCTTTAGGAATGAGAAATGAAGGACTCATCGAACCCATTGAAATGACGTGGAGAGATAGCAAAGAGAAGACAAGAATAGGCTACCTAGAACAAGGGTATACTCAAAAGAATTATCCTAAAGTCTATGATCAAATATTACAATTAGATTCACATAGTGATGAAGACTCAAATGATTAGGAATGGGATACTTTTTCAAATGAATCATGTCAAGATAAAGGTATTGATGTCTTTCAAACTTACACTCCTAGCAAAGGGAAATAATCAATTGCAGAATCAAATCAGAGTCAAGCCTCAAGCTCAAGCCAAGTGGTCCTAGATAATGTACCAATTCAAGAAATTAAAGTAAACCAATGGGTAGGAGAACCCTACGTACCATCATGGAGACCTTCTATGGAAGAATCTAACATTAGGTTTAACCCATGAGATTTTTACCCAATAGAAACCTTAGAGGATTCTAGTGAGGAGGATTTTGACCCTAGTTCTCTAGAACATCTCGAAGAGGCACATGGTATAGACTTAAGCGATACAATGTTCGAGCCTTCAAACAAAGCTTTGTCCTTAAACCCTATTGGCCTACACCAAAACATTGATCCTTTCACCCTCATCTATCTAGAATTAATTGAATGGGATTTCATTGAACCTACCATACTCCCAACATTTTTGAATGATAACTCCTTATCCCAATACCTAAATGCGGTTGAACCTTCTTCTACCATAGAATATCAGGAAGGAGTGGCAAAGGAAATTATCCAAACTCCCAATTCAATTAAAAATGAAAAAAAATAAAATTAAAAAAAAATGGAAAGAATCTAATGTTGAAAACCACATTGTGGCAGCATTAGATCAAAAAGAGAAAGAAATGAAGAATGATTCCAAAGGTGAAAACCCAATTGAGGCACCTAAGGAAGGGAGTTTGGATACTTTACCTAAGCACTATGAGGAAAGGTCTCCTATCTTGATTAGACCAACAGAAAAGGTGAATATCAGATCAGAATCAGAACCAAGGATCATACACTTAGCAACATCTTTATCTAGCAAGGAAAGAAAAGGCTTCATAAAAAATTTCAAGGAAAATAAAATCAATTTTGCGTGGTCTTATGATGATATGCCGGGATTAGATCTAAATTTAATCATGCATCACTTGAGACTACTACATTAGACCTCATTTTTCTACCAAAATTTTTGACCATCAATTAAAAAGGTTTAGGTTGGTCGGATTATAGAAGGAAAACTTCCTTTTTTTATCCATGCCTGTGTTAGTCAAAATTTCAACCAATACCATGTAGGTCAGAATTTCGACCAACACGAGCATAACTTTAAAAATAAAAAATATTTTGTATCTCATTTCATTGTTTGGTTTTAACTTGGAGCATGCCAAGGAGATGGAGCCAATGATTGTTTGAACTGTTATTTGGTGAGAGTAAAAGGAGGACTGCCTGCCTACAAGGGTTGCCACTGTGATTTAGTGTAAAAGGAGGACCACCTGTAAGGATTTCCTTACTCTACATTTGTCTGGCATTATTTTATTGGTTACCTACTTAGGGCCTGTGAGCAATGTGCTAGGGCATCATGTATTTGGTATTTGCTGGCACATTTTTGATAATTGTTTATATACATTTGATTCAGAGATGAACTTGCAGAGATGAACTTGCAAAACCCTAAATTTTTGAATCACCGCATTATGTTACACTGTAAATGTACTATTGTTAGGTTTATGATTGTAAGGTTGGAAGAGGAAATATTGCAAACAAGATTGAGAAAACTATGTTTTTAACATCTTTTTTACTAGTATTTGTTTTCTGCCGACTTCGTGTGGATTGGAATGTCAAATCTAACTCCATAGGAAGTCTACTTGGACTCATAGCTTTCAATTGCGACCGATCTGAGATCATTTGGTGGAGAAATCCGAAAGAAATCATGTCACTGTCATCTATAGACCATTTTTTACATAAAACTAGGTCAGTCGGCTTTCTACAGTTGGCTTTCTATGGACTCTTTTAGACCAGGTGTGACTGTATACACACTATGGCTTCAAAAGTGCTTAAAAAGACCCCAAATAACAAAGAAACCATAGACTCCTTGCACTCCCAAGACTCCAAACCTTCATTAGTCTTTAATAATGTCTAAAAATGAACAAACCTCAAAGGAATAGGGCTTAGTCCACTGAGAACCCCAAAATCCCCAAATTTAGCACTTCTAAACCCTTAATCCAAGGGTTTCTTAAATCTCCTATCTCCGATCACTTCTAGGTCCAATAGGTAGTCATTTCACCATTAGATGATCATTATAAGATGATCCAAATCATAATCTATGTTCCTCCTTCAGACCAAATGGCTACTGTTGTAGCATACCAAGCAAATTCATTAAGTTTCCTCTATAAATTATGGTGATCACCCAAACATTCTTCCTTCTCATTACATTAATGGATTAGGGAACTATAGTACATGTTAATACTCAGTCATTCCATGTGTTACAATGGTCAGAGGTCATGGAATGACCACATTCAATTGGAAACTCACAAAAGTGTCAAAGGAATGGCTGAAACTACTCTGCCAGTCAGAATTAATTGAGTAAAAATACAAATACAGACCTCACAAATGCATAGATGTGGTCTAGGATCAATATATAACTATTCCAAATGCATTGAAATGTAAGACAATGACAAAATGAATCCAAAATCACTCTAAGAACTCAAGGAAATTGCATTTGAAAGAAGTTTATTTTATCAAAAACTCAGTACAATCCGTACACCAGGCCTCTTCTGTCGTACAATGAAACTTTGGCATATTTGATGGACTCCTAGAAGCTACCCCAACCAATCCCAATTAGTTGGATAGATTAGTTTGCACTAAAACATAACAAAATCCAATTCCCTCCATTTTCTAATAATCGGTGCATTTCAAATTTTTGAATTTGCAACATTACAAATTTGGAGTTTTTGAAACTTTTAAAGATAATGAAGCCTTAAGAATTTGAAATGTGACCCAAATGAACTTATTAATCATTATTAAAATCAAATCTAAACTATTATAAACTTGTAACACCACATACCATCCTAGGCTCTTTTTTTGGTCCTAAGGCCTATTAGGCCTTTTAAGACTTATTACATATTTGCCATTTGCATTGCATGGAATGACCATATAGGCCATTATAGGTGCCAATACATTCCAATTGATGTCTTTAGATGTCATTAGGTGCATGGTTGTCATTATGGACTCCTGGTAGTCTTTGGATGTTCTAGGTGCCCCTGCACCATGTTCACCACCTTTGAAAGGATTCTTGTCCCAAGAATCAATCCTGGCATTGGATGTCTGAGTCTGAACCTGTACTTTAGGAATATGGTGCCTTGACAGTTGGTTCTTTCTGCCCACTGGATGTCCACATCTGAACATGGTTGTTTACTGGATGCCTTTCAATAGGACACTTGACTATACCTAGTTGAACATAGTTCAAATCCCAAAAGTCTGCATTTCTAGGACTGTGCAACATTGTCCTATTCAATCCTTTGTCCTTTTCTTCCCAAACCTGATTTGTCCTTCCCCCACTTCCCCCCATTGAAGAACCTCCTCTATTGATGCTATTCTGTCCAAAATCTCTTCTTCTTTTATACTTCCATCATACATAGGGATATCTCCCCTCACCTTACACTACTCATTCTTCATAGCCTTGAATATCCTGATTGTCCTCTGCTCTTCAGGATCTATTTGTTCCTATTCTTCCTCTCCTTCCCCTTCCTTATGGGTTTCTTCCTCTTCTTCACTGTCAACACCTTCATCTAATGCTCTTCTTTGATTGTATTCCAGTGCTTCAAGCCTAACCAAAAGTGCATTTTAAGATTCTTGCAACCTTGTGTTCTTCTCCTTCAACTCCTAGATCTCCCTGGTAGTACCTACATTCCTTGGAGGCATTTTCACAAACAATAGTCAAACTTCTTTAGCAAAGTGTTCCTCTATCCCTCCAAGGCACCATTTGTTTTAGATAATTTAATTTTAACTTTGGTTGTGTTAATAGAACTATGTTGACTTTATTTTGTAGTTGTTTAACATGAGAGTTTGTAGATTAATAGGAGTTCACAGATACTAGTGTGCCATAGCTGCCCGTCTATAACTAGTGAGATGTACATAACTCATGTACCTCATGCTAGTGTGCTTGGATACCTTGTATACACTATTTTTCATTAGACTAGACATTATCCAAATAGTGAGTATTTATATAAAGTGTTATAACACACAGGCGGTCCTCCTTTTACACCAATTAATAATAGTGACAACCCTCATAGGCGGTTGGATAATGTCTAGTCTAATCCAAGCAGACTAGCATGAGGTACATGATTTATGTTCATCTCACTAGATATAGATGGGCATTAATGCTCAATTGAATGATACATTCCCATAAAAATGTGAGCTCCTATTAATCTACAAACTCTCATGTTAAACAACTACAAAATAAAGTCAACATAGTTCCATTGTAACACTTAGTACATATAATTGAAGGCTATCATTTGGGCCCTACAATCTTCTCTTAAAGGAACAACTATAAGTGAGGGGTAAGAGGTGAACCTCTCAGTTTTACCATAGGTGAAATATGGATCCATATTTTGTCACATCAAATGAAATACTCATGCAGTCAAACAACCCAAAACTTTGATTCAAGTGCAGCTAGGTGCTTGAGAGTTGAGACAATAGTCCATTTTGCCCATAACAGTCACTCAAGATCTTTTTCCTTTGTCCTTGTCTAATGATTCTTCAATCTTCAAGAAAAGATCACATTCTAAACTTTCAAATTAATACACTGGTGTTTCGACTGTACCTACGGGACAATGTACTCCAAAATTGCAGAGAAATTAAGTGTACTCCAAATAGACTACCCTCTACAAAGAATTGACTAGAATCTATTAACCAACCTTCTAACTGTCAAATCATTATGATTTCAAATCAATTACCTTTCGGTGTATCCCTTGCGAGAGAGAGAAGCCAAACACATAAAGAACATGCACATAAACATGACAACTGAAAAACTTAAATGGAATACACCAAGAAGTACCAAATGATGAATGCTCAATTGTTGTAATGGCAAAACAATATCAGAACCGTCCATTTCTAGAACTTGATTTTTCTATGGTCCTAATGATTTTTCTTATTTCTTGAACATTGTTGACATACTTAAATGGAATACACAATACCAAATAATGAATGCTCAATTGTTGTAATGGCAAAGCATCAGAACCGTCCATTTCTAAAATTTGATTTTGTATAGTCTTAATTATTTTTCTATAGTCTTAATGTTTTTGAAAATTGTTGACAAAGAGTGTTTCTTTTTTTGATTATAGTATAAATGATTTTTCTAGTCATAATGATTTTTCTTATTTCTTGTCTTTTGTCCCTTTTTTATTTCCTATGTCTGTGCTTCATGACAGGATTTTGCCACCTTCTTTTGATGGTATATTTCATTCACTCTATGTGGAATACTATTTTGTTCACTATTTTATTTCATCTTGATATTTCTTTCATTTTTCATATACATAGAGACTACACATGTTGATAAAAAAATGAGCTATTTGATTTAGGTTTACTTTTTATTATTGTAAATGGTTAATATTTATGATGGTACTCCTTGGTGTATTCCATATAAAAATAATAAATGTAGTAACGATGGTGCGGTGCATTATTGATATAGGCTCGATGACTCTTCTCAATGTGCCAAAATGTCAATGTGGTGGTGGGCAGTGTGTGTTGAAGACTTCACAGACACAGAACAACCATGGATGACAATTTTGGTGCTGCCCAAATAGAAAAAAGGTTGCTAATGTGTATATATTTAATGTTTCTAATGTAAATACTATTCATTGTATTATAAGAACTAATGTAGACTGGGCATCATAGGGAAATAATGGCTACGGATACTTTAGTTGGGTTGATGACAACTCATCTACATCTATCCGCTCATCTCCACTTATCTGCGATGAAGGATTTGAGTGCAAAACGTGTTAGGCTAGGGAAAATGCTAAAATTATATTTTTACGATGCCTTCTCCATATTATAATCACATATCTTTGTTGCGACCATATGTGGAGATGAGCTCAGGAATTAGTCAGTTTATTATTTTCATATTGTAACTAATATTTTAATATGGATAGGCGTAACTTCTCTTTGCCTCAAGTGCGCTTATATATGGTTTACATCTTTTTTTACAATAATTCTTCATGTTTATGGCTCAGGTGAGCCCCAATCTGCTATCAATCACATGATTTAACGTATAGCATTTTCTTGGTTATTCCATTTGTTCCTTGATACATCAATTTGACCACACCCACTCCACTTCATGTGGATGTCTTTGAAATAAACTCCTAACTCTAATAAACCGACTGTAACTACTAACTAACCTTATAAAACAACAATAGCTAAGAACGATTGCTTGCCAACATTTATTGAATACAAGGTCCTTGAGAGATCAATCAATTGGGATGAGTGGATGAGGATGATGAGATGGGGGAAGTGGAGTTGAATCCTGATGAAAAGGAAGCTTGATCTAGCTGCAATTAGGAAGAAGAAGAAGATGCTTATCGTCGAAATCAAATTGAAGAAGAGTACTTCAGAGAGAAGGCCTACCGTACCAAGGAATTTTGACAGGAACAAGGAATATGGCTTAAACAGAATGAGAAGACATCTTTCTAGCCCAGGCTTGGATCCTTAGACAATTAGCTTGATAATAAATGAAGTAGATGAGAGATGAGAAATTAGCTTCCCAAGAAAAATCTCGTAAATGAACTGTGTGTACCCCAATTCCTGTGTCTTCTGTGCGTACCTAAATGACATATTTGAAACAACAAGGGTAAATTTATCCTTACCCTTGTTGTTTCAAATATATCATTTGGGTACACACAAAGGGCACATGAATTGGGGTACACATAGTTCATTTATGGGATTTTTCTTGGGAAGCTAATTTCTCATCTGTCATCTACATTATTATGAAGTTAATTGCCGAAGGATCCAGGCCTAGGCTAGAAAGATGTCTTCCCAAACACATAAAAAACATGCACATAAACACGACAGCTGAGAAACATAAATGTAGATTTCACAATAGCTGACAAACATAATTGTAGGCATCATGGTGACAATTTTTTGGAGACAACGTAATTGAGTTGTATACCTAGATGATGGAGAGCAACTTCTGCTCCTCCGATTCCAAGTTGACACTGCGAGATCCAAAGACCATAGATAAGGAATAAATTTAGAGAGCAGAGGAGGGCCATAACAACCAAAATAATATAGGATGAACCTCAAGTTAAATGAGGCAACTACAAACATTTTAATACATTTTTATTATTAAATAATGAAATTTGCATATACTAGTGTTCTAAGCCCCCTCTATGCAAATTTCATTATTTAATAATAAAATTCTATTAAAATGTTTGCTGTTGCCTCATTTAACTTGAGGTTTGTCTTGTATTATTTTTTTCATTATGGCCCTCCTCCACTCTCTAAATTTATTCCTTATCAATGGTCTTGGGATCCCGCAATGTCAACTTGGAATCGGAGGAGCATAAGTTGCTCTTCATCGTCTGGGTATACCACTCAATTACGTTGTCTCCAAAAAAATGTGACCATGATGCCTACAATTATGTTACTCAGATGTTGTGTCCTAGGACCCCTTATGACCCTTTATGACCATTTACAACATCTAAGAATACATCTTAGATGTCTTAAAATGTCGTAAAGGGTCATAAGAGGGGCCAGATGAGCTTCCACCTTCATGTGGTTGGCCCTGTTAAGTAGAGAATGTTAATTAAACTATTCTCGAAACAAAGAGAAGCTCAATAATTTAAGGTCTTAGTCCACGGAAAAATTAAATTAGACTTACTAAGCCTCTTATTGTAGTTTGTAATAAGATTGATTTGCAACCACTAGAGACTACTCTACAAGCTTGAAGAAGTGGTATATTTTGGCAAATGAAGAGTGGAAAGAAGATGATATTTTTTAGATCATGGATGGACACAATGTTGCAGACTTTATTGATCCAGATATCTTGCAGAGGCTTGAAGAACTGGAGAGGGAAGAAGGGCTTAGGATGGTAGCTAAGGGTGATGAGGATGATGAGATGGAGGAAGTGGAGTTGAATCCTGATGAAAAGGAAGCTCTGGCTGTAATTAGTAAGAAGAAGAAGATGCTTATTGTCGAACACAGATTGAAGAAGAGTACTGTAGAGAGTTGAGAAACATTAATGTAGATTTCACAATAGCTGACAAACATAATTGTAGGCATCATGGTCACATTTTTTTGGAGAAACCATAATTGAGTTGTATACCCAGACAAAGTGCAACTTCTGCACCTTCGATTCCAAGTTAATACTATGGGATGGAGAACAACTTGGAACCAGAGGTGCAAAAGTTTCTTTCCATCGTCTGGGTATACCACTCAATTACGTTGTCTCCAAAAAAATGTGACCATGATGCCTACAATTATGTTTCTCATATGTTGTGTTCCAGGACCCCTTATGACCCTTTACGACCATTTACAATCCCTAATAATACATCTTAGAGGTCTTAAAATGTCGTAAAGGGTCTTAAGAGGCTCCTAGGAGGGGCCAGATGAGCTTCCACCTTCACATGGTTGGCCCTGTTAAGTAGAGAATGTTAAACTATTCTTGAAACAAAGAGAAGCTCAATAATTTAAGGTCTTAGTACAAGCACTAGAATTGAGTTTTTTGGCATGGGCTGGGAAATTTTTGTATATCAACATGTGATAGAGTTTGGGCAAAAAACTCTATCGCATGTTGATATACAAAAATTTCCCAGCCGTGTCGAAAAAATCAATTCTAGTGCTTATACTACATGACTGGTGCCAAAATAGGGCAACAAAATGAGTGTGGACACCTGAAGATAAATATCAGATAGGGGAAAAGCACCTGCAACAACAGAGGCAATAGTTGTAGATACAGATGAGGATATCCCAAATCCCTAATATAATAAATACGGTGAAGAAAAAGAGTAATGCAGAAATTATTACTATTTGGAAGATGCAAATCCAACTGAGGAGATGTTGAAGAGGACATATGAATTGATGGCACGAGCATGTCATTTTGAAGTAAGTAGTAATGAATCTTTAGTTATAACAAAATTTCAATAAAAGTTTATATTTTATACTCTTTTATGTCGTGAACTAAAATATGTATTTGTTCTTGTTACAGGATTTTTCACTTGCTCAATTACCTGGTCATGGACATCACAGTGAGGCTGGTAGTAGCATCATGCAAAATAGTAATAATTTCTGCATTGACTCTTTTTAGTTTTTTCTTCATCATATTTATTATATTAGGGATTTCTGGGATATCATCATCTGTATCTACAACTATTGCCTCTGTTGTTGCAGGTGCTTTTCCCTATCCTAAACATCAAATTGTGACAAAAATATCAGTAAAACTATCATAATAACTCCATGAACGTTGTTTTAAGTAATTATGTATGAATGTTGTTTATTAATATTGAATTATATGTCATGTTAATGAATATTGTTATGTGTTAATGGGGAATTTAGATTGATGTTAGGGGGAGGGGGGGTGAGGCCATATGAGCTTCCACCTTCACGTGGTTGGCCTTGTTAAGTAGAGAATATTAAAGTATTCTCGAAACCAAGTGAAGCTCAAACTAACATATCTTCATTATTTAATCAATTTCATTCATTCTAGGTCTTTTCTCATAAGTGCATTTTGAATGTGTCATTGTCAGAAAACTATCAAATAAAAAACTAGAAGGGCCAATAGTCAACTTCTCATTGTCATTGTTTGGCATGATTCGGCTTCATTTTGTGTAAGTATTCTCATATTGAATGCGTCAACCTCTCTTGGCCTAATGTGGATTATTTTATTGGTTTGTGTTTTTGAGTAGGTGAAGTGTTAAATCAGTTCCTATCTTCTATTCTTAATTCGTTCAAACTGCAAGAGGGCCTGATAGATATACTCAACATAGAATTGATTGCTAGTTTGGGCAATTGAACACACTAAGTCTTTGGCTTGAGAGAAAGATTTGGGTAATGTTGTTTCTGGAGACCTGTGTAATTGTCCTCAGTGGCCTCTTTTTTTTAATGGGTTATTTTTATATATATGTAGTGTCCATGTTTTTTTTAATATAGATTCTTTTTGTGTATATGCTAGTGCTATGGAACCTAAATAAAAAATTATAAATGTAATAGATAATGTCTTCGATGAAGGAATTGATGTACCACATCTAAACCAAAATCCATGCTTAATGCCATTTTGTGCAAAATGAGTTTGTCTACTAGCATTTTTAGATTTTGTTACACCCTTCATGACTATAATGTTTAAATTAAGTATTGATGCAATTTTCTAAAGTAGCAAGTTTTGTTGTCATTGTTTTTGTTCTAGTGGTTCTGAGGAGATCAAGAATTATCAAGAAAAGATATTGAAGTGGAAAGGAAAAGTTTCTGAGAGGTTACAAATATTGAGTCATTGATTAGGTATACTTTTTTTAAAGTAATCGCTATAGAAATGGTTAAGTTTTCTTGAATTTTTAAAATAAGTCATAATTATTAAGTATCATATTCTTAGCTGCAAGTTTCAAGTCTTCATACCATAAATTTTAGAGTTCAACTCTTACATGGACAAAGTTGTAGGTTATATTGAACCATCTGTTATCTTCATGTATTAGTTTCTAGATTTGATTGTGTGAAGTTTTTTACCATCAACGTTTCGGATCATACTACATGATCCATCATCAGGATGTTAGAGAGCAAGAAGAAATAAATGGATCATGTAGTATGATGATGGATCATTTTATTTCTTCTTGTTCTCTAACATCCTAATGATGGATCATGTAGTATGATCTGAAATGTTGATGGTAAAAAACTTCACACAATCGAATCCAGAAACTGATACATGTATATAAATGGATTGTGTTAATCTATTACATTTCATCTGTTATCTGTTTTGACTCTTTAGTTGTCAAAAAGATTAAATTCACATCCTAGTTGTCATTGTGTTTGGGACATAAAGCTTTATTTAACTAAATTAATTCTTTTAATATTGAGATAAAAAATCTACAAATGAAACCTAGACTGGGGACTGCATATAAAACTATCATATGAAGAACTACTGAAATGGTGGTATCAAAGTTCCTTACAAGCAATCCACGTATCAAAATCTAGTTGTAGGATTGAAAAAAAAGACAAGATAAAAAAGTTCATAGGCCCATACAAGACACCCACCAAAATAAGGACCATCAATTTATAGAACCCTTGCAAGATATCCCAAGGAATGACAGGTAGTGAAAACCAGATAGATAGAAAAAAGAACATAACCATATGCTACCTCACATGTTTGAGGTAAGCCAAACTCGGTCCAATTCTCTTAACAATGGTACATATCCATCCAAGTGCAGCAACCTTCAAATATTTGCAGCGGTAAAGAGAATCCCCATATTTTATCAGCCTAACATAGTCTTTGGCCACTTTGGCAATGAGATTGTGAGCAATATTGATCTAGCCAAGGGCCAACTTTTAGTGATCTTTATCATATAAAACATTTAGCAGATCTCCATAAAATGGATGCACATCATCTTGGCAGGGGAAATCATCTTGGCAGATCTCCATAAAATGGATGCACACCATACCTATCAGTTTAACTAGACTTTCTTTGTTGTAGAATTGATTTAGTATAAAATATTTTCCAGCAGGATTTTTTTTAAAAAGAAAGGTTTTCGTAGCATTATCTACCACTTGAGCAAAAGTTTCCATAGCTGGAGCCAAATTGAATAGCATTGGCGCATTGGCTATTTGTCAGTGGAAGGTCCCTGCTAGAACAGACACATTTGTCACTTCATTAAAATGACAATTGTGTACTAAGTTTCCTAACTGTATAAGTTAGCGTCATCTTTGTTATCTATTGTAGCAAATACATCCAAAGCAGCAGCAGCAGCTGCTGCAGAAGCAGTAGCAGCATCAGTAGAAGTAGCAGCAACAACAAATACATCATTGACACTTTTCGGGCATATTTAATTGACTCCTCAAAATGAGCAACCTTTATTTCAGCTACCTCATCACTATCATCCTCATCCATTGCCTCAGGGTTCTCACTTATTTTTCTTTCACGTTCAATATCCTGTAAAAGTGCAGAGGAAAGAGAACATGACAAATTGAAATAATAAGATACAAGTTGAGGAAAATTGTATTAAAAAAGTAAAATTCTAACAAACCAGTTAAAAAAAAACCATTAAGAAATTCATAACCAAATCTAGTTTGTAAAAGCTGTCGCAATTGAAACTCACCTTCTCAATATTTTCTCTAATAGCATACTTGCAAGCCCACTGACAAATCTTTGTAATATTGGCTCTATTGAACCCTTGGGTATAACAGGCCAATGCCATTAGGTATAATGAAAATTGTTTTCTTGGTTGTCATACCATCCATCTCTGTCAACAACTGGTTAAGGACTCTGTCTGCAGCACTGCCAGCATCCCCAAAACTGCTTCCATGCCACAAACATGCAAACCAATTATGCATCACTAGTCAGAGCCTATCTCTCAAATAGTTCAAACAAAATGAAAAAACCCATAGTTTCACGTAGAGCAGAGCAAATGGATTGCTAGATCCTGCTGACAAATCTCTGTAATATCTCATCAATAAATATAATGGATGAAGCATTCTTCTCAGCCTCCTCAAAATCCTTCTGGAGATTGCTTTCATTTTTTCCAACCAAATTTGACATGATCTCAGGTCCATTGATACAGAAGAAGAAGGCACCGGTTTCATTTGCCACTGCCCTAGCAATTAAATTTTTCCCAGAACTAGGAGGCCCATAGAGCAGAATACCCTTTGGGGGCTTCACACCAATAGATTTGAAGAGTTGTGAGCATCTAAGAGGAAGCTCTACCAATTCATGGATCACCATTCAGAATTAGTTGAACTAGACTTTCTTTGTTGTAGAATTGATTTAGTATAGAATATTTTATAGCAGGATTTTTTTTTAAAAAGCAAGGTTTTCATAGCATTATCTACCACCTGAGCGAAAGTTTCCATAGCTAAATTTCCTTGCCATAGTTAATATTTCTCTAACAACTTACAAGTTATTAAGTCCTCGGCTAAAGGGATGATAAACTAAATAAAGTTTCAAACATATGAATAGATAAAACTCATACAAGCAAAACCCGGAGCCAAATTGAATAGCATTGGCTATTTGTCAGCGGAAGGTCCCTGCTAGAACATACACATTTGTCACTTCATTAAGATGAAAATTGTGTACTAAGTTTCCTAACTGTATAATTCATCAGACCATCTTTATTATCTATTGTAGCAAATACATCTGAAGCACCAGGAAATCAAAATTTAGAACCAAAGCCTCAAGATTGATGTAGTGTTTGTGTAAAGGCTTGATACTTCTGAATATCAGCATCACGGACACTTCTTCGGGCATATTTCATTGACTCCTCAAAATGAGCAGCCTTTATTTCAGCTACATCATCACTATCATCCTCATCCATTGCCTTGGGCTTCTCACTTCTTTTTCTTTCACGTTCAATATCCTGTAAAAGTGCAAAGGAAAGAGAACATGACAAATTGAAATAATAAGATACAAGTTGAGGAAAATTGAATCAAAAAAATGTAAAATTCTAACAAACCAGTTAAAAAAAAACCATTAAGAAATTCATAACCAAATCTAGTTTGCAAAAGCCACCACAATTGAAACTCACTTTCTCAATATTTTCTCTAATAGCATACTTGCAAGCCCGCTGACAAATCTTTGTAGTATTTCATCAATAAATATAATGGATGGGGCATTCTTCTCAGCCTCCTTAAAAGCCTTCCAGAGATTTCTTTCACTTTCTCCAGCCAACTTTGACATGATCTCAGGTCCATTGATACAAAAAAAGAAGGCACCGGTTTCATTTGCCACTGCCCTAGCAATTAAGGTTTTTCCAGAACCAGGAGGCCCATAGAGAAAAATACCCTTCGGGGGCTTCACACCAATAGATTTGAAGAGTTGTGGGCATCTAAGAGGAAGATCTTCCAATTCACGGATCACTAGTTAGAGCCTATCTCTCAAATAGTTCAAACAAAATGAAAAAACCCACAGTTTCACATAGAGCAAAGCAGATGGGTTGCTAGAGCCCAGAGTAGTCTGGAAAATAGAATGAGCAGGGACCTGCTGGCAACAAGCAGCAGAATGAGTGTGGAAACCTGAAGATAAATATCTAGACTAATCACTGATCAGGATGTTGTTGGTGATTACTTTGGATATTTATCTTCAAAGTTTTTTTTAAACATTCCATATTTCATCAAACTTTTGACTAACAGTGGTCGAAGTGCGGTGTCTTTGGTTTGACATCCTAGTCGAAGCCGTCAAATATTTCAACCAATAGTAGTCAAAATATGACCATCATGAGTTTGGCATCCTGGTCAGAGCTGCCAAATATTTTGACCAATATTGGTCTAACGTGTTACAAACTTTGGTCGAAATACGACTGTCGATAGTTTGGCATCTGGGTCAAAGCGCCTAAATATTTTGACCCGAATTGGTCAAATGTTTGACCAATATACCACCACTTTCTAATGTTATTTTAGACCAAGATTGGCCTCATTTTTTACCAAGATTGGCATCGAATATTCTACGATTAAAGAGACATGTCGATATTTTGACAACAAAAATAGCAACCAAACGGTTGGTCAAGTATTCGACCCATTTGGGTAGATTGTTTGACCAATACTCTGTCAAAAAATGATGCAAAATGTACTAGTGTGAACATAAAAGGAGTAAGATCAGTAAAGAAGAAATTAAGGAAGATGCATCCACACATAGCTTTGCTTGTAAAAGTGGAGTTAGAAAAATTGTTGAAAGTTTGGTTTATAAGATCCATTGATTATGCCCAATGGATTTCAAACATAGTCCCAGTTTCAAAAGCAGACAAGTCCATTAGAATTTACATGGATTTTAGGGATCTCAATCTTGCATGCCCTAAAGATGACTTTCCATTACCAAGCATAGATGCCATAGTAGATATGACAGCAGGACATTCAATTTTTCTCACTTATGGATGGGTTTAGTGGCTACAATCAAATAAAGATAGCACCCGAAGATCAGGACAAAATATCATTTACATGTGCATGGGGGACATTCTGTTGGAATGTTATGCCCTTTTGTCTAAAGACTGCCAGAGCGACCTATCAAAGAGCCATGCTAACAATATTTCATGACATGATGCATAAGTTCATGGAGGACTATGTAGATGATATACTTCCTAAATCTCATTCAAGAGAGGAACATCTACCCATATTAGAGAAATTTTTTGAAAGATTGGAACAATTCAAAGTAAGGCTAAATCTGAAGAAGTGTGCATTTGGTGTTCAATTAGGAAAGCTACTAGGGTACATTGTTTCATCAAAAAGAATAGAGATAGACCCCGCTAAAGTCAAAGCCATCATGGAAATGGAAGCACCTAGAAACATAAGATAGATGAGATCTCTTCAAGGTAGGATCCAATCCATATGAAGGTTCATCTCTCAATTAGCAAAAAAGTGCCATAATTTTACTCAACTCCTTCATAAGGACATAGGTTTCAAATGGGATGAGAAATGTGAAGAAGCCTTGTTAGTCCAAGTTTAGCACTTGTCCTTTTATTTTGTTTTCTAAGCTGCCCTTGTATGATTTTGTTACCTTCATTCCCTTAATCTTTCTAGTCCAGCTATTTATCAAAACCGTTAGTCCCTTGGGTCTTACCATGTTTTAAAAGATGTCATAATACTTGCTAACAAATTGTTTGAACAGTCTTGAATACTCTTGAACACCCTTGAATAGGTTTGAACTTAGTTTAAATCAGTTCAAGGTAGTTCAAGTTAGTTCATCATTTTAAGAAATTTGGCAGGTACATTGAGATGACGGTGATGATTCATATGTTTATGAGTCACGAAAAATGTTGGAGTATTGGTTATGGAATTAAAGCATGTCAGCACAGGAGAATTGTTAAAATGATGATCCAATGACATGCCTAATTTTAGGAAATGTAAAAATGAAGGGAAGCAACCTTATGTTAGTGTAAATTGATGTAGAGGTTGCCACTATTGTTTGTAAAATGCATGCCTCCAGTCACTTTAGTGAAGTCTTCAATGTGTAGATCAGAGAAGTTAAAACATGGATATGTGATGGATAGATGGAAACTTACATCATCTTCAGCTTGAGGGAAGCATAGGTATCAACATAGAGATCATAATTATCTTTTAGATCTCTATTTTAGTAACATCAGTTCATATTGGCAGTCATTGTGATTGTGCAGAAGAAAATTTAATGAAGATTTTGCAGACATGAATTTGCAGGAGATAAATAAACAGTCATATTGCGGGGGGTGTGTGCACCCTAAAATGGTCAACTAGACTTTGGGCCCCCATTCAGCAATTTATCAAATTCCTGAATCAATATTTTCAAAAATCAGCATTTTTCAATTATATCAATTTCCTTGATCAAATATTATTTTATCATTTTTGATTATTTGCCTTGGGCTAACCATTTTATCCTAAAGTCTTTGTTTATTCAAAAGGAATGTTTCCTCCCCTTTTATTAAATAAAAAGCCCCCACCTTTTCCTCTTATCCTAAGTTGCACAAATAAAGCATTATTCTTATTTTATTAAAAGGGAAAAAGTACTTTTTGTCTCATATGAACACAAAAGTCAACTCTTATTTTCCTATTGGAGGATACTTGTGCACATGGATTTCTCCTCTTTCAAGCTCCACCATTGATTAAGACTTTTGCCTCTTAATCTTCATGGTCCATTTCTCCTCATTTCCTATAAAAGAAGAGCTCTCTTCTTCATTCTAGATCATATCATTCACTTTTATGCTAACTTTATGCTGTAGGTTTTCTAGGTCATTTGGAGCTCTTTGAAGACTTTCTTGCATCCAAGCTTTGAAGACATTGTTGTTTCATCTCATTTAGCTTGCTTTCATAGTTGCATAATCATGGCATTCTTAGTATAGACTTTCTTTATGCAATAGATTAATCTCACATAGTTTAAATAGGAAGGATTTGTAACACTTGTTCTTTCCTTTCATAGATTAGTTGCATTGTTCTTTCAATTTCTATAGACTAGCTTAAATTCTCATTCTTAGATTAGTTTGCATTGCATTTTATTCTTGGAGATATTGGCATTCTTGTCCTTGTCTTCACTTGAATCTTTCATTGTGTGGTTGACTAGCAAGGTCATTAAGTTTATTAGCTCTAGCTGAGAGCAATTTTAGAATCTTGCAACTCCATACATAGAGAGCTATGGATCGATTTTTGAGACCTAATTCTTGAGTGTTCTTGATTGTAAAGATTCATAGAAGTGCACTACTTTTGTGTGTACATTTTTGGCGCCCACCGTGGGATTAATTTTGTAAGTATTTTTACATTTCCTTTCATAGATTAATATTGCACAAGCATTTCTTTCATAGATTAATTTGCATTGTTATCATATAGAATATATCTCATTTCTATTTGCATGCATCTTTGAATCTCTCATTTTATGGTGTACTTGCATGGGCACAAACATAGGTCAAATCTAAGGGCCTCCATTACAAACCCTTGTACTCCATGAATAGAGAGCTATGGATCAATTTTTGAGACCTCATTTTTTAGAGATCTTGGATGTAATGATTCGTAGAAGTCTGACAACATTTTAGTACACATTTCTGGCGCCCACCGTGGGGCAGAACATTAGCGTTTTGTCCTTTATTTTTTGCATTTTCATCAATTTTCAGCTTTATTTTTGGTCTCTGGTTTTCTATCTCAGAGTGTCGTGTGACACTTTTCACCAGTGTCATGCGATAGTTTCCTATATAGCAGTGCAACACTTTACCAGTTAAAAGTGTCGCCCTGTTTGACAGAAAGTGTCGCTCTGTTTTATACATTCTATCGCCTGCAGGTAAGGAGAACTGTTGCCTCGAGACAAACTGTCACCCCCGTATGTAGAGAAGTGTCGCATGACATTTTTGGTGACTATACTGTCGCCTGTACTCGACAGTGAGTTTTTTAAGACCTTTTTGGCCGACTTTAGATTAATCCATTTACTAGTTTGATTTACTGTAGTTAGATAGATTTCATTTGTAGATTTTATTTGGATTTTGGATCTAAAAAGAACCTCTCATATGTTTGTCTTGAATGTTTACTTGCTTTCATAGGCACATCTCTTTTATGCTCTTAATGGTGAATGAAAGAACATAGATTTGTTTTTACAAGTTTGTGTAAGTGAATGCTTCTTGGTTTCCAATATCAAATATCTCATTGAGTGATTAGGGGCATGGATTCATTCCTTGTTTACATAGGGAGTTAATTGCACCACTTTGTGGACTCACTCTATATTTTTTTGGAAAGTTAAATATTCCATTGATTCAACCCTTTTTCATTTGTGAGTAGTATTCATAAGCAACTTTAGAATACTTTTGATTGATCTTGTTAGCTAAAATTGGGTTGTTGGACTCACTTATTTCTAATTGCCCCTCATTTCTACCCTTTGGATGCAAGGTCAACATTCATACATCGGGGAGGGGTCTACTTGAAAAGAGTGTTAAGTGTTCCACAAAGTTTCCCCCTTTTTATGCTTTCTTGATCTCATTAGTTTTCTAAGGTGTGGACTCACCTTGAGTTTGTGTGAGGAGTTAAATGTTCCACTTTTTTGGACTCACTTCACACTCACTTGAAGAGTACTTTTGATTGATCTTGTTGGCTACATTGGGTTGTTGGACTCACTTATTTCTAATCACCCCTCATTTCTGCCCTTTGGATGCAAGGTCAACATTCATACATAGGGGAGAGGTCTACTTGAAAAGAGCATTAATTGTTCCACAAAGTTCTCCCTTTTATGCTTTCTTGATCTCATTAGTTTTCTAAGGTGTTGACTTTCTTTGAGTTTGTGTGAAGAGTTAAATGTTCCACTTTTTGGACTCACTTCACATTTATTTGAAGAGTTAAGTGTTCCACCTTTAGTGCTTTAAATACTTTTGACAGTGGATTGCTTAGAGCTAATTGGATTTTAGATTGTTCTAACCTTGTTGGCCTAACAAGTTGTGGTTGTAGGTGCATTTGCTTGAAATATTTTGCTAAAAGAAAGCATGTCAAAGCTTTAAATGCACAAGGGCTACTAATGGTTTTTGTAGGGCTGCCCAAAGCATAAAAACCCAAATCAAGTGCTTGTTTAATTGCTTTCCTTATTGAGTGTGGCATATACTAGTTGTTTCATTTCATAGACACTTAATATCTTGTTGTAGGAATTCTTGGATGGTAGGAGAAGTATGCTCTTCACCCTTGTGGTGAACCAGAAAATCTTGACCCATCTTTGGATTTTGAAAGCAAGAGGGTAATTGAACCTTTGCTTGGTGTGTTTGGGAGAAAGCTTTGAGATAAGGGGAGTATGCTCTTCACCCTTGTGGTGAGACAAAATCCTTGAATCTCATAAGTTGATCCATTTTTGTTTAGATTGTTAGAATCCTTTAGTGGGCCTGCTCTTGAGAAATCAAGAAGAATGACCCAAGTGGGGACAAGCTTATTGCCAACTATTTTGACCCACTATAAACTCAAGGCTATCGAGGACACAAAACCTTGGTAGATGTAGTGCTTGTCTTTGCTTGATGTGAGTACTTGTGGGATTGTGACCATAAGGAAAGTATTGAGCAAGAATGCTTAAGGTACTCTTGAGGCGGCAAGGTCCCAGTCCTTTATGAGGAGCAAGAGGGGTACTACGAACGGAAGCCCTTACTAAGAACCATAGATAGAGGCCACCCTATTTTTCCGCTTAGCTTCTTGGTGCAAGGATTGATCCAAGTGGAATAACCCAGATCACCCCAAGATACTCACCATATGTGTTCCTTTGGTTGTGTCTTTGACACTTCCATGACAAAGCCAACATCTATTGTAGGTAACCACTTTGTGTGAGGCGAGGGGACATCAAGTTGTGGGCAAGGTTGATAAGTAATGAGCCTTGACTTTCTAGGATAGATATTGCTTGAAGTGTCTTTGATTGCGTAATACCAGTGTTAACATTCTTGAAAATTCAAGCAATCAGTCATATTCATAGGGTGTTTTTCTATTTTGATATCACAAGTGTTTGTCTTGGCAAGGTTTCTTTTGCCCTTGTTTCAAGTGCTTGAAGATATGTTTGATTCCATACTGTTTGCAAACCTATCAATTTACTATTATCATTGTGATTGGAATTGAAAAATCAACCCTCAAACTGAAAATATTGAACAAACAGGCCTTAAAACTGAGATTTTGACATTCACTGGTCAAAGAGTCATATGACACTGAAACACTATCACACCCTATTCTGAGAATTGTCGTGCGACAGTTCGTCCCTGCACAATTGTCACCTCGCTTGCCTGGAAAGTGGCACACTGTTAGCCTAGAAAGTGTCACCCTGTATTGCATGAATTGTTGCCTGGTCTTAAAGTGTCACCTGGCTAGCCTGGAAAGTGTCACCTAAGAATTTTCTGCTGTATACCTGGTTTCAGTCATTTCGCAGTTGCTTTTAGTTGGCTAGGTCTTTAGGAAGGTAGCTTATCTTGCTGCTGGAAGCCTATCTTTACTCTGAATTTCTATTTTTTTAGTCCTCTAGGGGAAGTGTCATTCGATTTACAAAGTCACCTTGGGAAGAATTGTCAAGTTAGAAGATTACTCCTATTGAGCAAGTGCCCCTGTAGAGTTGTAAAGTAACATTCTTGGAGAATTCTAGTATTCTTTTTGTCCAAATCATTTACACTCAAATTCAATTTCAATTATACAATTTGGGCTAAGTCCATCCTCTTGATTCAAACATGCAAGGATATTGATCCTTTGATTTTAGCACCTCTTTGACAGTGTTGGTAACGCCATTTGCAATTTCTATCTTTCCATCTCTTTTGTGACATTAGAGAACTTTAATTATCTTAGTTTGGTGTTGACACTTTGAGAGGTCACCTTATCATCAAGAATCATTTTCTTTCATGTCAGTTACAAAAAGGTACCAAGTGAATCAAGGAAAATGACTCCCGGTTGTCTTTAATCAGTTACCCTTAGTTAAGACTCATCAACAATGAAAGGGAAAAGAGCCCATTTTTTATCAATCCCCTAAAAGTGAGTTTGAGGTTTATTTTGACCCAAAGAGTAATCCTAACAAATTGAGTTCCTCTTTAGCACCTTTTTCATCAAATATGGACATGAATTACACCTTCACTAGACAACAAAGAGAAGCAATGAATCAAACTCTTAATGACATGTTCCAACAACATAGGGGTGACGCGATGTCTACTAGGTCTTCTTCTGATAGTCCACCTGGATCACCTCCTATCAACACAAGGTATCTAGATGCTCACCAACGAGCTAAAAGACATCATAGGCAAGCTCACTCAAATGCACGGTCACAACATGAAGACCAAAACAATGAGTCTAGTGATGCTCATATCAATGCACCTGATGTATCCAAACATTCAAGACAACCTTCTCCACTTAGAGACACCTCATGATACACAAGTGAGAGGTTGAAGCGCATTGAGAGGGAGAAACAAGCTTTCTTAGATGAACAAGCTGCTAAGAAAGAAAGGTTCAAACAATTGGAGGATGAGGAAGGAGCTTTGCTAGACATAAGGAGAAGAGCCGCACAAGAAGAACAAGATAGGCTCCTAGCGTAATAACTCCATAATCAATTCAACAATAGGGGTACCAACAGTGGAACCAACTCTCCACCATCTACTCCCTCACCAATTCCAAGAACAAGGTCAAGGACTCCATCAAGATCACCTAGTCCTAGAGGAAGAAGGACTTCTTAGTATAACCATCATAAGAGACAATCACCTCCTAGATATTCAAGACAACCCTCCCAATGAGCTCATCATGGCTCTCAACATGGAGGAAGTAATGCCAACTTTGACACTATTGATTTTATGACAATGCAACAAGAACCATCCTTCCAACAATATGTGGAGAAGTATGTGGAGCAAAATAAGGATCAGTTCTTAGAAAGTCTAATCAATAAGGGTGCAAAAGTCCCATACAACTTTGATGTGGACCAAAGGATTAAGAAGAAAAACCCTTCAATTGATGAGGTGATTAAGCAAATGCAAAAGACTATGGAAAAAATGATGGCTCCTAAGAGTTCGTTCAACTTGGATTCCATATGTCCTAATCCCATTGACAAAAGTGTGGTTATGGTAGATTTTCCTAGAAAAGTTGAAATCCCCACATATGACAAATATGATGGTAGTGGTGACCCCCATGACCATGTACGATAGTTTTATATCATGATCTTTTAATTTCATCATGAGGACTCCTACCTTATGAGGTTATTCCCGAGGAGCCTTAAAGGCCAAGCTATGGAGTGGTTCACTAACCTTACCCCTCCTATTAAAACATTCAAAGAACTCGTTCAAAGATTCGTGCAACATTTTGCATATAATTTATCAAGGTCAATCACCATGCTTGATTTGTGTAAATTAAAATAGAATCAAGGGGAACCCTTTGTGACATTTTTACAAAGGTGGAGATGCTTATGCTCCAAGTATTCTAGGACCATCCCTGAGGAAGAAAGGATTGATATAATTGTGAGCAATCTAGTGCCAAAATTAAGATATGAAGTTAGAAAAATGGTCTTTAATTCTTTTGACACTATGGTAGAAACTGCATGTCACATCGAGGATGTTTTAAAAGAACAAGGTATTTTGGCCAAACAAAGTAACAACAACAATGGCCAAAACAATAACAATAATAATAAGGATAAAAAGAACTCATATTGGAACAAAAATAAGCACGTAGTCAATGACAGAGTTGTTGACTCTCCACAACCTAAGGAACAAGGAGTTCTTAATCTATCTAATGCAGTTCAAGCTATGAAGCTGCAAAAATCCTTAGATCAACAAGATCACAAGCCCAAGTATCAAGATAAACCTAAGTCAGGAAAGAGGCAATTCACTAAACTTGGGGACTCTTATGCAGACATTTTTAAGACCTTTATCGCTCATAATTTGGTACAATCTCATGATCCTTCAAAGTTTCGCATACCAGATCCTAAACCTTATTGGTGGAATGAGAAAGCTTACTGTGTATACCACTATGGGATTGGACATGACATTGAAGGTTGTTTTAAATGCAAACATCTTGTTCAAGACCTTATTGAGAATGGGAAATTACAAGTTGATGGATTGACCACAAATGCAAACCACAAGGCCTTTAAGGAGCCCTTGCCTAAGTATGAGAAGGGGGAGACTTCAACAAACAAGAATGGCAAGGCCATAATCAATTATACCTATACAACTATAGAAAATGTCATTAATATGCTTGAGGTTGTGGACAATGATGTCAACATGATGAGAGGGAATGATCCCTATGACTATGATGTAAGCTCTCCTCCAATATTTGATGAAGGACCCATTGTTGTGCTTAGAGGTCCTCAATCTCGAAGGTCATCTCAACCTCTCAATATTGTTACTAGGAATCAGTCCCAAGGACCTATTATCATTAGGGGTCCTAATTATAGCAAATCCAAGCAACCAGTGTCCAAAAATGTTCCTTCCAAGTCTACAGTGGGTCCTGATATGAGTTACAATCTTGTTGATTAGTTACAGTGAACGCCAGCACATATTTCCATTTTTGAGCTCTTAGAATTGTCTCCTAGACACAAGCGTGTCCTTGAGGATGCTTTGCGTGCAACAAATGTCCCTAATAATATAGATGTCAACCAATTCCAGAACATGGTCAACCACCTTGCTAGCCCACATTACCTTACATTTTTTGAAGAAGATGATAAAGCCTTGAGCCATCCTCACAATCTTGCCCTTCACATTGAGGTCATGATCCATAAAACCCATGTTAGGCATGTGTTGATAGATGGGGGTGTTGGGCTCAATATTTGTTCTTTAAGTCTTCTGAAAAACCTGGGTTACTCAAAGAATGCCATTGATACCAGGAAGAAAATTACTATCAAAGCCTATGATGAGGCTGAGAGGAGTTCTAAGGGGTTAGCTATTCTTCCAGTCAGAATTGGTCTTGTTGAAAAGGACATTTTGTTTCAAATCATTGATGTTGGTCCTCTAGCATACAACATCCTACTAGGTAGACCATGGATTCATGACATGCAAGCAGTACTGTCTACCTATCACCAATGTGTCAAGTTTCCATACAATGGTGTAGAAATCTACATACCAGGTGATAGTACCTTATCTGTTAATGCCATTTCAGTAGGGGCCCATGTTCCCTTAAATAGAGAAGCAGACAATTTTGGGGCAGCTCTTGAACAATGTAAGGATAAATTCAAGTCCATAGACCTTGGTATGGGAGGATATCAAATTGACTCCTTTACAAAATTGCCAATTTCACCTAGGTCCTATGGTAAATTGTCACAAGAGATGCATCCCTCATCTTTAGCCATGACTCTATTTGATACTTTTGTAGAGTCTTTAGTACCTATTCAGGGTGAGAAAGAAGAGGTGGTTGTTAGAGATTGGATATACAGAGAAGAAAAGTACCTACATAATGAAAAAATTTCTCCATCTCCTAAGAATTATGGGAGAGGATACACGTTGGTCACCAACATGGGCTACCCAAGTCATGGCCCTCTCAGTCACAGGTTAGATGCCAAGGCTGAACCACTCAACCATGCTCTTTTTGGTTGTAGGACTAAGTCAACGGTTGGCTTGGGGTTTGATAATGGAAAGAACAAAAGTGTTCCTATCCTAGCTGTGATGGATAGTGACAATGACTCAGATTATACACCTAATTTTCAAAACCAGCAAGACATGACTAATGATTGGGTGCCTTCCACCACTCTCCTTTGGGGGGATTCAGATGATTTAGCAGCTGAAAATACAGACACCAGAGAAGGTGATACCCTTCACAATCCCCAAGATTCTACATCAAGGCATCCCAAGCCTTCTCAGTGTAAACATCCCACCAGAGATTCAGAAACAGATTCACATGAGCTCGAGTGGGACTCTCTCTCAGATGAAACAATTGATTTAGACATGGATGTTGTTCATACATATAGTACTCAACCCGATGCGACCAATGAACCTAGTGTAGGACTAGAGGATTGGACTCCTCGAATTGCCTTAGTGGATGACGCTTCATTTGGTAAGATGAGCCCTAATTCAAGTATCTTAGAGGGAGACTTGAAAAATCCTAACTATGCGATCACCGAAGATAATACCTTTCGTATCAATAATGTTGAACCAATCATTGACCTACACCTTGTCAACCATCATTTGATTGATTGGTCACAACCTTGTCAAGAGCCTTGACTTCTCACTTTTCACAATGACTATGAAATAGTCTACTACCTGAATGCTCTTGAACCCATAGTCTCTTCCACCAATGAACCTACAACAAGTATGACAGAGCCGGATATTAAGTACCTCAGTCACAAAATAAAAGAAAAGAAAAAAAAGAGAAATGGTTATGATGGCGAAAACCACTATGTGGCGGTGTCAGAACCCAAAAAAGTAAAAAGAAAGGATGTATTCGAAGGTGAAAACCTCCTTGAGGCACCTAAGGATGGGGTACTTAGTAACCTGCCGAGTTATTTCCAAGACAGGTCATTAGTTCTTATTGAGCCTACACAACTAGCAAATTTGAATACGGAAGAGGCTCCACAAGTGGTACATCTAGCTTAGTCTCTGTCAGTGCAAGAAAAAGAGGCATACACAAAGTTCTTACAATAGAAGAAAATCAATTTTTCTTGGACATATTTAAACATGCCAAGGCTTGACACTAATCTTATTATGCATCACTTATCTATAGCTCTAGGAATTAAACCAGTAAAATAGAAGTTGAGGAAAATGCATCCTCACATAGCTCTCCTTGTTAAGGCTGAATTAGAAAAGCTCTTAGGAGCAGGATTTATTAGAGCTATCGACTATACCGAGTGGATCTCAAATATTGTTCCAGTTTCAAAGCATGATGGGTCCATTCATGTATGCACAAACTTTAGAGATCTTAACAAAGCTTGCCCAAAGGAGGACTTTCCACTCCCTAACATAGACATCATAGTGGATATGACTGTGGGCTACGAGATATACTCTTTAATGGATGGTTTTTCTAGTTATAACCAAATAAAAATAGCTCCTGAGGATCAAGAAAAGATAGCATTCACATGTGCACGGGGAACCTATTGTTGGAACGTCATGCCATTTGGATTAAAAAATGTAGGAGCCACATACCAAAGAGCCATGACCACAATATTTCATGATATGATGCATAAAAACATGGAGGATTATGTGGATGACACCTTGGCCAAGTCTAAGCAAAGGGGTACACACATACAAGATTTGGAAGTAATTCTAGATCAAATGGAGTAGTTTCAGTTAAGATTGAATCCAAAAAAGTGTGCATTTTGGGTTACCTCAAGTAAACTTCTAGGATTTATAATTTTAGCCAAAGGAATAGAGGTGGATCCCGAAGAGGTTCAAGCCATATTAGATATGCTACCTCCTAAG
Organism: Chamaecyparis obtusa; assembly: GCA_027943335.1. Taxonomy (NCBI): domain Eukaryota; kingdom Viridiplantae; phylum Streptophyta; class Pinopsida; order Cupressales; family Cupressaceae; genus Chamaecyparis; species Chamaecyparis obtusa. The sequence goes on along the minus strand of BSBK01003233.1, from coordinate 707,453 downwards.
AACATTAGTCAGATGAGAAGTCTTCAAGGATGACTCCAATCCATACAGAGGTTTATTTCACAGCTTGCAGATAGAGCACAACCATTCAACAAGACATTGCATAAGGGAGCCACATGTGCTTGGAATGAGGATTTCCAAAAGAGCCTAGATCAAATAAAACAATACTTGGCTAATCCTCCAATTTTGATGCCTCCTATCCCAGGAAAACCATTGATTTTTTACATCTCAATGATAGAATCTTCCTTGGGGGCATTGTTGGCTCAACTTGATGATACTAGGAAGGAAAGAGCCATCTACTACATTAGCCGTACTCTAGTATCTTATGAGATAAATTATAATAGTATTGAAAAGTCTTGTCTTGCGGTAGTGTTTGCTTCCCAAAAGTTGCGACACTACATGCTTGCCCATACTATACATCTTGTTACAAAAATTGATCCTCTTAAGTATTTGCTTAGTAAGGCTGCCCTCATGGGTAGACTCGCTAAGTGGATGATGGTTTTGTCAAAATTTGATATAGAGTACATTAAGCGTAAGGCTATAAAGGGGCAAGCTATTGCAGATCAACTTGCTAATTTCCCAGTCAAGGATAACATGCCTATTCAAGTGGAATTCCCAAATGAGCATATCATGTACATGACCACGTGTACTTGGAAAATGTTCTTTGATGGCTCAAATATGCAAAATGGATTAGGAGCTGGAGTGTTGTTTGTTTCCCCTCATGGGTGTACTATTCCCAAGTCCTATAAATTATTGTTCCCATGCACAAACAACATTGTTGAATATGAGGCCTTAACTAATGGATTGAAAATGGCCATAGAATGGGGAATTACAAAGCTACATGTCTTTGGGGATTCACAATTGATTATCAACCAAGTGAATGGAGAGTACCAAACTAAGGATGATAAGCTGATACCTTACAAAAAGATGGTTGATTCATTGCGATGCTATTTGACATTTGTAACATTTCAACAGATCCCTAGAATAGAAAATGAGGCTGCAGATGCTATGGCTACATTAGCTTCACTCCTTTAGTTGGAACAACACAAATCAAGATTTGAATTCTTGGTGGAAGAGCTACACCATCCCATCTTTGACTCCTCTAAAAGCCATGTCATTTGTACCTTGGTCACTCATGAGTCTTCTTGTTATGGTGTTATTTATTCATACCTTCGTGATGACATCATTCCCAAATCATTTAACTGGTCTAAATGAAGAAACCTTGTCCGTAATGCCTCTTGCCATACCCTTATCTCTAGTGATTTGTATGGGAGGGGTTTAGATGGGACACTTCTTAGGTGCTTGGAAAAGGATGAGTCTGACTGAGCATTAGTTGACATCCACGAGGGCATTTGTGGAGGACATTCCAATGGTCTTTCCATGGCCCGAAGGTTTCTTAGGGTGGGGTACTATTGGCCCACAATGCAGATGGATGCTATAGCTTTTGCCAAGTCTTGTGAAAAATGTCAGAAACATGGAAACTTGATTCATGCTCTAGGTAGGGAGCTTATTCCTTCTATTTCTCACTGGCCATTTCAGCACTGGCCCTTTGACCTTGTTGGGCAGATTCATCCCAACTCATCAGGTGGACATAAATTCATAATTACTACTACTAACTACTTTACCAAATGGGTAGAAGCCATTCCACTCTCTATTGCTTCAGGAAAGACAATTTCTTTGTTCATATTGAATCACATCATTTGTTTGTTTGGGATACCTTCTGAGATAATCACTGACAATGGAGGGTCAGTTCAAAAACAAGGACCTTACACACCTCTGCAAGAAATTCAAGATAAAGCAACATTGGTCCTCCATTTACTTCCCATAAGGAAATGGACAAGCAGAGGCCTCCAATAAATCCATTCTTAAGATTCTCCATAGAACAGTTCACAAGAATGGTAGAGACTGGCACTTACAAATCAATCCAGCCTTATGAGCTTATAGAATGAGTATTCGTACTCCCACAGGGGCTACTCCTTTTACCCTCACTTATGGTGCTGATGCAATATTACCTTTAGAAGTTGAGATTCCCTCACTTAGAGTCTCTCTCAAAAGTTTGATTACAAATGAAGATTATCGTGCCATGAGATTGCAAGAATTGGAACTTCTTGATGAGAAATGTAGAACATCTTTTGATCACATGAGAGTCTACCAAAAGCGTATGTCCAAAGCATTCAACAAGAAGGTTCACCCTAGAGAATTTCAAGTAGGAGATCTTGTCCTGCGTGAGAATCCTAAGAACCAACAACATCACAAACAAAAGGGAAAATTTGAACCTAATTGGCTTGGACCATACATTATTATTGCTGCTTTTGGGACAAGTGCTTACTTGCTATCTGATGAACAAGGGGAACAGCTCCCTGATCCTATTAATGTTTTGCACCTCAAGAAGTTCTATCCATGATGCCTATTCAGCTTGGGGGCATCCTTTGTTAATATTTATTGATCCTGAAAAAATACCAAAAAAAATTCATATATGATGCTGAAAAAATCCTAAAAAGCATATAAAGTCCTGAAAAAATACAAAAAAATTTAAAAAAATAGAAAAAGTGCCTTGGTGAAAACTTGGAAATAGGCACCTTGGTAGCAAAAATACAAAAAAATGAAAAAATAAAAAAAATCTCCAAGTGGTGAAAACCTGGAAACAAGCACTACTTGAGGCCTTTGCACCCTTGTCTTTTAGCATGCGTCCTCGACACTTAGCCATTCTCCATCATGCCTTGACCTTATTTGACTTGGTCTAGAATTGGTCTTTATTTTTGTCTAGGGGGCATACCAGTTAGCATAGGTCCTTTAGGTGCGTTTGTCTCTTGGGGCATTTCACAAATAGGTGTTTTTCAACACCACCCCAAACTGTGTTTTTCAACACTACCCTTGCGTCAAGTGTTTTTTTCAACACTTATCAGATGTCTTACCCATAGTCTAGCATAATCTGATATTTCTCACTAAGTAGATGTGATACTCAAAGATTGATTCTATGACCTACACACACGCACTTAAACACTCGACTCGTTGAGACTTGTTTAACTTTATTTATTTTGTATGCTGTCTATGATGATTTCTTTGATGAGTGGTCTCTCCCTGAGAAGTTTTTGATGATGCATAGCTAGAAGACTGAGGGTATGAGAACATGTTTTATTTCTTTATCTACTTGTAGGTATATTTTGTTGGTCCTAATTGTCATTAGCATTTATGCTTGATCCACTTGACATTCAGACCTACAAGGTATTATCCTTGACTATTTTGCAAGTGTATACTTATAGTCATCTTGACTTTCTTATGTCTCGATGTGAGTATAATCTTGCCATATCAAACTTAGGTAATCTCGCTGCACTAGTCATCTTGACCTACATGTCTTTGATTCCTAGGTGGGATTCCCACATCTCTATTTGATATAGATCATATTCATATTCACATAGTCATACTAGTGTGTATTGTATGATCTTATGATGCTACCAATAATGCTCGATGATGATAATTAGATGTCTATAAGCGTTGTGACCTTGCAAGTCAACCACTTTCATAGTAGCTTGCATTTTTAGGCTCATGATAGCTTAAGTCTTGCACCTTGCATATGGAGAGAGCTCTCCTTTTCATCTCACATGGACCAGTTGGTCAACTACACTCACCTTTCGCTTCTTCTTGATCATGTCTTTTGCTTCTTGTCTATAGCATTTTGACTTTTTGACCCAATTTTCAAAACACCTCAGAATTGTGCAAAAATTGCACCCCTAGCTAATTTCAACGTCCTAGATCCATTTTCACACTTGAAATAAAAATTTGAGTTAATCTTGTTAGTCAAAATTGCATTTAAAAATTTTCACCCTCTTCTACTCAGTTGGCTGACCATTTGAGGCCTGATCCTTCGATCTTTGTTGGGGCATCTTCATTTCTTCACCCCCATCTCTTTCAAACTCCTAGTCTATCATTCATTATCACTCACTTCATTTCTCTAAGGTTTGACTTAATTTTTATCCTATATCTTTCCCAGTCAAACCTAGTCAACCTGGGGCATGTCCTCACTGCTTGATGGTTATCCTATTGTCCTATTCCTCGACTATGATATCTAGTGATTTGATCAAGTTTATCAATTTCTTGTTCTCCTCTACCTGATTTCAATTTCGATTCTGAGGGGGCAGTACCTATCAACTTTAATCTTTGATTCAGCTTAGCTTGAGATTGTTATTTTGAGACTTGATTATCACCTAGCAGTGATGGTGGTGATTTCATCTTTTGATTTTATCTCCTATTTTTTAGACTTGATTATTGCCTAGTAGTGATGGCGATAGTTTTGTCTAAGGCTTGATTTGCACCTAGCAGTGACGGTGTTGGTCTTGTCTTTCAGCTTTTGCTTATTTTTTTGTCTTGATGTGTTCCCAAAATGAACACACATCTGAGTTGTTTTGTGATCCCAAATCGATCTCACATTTCAATTCTTCTTTGACTACATGTGTTCCCAAAATGATCACATATTAGTCAAAAAGGGGCAAATGTATGCACCCTAAAATGGTTGCCTAGACTTTGGGCCCCCATTCAGCAATTTATCAAATTCCTGAATCAATATTTTCAAAAATCAGTATTTTTCAATTATATCAATTTCCTTGATCAAATCTTATTTTATAATTTTTTATTATTTGCCTCGGGCTAACCATTTTATCCTAAAGTCTTTGTTTATTCAAAAGGAATGTTTCCTCCCCTTTTATTAAATAAAAAGCCCCCACCTTTTCCTCTTATCCTAAGTTGCACAAATAAAGTATTATTCTTATTTTATAAAAAGGGAAAAAGTACTTTTTGTCTCATATGGACACAAAAGTCAACTCTTATTTTCCTATTGGAGGATACTTGTGCACATGGATTGCTCCTCTTTCAAGCTCCACCCTTGATTAAGACTTTTGCCTCTTAATCTCCATGGTCCATTTCTCCTCATTTCCTATAAAAGAAGAGCTCTCTTCTTCATTCTAGATCATATCATTCACTTTTATGCTAACTTTATGTTGTAGGTTTTCTAGGTCATTTGGAGCTCTTTGAAGACTTTTTTGCATCCAAGCTTTGAAGACATTGTTGTTGCATCTCATTTAGCTTGCTTTCATAGTTGCATAATCATGGCATTCTTAGTATAGACTTTCTTTATGCAATAGATTAATCTCACATAGTTTAAATAGGAAGGATTTGTAACACTTGTTCTTTCCTTTCATAGATTAGTTGCATTGTTCTTTCAATTTCCATAGACTAGCTTGCATTCTCATTCTTAGATTAGTTTTCATTGCATTGCATTTCATTTGATTCTTGGAGATATTGGCATTCTTGCCCTTGTCTTCACTTGAATCTCTCATTGTGTCGTTGACTAGCAAGGTCATTAAGTTTATTAGCTCTAGCTAAGAGCAATTTTACAATCTTGCAACTCCATACATAGAGAGCTATGGATTGATTTTTGAGACCTCATTCTTGAGTGTTCTTGATTGTAAGGATTCATAGAAGAGCACTACTTTTGTGTGTACGGGGGGCATAAATTCCAACTCCACTGTTGGATTGCGCTAATTTTTGGATATGTTGTCGCAAACCTACTCCAAATTCTCACTGGAGCGATCTTCAAAATGTATCTTGGGTCATGAGATACATGTGACTATTTGAGACACTATTGAATCTACCAATAATAGTCACAAAGTAATGACAACACTTCATCACCAACAAGTGCCACCTATCCAAGAGCCCGTGTATACATATTTAAATATAAAATATGAGTCTTGGTTTATTAATAATCCTAATACTTTATTAGGATATTGTTTCAAAACAAATTTATAAAGACCCCCAAAAGGGACCAATAAATAAAAGGATTTAAAAGTCTAATGTTGGCAATCAAGGATCATTCAAGAATTAGTTATAATAACCGAATGGCAACTTGAAGACACTATATATTGTACACGAGTGGGCATAAGTGGGGGTTCGGTTTTCTTTTCCAAAATTCTATGAGCTACAGGAGAGAGGGAGGATTTTTCTTTTTTATATATATATTGTAGCAGGAAGAGCATATGTTTTTTTTTTCAATGCAGCAGAAATGTATATAAATTTGAATCTGTGAGCTCAAAATTTTAATATTGGAAGAACAAGGAAACAATTTTAAATCTGTGAATTTATCATTGTTGTCTTAAATATTATATTGAGTTGTGTCTCATTATGGTTAACTTTCAACATCATTTTTATCATATCATTTGTGCATGTGTTTGATTCTGAAACTGTGATTTCAGATTGAGCCATCTATTGAGAAGAATATGTACTCTTCCTCTCTTTATTTATCATTTGTGAATGTGAGTGAAGTGGGTTGTGTATCATTTTATGGCATTCACCTTTTTATAACTTTCAATCTTTTTGCATCTATTTGCATGGCTATGGGTAGATGTTAGCACCTTTATTGCTTTCTGGTGAAAAACATATCATTATTTTTATTCATCGCATATCCGTTAAGAGCAAGTTGTACCTCTCAATTCAGAGAAAATTTATCAACTTAATGATAATTTCTCCAACTGTTCATGGAAGTGGTTCTTCTATTTTGGCATTTTGAGTCATTCTTTGCATTTCTTCTTGAAGGACAAATCTTCTTACCAACAAGCCTTCAACTCATTGAAGAAATATATAATGAACCCTCCAAATTTGATGCCACCTATAAGAGGCAAGCCTTTGATTTTATACATTTTAATGACCGAGCATTCATTAGGGGAACTCTTGGCACAAGAAGATGAATCAGGAAAAGAAAAGGCCATCTACTACATAAGTAGAACTTTGGTCAAATATGAGTTGAACTACACCTTCATCGAAAGAGCATGTTTGGCCATGGTTTTCACTTCCCAAAAATTGCACCACTATATGTTATCCCACAAGATTAAACTCATTGCAAAGATAGATCCCTTGAAATATCTTCTTAGCAAAACAACATTGAATGGAAGACTAGCCAAATGGGTCATGGTGCTAAGTGAGTTTGACATAGAATATGTGGATCAAAAATCTATCAAGGGCCAAGTCATAGTTGATCAATTAGAAGAATCACCATTGCAAGATGACCATCCAATACAAGTGGAATTTCCAAATTCTAAGATTGTGAATGTTGAGGCAAAATCATGGCAACTATATTTTGATGGTTCCTACACACAACATGGATCAGGAGAAGGCATACTTTTGATTACTCCTCAAGGATCTACAATTCCCAAATCATACAAATTTCTATTCCCATGCACAAATAACATAGTTGAGCATGAAGCATTGGTCATTGGAATCAAATTGGCATTAGAGTGGAAAGTGACATAACTACAAGTCTATGGAGATTCACAATTGGTTATCAATCAAATTAATGATGAATATCAGACAAAAGATGACAAGATGATACCTTACAAAAATATGGTTGAGAATCTCAATAAATACTTCACTATTATCACATTTGAACAAGTCCCAAGAGAGAAGAATAAAATAGCAGATGCAATGGCTACTTTGGCATCATTTCTCCAAAGACCAGATCAAAGCGCCAGATATGAATTCCTAGTAGAAGAAGTTGAGCAACCCACATTTGACCCTACCCATCCTCATACCATTTGTTTGCTAACCACACATGAATCACCTTGGTATGGAGACATTTACACTTACTTAAAAGACTAAATCCTACCCATAGACCAAACCAGGAACCAAAAGAAAAACTTTATCCAAGAAGCCGCTCATTACACATTAATATTTGACACATTGTATCGTAAGAGTCTAGATGGAATGCTTCTTAGATACCTAGAGAAAGAGGAATTAGATATAGCCTTACGAGAAATTCACGAGGGGATTTGTGGGTCACATTTGAATGGTTTAACCCTAGCTAAGAAACTTATTAGGATAGGATATTTTTGGCCTACGATGGAAAAAGACACTTGTCACTTTGCTAAAACTTGTAGAAAGTGTCAATATTATGGAAACTTGATACATGTGCCCACACAAGAGCTTCATCCTATGGCAACACCTTGGCTATTTTATCAATGGGGTTTAGACTTAATAGGAATGATTTATCCACCATCTTTAAATAGTCATAAATTCATTATCACGACAACAAAATACTTTACCAAATGAGTGGAAGCTGTACCCTTATCAACTGCAATAGGAAAGCAAATATCCTTGTTTATCCTAAACCACATAATATGTAGATATGGCATACCTCATGCCATCATAATGGATAATGGCAAGCACTTCAAAAACAAGGACCTAAAGGAGTTATGCACAAAGTTTCAAATGATACATCATTCCTCATCAATATATTACCCCCAAGGTAATGGACAAGCCGAAGAAACAAATAAGAACATCCTAAAGATATTGAAGAGAATAGTGGACAATCCAGGTAGAGATTGGCATATAAAAATAAGCCCAACCTTATGGGCTTATAGGACAAGTATTAGAATGCCAACTGGAGCTACACCATTTTCCTTAGTCTTTGGAACATAAGCAATTTTACCTTTGGAGGTAGAACCTCCATCCTTAAGAGTATCTCTACATGGTTTGATAAGTGAGGAAGACTATAGAGTTGCTAGGTTGCATGAACTAGAACTTCTAGATAAGAAACAACAACAAGCATTCAATCACTTGAAAGTATATCAAAATAGAATTTCAAGGACCTATAACAAGCATATCAAGTCAAGAACATTTCAAATAGGAGACTTAGTTTTGTGAGAGAATTCCAAGAATCAAGCAGAAAGAGAAAAGAAAGGGAAATGGGAAGCAAACTGGTTAGGACCTTTTGTGATCAATTCATCTTTTGGGACAGACACCTATAAGTTAGCTGATTGTGATGGAGAAGAGTTGCAAGAACCTATCAATAGCATTTGTCTCAAAAGGTTCTACACATTAAAAAGATGAAAAGAAGATAAAGAAAAAGATTATCAGAAAATCAAACAGAACACATCCTATTTATTGTATATAGTCAAAAGAGATCCTAAAAATACCAAAAACATTGAAAAGAAGAAAAGAACAAACAAGTCAGAAATGCAGAAAAGATAAAAAATAGTGGAAAATTGAGCATGAAGAAAGCCAAAAAAATTCATATAATGATCCTCAAAAGATGTTGTCTTGGTGAAAACCTAGCAAATAGGCACCTTGATAATATGGGAAGAAAAAAATTGAAAAAAAAAGAGAAAAAATAAAAAATAAAAAAAGAGAAAAAGTGCCTTGGTGAAAACCTAGGAAATAGGTGCCTTGGTAGCAAAAAAAGGAAAAAGCTTTAAAAATAGAAAAGAAAGCAAGATTCATTCAATCAGTGAAAACTTGGTAAACAGATGCCATTGAAAGTCCAAGTAATTCACATACCCTAGTAGTCATCCTTGTAAATATTGCATTCACCAGCATTTGGATATATTGCATAATAAAACCTCACAGTTGCATTTGCAAGTACCTAAAGATTTTGGTCACCTAATCTGTGAATTATCCTAAGTCCAACATTGAAATCATATCAATCTGGAGGCAATCTACTCTAAAGGAGGAAGGATTCATCAAAAGAAAACTTCAATCAATCATTGAATCGATTCATCAAGAACACAAGTAAAACACTTAATCAAATCCTTGTTCCAATCCAATTTGAAACCAAATGCAAAATTTGATCTGAGATTTTACATGACCCTATCTTTATTAGGATTAAAAGTATGAAATGGATGGAACTACACTTGATATATGGATTTGAAAAATATTGCAAAAATTTTCTAAAGTGTTGACTTGATTGATGAAATCATGTCTTTCTAGCAAATAGATGAAAGTTTTAAAACTAGATAAGCTACGATGAAAGCATGATATTTTATGGATTTCTGAATGACTGTCTTATGATTAAAGTTTTAAAGCATGTATTATTTGTCTAAGGACATGATCATCAAAGAATCATCAAGGACTTGTACATGTGATGACACTAAGATCTTTGTTTGTTTATGCAAAAGGATACCTTGGATATTTTGATGTTCAATAGCATAATACCAAAATCCACTTGCAACATAGAATCTGACAAAATTGGTATTCGCACTCTCATGATTGACTTCAATCATTGATATTCATACCAGAAAGAGATGGGAAAGTAATGAAAGAGGTGGAAAAAGTATTCATATCATCATAGTTGAACTAGTGATGGTTGTACTAAATCGGGATTCCAAAAACTGCTCAATGATGATTATAAGCTCCAAATTTTTGAATGGTGACAGTTAGTTGAATAGATCCTAGATTAAATGCATTTAAAGTATTTACCTTTATTAGCTTCAAAATTATGAATTGCAAGAGGAAAAGAGAAAGGGGGTGTAGTCAAATCAAAAATCAAATAAACATAAAAAAATATATGTGATCAGGTGTGTTGGAAATAAAAAACAATAAAAAACAAAGGTGCATTCCATTAGTTCATGAGCATTTGTTAGATCCATGTTATCTTTCATTAAATTTTAATCTAAGTTCATTCCATATAGTTTAAACCATCTTCATACCATTAATTGCATTAAGTTTCATTCATCATTCATATCTTGCATAAAAATCAATTCATTAAAGTGCATTAGGTTGCATTCATCCTTTAAATCATTTTCACTAGGTTCATTGCATTAGGTTGCATCCATTTTAAAACTCATCTCATTTAAGTGTGCATTCTTTAAATCATTCATGTCAATCCATTAAGTGCATTTACCATTGCATCTATTAGTTAATGTTCATGGCATCCATTAAAATCATTTTAATTCATCATTAGGTGCATATCATTTAGTTCATTCAAAAACATGACACATCCATTAAACCATTGCATTACTATTAAACATCATTCATCACATATAACATTTAGAATCATTAATCATTTAGAATCCATAATCATTATACATTACATCATATAGGTCCATCACATTTGCATATCATAAATACATCTATTATCCATTAAACCATTACATTGCATTACCCATCTATATATCATTTGCATCCATAAAGCATTACATATCATAAACCACATCATTAAATTCATATTGCATTGATTCATCTATTCTATGTCATACACAAGACAACCATAGAAGCGTAAATAGAACATATGCATCCATCATAAAACTACATCTGAAAAGCATAAAACAAAGCACATAGGAGATAGAATCATGTAAATCTGCATATCATAGTAAAACACCTGAAACATGAGGTCCAACACATGCTGGCATCACATAAAGTAAATATATTAGAACTAAGAATCAATGTCTATGACACCATCATCATAAATCAGAACAGAGCATCAAAGTTCACGATATCATCAAGGAAAAATTTGGACATCAAAAGTCCATAAGAGTATCAACACGTATAAAAAACATAAGGGAACATCAACTGATCAAAAGAATGAAATAGAGTCCAATGTCTCTATATCAAAAATGAGATGAATACAACATCAATGGATAAAAGAATATAAATCTATATCATCTCAAATCAACTAGATGCACCACCAGCGCCATCTCCACCATCATGAACTAGCCTGTAGCCCATGCTGACTCGTAGCGGCCATAAAAGCTTGCATCATATCACTGAGCTACCTAACCTCCTATCTAATCTCAGAAACATCTGACTGTAAAGCTCGAACCTCTGATGTAGCTGTTGGAGCCTCTGAACTAGGAACCTGTGCAGAAGAAGTTTGTGGTGGAGGCATACAAGAAGATGGTATAAAAGAAGATGGAACAAATAATGATGGAATGAAAGAAGAAGAAGATGGATGAGATGAAGAAGATGGCATAGAAGCAGAAGCAAGTGCCTGTGTTGGAGCAACCTATGGAATAACCAGTGGGATAACCTACAGAGGAGCTTGAGGAGGAGCCTATGTTGGCCTACCCTATGCCTGATCTAATAAAGCCTATGCAACCTGAGTATCCAATTGTCTCTGACGTCTAGCCCTACGGTGACCCTGTCTAGCTGTAGGATCCCTAACAACCTAGTGTAAAGCTCTATCCACACCTCAATGCCTCACCTAATCACCACCCCTAGGAGGAATGGGAGAAGCAATAATAATTGGCATCATGAATCTACCTGCTCTGGCTGCTCGATGACCTGGTCATCCCCGACATGCTTGAATCCTACCTCCACCCCTACCACCATCCCCATCCCCACCATCATCTCCACCATCATCATCAGACTCCTCATCAATACCGGGTACCCTCTCAGTTGGATCTTTGATTCTCAGAAATGAGTTTTGAGCGAACCAATATGCGTAATCATTGGTCATCCCAACATCAATAACATGCTCTCGCATATCCCATGGTAAATAACCCAGATCATGAATCTCCTGCTGTGTTGTCCTAAAATAAAAAATAGGACCCCATACTGATCTCTTAGATTGAACCTGGACATACATAGCAACACCCTATGGCATACCCTGACTATGACCATACTATCGTAGTACTCTCCAGAAGCAAAATCTTTCAATGATATGTGGTGTCCACCCAATCATCCAACAAGGACTACACATATAAGGAAGCTTAGTTGCATCCTCTGTCCATGGCTCACAACCTAGGTAGGGATGCCAGATAACCTAGTCCATATCATCGATAACATGACACCAATAATCCAACTTACCCATATGGATCTACACTACCATGCCCTCATACATCTAGGCAAATGGCCATCCCAGATCACACTGATGTGCTGTAATAGGTTATGTCACTGGAAGATGCTCCCATGTCCAAAGATGAAGAAGAATAGCTCCTACTAAAAGAGTAGAGGAACATCTATACACAACTATATGCAACTCATGATAGAGTTGTGCCAAGACACAAGACCCCCAATAAAAACATCAAGGCCAAACCATCAGATCCTCTAGAATAGGACCCCAACTGACTACAAATTTGTGACCTCACCTATCTGGTATGAGGAATCCTCTAATCAAGGCACCCAATATTGCTGGTCGAACTGGAAAAGAATGGAACTGAGACCACTGAATGTGATCGTCACCAATGGTAGGATCCTGGAAGACTCAATGACATGCTACACCATCGTACACCTAGTCATAGAATACCAACTTGATGGAATATGGATGAAGTGACTAAGAGGGGGGGGGGTGAATCAGTCAACCATAAAAACACTTCACAATTAATTCTTTGCAGATCCTTTAAGATATCTTAACAATGTTGTCTATTTTAGCACTCGGTAAATAGATTGCAGTAACTTTGAAGATGCAGAAATTATTAGCAAAATTATCTTTAGATATTCATCAGCACATGTATATGATTGAGAAAGCAATTAAGAACACAAGAGACACAAGATTTAACCTGGAAACCCAATATGGGAAAAACCACCAATGTATCTAGATACTGATTTTCACTTTTCTGAAGTGATGCCCGGTTAGAAGCCAACCGGGTAAAAGGTTACAAAACACACTGTTAGGTGTGACCTTGTTAGAGGATTTAAAACACCCTGCTAGGAGTGGCCTGGTAAGAGGTCTTGAAAACAATTCAATGGAATTGTCACCTTGTTAGAGGATTTATATTATGGCTGTTAAACCAACTCGGTTAAGAGATTTAGAATTCACTGTTACAATGATAAGAAGGTAACAATGAAAAAGTGACCTGTATAATAATGCAACTGTCTTGCTGATTACAGATCTCTGTTCTGCATAAGTCTGATCCTTTCTGATCGAATAAATCTCTGCTGCACCTCAAGGATATCTGAACATCCTTCACAAATTCGCATATACCTTTCCTTCTTTTCTACTGTAAATCTTCTGCTTCGTTGTTTTTACTTTTCACATTTGACCTTTTATTTATATGATGTTGGATTAGTCAAATCGACATTTTTTTTGTATAACAGTTGGCTGAATTAAGCAAACTCTATTTGAAAAAATCCTTCAAGGGCCGACAGTGCTCGGTGACCATATCTTTTTATAATTTTTCGGAGACCGAGGGAACTCGGTAAACACCAACAATCCTTTACCTTTGATAACCGACTGAACTCGGTAAACACTAACTTTCTTCGATGACCGACTGAACTCTGTAAACACTAAAATTTCTTCGGCAACCGAGTGAACTCGGTAAACACTAAACTTTCCTCGAGTTAGGATACATAGGATATGATAGACATCCTCAAGGGTGATGGTCATCTCACCCATCGGTAAATGAAACGTATCATGGTCAGAGTGCCAATGCTCTGCCATAGTAGTAAGAAGACCCTGATTCACTCAGAATCGAGGAAGAACTAGAAGTTAAGATAATTCACACCTGCCTATATGTCTCCGATCTGGGGCACTCAAGTCATCTATCATGCTGAAAGGACAAGGGTATAAACCTCGAACGCCCAGTGACTTAAGCACTACCTACAAAAAGCAAGTTCAATCACATCAGTTTTGAAATTAGTTATCATTTGAATTATCCTAAGTCAATCTAACATTTATAAAATATCAAACCATAATCAATTTTCCTGATTCTATTCAGAGACGACGAAAAATTCATCATCATCCATCATCTAAATTTAGATTGACAATCAAATATTCAGATTATAACTTACTCAAATTGACATCTTATGACTCGCTACCAAATCAAGTTTATTACCTAAACTGATCAACTGATCAATGATGCTAAACAGTTTGAAAAACTGACTAAGGCATTTAAACATTTTTCCTATTAGGGTAAAAGTGCTATTTTAAGGTTTAAAAGCACTAAAATCAAAAGTGCTATTTAAAAGAGTAAAAGCACCATCAAACTTATCAAAAGTGCTAAAAAGATTCATACGTGCTAAAACTTTTCAAAAGTTCTATTTGACAACTTAAAAGCGCCATCACAGAGCTCAAAAGAAAAAAATCATTCAAAAGCGCTAAAGAAAATTACAAAAGCGAATTATGCCCTAGATCCTACGAGCAAAAGTGCAATTCCACTTCGTGGACGCGCTATTTAAATGTGTGAAAGCATAGAAACAAGGTTAAATGCGCTATTTAAAAGGGTAAACGCGCTATTTTATTTTCAAAATGCAAAAAAATAATGTTTTTACCAAAAAAATTCAATTTTTCAAAAATTAAAGCATGAAATGAAAAACTAAGAAGATCAGGCACTTACCGAAGGTCTGTGGGTCGGTGGCCGCATATATCGTCGACTGCACTCGAACCTATGCTCTCGAATCGGAATCACCATCGCAAAAATTTTAGGAGTCAGAGCAAAAAGTCAACTAGCGAAGTGAAAATAAATAGTGAAAATGACTTTTTACCCTTTTATATAGGGCATTTTGACCTAAAAAGGGCATCTTTGACCAAAAAAAGGCCCGAGGAACCAAATTTTCCACCAAATCCACCAAGTCAAGGGCATTTTTCATTGCACGAGTGCAAAATCAATATCAGAAATGAAATCAGAATTTAATATAAAATTGACCTAATTAACACAAAATGACCTAAACCATCAACTTTTTCAAACATCTATCAAATTTCATTTCATTTACGAGGGGGCATACACTCGGATAATCATAAACAATAGCAAGATCATCAAATCAAGGGCACAACCATCAAATCAGAGTGTAATCTTTTATCATAAATTTTTTCGCTTATCAATCGAAAGGGGCATCAAACATCGAATCAAATCGAACTAGGTACCATATCGCATAATCTATCATCAAAAAAACCATTAGGAGTTCAAAATCAATCAAAACTACATCAATCCTATCATCACAATCTGTATCTTACATCGGACATCGAGATCAATCATCGATGGAATCAGGACCTTACATCAGTTGAACCAGGACATTCTTTGAATTGACACACTTCACACGTCAACTCAAAGAGGGGCATTTGTAATCACCTAAAAATGGACAAGATTATTTAAGTTAGAAATCAAGTCGAAGATCAACACAATTAAATGCAATTAAATCAAATCAAACTTAAAATCAAAGATAAATTGCAATTGAACCTTAATCCAACATCAATTGAAAAGTCAAAAGCCATCAAATCAATTTAAATCAAATAAATCAATAAATTGTGTAATTAATCTAATTAATTGCATAGTTCAATTTAAATCAAATCAAACCATTCAAGGGGTACACATGGCTAAACAAATTAATTAAATTCAATTGATTAATTCCTATTTTCTCTCAACACCACATGGGAGAAAAAAAAAATCTTCAACCAATAGGAATTGAGAACCAAGCTCAGATGGATCAAGCCTAAAATGAATCTCAATCACTCATTTGGAAAGAGCATCTTGTCCACCCATTTTGTCTTCTTGTCCCAAGCTTTGAGGACAATCCATTTAAATTGTCTCCAAAGGGTGGAACCAAGGACTTTACCCCAACTCAATCATGATCAACTCAACTACACCCCCTACCCTTGCCAAAATCTATAAAAGAAAGGCATAATTCACTCATAAATCATCCACAAATCTGAGAATAGAATCAAACCTCTTGCCAATTAGATCTAGAAAGGCAAATATAGAAGCTAATTAGCATTTCAATTTGGAATTAATTGTTTTAGCTTACTTTATCATATCAATTCTCATTTTAGGACTGTCACTATTGAGAGCTTTCTTAGAGCTCATCATTAGCATCCCTAACTAGAGATCCATAGAGTGCTTAATTGCTCTTTATTTGTTAAAATAGCTCTTCCTTTGTGGTAATTTAGTTATTTTATTCATTTATTTGCAATACTAACCCTATGAAGGTACACATTCTAGTACACAGTTGCAACTTGCAAGATCTACTTTAAGGATTATTGAAAAGAGGTTCATGAGTTTGTAAATAGATTGTCGAATGTGAGGTAGTTTGCAATAGAACCGAAAGAGTTGATAAGGGGATTTGTGTTGAGGCTTTGTGAGGCCTTGAATATGGAAAAAAAGAAGAAGAAAATAACATTTGTGAGTGGATGGATTCTAAGGATTCCTGGACTAAAAATATTAGATAGAGACTTTGGAAAATTTGATATAGAGAGAAAAAATAAATAAGAATTGGAATGATAGAGTTGGGGAACAAGTAAAATAAATAGAAGCAATGTTGCAAAGGAAAATAGTCCTTCATCAAAAAAGAGATGATGGTAATTATTTTTATCTTTCTAATGATATTTTGAATGCAGGAAAGAAATATGTAATGAAGTGTCATGCATGTGGTGTTTCCCTCTCAATTGTTTCCCTTGATGACAAAGACACAAACCTCTTGGTATCAAAAGATCATGTTACTAGCATTGTTTGTTGTCCTATATGTCGAAAGAGACAATGGTATGATCATTGGAAGGTTGAATACAAGTTTGGTATTGTTCAATGAACAAGAAAATTTGATTGGTAATGATACATATTGACACATTTGTTTGGCCTTGATATTAGTATCATCATTTCATATTGATATTAACATTGATCAGTTTGGCATTGATATTGGTATCATCTTTTTAGATTGGTATTGATACATTCCAGTTTATGATACACTTTAGACTGGATTGGTATATATTTCAGTTCATGACACATTGATACTAAATTGACATATGATATATCTAAGTGGACATGACATTTTGATGCTCGTTAATTTAATTTTGGCATATACTCATTTCAGCGAACAAGTATACATGATGGTTTGTCATATCATTGTATATAGTTGCATACATGCTTGATACATTGTATATCATTGTTTGTCATAAGGTATTTTGCATCTTTTTCATATGGTACATTAGGCATTCTTGTCATTCACAAGATATTGACACCTTATACATCCTTGTCACTATTTAGGAATTGATATCTTATCAATATTTCATTGAAAGCTATCAATAATTTATTTATGCAAAGTTGATTAGTTATCAATAACTTATGTAACACAAGAATAGTTAATTGATCAATGACCTATTTGCAAAAGAAATGGCATAAGACTATTATCATGGCAAACCACATGGGATTTTGATGTGTGAGAACAGGTTGGTACACACTTGGTATAAGGTTGTAACCATGGTATATACAAGAGACATTATGACATGCTATATGGTAATAATACTTTTTTTGACTTTGTGCAAAAAAATAATACTCATAATGAGTATCGAAAGACATTATTGTTATTGGACATTATGTTTGGTATCATTTGCATCGAAGGTATTGATGATAGGCTTTGGCATTAGGGCACCGAAGATGAGGAATTATTGTTTTTGTCAAAAGTATTATTTTGAAGGCATTTACAAAGGCACTCTCTTAGTCTTCAAACCCTAGTCGATATGCTACGACATGATTTTTGCATTAGAAAGAATTCTAGGGCATAAATTTTGCTTTGGCGAAGGGATACTCAAGGAAGACTATGATAGTTGTAAGACTTGATTTTTTGATAGTGACAGTTTAGTGTCGAGTTCTCCAAGTGATATCAACTATTTTGGTAACAATATCCTTAACCCTAGTTTGTTGTCGAGTTGAGTTATTAAATCATGACAATTTTTCCAATTATGATGATAGTTTTGGAAAATAATTCCATACAGATTTTTTGTTGGAATTTCTTCAAACTTATGGTTTCTATAAAGATTTACTTAATCATTGTATATGTGTGGAGAAATGTGTGGTTTATACTCTATAGAGAGTTATTATTATGTTTATTTTGAATGCATTGATGTATAATCTATTGTGAAAGAACTTTAAGTGTTGGTTGTATGTTGATACACAAACATATATTCTTGAATCTCAAATGAAAATGAGATATTCAAGAAATGCTTTGTAGTGAAACAAAGATTATACTCTGTTCTTTTATTTTCAGAACTTTGTTGATATGAAGGTTTTTGCTAGTGAGACATGCTTAGCTAGTGAGACATTTTTTTGAATTAAGCCAGTGAGGCACTTTACAAGTGGTTTTTCATCCCTATGAGAATTTTCCACTCATTAAAAATATTGTGTTATGATTCTTTTATGAGCTTCGTATTTTTCATGTTTGTTATAGCAATTTCATTTATCTACTTCATTTCATTTGAAGATGTCTTTGGATAGTCATATTTGAATTAAACTAAATATTTAATTGTTGTCAAAAAAGTGTTGGTGATGCAAAGCAAGGTAAGATAAGTGGGGCCAAAGGCTCACCCAATTACCATACCACCTTACAGAATCACAATATGGAAGCAATAACACAAAAAGGGAGAGAAGTGAAGTAGATCATATTCATATATTCATTCAAACTTGATACATGTCGCGTTGTGAGGCCTTCCCAGTTACGACCAATACAACATAAATTAATTATAGAAATAGAACAATCCTCATGCATGTGAGATCCATGATCTCCAGCTTCCTATCCCTCTCCCTATTCCCTTCTAACTTCCTAATTCTAGAACAGATCTGTATATTTATACTGAACAAAATAGTCTTTAGAATCTTCTAGATCTAGCATTGGAGAAAGAAACGATCTAGATTTAGGTCCACATGCCTCCCAATGAGCGATCCCTTTATTAAATCATGACCAAAATTAAATACATAGGTCAACCCAAGAAGGAGATCCAAAACTAAACCCGTCGGTGAACTAGGCCACTGAGCAACACAAAACACACCGAACCCACTCAGTGAAGAACATCACCGAGTAGAACAGAACACAACAAAGCCACTCAGTGAAAGGGACCACGGAGCAGAGATAACACACCACCGAGTAGTAACTGAGCTCATCGGTGAACAAATAGGAACACTCCACCGAGAACTCCAAAGTAGTTATAGAGCACATCTAACAAGCTACCGAGATACATGGTTTTCATGAACCCAAGATGCTCCTGCATCAAACACCCGAGGTTGAAAAGAAAATAATTCTATGAATCATGAGTGAGGTACAACTTGATTTGAATCCAACTCAGATTGAGAAATCCATGTAAAGTCTTCAATTGGTGTGTTCTTCCACTTTACCAAGTATTCCATGTAATCCTTTCCTCTTGTGCTTCTGCCAACTCTTCGTTTCAAAATGTGTTCAACTTCTTTTGTCTACTTCTTAGGATAATCACTCGATATTGTCACTTCTTTATCAACCTCATGATACTCATACAAATCTACAATGTTGAATATTAGTGATATGTCTACGTCATCAGGTAACTCTACTTCATAAGCATTTCCATTGTCAAACTTCTTCAGTACCTTGCAGGGACCAAATTTCTTCATCTTCAACTTACTATAGGTTCCAATAGGAAATCTTCCTTTCTTCAAATCAACCATTATGTAATGCCTTGACAGGGAACCTAGGAGAAATTAACCTAAACATGCAACTAAGTTTACATAAATTTTTTTCTTAAGATTTTACAAACAACGACAATAATGTTTAACAATGTGGAAGCAACGCAATATAACTTACAACTCTCACACAAGTACAACTCAAATATAGATTACAAATCTCAAGGGTTCCTTGACGTAGATTACATAAATATTAATTCATTACTTTAGATTAGAAATAAATAAAAATCACATGTATAAACATGAATGTTAAGCACAACATCATATAAAGGAGATATTAAATACAACTGATACCATAAGGTATACATATTAATCTACATCCATTGCACATGTTGCGGGGTATGTAATAACAATAATCCAATATAAAGTACAACATCATATCTCTAGAATAACTGATACAATGATACAAGAACATAATACAAGAAAGATATGAATACACCTCCAATAATGATGAACAATAAGGTACAACTACTACTAGGATCATCAAACACTGGTACACGAATGTCAAAATCTCAAATGGTAAAAGAACCACTACCACCCGACCTCGTGGACCCTAAATGGTCCACTCCCACTGTGCTAAGGAGATAACAACAGACCCCACTCAGCTATCAAACATCAACTATCAACACAATATAAACTAAGGGATTCTAAAATATTTCTAACTCAAAAGGTACAATAGGATAACAAGGTAAGACCTACTCCACTAGAGGCAATTGACACACATAGGAAACCTAATATGCATAAAGGGAAGTGTCATCACATGAGCCAACTCTAAGGTTATCTTGGTAGTCTCTCCAGACCCTAGCACCCTAGTGAATCTATGCGGTATCAATAATCTTCTCATGTAGACAAGGTACCAACTATGCCATATCCAATCCACATGAGTAGCAAGCATCTTCCCACTCTCATCCTAATCAAGACCTCAATCAAGTAACTTAGGAATGGGTGAGGCACACAATATTTTATTAATTCATTTTAAACTCTCAATGTCATTTAATTATCACTTTATTATGTCACTTGCAATAATTTACCTTGGCAGCCACTTACAGGCCTTGGCGCCTATTGCAAACCACTTCCCATCTATGCACTTAGTTAACCTACCTAGGCTCATAAGTCCATAAATACATCTCATAAATCATAATGATCAAAACTGTTACACAAAACCACAAGGAACATGTGCTAGTTCTCTAAACCATAATATCACAAAATCACGCTCTCTAAGTATCCATAATAAATATACCCCTGAACCCAGGGTTAGACATGTAAAGTCAAAATCATATTCTCCCATGTGGAATATGAAGTACAACAAAGCTATACCAAAAATGACCTCCACAAAAATAGAGTCACAAAGGTGTAGATATAACTCATAAAATATCAAAACACAAGAAGATCAAAATAAGAATCAACAAATAATCTCATGCAATATCCCCATAAAGACCAAAGCCTTTGTTATGACCTACTTGGCAAAACTAACTCAATTTAATAATCACAACAAAAAGGACATCAAGTAAAAGAAACTCACATTTAAAAAGAAAAGTTTGATTAATTAAATTAACCATACATAATTACTTTAATAAATTAACAATAACCTTATTGAATACAATTTAATATAATTATAAAATTAATCTAAATAATAAAATAAAATAAATTAATAATAAACTTATTAAATAATTATAAAATTAATCTTAAATTTATTAAATTAAATTTTAATCATAAAAAATACAAATAAAAAATCAAGGGGGGTCTTGACTCCCACCCCCGTGTGACCCCCCTCCCCTCCCCCACCTTCGCTGCCACCAACAGCTCAAGGTGACCGCATCAACTTCCCTTGGGAGCTGTTGGCAGCTTGGGCTGTCGCGGTCTCCCTTGGGAGCCATTGGCAACTTAGGTTGTCACGACCTCCCTTGGGGTCGTTGGTAGCTTAGGCTACCATTGTCCCTTTGGAGCTGCCAGTGTGTGGTGGCCCCAAACACCATCTTACTTTTTAAAAAATAAAAAAAAATTATTTCTTTGTCAGAATTTCTCTAACACAGAACAAAGAACCCCCTTTTCTAAAAATTTGAAAACATAAATAATTCTTTTTTTTTGCAAACTATTATACAAATTGATTTAATAGTCTAATTTCTTATAATTAGGGAAATTAATTTTCCAATTGAATACAAAGGTCAAACTGATTTAATAATCCCTCTTTTCTCTTCTTTTTTTTTAAATTTAATTTCCAGGGTTTACACAGAATGAAGATTTTCCTCAACCAAATCAAAATATGAATTTCTAAAATAAAAACATGCAGAATTTTGCTAAGAACGCCTAGGGTTTCAACATGCATAATTTTCTATTTTTTTTAATCATAAAATATTTTGGATCTGAGTTTCCCTCAAAATTTTCACACAAAGTTTTAATACCCAATTCAAACTAAATCGAGCAATAACAAAAATAAACATTCAAAAAGTATTCTAGATGCAATGCAGAAAATCTTTTTGAAATGAAATTAACATGAGTTTTTCAAACTTTATCTGAAAATTCATGAGAAGACTTGAAACAACAATGGCCAAATTGATGCTCTACGAATCCAAAATACTCCTAAACTTTGAAAATAATCCTTCAAACAATCCAATCAATTTCTCTCCAAAATCTAACCTCCTCCAAACCTCTGTGTGAATAATGGCTAAAAGAATTCCTAATAATGAAAATCCCCCAAACATAACTCAATATCCAACTCCAAATCAGGAAAAAGAACTCAACATGCAACTCCTAATAAAAAATAAAACTCAACTCACAATTCTTGTTTTTATCAAATTATGCTACATGACTAATTATAATTATAATAATAAAAGAATGCACTTTTCGTTTATAATTCATAACTCAACTTTAACTTTAAATTCTAATTCAATTTTCACTAAACCGAATGTGCAACTTAAATTGCATTTTAATTAGTTATTAACAATTATTATTTTCCAACACATTAATAGCTATAAAATTGATAATTAAATATCAATTCATTAATTATGCTTTTAATTCCAACTTAAGAATTAATAATTAGTTTAATATTTTATTTTCACAATTAGACTTTTTAAATTAATTCTCATTAATTAAATACCCTCACATTAATAATTCTATATTTAATTAGATTTAATTATTTATTCACATAATCAAACCCACAAATCACCTAACCAATAACAACATAAAATTATACTAACCACATAACATGACAAAATGAGAAATAACTGACTAAACCAAAACACCAAATTCACACTGAGGGAAAGGGTTCACGAATTCACGTCACCTTGATGAATTCAGATAGGAAACGCAATCATAAACTTATCCCTTAATTTAGGACAATAATGGCGTGGGTTGGGATGGACCTGTATGTTATCTCCCCTCTCTTACCATTTGAGATATTGCGATAGGGCACACTCATCCTAACAATTCAAGAAAGTCGATGTTTGGTACCTAAAATCCTACATAAAAGATGAGCATGTACATACAAGTATAAATATACAACAAACAATGGTGGGAATCGACAGATCACGTGGATCTCGCAAGAAAGTAACTATGACTCCATCCCTCAACCATATAAAGCACACCAAACAAAAATATAAAGCATACACGCCAATCATACACATGCAAGTATGGGGTTAGTAAAACCTTAAATGTAAATAACATCCTAACATAAAAATTATCATCATGAAATAGCCATAACATATACATCATCATAAGCATTTAAATTGACATAAGAATAACCATATTCATCTAATTGTAAACACATAATATAACACATTATCCAAAGGTTCATAATTAATCAAATTAATAATCCAAATACCACTGAAATAATCAACACACACATAAAAGTGGCCTAAAATAGTTTGGAAAAAATAACTAAAAAGAAAACTATGGGTGGGCACTACACATTACCTCATCACCAACCTAAAAAATCTTATGTCTTCTCGACCTATCTGCACTATCCTTGTATTTCTGATTACTCTTCTCCTTCTTATGTTTCACTTCCTCATGCAATGACTACATAAATTCAGAAAATTCTTCCCCTTCAGTACTCTTCTCTTCTCCAGCAATATCTTTCAAGTCTGATATACCCCTCGATTGTATGTCAGTAATAATATGAAAAGATGTTTTTCTAGTACTCCTATTCACTGAATTATTGTATGCAAACTCTATTTGTGCTAGCATTAAATCCCAATTACTTGATTTGTGCCGGTATAAACTAGCTCTAGGAATCAAATCCATACAATGACTAATACTTCCTATCGATGAAAAACCATCAGGTACATTATCTGAAATGTGTGTGCTATAAATGTGTCACACTTCTATGAATCATTACATGCAAGGAAACTCAAGAATGAGCTCTCACAAATCGATCCATAGCTCCCTAGGCATGGAGTGCAAGGGTTTTTTTTTTAAGAATGCTCTCAGCTAGAGCTATTTAGCCTATAACCTTGCTAGTAAACCATGCAATGGGAGATTCAATGAAGACAAGGGCAAGAATGCCAATATCCTCAAGAATCAAGAATGAAAATGCAATGCAATGCTATGCTAGAAATGGAAATGCAAGCTAAGCTATGAAAGGAAATATGCAAGTGTTACAACCCAAGCTAATTAATCTATGTGAGCTAATCTAGAGCATAGAAATGAAGCTAATCTAAGAAAGCATAAATATGAAGCTAAGCTAAGAATGCAAGAATGAGATGTAGATGCTACGAATGCTCCAAATCTTCAAAAGCTCCAAAGTGACCTAGAAAACCTGCAGCATAAAGTTAGCATAAAAAGTTGGGGGATCTAGAATGAAGAAGAGAGCTCTTCTTTTATAGGAAATGAGAAGGAATGGACCATGAAAATTAAGAGGCAAAAGATTTAATCAACGGTGGAGCTTAAAAGAAGAGCAATCCATGTGCACAAGTATCCTCCAATGAGAAAATAAGAGTTGACTTTTGTGTCCATATGAGACAAAAAGTGCTTTTTTCCCTTTTTATAAAATAAGAATAATGCTTTATTTGTGCAACTTAGGATAAGAGGAAAAGTGGGGGCTTTTTATTTATTAAAAAGGGAGGAAATGTTCCTTTTAATAAATAAAAACTTAGGATAAGATGGTTAGCCCATAGAAAATAATCGAATAAAAGATAGAGCTAGGATTTGATCAAGAATAAGCAATTGATAATTTAGCAAAAGGGGCTAATAGTCTAGGTGACCATTTTTAGGTGTATACAAAATGATCTCCTTGTACTCGGTGAGAAACTTATCAACCTCTTCAAAAAATTTATCTTCTATTTTTTCACTCGGATTGTTAAGAATCACAACATAACAAATATCATTTCTCTTCAAATCCTTAACAAACTGTCTACCTTTCATCAAACAAACCTTCACATATGTACATATCTCAAAGGTAACAAGATTTGTCTCTTGTCATTGGTCAAAATAGTATATTTGTACAATCTTCCATCATATATAACATGTCTATCATATTGCCAAGGTCTACCCAACAAAATATGAAAACAATCCATAGGCATAATATCACACAACACCCTATCATAATACTTTCCAATTTTCAGATTTACAAAACATTGTTCACTTACCATAACTATATGTTCATCCTTGATCCATGAAAGTTGATAGGTTTTTGGGTGCATCAATCTTTACAACTATAACTTTATAACTATTTCCTCTGATTCTCTGAACTTCCACTGTCAATGATCACTTTCCAAAATTTGTCTGCAACTCTGCATCTGGTCTTGAACAAACTCTTTCTTATTGGATCTTCCTTATTCTTTTCACTCCACAATTCTCTTCTAACCATTAGGTTTTCTTCCTTCTCAGGTTTATTTGGTGAATCTTCATTCACCAAAGCATTTATGTTGCTACTGATCTTCTTGCTTGTATGTGTACACTCAAATGATCTATGTCCCTCTTCTCCACAATTGTAACAAGTTCCTCAAAATCCTCCTTTTCCATGTCCACCTCAGGAGTAATTACCTCTTCCTCAGGATGAACTTTCACCTTTCTACTCGGTCTTTCCTTTGTCTTGATTTGTCGTGTCCTAATCGGATCTATTATTTTCACCATATGATCTACCTTTTCCTTTAGGGAATCTTCCACCTCTTTTTCTTTGTCTTTGCCAATGTTTTATATTCAATTTTTCCTCATCTTATACTTGGAAAACTAATAAGCCTCCTCAATACTCTCCATTTTGACCAAATTGATCTCTTCTTGAATAGAAGTCCTTAACCCATTCAGGTACCTTACAATCCTTTCCACCCCATCTTCAATATGTCCAAATCTGATATCTAACCTATACAATTACCAGTGTAATCCTTCACAGAGCTATCTTTCTGCTTCAAACTTTGCATTCTCCTAACTAGCTTAATCTAATAATGACAAGGTAAAAAATTTCCCTTCAACTTATTTACCATCTTATCCCATACCTTGATTTTGGTTTTACCTTTCTTCTTTTGATCTAATTGTAGATGCTCCCACCACAAGGATGCATGACCTTTATATTGGAAAAATGGTCAGTGCTCCCCTTGAGATTTGTGACATGGTTTAACTACCTCCTATGTCTTGTATAAGTCTAGTGGTTGTATTGGGCATTAACAGGTCAATCTTTTAGTGAAATGACAACTACTACTTGTAAAAAGTGGTATCAGAGCTTGGTCACAGGTTTGAATTCCCTCGGGTAACGCTGAGGGGGAGATTGTTGGAAAAATGGTCAGCACTCCCCTCAAGATTTGTGACATGGTTTAACTACCTCCTGTGTCTTCTATAGTCTAGTGGTTGTATCGGGCATTAACAGGTCGATCTTTTAGTGCAACAACTACTACTACTTGTAACACTTTCAATTTTGTGCTTGCAATTTTCACCTTCTTCTCATTCAATATATTCTCATACTCAAAATATTTCTCCATCTCAGTGATCCTTTCCATCAATTCATCCGAATTCAGATTTCCACTATACTCAAAAGGGTTAAACTGCGACGTGGCCTTCAAACTTGTCAATGCTTTTAGGAATATTTCTTCTCCTTGATCTATTATAGGTGCAAGTGCGGCTACCTCCTACACTTCTTCGACTTCATCATCACTAACATCATCAATATGTATTCCACATCATTACGTTGTCTCAACAACTTCCAATCTAGTGGCAATTTGTCTTAGCATATCAGCTAAACCTGAATCTGCATCTCTCCTTCCATGAATCATCTTGAAACCCTTTGTTATTGAAAGTCAGATCACAATATGTTACCCCACAACAAATAACCAACTAGGGTATAAAAGAAGGAACCTCTAGATCAAACCTTTCTTTGATACCATTTTACGCAAGGAGGGTAAGATAAGTGGGACCAAAGGCTCACCCAATTACCAGACCACCTTGCAAAATCACAATACGGAAGCAATAACACATAAAATGAGAGAAGGGAAGCATATCATATTCATATATTCATTCAAATTTGATACATTTCAAGCTGTGAGGCCTTCCCAATTTTGACCAATACAACATAAATCAATTGTAGAAACACAACAATCCTCATGCATGCAAGATCCATGATCTCCAGCTTCCTATCCCTCTCCTTGTTCCCTTCTAACTTCCTAAATCTAGAGCAGATCTATATATTTTTACCAAAGAAAATGTTCTTTAGAATCTTCTATCTAGCATTAGAGAAATAAATGATCCAAATTTAGGTCCACATGCCTCCCAATGAGCAATCCCTTTATTAAATCATGACCAAAATTAATTACAAATGTCATCCCAGAAAGAAGATCCAAAACTAAACCCATCAGTGAACTAGGCCACTGACCAACATAGAACACATTGAACCCACTCAGTGAAGAACAACACTGATTAGAAAAGAACACAACAAATTCACTTGGTGAAAGACACCACTAAGCAAAGACAACACACCACCAAGTGGTAAATGATCTCATTGGTGAACAAACATGAACACTCCGCCAAGAACTCTAAAGCAGTTATCAAGCACATCTAACAAGCTACCGAGATATAGAATTTCCATGAACCCAAGATGTTCTTGCATCAATTGGTTTGAAATTAAATGCAAGAACACTGATTCACCCCCCCCCCCCCTCTTAGTGTTCTCTATACTCTAACATGTGGGACAAAAGAAGAGGAAGAGACTGATTAACTTGAAGTTGAGGAATGCTTGTTGAAATACATAGAGAACTAGATCAAAGTGATTGCAGAAAAGGAAAGTCTTTGTGAAGGCTTACAAATATTGATAGAAAAAGAGGAAGGTGAAGAAAGAGTTGCAATGTTGGATGAAATTGGGGTAAAATTTCATTTTACTAAACATTTATATGAAGATGAATATGAGCATAATGAGGTTTTAGCAAAAGAGATTCCTTTGGAAAGCATAAAACAAAGTGAAGATGATTTGTTAATGAAGATTGTAGAAGTGGAGGTAGAGTGGAATGCCTTGGTTGGAGGTCAAAGAAGTGAAGCAATTACATATCTTGTTGAAAGTGTGAAAGATTAAATTGAAGTTGAAAGTATAGTAGAGGTTGATCAAGGACTTGGTGAAGACAACCTCGCAGAAGATATTACTTCAAGTGAAGGGAATGAGAAAAAAGATGAATTACTCAAGAAAGTTGTAGTCATAGTGAGAGGTGGTGAAGAAGATATTGGAACAAAAAAGGTAATTTTTTATGAATCATGTGATGTTGCATTGAGGATGGATTTGTATATTTAAGTGAAAGAGAGAAATGATGATTTTAATGTTATGGGTGAGTTAGTTCAAGAGGATTTTTCTAGTGATGTGTGGTATGTAGAGAAAGATTTGTATGGTGTTGTAGAGTTTAATGTAGATGCATTTTAGTGGGGGTTAGATTATAATGGGTTGAATCCTACAAGATTGGATGAGAGTGAGAGTTACACTTGGAGGAGGTGGCTGATTTATGGTGAAATTGATTTTACCTTTAGCAAGTTGAGTGTTGAGCAACATTTCTTGCGAAGGATAGTTGTTCTAGCTAGGTGTTGGAAGAGGAGAAAAAAATGAGATTAGAGGTACCAATTTCAGTGATGGAGTTTATTGAGGATTTTTTGCAATCTAAAAGGGTGGTACTACCACTCAAATTTACTTGGTGATTCGATATTTACAAAAAATTTCTTACCCTAGGTGTTTGATGTAGGAGCATCTAGGGTGTAAGAGTAATCTTACATCATTCAAGAAAATAGAAAAAAAAAGAGGAAAAACAACAGAAAAATAAAAAGAAAGAGGATAAAAAAGAGGAAAGAAAATGAAGAGAAAGAGAAAAAAGAGGAGAAAAATAATATAAAAAAATTTAAAAAAAAAAGAGAAAAAATGAGAGAAATATAATTAAATTAATTAATTAATTAAAAATTATTTACATGTGATGCTTACTTAGGCTTGTTTGGAAAAAGTTATTTAGGGGAGGGGAACAAAACGTGTGTGGGGTCTTAAACATAATATGTTAGTGGAGATGTTTGGGCCCCATACCTGTGCATTTGACTACTAGTACGTGCCAGGTAAAAATTCAAAAAGTATAAAATGAAACTCATATAAATAATAGCCCACAAAATGTACCACTAAAGGTGAATATATGTTTTATATATATGCCTCAAAATAAACAAAAGGATGTTTGTCTTGTTCGAAATTTAACCTGTCCAAATTACTGAGAGGTTTTGACGCGCACTCTATTAGGTCATTCAAAACAAAATCAAACTGAAATCATATTTTAAGTAAACCAAAAGCCAAAATATCACATGTCAAATCTGTACATGTTTATGAGGCTTGCCACCTAAGGCATAACCCACAGTAATAAGCAAACATTGTCACGTGGACAAGTACAGACCCAAAAAAAGTCGTATACTAGTGATGGAATATAAACATTAAGACCACTAGTGCCTACTAAGATGTGACCACACTAATTTACTATTTGCATGACCATTTCCCATCGATCTAGTCACATTGGTACTTCATTCCACCTCAAGTGCATAACTTGTAGTCATTTCAACATTAAACCACCTGTATTCACTAATAAAATTTGTTTAAGGCCAACAATTCACATTCAAGGGCCATCAAATTTGAGATCGAAGAAATCAGATGATTTCTTGCAATTGAAGCTAAAAATTCAAAATTCAAATTTAAAAGAGTATATAAATTAAATGCATCACACCAATAGAGAAAACTTGTTACATACAAGTAGACTTGAAAGATTAAAGCAATATGATGTTTTCTTGCAACTGAAGTTGAGAATTCAAACTTCAAATTTAAAAGAGTACAAAATTAAATACATCACACCAATAGAGAAAACCTTTTATATAAAAGTAGACTTGAAACAAATGATTTCTTCCCATTCATGCCATTCAAAATCCATCAAAGAGAAAGAGGAAAGCACAAGACATAGAACAGGGAGAATTGAAGTTTATTTTCAAGGTATTTTACAATTTTAAATACTTCACATACTATTTTCATTTCATATTTAGTTCTCTATACCCTTACTATCTATTTCACATCCTCATGGTTTGTTTCCATTCCTTCACATTCCATTCACTTTCTATTTGGATGGTAATTTTCTTTTCACATTCAATTCACATTCCTTATTCATTTCATTTTCAATTTTATATACTCTTACTAGTTGTTATACATCCTCATGGTTTGTTTGCATTCACTTTCACTTTTCTATAATTTCTCTATTATCCTGGATGTTCAATTCATTTTCAGACTGTTGTTTCCTTCTTGTTCATTTCTATTTCACATCCATAAATATTTACATACTTAACCTAATATTCTTTGTTTGTTTGGATTCCTTGACCTTCATTTCACTTTTCTTTTTTTAATTTGTCTAACTATGATTATTGTTCAATTCATTTCCACGTATTCAGCTAGAATCTACATTGGTGTTGTTCAGCTGACTGATCTTCCTTCCTCTATAGATATTGTCTCCAAATTGGGGAAATGGGTTCAACCCATAAAATTTGAATCTTTTCCCTTTATCTACTTTCTTTGTAAAAAATCTGGGTACTGGGCGAAGAAATAACCATCATGTGTTAGAAAACAAGGGGTCCAGAAGGTGCCTATAAAGATTCAAATATGGAAAGTTAAGAGTTCTAAAGTAGGTCAAGGCATGCATATTCCTAAAGAATGAGAACATGGTGGAAATATGGATGATTGCGGAGACAAGACTACCTTGATGATTGTAGATAATAAATATGATGGACCATTGGAGGAGGTAGAATCTAAAGGTTAAAATGTTGAAGTTTTTAATGATAAAGGAAGCAATCGTCCAGGGACTGGGTACATCAGCAAAGATAGGAATCTAGAAGAGGGTGAGATTTTGGTTAACGAGGACCATGTTGGAGAAGAAGGTTGTATCCCTAATGAAGCTCATAAGAAAAGGGTAAGAGAGTGTTGGAAGAATATTTAGCACTCCCCTCGGGATTTGTGACAAGGGACTAACCGCCTCCTATGAATTCTATATAAGTCTAGTAGTTGTATCAAGATTGACAAGTCGATCTTTTGGTGCAATGACAACCACACTTGTAACAAGAGGTGTCAGAGAATGGTCACATGTTCGAATCCCCTTGGGTAACACTGAGAGGGAGATTGTTGGCAAAATGTTCAACACTCACATTGGGATTTATGACAAGGGACTAACCACCTCCTGTGAATTCTATAAGTCTAGTGTTTTTATTGGGCATTAAAAAATTGATCATTTGATGCAACGAAAACCACACTTTTAACAGAGAGCATGAGGATCCTGCATTGTGGGGTCAGCTATTGTGAAATAGCAAAGAGGGGGAGGTGGTTGTTGTGGATTAATCCAATGCTCTTCTATCCCCTGAACTCTCTCATCCTTTTGATTCTTAGATTTATTTTGAAAAGGTGGACTCTACTTTTCCTTTGTCCTTTGTGCAAAGGACACCTGAGGTTGTTATATCTACTCATTTGGAGTCAGTAGGTCTTTTTCAAGTCATAGATATCAATGTTGTGGTAGGTTTAAATCCAAACAAGGATTGTCTCAAATCAGGATAAAAGGTGCTCCAACATGGAATGAGTAGAGGTGTGAGTCATGGAAAATATTTTTAGAGTCATGATGATATTGACATAGAAGAGGATCTAATTCTTTTAATATAGTGGAAAAGAAAAAGGGGAATAAAATGAACCCTCCATTAGGGGTCTCCACTAGGAAAAGATGAAAGACCAATTGTGATGGCACGAAGAGTTTGACTGGAAGGAAATAGACTAGATGGCACATGGAGTAGGAGTGTCTCCAGAATATTGTGGATGGATTCCAAAGAAAAATCCATGAAATATTCTCTCCAAGTAAAAGATGAAGATTGTGTCATTGAATATGCGGGGGCTTAATAGCTCTCATAAACAAGATATTCTTCATAGTTTTGTTAGGGATCATAAACCTGATTGGTTGTTAGTGTAGTACCTCCATATTTTTGCTTTCAGTTTTATTAGTGCCGTACTCTTTTAGGCCACATTGCATGTGTGCATTTATGGATATTGTTTCAATGATTGTGGATTTATCTGGATTATGTTCATGCTATGATGATATGTGACTTCATATTTAGATGGTTATGTTATTATGATGTGATGTTTCATGTGTCAATTGGTTTATGATATACTTACCCCATACTAGCATGTGTATGGTGTTCATATGTATGTATCTGTATTATGTGTCTTTATGGTAGACGGCGGAGGTGTAGTTACTCACTTTGTTGAGATCCACATGACTAACCGTACCCTATCATTGCTTGTTATATGTTGTATGTACATGTTTTGTTTGGTGATGACAGGTTTGCAGGTACAGGGCATCGTCTTCCCTGAATTGGCAGGAGTGAGCATGCCCACATACATTCATCTCATGGTAAAGAGGGGAGATAGTATTTAGACCCAAAACCCAATCCTTAGCCTATTTATCCTAATTAATGGATAAAGTGTCGTTTGACTACCTTGCCCGAGTTTGGTCAGGTTGGCCTAATTCGTGGATCCCATCTTGTGAGATTGTATGATGCATGAATGTTGTGAAATTATTGCTTTGATTTGATTATTTTTGCTATGGTTATTTTAATTAATTATATAGTGGGAAAATAATGATTAAAGTATTTCTTATGTTGTTGAATAATTATTAATTAATTAAAAGTCAAATATGAGAATATTTGAATTTAATTAATTAATTGTGCTAAATTTTGATTTAATATGTTTTTTTTATTAAATTGTTGAAGAATTAGTGCATGTTTTAATTGTGTTGTAAATTATTAAATAATTTAAATGTGAAATTTTATTTTTGCATGTTCTCTATTTGTTTATGTGAAATTGGATTTCATAAGATAACTTGTAAATAGAGTTTCATGTGAGATGTGCATGAATAATATATTTTATAATTAAATATTGGTATTTTCCATCAACTCAAGAAGAGGAGTTTGAATAGGAGTTGTTTGGTGACTCATTAGGGTTTTTGCATGATAAGTGGGTTTGTTTTTCTATTTGGGGAAAAAATTTGCATTCATTTTGGAAAAACTAGGTTTTGCTAAAATTTTCAATTTTGGAGAGGGAGCATTTTAGGAATATTTTGTGCTTTCTTGTGTTCTTGAGAATTTGGTGTGAGAATTTTTTTGGGTGAAATGTGTGTGCATCTGGTATTGGAATTCTACATGCTATGATTCAGAGTTGCAGGATTGAGCTCTACACATTCAGATTTGGGAGATTTAGCATTCTACAGTCAATTCCATCTTAGTTTCTTGCATTGGATTGAGGTAGGAGATTGATTTAATCTTTCTGTAATTTTATTTATTAAATTTTCATTATATAGTTGTGTTTGATTTGATTTGAGAATGCAAATCTGTTTTTCATTTATAATTCATTTTGGGTATTAGGAAAACCCTTTGTTTGATGCTATTGATTTTTTTTTATATTGTGACTTGGCATAGAAATGTTATGCTGCTGAAATTTTTGAGAAAAATTCATCCTAGGGCATTTAGAAAATAAAAAGTTAAAACTCTATAGTATGTTCTATAGTATGAATGATTTGATTAAATGGGTTGTTCTCAAAAATTCATTTAGAGTTAAAAAAATACATGCTGTGTAAAAATTCCATTATCTGTTAAAATACACAGTAAAAAAAAAAAATACCAGTAAAGACAAAATTAACCTTCCTTGTTTTTAATTGGTGAATTGTTTATCCAATAATGTGAAGAGAAAACACTGATTAGAAGAAAGAATAAATTAAGCTGTTAAATTTTGTAATCTGTCTATATTTCCATTTCTGGAATAAAATTTTAGGTCTGTGTATATTTCCATTTTCAGAAATTGACTTTATCATTAAAAAAAAAAATAATAATAATACTTAAACTTTGGTATTCTATGCAGAATTACCTTTTTAAATATAAGTTTATATATAAATTAAAATATTATTAACTGCTTCTTTTGAAAAGTTATTGGTGTTTCTTAAAAAATATATATATAAAAAATAAATTGAAAAGGGCAAGTCGCAGGTGGGGGCCACCAAATCACCCCCTGCGTACTTCCCTGCACCGACTGGCACGCTGGTCCCCACGGGAGACCGTGACAGACCTGGTGCTGTACACGGTTCCCGCGTACAGCAGTCGGCCTGTGCATGGCCGACCGTGGCAAGCCACATGGCTTTGGGGTGCGGGCATGGCCCCCCCAAACTATGATTTTTTTTTTATAGTTTATTTATTTTTTTTGTTATATTATTTTGTATTGTTAAGATTAATAATTTGAATTTGTTAGTTTTATTAAGTTATAATATTATATTACATATATATAATTATATATATATATATAATTGGTTAAGGGATTAAATTTATATATATATATATATGATTTGTAAATGAATTTATGGTGGCTATAATTTCTTAATAATTTAATTTTATTAATATGATCGATTCAAATTTTGATAAAATTTTATTATTATGTTCTGTTTAAGTTTAATAATAGAATTTCATTTAATATTATTAATTCTTGTTAATGGAATTTCTTATTTGTCGTAAGCGCAATCTCGTTAGAGGATTTTTGTCAAGGGTAATTGGGTTATAAAGTTTTCTCGATTTTGTTTTAATCATTCGATCTTAGGAATGTCAAAATAGAGGAATGAGACTCTAACCTTGCAACTTATCTATTGCCATTCATAGAACAAAGTTTTGATTATTTTCTATCAGAATTGGGCATCTTGGTTATAATGAATTAATTGACACTTCTTAGGTTATCTGAACTACTTGTGGTAACATTAGACATGATTATTGTGAAAACTCTCCAGTAGATATTTTTCTTGAATTCATTTGTAATGATTATGAAACATATTGAGTTATGGTTTTATTTTAGTTTAATTTGATGCGATTGTATATTTTTCGTGTCTTCTTTGACATTATGGCATGTCGGGTTTTAGATAACCTAGGAGAATACAGAGGCCAGGGTATGTGTTAGGCAGTAGTGTTTTTCAGTTATGTATGGTGTCTGTGCACTCTGTCTGATTATCATTTCTGTTTGACCATTGGGCTCATGTTATATTGTTTTCTGTTTGTGGTATCTTTGTGACTATATCTAGTTCTTTTGTGTGAATTTGGATATGAGGTTACGAAGTTGTATACCTGATTTGATCTAGGAGA
The DNA here is from genome assembly GCA_027943335.1 of Chamaecyparis obtusa. NCBI lineage: Eukaryota > Viridiplantae > Streptophyta > Pinopsida > Cupressales > Cupressaceae > Chamaecyparis > Chamaecyparis obtusa. Next base: position 671,730 of record BSBK01003233.1, on the reverse strand, counting down.
GATTTATGAGCCTAGGGTAGTTTACCTAGGTATGTGTTAGGAGGTGGCTTGCAATAAGCGTCGGGGCCCACAAGTGGCTGTTGTTGACCACTTATTGTAAGTTATTGTAAACAAGTGATAACCTAATTATATTAAGGGAAACAAATGAACCTAATAAGATAGTTTTCCTCTCCCATGCTTGAGTGCTAGTATAGACTGAGATGAGGATGAGATGATGCTTGCCGCCTATTGGGGTGCGTGTTCTGGCATAGTTAATGACTTTGTCAGTATGAGAAGTCATTGATTCCGTGTATGGTCACTTGAGTTTCGGAATCCAGAGTGATTACCAGGATGAGACTCAAGGGTTAGACGTACATGATGACACCTACCTACACATAGTCTAGTTATCCTACAAGGTTGGTTGCCTCTGGATTAGTGAGTCATACTTTTCACTACTTTTGTTGACCTTGAGTTAGTAAGCTATCAGGATTCCTTTCCTAGTGGTGTTTCCTATATGGACTTGATTATCCGTTTGGGGTCTGATGTTATCTCCTCAGCACGGTGGGGTAGACCTTTGTGGTTCTACACGGACGGGTGGTAGTGTTTCTTTACCATTTGAGATTCGACGTCCTGGTACCAGTGCTTGATGGTGTCTTTTCAGATGGATTCCTTATGTTACTTCTTCTACGATATTCTTATGTACTTACTCTTTATTGTAAATCTTGTATTAGAGTATCGCATGTGATACTTAATCTGGATAATTTTAATTTAGTTGTTAGAATGATTAATGCATACCCTGCGACATGTGCAGTGGATGTATGTTTATTCGATTTAATGATTGTTCATGAAATGTAAACAATACAATGTAATGGTGGTATTTATTTTATGGAATCATTTGTTGATGTTATTTGTTATGTTATGTTAGTAAGTAATGCTACGTCATGGGACCCATTAGAGTTGTAACCTGTGTTTTCAATGTGTGTTATGTGAGATAATGGTTATTGCTTTATGTGGTTGTTTGTCTTGAATGTTAACTTTTAAAAAAAAATTGTTCACCAAACTTAGTATCATGTTTTAGGTTAGTTTCTTTTGGGTTCCCTGGTGGGGCGTTACAATTAGTTCTAGAGACCAAGATGTCCAAGGAAAAAGTGGAAAGGATTATGCATTTTAAAAACCATGGTGCTAGTGGAAATAGCTCTAATGGTGCCTTTGGGGGAATAGTTACTTTTTGAAATCTAAACTATATTTAGGGTAGTGTTTTTTGGGTTGATAATAATCATGTTTCCATCAATTTTACACATATTAGGGATTATTTTTGCTAGATTTTGTCCAATATCTATGCTCCTAACATAAAATCAGAAGAAAATTTTGGAACAGTTTAGCCTCCTTTCGCTTGAAATTTCCTTATGAGAATTGGCTCATCATGGGAGATTTCAATACACTGCTTCATGAAGCAGAGAAGTTTAGAGGGTCTCAGGTGAAAATGGACAACAAATTATATTTGATGGATTTTATCAATGAACAAGGTATGCATGATGTTGATCTTAAAGGATCTACTTTCACTTAGAAAAATAGGAGGGTAGGGAATGATTTGATTCAGGTATAGCTAGATCGTACTCTTATATCTAATAAATGGCTAGTCAAATATTTTTGTTCCCTTACTTCTTTACCCAGAATAGGGTCAAACCATTATCCTATTAGTTTTGTTATTGATTTTGTTTTTGGAAAAATGATTTCCCTTTTAGATTTGAAAGGGCGTGGCTTTCCCATCTGGAACTGAGAGGTTGTATTGGTCACTGGTGGAACATCAAGGTTGTTGGGACAACTATGTTCAGGGTGGCTAATAAATTGAGGGAATTTACAGATAATATTAAGAAATGGAATACATATGTCTTTGGAGGTATTTTCTCGATGAAATCTACTATTTAACTTGAGATTAAGGTTGTTTAGGATGAAATTCAAACAAAAGGGTATATTGTTGTTAATATTGTTAGAGAAAATGCAATCCTTACTAGTTATCATGATGTTATTTCTGAGGAATAATTTTGGAAACAAAGATCTAAACCCTTATGGTTGACATCTAGAGATAAGAACATGGGGCTCTTCCACATGAAATCTCTAAAACACAAGGTGTTAAATAGGATATGATAGATTTTTTAAGATGGAGTCATAATTCACAAGGAAGAGGAAATAAGAAGTGAAGCATTCCATTATTTTAGCAGCCTTCTCTCTACGAATAATAAATTGGATGATTCAACCCAATAATTTTTTTATATTACATCCCTAAAATTTTGAATGAGGATAAAAATAATTCCTTGAGGAAGATTCCATCCTTAGAAGAAGTTAATAAAGATGTTTTTTCTTTTGAAGGAAGTAAAGCCCCAAGCCCAGATGGCTTCCCCAAGTTCTTTTTTCAAGTCTTCTAGCATATTGTTGTTGAGGATGTTGTGAACGTAGTTAAGGAATTCTTTGGGTCAAGAAATATTTAGGAGTTAAATCCCATATTTATAGTTCACATCCCTAAGTTTCCTAGAGCTAATTCTTTTGATGCCTTTTGACCTGAAAATATTTGTAATTCCTTTTACAAAATCATTTCCAAAGTCTTGACCTTGAGGATGTTGGTTGTTATTTCATCTTTGATTCATCCCCATGAAAATGGGTTTCTTTTGGGAAAGTAGGTCCTTGACTCCATAATAACAATGCATGAGAATATCCACTCCTTGGAGGTCTCCAAGAAGCAAGGGTTCTTGATGAAATTGGATATTTTAAAAGCCTATGATAGAGTGGATTGAAAAATTTTATTGAAAGTTCTAGAGGCTTTTGGATTCAAGATAGACCTCTAAAGCTCATTTGGGAACTTGTATCCATGTCAATTATTGCAGTTATCATCAATGGAACTCCCTCCCGCATTTATTTGAGGTGATCAAGGGCCTTAAATAGGGTGACCCCATTTCTCCAATCCTCTTTATGATTATGGATGAATGATTAGGTAGATTCATTCATAAAATAGTTAATGAAGGAAATTTGAAATGTCTCAACCCTTCCTCATTGGCTATGGTGTGTTCTCATCAATACTTTGTTGATGATACTATTATGTTAGGTAGTTCTACTATTGGGGAAGCGATGACTTTCAAGAAAATATTGACTCTATTTGAAGAATCTTATGGGGAACTTGTGAACTAGAGGAAGAGTTCCCTCTTCTTTTTCAACAATCCGGAAGAGAGATAGAACAAAATTACATCCATCCTATGATGTTTGATTGGTTTTCTTCCCTCCATTTATCTTGACCTTCCTCTTTGTTATAAACCCCTAGATTCCTTTTAGAATTCTCTGATTGATGGATTCAATAGGAAGTTGGCTAGGTGGAAAGATGCTTTTCTTAGTTGGGAAGGGAAGATTAAACTTCTTAATTCTTCTCTCCAAAATTTGTCTATTTATGCTCTTAGTCTATAAAATTCCCTCAAAGTTTGCATATATTATTGACAAGATTCAGAGACGTTTCTTATGGTCTGGGGTTGAAGACTAGAGGAAAAGAATTTCTCTTATGTCTTGGGAACTAGTTGTAGACTGAATAAAATAGTTGTCCTTGGTCTCAGAATTATTATAACCTTCAATAAAGCCCTTCTTTCTAAGCAGGTGTGGAGATTTTTATCTGATATGAGAGAATAGAATTCAATATGGCATAATAAATACTTTCATAGTATTGTTATCTTTAAGGATTTTCACTATTATTTTAATCTCCCCTCTAGTTCTACTTTATTAAACAATTTCATTAAAGCTAGGGAGGTGGTTGTGAAGGGCACTAGATGGATACTTAGTGATGAAAAGGGGGTTCTATTCTGGGAGGATACTTGGCTTTTTCAGGAGCCCCTATGTTGAAATTATGCTTTTGTCCTCTTATGGAGGAATGCAAAAGTAGATTTGGTAAGTTCCTTGGTGATTATTGGAAAGAGGATAGATGGTTTGATCTTGACCGAGTTCATGTGGATCTTTTGCCCCTTAAACTTCCCTTATTCTCTTTTAGCATCTAATCGATTATGGAGGATAAGTTAGTTTGGAGGGTGTCCCCTTATGGGGTATTTTTCATTTCTTTTTTTGTCTCTCTATTGTCTCAATCTTCTTCTCCTTTTCTTCTCTGGGTGAAGGCCTAGCTAAAGATTTTGATTCCTAAAATTAATATTTTTCTTTGAATCCTTCTTTAGGATAAGCTCCTAACAACTGATAATTTATGCAAAAGGGGTTTTCTATTTCCCAATAGATGCTATCTTTGTTTGGAAATGGATGAGTCTATTTCTCATTTTTTCCTTTACTATTCTTTTTTTTATGATATCTAGGATCAAGTTCTACAGCAATGGAACCTTGGTTGGGTGTTTCCTAAAATAATTCTAGATTTCTACTGCCAATGGAAAACTCCTTCTACCAACTAGGTGGTTAAGTTATTGTGGCCATATATTTTTCCTCATGTTGCGCAGGGTATATGAAAATAAAGAAATAACAATTTTTGGGGGGAAACTACCCTCTTGACAGAGGTTGTCTTTGGCAAAATCTTTAGATCTATAGGAGAGAATATCACTATTCTTGATGTGGATCTGAGAAATGGGTAGAAGAAACTTTAATAGGACTATAAATTAATGGTGTCCAAGGATCAGAAGGTCAATATTGAAATCTCTAAGGCTATAAGGCCAATTAAGAAACTCACAAATGGAGTGTTTTGGACCTTTCCTCTTAAGGGTTGGGTGAACATTAACTTTGATGGGATAAATAAGAGAAATCCAGAGCCAACTGGGTGTGGGGGAGTGATCAAGGATGAAAATGGCAATTTTATTGTGGTGGTGCTACTTCCCATAGGAAACATAACCAACCACCTCGCTGAAGCCATTGGGGCCTATTAGGCCTTATCTTTGGCTTGTCAACAGAATTGCAAAAAAAAAATCTAAATGGAAGGTGACTTCAATAATATTATTCAGTATCTTAATATACTAAATAAAGCCTCATGGAATATTGAAGGGTGGATTAATTTATCAATTGATATTATTCATTCCTTCAAAAAAAAAAATTCCCATTCTTTTAGGGAAACTAATAGGGTCACATATTTTTTTCTACTAAGGGGGTTATTGCTAAAAAAATGGTGATTTGGCTTAGGGAAGACAACCTAGAGGACGATGTCAGAGCTTTGTTGATATATGATAGATTTCATGGTAAATGTGGTTGCATCCCCTTACTTCAATGATTTCTCATATGAGACATTCCATTATTACCTCTCATGTTATTCATCCTGGTGGTTTTTGGGAGAGTGCTACTTGTTATTGTTTCCACACTTTTTGGGAATTTTAGTTTTTTTTTGGCATGTTTGTTTAACCAAGCTTCTCATTTTGTCAAGCATTTCTATGGTCAAGGGACTAGTAGACATTCATATGGGAGGCGATAGACACCATGTCAAACCTATCTAATGTGACAGCTTGAGGGATAACACTACTCTTTGGAGAGTCTTGGTTTAGGGGGAAATTACCCCGTATTGAGAAATTACATAGTTGGGACCCTAAGGTCACTGAAATATTTTCTAAGGAATGGAACGAGAGAAAGTTGAATCTATTTGGGAAGCTAGTTGTGGTTGATGAGAACCTCATAGCTGAGGTGACAAGTTTATCTAGAAAATGCATAAAATTTTATAGAGATAGAAAGTACTCTGAGGAAATGATCAAGAAATTCTAAAAATATAACAAGGAGAAGGAATATTTGGTTAAGGGTGACAAGTGATGTTATGATACAAAGAGTATCAATTTGATGTGGTGGGAATTGTTGAAGGTGATTATGGATTATATTACTCTTGACAACCGCTTCACAAGGGTTTTGGACATTATTTTGTCTTGTTGAATCACTTCAGGAATAAGGTGAGGGTTTCATGCCCCTTCTATCTCTTGTCTTCCATGGATACTAGTATTATGGAACATAGGAAAACCCTCATAAAAATCTTGTTTTACCTGAAGAATTGCTTCTTTTAATCTATGATCATTTTGAAGATAAGGCCTCTGGGTTTGAGTCTCCCTCTATTTCTCTATCAGATGATGATAGGATGGGGGATTCTAATTTTGATAATGAGGATTGGAATACGGTTTGGTGAAGTCAGCTTCCCATCTCCCTGTTTCTAGTAAAAACATTGTTGGTAAGGATTCAAAAGGAAAGAGAAAAGATGAGATATTAGTGGAGTTTCATGAGGAAGATGATCAGCTTTCTCCCAAGGCCTTGGGCAATGCCCTTTCTTCTAACCCCTCTACAGACATAGATAAAAGTATGTGTTCTCCTATTTCTATGAGTGTTGATAATTTCAAATTGGACCAAGAGCTTACTATTGGTGTTCTAGAAACTGCTAGGCATGGGGCAGTGGATTATTTTAAGCTCATTAAGTGGGCCTTTCATGAAATTATGAGTTTAAACTTAAAATACAGGGCTCTGAATAGAAAGATGGAGGTGCCTAATTTTGTTTGTGTGGATAATCTTGATGCCCAGGGTACCAAGGCTAAGGAGCTTTGGACAAAGGAGGAGAAGAAATTTATTACAGATTCCCTAACTACAACTATTGATGCCATGGAAAAGTTGAAGAAATATTATGAAAGATAAGTTTTGGAATTAGACACTAGAAAATTTTAGCTTATTTTTCCATGATGATTAGTCACTTTTTAGATGCCAATTGGTCAACCAAACAACCATAACTGTTGTCAAAGTTTTTTTGTCAATTATAAGACCTAGTTAATGGTCATCGTAATTTTGACGTATGTAGAGGTTGATTTATCAACAGACCCACCATTGAAGCAAGCACTTCAACCTGGAAGAATTATCAGCCATGTCTTTTATCTAGGTGACCAATGTTGGTCGAAATTGCAATGTATTATGGTCAAAATATTCATCAAGTACATAGCATTCTTATCGAAATGACAAAGCACTATTGGTCAAAATGGAGACAAGGATTGGTTGGAATAGTCGTCGAGTACATAGCATTCTCTCCGAAATGACAAAGAACTGTTGGTCGAAATGGAGACCAGGATTGATCGGAATAGTCGCCGAGTACATAACATTTTGATAAAATTAAATTATTTTAATTTTGAAGTCTTAAAATCAAAGAATTTCAGTCCTTTTATTGACTATTCATGTATAGTGCTTGGTGTGAAAACAATATTTGTCTTGAAGAACCAATGATTTCCTAGGCTCTGTCAAATAGTTGGCAAGCAATGATCTATTCAATATTTCTAAAGTGCTTGAAAAGGCTTAAACTCACCAGGCCAAGACTCTTCACCAAGACTTCACAAGACTTCTAAGTGATATATTTGGTGTATTGACTTATATTTGCTTGGATTCACAACATCTTGACATTTAATGAAGAAGACAATGTAATGAACTACCAAGTAATAAACTTTTAATTCTTTACAAATAGTCACTTCTCTGCTCGTGAAGACACAGTCTGGTGTTTATATTATTAAACTCTCTATTCAATGCAACATTGATAGAAAAAGCATTCATTGATTGGTATTAATAGTTTTGATCATTCCATGTACTGATTATATTGTTTTGAAGTCTTAAAATCAAAGAATTTCAGTCCTTTTATTGACTATTCCTGTACAGTGCTTGGCGTGCAAAAAATATTTGTCTTGAAGAACCAATGATTTCCTTGGCTCTGTCAAATAATTGGCAAGCAATGATGTATTCAATATTTCTAAAGTGCTTCAAAAGGCTCAAACTCACCAATACGCACACCTTGAAGTAGCAAGAATTCCTGTGTTGGCTCCTTTTCTGAGTTTCCCATCGACCCCATCTCTATAGATATTCATCTCATGTATCTCTTTGCTAGCTTAATGGAACCTAGCTTTATCTGTATCAAAGAAGATCATTAAATTATAAGTTTGAGCATAAGCATAAATTCATACATACAAAAGGGACAACAATACCAAAAAAATGGGCTTCTAAATGATCACTAATAGCTAATAAGCATGCACGACATACCATATAACACTCTCTACCCAGCATCATTCTTACAATGAGATGTCCCAAAAATTAATTTTTAATATCTATACTATGAATGTATGTTTCAATTGAAGTTGAGAGAGGATGGATTTTGAATGTAAGGGAATTTTCCATGAAGTGACTACAATACCACAAATGACACAAAGGATAGTTTGTCATATACACTAAAGGAAACACTATATTTGCAAAGAGGCTTGAAGCATAAAATAGTTCAGAATCTTCAAAGCCTAAGGAGAAATCAAAACATCAAAGTCTTTTCTCATCAAAACATCATTCTATAAGTGAATATTCAAAGAGCCTAAGGAGAAATCAACAAGATAATATAATCACCACTTTATTTAAAAACTAGTGAAATCAAGGACAACTAATATAGAGATATGAAGTTATGATGTGTTACAAAGACATGATTTCCTAGGCTTTGTCAAATAGTTGGAAAGAAATGATGTATTCAATATTTCTAAAGTGCTTCAAAAGGATTAAACTCACCAAGACTCTTCACCAATACACCCCCCATCCCACCATCCACTCATGTCAAGATCTTGTCCAAAATCATGTTGAAATATCCATTGAGCTAAATCAAGATCCTTCCCTCTCACTTCCTTTGTTACATAATCACTTTTGGAGTATATTCTAAAGTCTTTTAATCCAAGCAAATGTAATTCAATAACACCAAATATATCACTTAAACTCACCAAGACTCTTCACAAGACTTCTAAGTGATATATTTGGTGTTATTGACTTACATTTGCTTGGACTCACAACATCTTGACATTTAATGAAGAAGACAATGTAATGAAATACCAAGCAATAAACTTTTAATTCTTTACAAACAATCACTTCTCTTCTTGTGAAGACATAGTTTGGTGTTTATATTATTAAACTCTCTATTCAATGCAACATTGATAGGAAAAGAATTCATTCATTGGTATTATAAGTTTTGATCATTCCATGTACTGATTATATTGTTTTGAAGTCTTAAAATCAAAGAATTTCAGTCCTTTTATTGACTGGTCATGTACAGTGCTAGGCGTGCAAACAATCTTTGTCTTGAAGAACCAATGATTTCCTAGGCTCTGTCAAATAGTTGGCAAGCAATGGTGTATTCAATATTTCTATAGTGCTTTAAAAGGCTTAAACTCACCAAGAATCTTCACCAATACACCCCCCATCCCACCATCCACACCCATCCACTCATGTCAAGATCTTGTCCAAAATCATGTTGAAATATCCATTGTCCTAAATCAAGATCCTTCCCTCTCACTTCCTTCGTTACATAATCACTTTTGGAGTATATTCTAAAGTCCTTGAATCCAAGCAAATGTAAGTGAATAACACCAAATATATCACTTAAACTCACCAAGACTCTTCACAAGACTTCTAATTGATATATTTGGTGTTATTGACTTACATTTGTGTGCATTCACAAGACCTTGACATTTAATGAAGAAGAAAATGTAATGAACTACCAAGCAATAAACTTTTAATTCTTTACAAAGAGTCACTTCTTTTCTCGTGAAGACATAGTCTGGTGTTTATATTATTAAACTCTCTATTCAATGCAACATTGATAGGAAAAGCATTCATTGATTGGTATTATAAGTTTTGATCATTCCATGTACTGATTATATTATTTTGAAGTCTTAAAATCAAATAATTTCAATCCTTTTATTGACTGTTCCTATACAATGCTTGGCGTGCAAACAATCTTTGTCTTGAAGAACCAATGATTTCCTAGGCTCTATCAAATAGGTGCCAAGCAATGATGTATTCAATATTTCTAAAGTGCTTCAAAAGGCTTAAAATCACCAAGACACACACCTTGAAGCAGCAAGAATTCCTATGCAAGCTCCTTTTCTGAGTTTCCCATCAACTCCAGCTCTATAGATATTTGTCTCATGTATCTTTGCTAGCTTAATGGAACCTAGCTTTATCTCTATCAAAGAAGATCATTAAATTATGAGTTTGAGCATAAGCATAAATTCATACATACAAAAGGGACAACAATACCAAAAAAATGGGCTTCTTAATTATCATTGATAGCTAATAAGCATGCATGACATACCATATCATGCTCTCTACCTAGCACCATTCTTACAGTAAGATGTCCCAAAAATTAATTTTTAATATCTATACTACAAATGTACTTTTTAGTTGAAGTTGAGAGAGAATGGATTTTGAATGTAAGGGAAGTTTCCATGAAGTGAATACAATGCCACAAATGACACAAAGGATAGTTTGTCATATACACTAAAGGAAACTTTATATTTGCAAAGAGGCTTGAAGCATAAAATAGTTCAGAATCTTTAGAGCCTAAGGAGAAATCAAAACATCAAAGTTTTTCTCATTGAAACATCATTCTATAAGTGAATATTCAAAGATCCTAAGGAGAAATCAACAAGATAATATAATCACCACTTTATATAAAAACTAGTGAAATCAAGGACAACCAATATAGAGATATGAAGTTATGATGTGTTACAAAGACATGAGGTCCAACATGGAAAAGGATCAAATCAATCGTAAACAGACCGACCAAGTAAAGTGAGAATAGAGAATCCTAAAAGGTTATAGATTCAAATATGGACAAAGAAATGATGCATTGATAGATATAGCACATCAAAAGTTACATTTGCATATATTAACTAAGTGAGTAGATTACTAGACACATGTTTTTAGTTCATATTCATTTGGTACAGCTACAAATGAAATGCATAAAGAAGTGTTATAGCATGAACATGAGATAGTGGTATCTAAACAAAGGTAAGTTTTCAAAACTTGCATTCAAGGTATTGAAGGATACTACATGAACAATCATTAATACCATGAATCTATGTCATTGGTTTAGTTTGAGCTTCACTTTGTTTCAAGAATAGTTTAATATTCTCTACTTAACAAGGCCACCTACATGAAGGTGGAAGCTCATTTGGCCCTCCCCCCCCCCCCCCTAACATCACTCTAAATTCCCCATTAACATCTAATAACATTCATTCATTCATTCATCCATTTTTGAAATATAACATTCAATCATTATAATCACATGATAACATTCATTAACACATAAAATTCATTAACACACAACATTCATGAATAATTCATTAACACATCATTCATCAACATTGACTAGTACAAAATTACATCCATTAAGACAACATTCTTTCATTAGCAAAAAATGTTAATTAAAATCATTTTTTTTTTGGTTTCTTGCTCATTTTTCTAAGGTAAGGGTAAGCGGAGCATCAATATCCTCGTCATTCCCCTCCTCTACTGGTTCTAATGCCAACACGTGTCTCCTCCTCATCTGTTCAGGAACAGGAGGGTTCTGCACCAAAGGGGGGTCCGCTACAATAACAACTACGTCATGGGTTAAATTCACACCATTTTATATTAGTGTTACAAGTATTTAATTAAGTAAAAGAACTATAAATTAAAAAAGAAATTTAAAAGAACAAAACATAGATTTTCTTTACCTGAATGTGCACCATGAGCTACATGGTGATCACTCTGAACATCCTCCACTCATTTAGCATGACATTATGTATGCTCTAAAATATATATACACAAAACAGGTTACACGAATTTCAATTTAAGATGTTAAATTATATTAATAATTATATAATTAATTTTAAATAGAAAATGAACACCTCCATCAACACTATGATGCACATCAGGGGATTCATCATGCAGCATAGGATTTGTGTTATGATTAGGAGGCTGCATTGCAATGTCATGCGCATTATTATCAAATAGATTGTTGCTCAAGTATTCAATTTCAAATATATTTTATTTGGCATATTTACCTATTCACATGATGTAGGAGACTCTTGGGTTGGGCCAGTGGAAGCTTGGCATAGGCGCTCGGTCATGGCTTGATAGCCTTCCTTGAAGGCAATTTTTTTGTGTTCTGTCGTGGCCTCTAAATTAAAATCTGAGCCCTGCATTTTTTGATTAAACAAAATTATTTGCATTTTATTAATAATTTTTCTCTGGAATTCATTTACTACTACTTACAATTCATGCTTTAATTTTTTAATATCCACCAGAGCCAAGTTTGTACTGCCCAATCTTTTACAGTCTGGCCTTTGTTGCCTTTGATGTGTCCTGCAACCTATGAAAAGTTTGAAATATGTTACATGATATAGATATAAAGATCACTAATTATTGCATTATTACATTCTACTAGTAGTTAATACTATTGCATACCTTCTTCTCTCATTTTCTAGTGTAATTCCTCTTTGAGCATCCCCTTTCTCCTTTGCATCCAAAATGAACTCATTCCAATCCCTCACTGGAATAAAGGGAGGACGCTCGTACTTTGGGTTTTGGATGAGACTCCTTCTATATGAGTCCCTCACAGTCTTAAGATGTTTGGCAGCTTTTTCTAAAATTTTCTTCTACTCAAAAATATTACTACCAAACTCATGCTCTAAATCTTTAATGAGCTGATCTTTTAATTTTTTGTCTTGCAAGTTCCACCTTTTAAGAAAAAACACAAAATTGTTAGATAGAAAAATTAATTAAAGTTGTGTACCTTGAATATAGTAAAAGAAAAGGCTTTAATGAAAGGAAAAATACTGTACCAATTAATGATATGAAATAAAAATAGTGGGATAGGGTTAGTTCACTTATGATGTTCCACCTTGTACATGTGGTGGGCTCAAATATCTTCAATGTGAAGTCATAAAGTGTCTTATAAAAAGAATTGTTTCCTGTAAAAATGTCATGGGATCATCAATCCAAAACTTGTTATGAATAGGTAAATGCATATTACAATATAAATAATAATAATTTTAAAGTACTTGGAAGCTTAGGACATTTTAAAGGCATAAATTCTTTATCGTCAATCAACAATGATATCTACATAACTCCCATGCTAGAAACATGGGTAGATCCAAGAAACGATGGTGAATTATCACCAATATAGGTACTCTGATCTGTATCTAGCATAGGAGATGATGCTAGTGTATCTCCTACTCCATAAAATTAATCCACTATGAGATGCACCCAAGATTAAAGTACAAATTATCAAATCATAATTAACACAAAACCAAATATAGCAAAACAAGGATTTACCAGGAATAGACCATGAAGGCATCGATGTTTTCATGCCCCTTGTTTCTGACATTGCACTCAGCAATCTCTTATGGACATCAGTTGACCTCCTAGGGGGAGTTGCCTGCACTTGATCACCTGAACAATACATTGTTAGCAAAGACATTCTAAAATAATAAAAGTAAGAGTTAACTTAAGAAGTTTTTGAATGTTCCAAAGAAAAAATTCCTTGTAACTTGTCAACTTAAGGATTATTTTACCTAGGGTGGCTGGAGCTCTGCTAGTACTAGCCTCACCGTGATGTCCATGACCAGGTACTTGAGCAAGCAAAAAATCCTATAACAAGAACACATACATATTTTAGTTCACGACATAAAAGAGTATAAAATATAAACCTTTATTGAACTTTTTTTATAACTAAAGATTCATTACTGCTTACTTCAAAATGATGTTCTTGTGCCATCAATTCATCTAGCCTCTTCAGCATCTCCTCGGTTGGATTTGCATCTTCCAAAATGCTAATAATTTCTGTATTGACTCTTTTTAGTTTTTTATTCAACATATTTATTAGATTAGGGATTTCTAGGATATCCTCATCTGTATCTACAACTATTTCCTCTTTTGTTGTAGGTGCTTTTCCCCTATCTTGAACATCAAATTGTGACAGGAATATCAGTAAAACTATCATAATAACTCCAAAACCCTAAATAAAATAACATTTTTCAACTATCTAATTTGTACAATTTCAATAAGGTTTACCGTCGCTGATGAATGGGTGGGAAGAGCATCCCCGCAACCTCTACCATATGGGGGATCCATGTCATCCTGTGACAAAGATTAAATATAAAAATGTCAGGGAACTGAAAGCAATAGACTTAGCAAAAAAAACTTATTAATAAAATGGTATATGGGAGTCATAAACTTGAGGTTAGTTTAAATGGTATATAGTACTTATCACCCTCATTATAGTAACTTTGTTTGTATCTATGTGATTTAAATTGTAATCTATTAGCAGTTCTTCCCCTGCACTTATTGATTTTATCGCACATACAAAAACTTGATTCCCCTCACGCGACTCAAATATGCAATTGGGTTGCTTATTAGTTGAGGAAGGTCGCATACTATTTATAAAACCCACAATATTCCCTGTTGCTTTTGGTCTCCCATCAATGTACATAGCAAATCTTTTACTTTTATCATTTTCTTTCCATTGTATATAATTTGATGATAGTACATACCTACGCATACTTTTTTTATATTGAACAATCCACATCCAATCATTGTAATTGTAACAAGGACCGACATACTCCATCAATTCAACAACTTTGTTGTAACATACCTTTATCCCATCCATGGAAAATAGGCCCAAACCATGTAATGAGGATGGAGCTATGCAATATATCCTATCATTAACACAAAAATCAGTGTTAATTGGAGGTAGCTCATTCGGTACCCATTCTTTCTCAAGATGTGTGTACTAAAAGGGCACCTTGATGTCGCCTTTGGTCTCATCATCATAAGAACATGACCCCTCTTTAGCAAGGAAAAATTGCATGTGTTTATTGAATTTTTTTCTAATCTTTTGACCTCTAGTTGATCTCCCTATTTTAGTCATATATGTAGAACTTTCATCTACCATTCCCTCATTTCCCTCATTTGATGTAGATAGATCTGACAAGTACCTATTTGGTGGGTCCTGCAATCCATCAAAGTAGATATTGTCATGTCCCCGCTTCAAATAGAATTTTGATAATAATTAAATGATATATTTAGAATAATCAAGTCATGACACGGCCCATACGATTCTTCCTTGTCTATACGTGGGAGATATAAAATGCAAGTTGAAAGTGAAGGAAAGGCACAAAAACATGAATCATATAAAAGGATAAAAAGAAGAATATAACATGTCAAACTTTCTGTGTCGATTATTCGACACATTATATAATTATATAATATGTCTATTTATAACATATGTACTCGGTGATAAACAAGAAGAATATAAGAAAATTATGTCTATTTATTGACTTATACCTGCTGATCCATGTCACTATGTAGGATCCTCGCCAAAGGGATTAAATTTCCTGCATATGTTAATCATTTATCTTAAGTTAGCTAAAAATTACATGATATGTATGCTGCAAATAACATAGAAGACAACATGAACAATATGCAAGATCATAAACATGAACAAATTACCTTTACCCCATATATGGAATGCAAGATCGTCAACAGCAGGGGTGACGATGTCTGTAGTCAATTGCCTATTTGCACAAAGGGTGACAATCAAACAAAATATATACATGTATCAGCAACAATTAATTGAGCATCATAAGAAAAACATTGGTAATTATAAATCACATATGTTGTAACCATTAGAATTGAACACAATAAATATGTAATCATTAGAATTGAAATCGATAAATCAATATTAAATATATATACTAATCAATATAAATATATATAAATAATTAAATCACATACCTTGTATATTTCAATCATGTCATTGATCATCTTCTTCATCCATATCATCATCATTTCCATCATCATCATCATCATCACTATCATCATCACCATCAACATGAGCATCATCATGATCATTTCTAACAACAAATGACCAACCCTATTTATGTGGAACCTCTAAGTAAAACACTTTCTCACATTGGCTTGGAAGAACATAGGGCTCGTCTCCAACTGGCTCAAACAACCTTGTATTAATCATTGTAAATCCATTATCATGTTGAATAACAATTCTATCTGGATCATTTTGACAATAATATAGCGGTAAGAAGAGTTGTTTGGGAGCCTTCGTATTGGGGCTCGTGTGCCTTCTCAAGTATAGGTACATCAAGGTCATTTGCATCAACATCATCATCATGATCTTCTTGATCATCGTGATCTTCTTGATCATCTTGATCATCATCATCTTCTTGATCATCGTGATCTTCTTCCATGGGATCATTATCTTCTACTTCTATATTCACACCTCCATGTTCCCTCATTTGGAAATCCACATTCTCCAGATTGTCATGGTCCATAACATGAAACCTAGGGTGGTTGACTTATATCAAAATGATGACCTTAAATTAACCATGACCATGATGTCATCATCAAATCATGTCTTATGTATTTTATAAATTATTGAAATAAATACCAATGGATGAAATATGTTTCCCCCTTCAATGTGACCATGCTTCCTACAATGTTCCTCGACTATTTTGATTAGATATCTTCAAGTCTTTAAGCCCTTACAAATTTTGCAAGGATAATGACATTTTCCATCACCTTTTCTTTTAAAGTTAGACCACAATCTAGCAATTATCTCCCTATTTTGTTGTGGGTTGATATCATCAAACATGGTCTTTCTTGAATGGAATGACTCGTTGGTGGAAGAAGGATGATTTGTTTGCAATCTACAGATACAAATCATCACTGAACAATCATTTTCTCAACTCTAACTTTCTCAACGCAAAGGGAAATTTATCATACCATAGAAACATGATTATTTTTATATGGAATACAGCAAGGAGTACCATCAAAAATATTAACCATTTACAATCATGAAAAGTAAACCTAAATCAAATAGCTCATTTTTTTATCAGCATGTGTAGTCTCTGTGTATATGAAAAATGAAAGAAATATCAAGCTGAAATAAAATAGTGAACAAAATAGTATTCCACATAGAGAGAATGAAATATACCATCAAAAGAAGATGAGGAAATACTGTCATGAAGCACAGACATAGGAAATCAAAAAGGGACAAAAGACAAGAAATAAGAAAAATCATTACAACTATAGAAAAATCATTAAGACTATAATCACAAAAAGAAACACTCTTTGTCAACAATGTTCAAAAACATTAGGACTATAGAAAAATCATTAAGACTATAGAAAATCAAATTCTAGAAATGGACGTTCTGATGCTTTTCCATTAAAACAATTGAGAATTCATCATTTGGTATTGTGTATTCCATTTAAGTATGTCAACAATGTTCAAAATCCTATCACCAAGCACAGACATAGGAAATCAAAAAGGGACAAAAGACAAAAAATAAGAAAAATCATTAGGACTATAGAAAAATCAAGATCTAGAAATGGACAGTTCTGATGCTTTGCCATTACAACAATTGAGCATTCATCATTTGGTACTTCTTGGTGTATTCCATTTAAGTATGTTAGGCACAAAGTATTCCATTTACATTTGACAAACATGCAGATTTGACCAAGCATTTATGTAAGGGTCAAGGAACCTAAAACCTTTTAACATTGTATTAGGATAGGAACCTAAAACCTTTTGAAAGTTTAAAGATGATGCAAGAAATATTAAAGTGGTCGAAGTTGACAACTAGTGTGTATGGTCGAAGAAGACAATGTAATGAACTACCAAGCAATAAACTTTTAATTCTTTACAAACAGTCACTTCTCTACTCGTGAAGACACAGTCTGGTGTTTATATTTTTTTCCAGTATAGCTTACAAACATTAGAAGTCTTGTGAAGAGTCTTGGTGAGTTTAAGCACTCTTTTGGAGCACTTTAGAAATATTGAATACATCATTGCTTTGTCAAATACTCTTGGTCTAATAGAACTCCCAACAATTCTTAAACATACTTTATTTGATATGATGAATTCTTAAATAATTAAGGTTGGAGTAGACATAGTTATCACACAGTTTTTTGTGTGGTACAAGGAAGAGTTGGCTAGGTCAAATCTTCCTTCATGCTAGCAGTCTACAGAATTAGACCTTTATTAAGAATTCATCATATCAGATAAAGTAATTTTGACCAACATGGGAATAGAAGTAAAAAAAAAGGTCAAATTTTATACATATATCCCGCCTACTGGCACATTTCATTTTATTTCATTTTGGCATAATCCACAAGCAAAGGAGTGTTGAATGAGGCAGTATAAGGAGGGAAGCTACACTAGGTCGACACCGCACTCCTATATGCAAGTAAGTTCTAACCAGTAGTTGAATATCATGGAAGTGCAGACCGGTGAACAATAAAATCTTCATTTTAAATCTTAACTAATAGATAAGCATATTATTACTATGCTTAATGTTCCATTTAAATGCATTTAACACAAAAAACAAAATTACAAAACTGAACTAATGGCATGTTTACAACAAAGGTCTAATAGAACTCCCAATAATTCTTAAACATATTTTATTTGATATGATGAATTCTTAAATAATTATTAAAGAATTCATCGTATCAGATAAAGTATGTTTAAGAATTGTTGGGACTGGTCCTTTGGTGTGTATTAAACAGAATAGAATTTTTAGCATATTATTATCATTCTATTTCTTTGTTGTAAACATGACATTGGTTCAGTTTTGTAATTTATTTTTTGTGTTAAATGCATTTAAAATAATTTTTTGTGTTAAACTCACCAAGACTCTTCAGAAGACTTCTAAGTGATATATTTGGTGTTATTGACGTACATTTTCTTGGATTCAAGGACTTTAGAATATACTCTAAAAGTGATTATGTAATGAAGGAAGTGAGAGGGAAGGATCTTGATTTAGGTCAATGGATATTTCAACATGATTTTGGACAAGATCTTGTTATGAGTGGATGGGTGTGGATGGTGGGATGGGGAGTGTATTGGTCAATGTGATCTGCTTGTGAAGACACAGTCTGGTGTTTATATTATTAAACTCTCTATTCAATGTAACATTGATAGGAAAAGCATTCATTGATTGGTATTATAAGTTTTGATCATTCCATGTACTGATTATATTGTTTTGAAGTCTTAAAATAAAAGAATTTCAATCATTTTATTAACTGTTCCTGTATAGTGCTTGGCGTGCAAACAATCTTTGTCTTGAAGAACCAATGATTTCCTAGGCTCTGTCAAATTGTTGGAAAGCAATGATGTATTCAATATTTCTAAAGTGCTTCAAAAGGCTTAAACTCACCAAGAATCTTCACCAATACACCCCCCATCCCACCATCCACACCCATCCACTCATGTCAAGATCTTGTCCAAAATCATGTTGAAATATCCATTGACCTAAATCAAGTTCCTTCCCTCTCACTTCCTTTGTTACATAATCACTTTTGGAGTATATTCTAAAGTCCTTGAATCCAAGAAAATGTAAGTTAATAACACCAAATATACCACTTAAACTCACCAAGACTATTCACAAGACTTCTAAGTGATATATTTGGTGTTATTGACTTACGACATTTGCTTGGATTCAAAGACTTTAGAATATACTCCAAAAGTGATTATGTAACGAAGGAAGTGAGAGGGAAGGATCTTGATTTAGGTCAATAGATATTTCAACATGATTTTGGACAAGATCTTGTCATGAGTGGATAGGTGTGGATGGTGGGTGTATTGGTCAATGTGATCTTCTCGTGAAGACACGGTCTAGTTTTTATATTATTAAACTCTCTATTCAATGCAACATTGATAGGAAAAGAATTCATTGATTGGTATTATAAGTTTTGATCATTCCATGTACTGATTATATTGTTTTGAAGTCTTAAAATCAAATAATTTCAGTCTTTTTATTGACTGTTCATGTACAGTGCTTGGCGTGCAAACAATCTTTATCTTGAAGAACCAATGATTTCCTAAGCTCTGTCAAATAGTTGGCAAGCAATGATGTATTCAA
Organism: Chamaecyparis obtusa; assembly: GCA_027943335.1. Taxonomy (NCBI): domain Eukaryota; kingdom Viridiplantae; phylum Streptophyta; class Pinopsida; order Cupressales; family Cupressaceae; genus Chamaecyparis; species Chamaecyparis obtusa. Next base: position 652,063 of record BSBK01003233.1, on the reverse strand, counting down.
TATTTCTAAAGTGCTTCAAAAGGCTTAAACTCACTAGGAATCTTCACCAATACACCCCCACCCCACCATCGACACCCATCCACTCATGTCAAGATCTTGTCCAAAATCATGTTGAAATATCCATTATCCTAAATCAAGATCCTTCCCTCTCACTTCCTTCGTTACATAATCACTTTTGGAGTATATTCTGAAGTCCTTGAATCCAAGCAAATGTAAGTCAATAAAACCAAATATATCACTCAAACTCACCAAGACTCTTCACAAGACTTCTAAGTGATATATTTGGTGTTATTGACTTACATTTTCTTGGATTCACAAGATCTTGACATTTAATGAAGAAGACAATGTAATGAACTACCAAGCAATAAACTTTTAATTCTTTACAAAGAGTCACTTCTCTGCTCGTGAAGACACAGTCTGGTGTTTATATTATTAAAATATCTATTCAATGCAACATTGATAGGAAAAGCATTCATTGATTGGCATTATAAGTTTTGATCATTCCATGTACTGATTATATTGTTTTGAAGTCTTAAAATCAAAGAATTTCAGCCCTTTTATTGACTATTCTTGTACAGTGCTTGGCATGTAAACAATCTTTGTCTTGAAGAACCAATGATTTCCTAGGCTCTGTTAAATAGTTGGCAAGTAATGATGTATTCAATATTTCTAAAGTGCTTCAAAAGGCTTAAACTCTCCAAGACTCTTCACAAGACTTCTAAGTGATATATTTGGTGTTATTGACTTACATTTGCTTGGATTCAAGGACTTCAAAATATTGACTTACATGGGGGATGTATTGGTGCAAGGCACCTAGTCCATTTAGACCATCCTTGCAAATATTTTGGGGTTTTTTTTTTCCATGTTCAGGACATGATTTTCTGTCAGGGACTTAGAGCGCATCATAATTTTATGTCTGCAACTAAGGGCACACAATTAACAGAGGTTTTATTCTAAATTTTTAACAATTCACTGTTAAACAAAGTTTCGTTGGCTTGCGATTGAGTTTTTAATAGATTTTATTTTTTTCACTTCCATGATATTCAACCACTTATTCAATATTTTTTTACAATGAAACCAAAAGTAGCATCAATTTTACCTTCAACTCAGTTGATGAGGAAACAAAGAACCGACCCTTAGTTGATTGCTTTGTATCTCTAGAAATTGAACACCATTAGAAGTGGAAATTTAGGGGCCACTTCTAATGGTGTTCATGCCACTTCTAATGGTGGCGTGAACACCATTAGAAGTGTAGAGATTAGGGTTTCAAACCCGTGACAAATGAAAACAATTTGAAAAAAAATGTTCCCCTTGTAAATTTGAATTCATTGCAAACATTTTGGGGGGTTTTTTTTTCCATGTTCAGGACACAATTTTCTGTCAAGGAATGAGAGCACATCATTATTTTCTATCTGCAACTAAGGGCACACAATTAACAGAGGTTTTATTCTAAATTTTTAACAGTTCACAGTTAAACAAAGTTTCGTTGGCTTGTGATTGAGTTTTTAATAGCTTTTATTTTATGCACTTCCATGATATTCAACCACTTATTTGACATTTTTTTACAATGAAACCAAAAGTAGCATCAATTTTACCTTCAACTCAGTTGATGAGGAAATAAAGAACCCACCCTTAGTTGACTTCTTTTTATCTCTAGAAATTGAACACCATTAGAAGTGGAAATTCACAGGCCACTTTTAATGGTGTTCATGCCACTTCTAATGGTGGCATGAACACCATTAAAAGTGCAGAGATTAGGTTTTCAAACCCGTGACAAATGAAAACAATTTGAAAAAAAAATATACCCCTTGTAAATTTGAATTCATTGCAAACATTTTGGGGGGTTTTTTTTTCCATGTTCAGGACACGATTTTCTATCAAGGACTGAGAGCACATCATTATTTTATGTCTGCAACTAAGGGCACATAATTAACAGAGGTTTTATTCTAAATTTTTAATAGTTCACAATTAAATAAAGTTTCATTGGCTTGCGATTGAGTTTTTAATAGCTTTTATTTTCCGCACTTTCATGATTTTCAACCACTTATTCAACATTTTGTTACAATGAAACCAAAAGTAGCATCAATTTTACCTTGAACTCAATTGATGAGGAAACAAAGAACCCACCCTTAGTTGAATGCTCTGTATTTCTAGAAATTGAACACCATTAGAAGTGGAAATTCACGGGCCACTTCTAATGGTGTTCATGCCACTTCTAATGGTGGTGTGAACACCATTAGAAGTGCAAAGATTAGGGTTTCAAACCCGTGACAAATGAAAACAATTTGAAAAAAAATGTACCCCTTGTAAATTTGAATTCATTGCAAACATTTTGGGGTTTTTTTTTTCCATGTTCAAGACATAATTTTTTGTCAGGGACTAAGAGCGCATCATTATTTTCTATCTGCAACTAAGGGCACACAATTAACAGAGGTTTTATTCTAAATTTTTAACAGTTCATGGTTAAATAAAGTTTTGTTTTATTTCTGGAAATTGAACACCATTAGAAGTGGACATTCACGAGGGACTTCTAATGGTGTTCATGCCACTTCTAATGGTGGCGTGAACACCATTAGAAGTGTAGAGATAAGGGTTTCAAATCTGTGACAAATGAAAACAATTTGACAAAAATAAAAAAATGTACCCTTCATTAAGCAAATGCCAAAAAATCAAATCTCTTACCTGCAAGGCTACAATGAAATGGTTGAAATCGAATGCCTATTACTCTTGATGTTTGCTCAGGTTTGAGAAGAGCAATGTGGAAGAGAAGAAGATGCCACAACTTACAAGCTAGATGCATATAGGGGATGTCCACATATAGCTTCCCTCCTTACCATCTCCTTCAGCACTCATTTGCTCGCGGACTATATATGCCAAAATGAAATAAAATGAAATGTGTTGGTAGGTAAGATATATGTATAAAATTTGAGGTTTTTTTTTTTACATCTATTCATGTGTTGGTCGGAATTATGAACCTAAAGATTGGTCATAATTCTGACCAACACGGGAATAGATGTAAAAAAAATCAAAATTTTCTTCTATAAACCGACCATGGAAAATCATTTTATTACTTGGTTGAAAATGTTGGTCTAAAAAGTGGGTCAAATGTACTAGTGAGAGGACAAGCTTAAGAATATTACAGATTCTCCCCAAAATATTATGCCTCTTACTCATAAGGTTCTTAAAGCCTTTTCTAAGAGTATGAATACCATGATGACCAAGATAGAGAATGTGCATTAGGAAAGGATGGTCATTGAGCTAGATTTAGAAAAGGAAAAGGGACTTGAGGAATTTGTTGGGCCTAGCAAGCGAACTCGGGCCAATTTGAAGAAAAAGGTTGTGAATCCCCTCCAGGAGATTCAAGATTTGAAAAATGTGACACAAAATATGAACCAATTGGAGGCTAAGTTTTTTGAAACCCTGAAGAACGTGACCTAGTTCCATTGTTCTTTCTTTGGTTCTTGCATGCTCTTTTTTTGTTGTTGGTGTCCCTATTTATTTTTTAGTAGCATAGTGTTTGGTTGTTTTGTTCCTTCATGATCTATCTTGTAATAAATTGATGTAAAGGGTTTCAGGTCCCTTCAAAACCTATTTTTTCCTTAATAAAAAATAAAAATGGTCACGTGTCTAAATACAATAGAAATGTGATAACCACATTAGTCACTGTGGGTCTATCTTTAAACCCAAATATAGAAGAATCAGAAGAACTCAAAATTTGGTTCAAACAAAATATAGACTATATCAAATTATCCTTGGTGAAGTTTTGTAGCATGCATTTTCTTTTTATAAGACTTACAATTAGTGTAATTTGAGAAGAAGTTGAACATACTATTCAGCCCCTCCAATGCATACCAAAAAGAAACAACACAATTTATTAAAGTGGAGTCATTTTTCTTTCCAACCTTCCTTGTATAGTTGGGTACACAACAATGTAAGAATAGACTAATCAGTAATTATGCTAAAATGTGGTGCTATTCAAAGTGCAGTTTAACTCCACAAGTTCCACATATTGATATATACTTCAAATAAAGCTATAAGACCACACATTTATAGTATGGGAAATTGTATTTGATGAATCATCAATGCAACTCATGAGAATGTCCACAAAAAATTAATAAAATATTTAATTTTAATAAAATGCTACTAAGGACATAATAAGAGATGCACTAAACAAGGAATTTCTCTTCATATTAATCTGTATAAATGAAACATACAATAACGAATAACAACTAGAAAAAAAACTATCACTAAAGTTGAAATTCAATAGATTTTATTGTAAAGAGCATTTTTTGGTTAAAAAAATTAAAGAAACATGCAATGACAAGAACAACAATAGATATTGCCCTGTGAGGGACAATATGTACACATTTGTTTGAAAATATAAATATATAACTTATGTATTAATCTAAGGACACATGTTGTGTATATGAATTTCAATAGAAATACAATACTTGTTCAAATATTGTGTGATCTACTTTAACTATGTTCATCACGCTTCTTCCTATGACATACAATATGTAAATATTTTCTTATAGAAAGATGTGTGGAAATTCCTAAGTACTGATATCCATAAATTATTTTGCATCTTTTCCTTATATTGAATCTATGTCGTACATTGTTAGTGATCATAATTGTAACAATGTTTAACTATTTCTTTTGATGTATGGATATGCACACTTCATTTGTCTCAACACTACATTTATGAGTTATATTAAATTGGTTACATGTATGTTCTATTTTTCTCCTCTTCTCGTAGCTAGTGATTTGAATTGATATTTTGATGTAGCCAAGGGACGGTGGGTCCAATTAAGGATTGTCCAAACCTTGCAGCTTCAGAATTACATAGCAGAAAACTCAACAACAACAATTGTTTCACAGTAATTGGCATTAACATGCCCGACTGTAAGGCCTTCCGGATTAGGGCCAATTACAATCAGAAACAATTCTGCAAGATCAAAGATCCAATACAATCTCAGCTAGTTCAGTTCTGAAAACAATCAACAACTGATGGAAACTCTAAGGTAGATCTGAACTTGAGCTCGCAAGCCTCCAAGAAATCTCCTTGTCTCCAAGTGTGCAAACCACTAGCTCTACAACTACAAATTATCAGATAACAATTTGATTTGCAAGATCATGCAAGATCTTTTCCACAACTTCACCAACTCCAGCTTCCCATATCTAATGTCATTCTTCCCCCAATCTCCTCCCTGTTATCTCATAAAACATCTACCCAAACGCCCCTTAAATACTAATCATCAGCCACAAGTCGGCTAGATGAAACCATTAACTCCCCCTAACAAATATTAAATGCAATACAAGTCAGCTTATAAATCACCTTACAAACATTTAATACAGCATGTCGGCCTCTGGGTCCACTTAGGAGAATCCAACAAAAGATACAAACAATAAATGCACCAAGTCGGCCCAACAAATCACACAAAACTCCAGTCAGTAAACCAGAACTACCGAGAAATGATGAAATAACCGAGCATGCCAAGCATCACCAAGCACCACAGACATCGCTGAGTAACACTTTCACTGAGCGCCAGAGATTACCTAGTTCCTTCAGCGACCAAGCTTCCTTCAATGACCAAGACCATCGGTCAAGGCTGCAACCGAGTAACACCGGCCAAATAACAAACCACCCATGCAGTATCACCGAGGACCAAGAATGCCCCTGCATCACATTTTTAAAATGCAAAGCATGGATTATTCTAGATAAAGAATCAAGTTGATCCTTGAGGAATATAACTTGAAAAAAATGAAAAGCCATTGAAAAAGAAGTTGATCATACTATTCTTAGTGTAAAGATGAAAGATATTTTCATAGTGTGCTAAGAAATTAGAAACAATGTAACGTTCAACCCCCTCATTTATTTATTTAATTGAAAGTGTGTGATGTTTCTTGCCAAGTTTTGTGACAATTTAATGATTGTTGAAGATAAAGGGTTTTATACATTCATAATGCCATTCATAAAACATGAAAAAAGGAATGACAACCTCAAGATTGAAAACTGAAGAAAACTAATCATTCAACCAAATTAAACATTAAAGTACCTTTATAGAGCTTCTAGGAAATTTTAGTTTAGATTATAATATTTCAACTTTCACAATCAGCTACAACAACATCCCTCAATAATAAGGAAGTTTTGATTGCAAAACGTTGAAAGAAATAAGTTTGTTGAACATGTCGAATAAATGAGAGGGGGGTGAATCAGTTATTTACAAACAATTTCTTAAACTTTTACTGATTCGTTAAATACTTAAAGCAATCAAAAACTTATAATAGATATACACATAAAAGCACATGTTGTGTTTGAAATAGAACAAGAGGGAGAAATAGAGAGGAGAGGGAAGAGGATGGGGAAAGGCAGGCAATAAAGAAAGACTATTTATAAATACAAATAACTATATATTTATAGCTATCTTATAGGTAGACTTAGGACATTATTAGATTTTTATTAATAACCTATCCTTATTTATGTAAGTATATTTTTTATATACTTTAGATATCCTTATGTAAAACTTAACCAAAATATATTTTAATACACTTATAAGAATGAAGAAAAATGACAAGTTATATTTTTCTCATCTCTAAATCCTTATATTCGTGTTATACTTATCCTTAATCTATTACTAATTTATATATTTTATAATATAAAATAAGATAAGAGATATCCTATTAAACCTTGTAGATAACCTTAATTTGACATTAATTGTTAATTTGATATTAATTCTTAATTTAAATTAACACTAATTTTGATACTTATGTTTAATTTTAATTTTAATCCTAATCCTAGTTTTGTGTTTGAGTTAATTGGTGAATTGTTAGACTTTTTTCCCAATCTCACCATTTTGATTTATTTTTAATTTTTATCAACAAAATAAAATTAAATATATGACTTTTTTATCATCATTTATAAAAAATAATAAATGTTACAATAATAAAATATTTTGAAGATAATAAAGATAAAATTAAAAAATAAAGTTTATTCTAAAAAATGAAATGGTAAAATTATTAGATAAGCCATGCTTCATTTATTATTTAAAATAAATAGTTTTTTACTATTTTAAAACATTTTAGAAATCACAAAATCAATATGAAATATTTTTTTCTTATCTTCTATTTTAGTAAAAGAGTAGCTTTTCAGTTTTTTAATTATTTTTTGTTAATAATCATTTTTATCTTCTATTTTTTTGGTAGATTTGTTAAATTTCTATCAATGAATCATAAAATTAGTAAAAATGCAATTAGTTTAACAAAAAAACACAATCAGTATAACAATTTAAGATTCTAAAAATACAATAGGTTTAACAATTGAGGATGCCAAAAACATCACAAGGTATTCACTAAAGGGATAATACAATATCATGCGTGTTCATATTGGAGGGTTTAAAATGGAAAAACAAATAGGGTAATTTATTGTCTAAACAGGAAGAGGGAGTTTTTTCGGGAGGGGGTGGAGGTTTATATAGGAAAACAGGTGCATGGGGTAGTGGGTGGGTGTTGGAGGGGGTGACAAAAAAGGAGTTTGGGGCAATATTTTTTTTTTAAAATAGGGGGATTCTTTAGTATGTCACAAATGCACCTGTTATGATCATTCGGGTTCACTAAGTGAATCCCCCATGTAAAACATAATTGGTTTAACAATTTAAGATTTCTATGGAAGGAATAAAGAATTAAATTTGAAAATCTCAAAATGAATGTGCTATCCTAGTGTCTACAATTGTCATATCTAGTGCTGGCCCTAAAAAGAGGATTGTTGTAACTACAAAACCCGAGGTAGAGGAAAAGGCATTGTTGTATTGTAGATGAGAGAACTTTGTCTCCAACTATAGATCATGGAGGCCTTCATAATCTGACCCACAAGGTTTCTAGGAATACCCTTCTTTTTGGGTTGACAAGACCTAATTGCTTTTCTTCCCACCATTTTGATGAAGCGGAGGAATATAATCAGGCACCCACATCAATTTGGCTTGATGGAGAACACATAGCTATTGTAGATTAGAACTATTTGATGGTGTGGAACAACATGCGACATGCCATTTTATAGAAAAAATATATACTCCAATCTTTTCGGTTATGGAAATCCCAATGATCTTCAAGCATGCTTTTTTAAGAAAAATAAAAATGTGTGTTAAGAAAAAAATTCTCAGTTACTTCATCACCGTTAAGACTTCTCTTATATTTTTTTATCAGTTGCAGTCTTTTATCAGTTATGTGTACAATATTTCATTAATCCACCAACTCATTACTTTTCCAATTCAACTCATAAGATGATAAAATGAACATTAATTATTTTTAAAAAGTCAAATGTTTACAACCAAATTTAATTCCACTGTAAGAGGCTTAAAAAATGTTAATGAAGTTCAAAATTTAATACATTATACCCATTTTATTTTTAAGTTAAGATTAAATTTTAATGCAATCAAGATTAAGAATAGGATTTGGATAGGTTATTTTATAAATCTATATAAATATTAATAACATATTGTTAATTCATATTATGATGAATATATTATATGAACATATATTATGGAAAAATGATAATCATATGCATGTTGTAATCATAAAATGGATATATTGAAGGTAACATGCAATAAATATGTACAAGTTGATATGCATATAATATATGCTATTTTTTAAGAAAACTAAAAATCTAAGTTTGAAAAGTTCAAATTAAAAAAGTATATATATATATCATGTAAATAAAATATACAAAAATACTTGATATGTTGTATCATAAATTACATCTTGTATCAAACTGTGATCTACTTTCCTTGTCGATTAGTCTATGAACATATCTAATACAAAAAAGAAGACGTTGTTTCACCATCATAGTTTCAAGAAAATGTACAGATGAGAGAGGATTATACATATATATGTTGTATGTTCAATACAAAAATGACAATTTGTTGTTCATGAGGAATACCCTCATGCATGTGGTGCACTGCCCCCCTCACACCTCTCCATCCAGGCCATTGAGCTGACCTGGCCTTCCATCCACTTCGGATTCCTATCTTCTAAAATATGTTGTATGAAGGGGTGCACCATGAGTTTTTCAACTAGCATTGTTTCCTCTACTATGGCTTGAGTAGGATCTGCTGGAGGAATAAAGGCTATAGGTCCAACTTCCTCTAGTGGGAAATCTACTCTCCTCCTTTTTGCATTGACTTATCTAATAAAATTATGGAGTGTTGTTTCAAACGAGGTTCTTTCCTCACTCGTCATCTATGTGTAGCCATGAGAAACCTCCTATTTAAAAACTTTAGCTGTGCAATCTTGCAATAAGTTCTTGAATTTTCTCCTGGAGAGTTTCATCGTAACAAAGACCTACATATCAATATCATAGAAGATGAGTCTCCCTAGAGACTCAGTAAGAGCTTGAGCCCTGCCATTAAACACATTGCCATTTCTAAATTTTCCAAGTAAGCCAAAGGATCTCAATTGAAAGAATAGACAAAAAATATTGAAGTATTTTCTAAGGCTCGGGATGCTACTAAATATAATCTTGAATATACTAATATTCACATTCACAAAGACACACAATCAAAGATTAGATGCATCAAAGTCTCAAGAATCCTATAGAGAGTGCACAAATTGAAGTCCCCATTAGGCTACTTCAAAGGTAGCCCATGGAGTAACAACCTCCACAAGAAACATTTCTTCTTAGGTTCCACCATCCTAGACCACATATTATCAAGGTGTTTACACCAAGAAGGAGGATTAAGGCTCACACACTCCTAGGTGTTGATGTGACAAAGGATATCTTCATTATCAACAAGGTAGGAATATATAGTTTTAGCCTTAATACTAGGAAGAGGTGATCCATCGGGTCTTTTAAAAGAAACAAATCATTGGTTATCCACCACACACTATTTAGGGAGAGATAGAGTTTGGAATGCCTCTCTAAGAACTGTGTAAATTCTCCACTGCCCTTGTGTATACCATACTTGTTGCAGATCTCTCCCAATTCTATGAATTGACCATCACTAATTATGTCCTTCATCTGTCTAATATCATTTTCTTCCTAGCTCTTGGCTAAGAATTCTTGTAACATTGCAAGGGGTTTATTCTTATGATATAGATTCCACTATATTAACCTTTCGGCACATATCTTGTTAATTGATATGATTCCATTGTGAGAAACAACATGTCTTACTAAGTCTCAACCTTTCCAAATTGACTTGAATACCATAGATCCTGCAACTTTGACTGGAAAGAGGCTATCAACGAGATCAAAAATGTGGAGACCCTACCATGAGGCCCCTTTGTATGGTATTTTCCTAATGATGTTGTTCCTGATAAGTGTTTTCCAAAGCTTTGTGCATTGTAAAGCTTTAGAGATCAACTTGGCAGCTAGAGTTATGCCTTGTGTTCTAAGATCCTTGAGTCCAAGGCCTCCAAATCAAGGTTTTCGATCATGGTGTACCATTTCATCTAACTGCATGCCTCTTCTTTACCCCCTACCATCATACCATAGATACTCTTTAATTTTCTTCTAGATATGATTATATTGATATTGGCTAAAAAGTCAAGTAGAAGTGTAATATCTAATATAAGAGGACAATATCTTTTGGCATGCGTAGAACCTCCCAACCATTGACAAGTAGTATTTATCCCACTTCTTCATCTTCATGTCAATTTTCTCCTTGATCCATTCTCATATTTATTTCAAATTAGGTGAGACTAAAAATGGAATCCCTAGGTACCTCACCTAGTGCTTGGGACCACCCCAAGTTAGATCAAATTTATGGAACCAAGATGGGGGTTTCTCCTCCCACCCTAGAATTATAGATTTAGAGAGGGAGATATTTCTACCAGAGGCCAAGTAGAATAGATCCAATTCGGTCCTCAAGTCCCCAAGGTTGGTTTCCTCTAGCTCTACCAATAAGGTGGTATTATCAACAACCTACATATTAGTCAACATCTCTCCATTTGCTATAGTGAATTCTCTCACTTTTGGACATAGGGAGTCATCCCTTAAGAGGTGAAAGAGAGATGCAATAAAAAATACTGCTAGGGTAAGTGGGCAGCATTTCCTTATGGATTTGGTTAGCACAATACATTCACATTTCCAACCATTCAACTCTACTTTTGCATTGGCATCTTTCATTAGGAACTTCACCATCTTCTAAAAATGGGGGGATCCCAAACAATCTAACATCATAAGGATGAACTTCCATTCAATCCTATCATATAAATTCTCATTTTCTATAAGAAACATACTTACATTCTATCCAGAATCTTTGGCGTAGTTCATAGCTTCCCAAAATGTGAGGAGATTTTCCAGGATAAATCTTCCTTTTACAAAAGCGATTTGGGTGGGATTAATGATAGAAGAAATAATGTTTTTCAATCATGTACCAATAATCTTGGCTAAAATTTTATATGAAACATTCAAAAATGTAATTAGCCTCCTGGTTTTAATTAGGGTCATATTACCTTCTTTAGGAGTTAGTTTAATAAGGCTAGAGTTAATATCCTTCCCTAGAGACCCTTGTGGAATTGCTTCTCTATATAGATTGCATAGTTTAGAACTGATCCAACCAATGTTGTGTTTGTAGAACTCAATTGGGATCCCATTTGGGAGAATTGAATTGTCACTAGCCAATGCTTTATTGGAAGAATGAATTTCCTCATCTATGATGTCCTTGTTTAGCATATCAACATCTTCTTTGCTAACTTTATTAGGAATAATGCTCTTTATGTTATTTATAGCCCTATCCATGTTTGGGTTAGTATCTTCTTAAGTGAACAAATTTCCATAAAAGAGGGTGAAGACATCTAGGATATCCTTCTAGTCTATAAGATTGGTCCCCCCTTCACATATACCGTCGATCTTTTATTTGGACTCCTTACTTTTTATCAATTGAAAAATATATGGATCCTTTATCACCATGATTCAGCCAATTTAGGTTGGCCCTGATCTTAGTTCCTTGAATATTTATATTATGGAGTCTCCTTAGAGATTCCCTCGCTAGTATGAGGGTTTCTTTAGCATTGTGGTTCAAAGGATCTTTTTGAATACAATGTTCTACTTCCAACAACTTATAATGAAGATCAAACTCAAGTTTTCTCGAATCTTTTGATTTCTTCCTCCCCGCCATTTGGAACAAGGATCTCCAACTCTTGGTGTTTTGCATCCATATGTGAATTTCAATTAGATGTCTTACATTCCATGAGTTAAACTCCTTGATGATTTCTAGAGAATTCAAAACATCTTCATCCTCTAAAAGCCTAGTATTCAGGATGAAGTTGTCCTTTTTGGGCCTTGAGCTCCCATTCAAGTTAATAGATAGAATCTCTACAATGATGGGATGATGGTCTGAGAGAGTATAAGGGATGACTCTAACATATGTCCCTAGATCATGTTTTTTGAAAATGAACACTTCCTTATTAGCGTAAAATCAGTTAATTTTTCTATACACTCTTCTCCCTCCTTGCTAAAAATTGCAACATGTATACCTAATGCCATTACTGTCATTTTTGTTGCATGCAAATGGGTCAAACATATTAAGCTTTTTGAGCATTTTGGACTAGAAGAACCTCTCCTCTCCCTTCCATTCAAATTTTCTAGTCCCTTGCTTGTCTTGAGGCCTTTCAATCATGTTGAAATATCCACCTACAACCCAATGGATATCCTCCATCTAAGCCATTTGTATCGTCTTAAAATGGAAGCACTTCCATGTTAAGAGTGTTTAGCCCTCCGAGTGAGTAGTTTGGGTCATGTTAAGCACCTTGATCGGGTCTTTGCATGTATCTAGTTGTTTCCCCCCTATTCTGCTTCTCTCCTCCTTATTTCCAGCCTTTTCTAGATAGTTTTCTCTGAGAATCTAGAGTTTTTGACTGTCTGGGTCAAAGATGACTTAGTAGGGTCAAGGATGACCTAGACCCCGACCTAGGTCAAGGACGACCTTGACCCTAACCTAGGGCGGTGTCTACCTCATTCCTGAGCCCAGGTCCAATTTTCATATTTCATGAGTTACAAGATGTTGGGCTTCAAAAAGTTTCTTTTTCCCGCTTCCGGGTTGGCCATTTCAAGTTTTGGAATGGTAAATCTTTAAATTGCATTTAATCTAGGTCCATTTCTAGGGGTTAAGATTAATTAGAATTTAATTCTCCAATGTCGGCCTCTCTAGAAGTTTGTGCCCTAGATCACTATAAAAGGAAGCCTTCCTCTCTCATTTCACACATCTTTTTTTGCCATCAAGCATCCATAATCAAGTAATTAAGAGAAAGATCAAGCAAGCATTTCATCAAGCATTTTCAAGGAAGCATTCAAGTCTTCTTCTTCATTCAAGTTGTCCATTGAAGATCAAGGATTCAAGCATTCAAGCCTTTGAAGGGATTTGGTTCAAGAATTCAAGATTCATCATTCAAACCCTAGATCTATCCATCATGGTGGTGTGATCTTCCTTCTAGATCCTTTGTTCATCTTCAATATCCATTCATTCTTCCCTCAAGGTGGATTCCAAGCATACAATCATGGAGGTTTAGATTTACATTTGTTAGTGTTGATTCCAAGCTTTCATATTAACATACTTGATTGCATTTCAAGTACAATTGCATATCTATTGAATATCATAGCTTCATTGTTAGATCTACTTCTACTACTTGCTAGCATTCTCTATTTCAATTCCATTATTAAGGTTGATTCCAAACTCCCCAACAAACAAAACCATTTTTCTTGTAGGTACAGATGCGGGACAAAGAATTAAAGTGTAGATCTGGATACCCTTTTTGCCAAACTTCCAAGATCCGCGAACATAATTTATGTCGGAGTAGTTGGGTCAAAGATGACCTTCAGTGAGGGGTAGGATCTTGCCCCAGGGTAAGACCTTCCCCTGCTATTTGGGTCAAGGATGACCTAATCTCATAAAAGAAAAAGATTTTTGAGTTTTGTAGATCTCTCAGTTTCAGTCATAAAGTAGAGAAATCAATAGTTTCTGAGACTGTTTGACAAGGTTTTCAACAAGTTCTTTTCGGAGGTAAGTACCTTTATTTCTTCATTTCAATATTAGTCTTCTACATTTACTTTCCATATCAATACAATTTCATGTATGTATAAAATATTGGTTTTGGGGTCTCTTTTATGTCCAAACCATTGTTCTAGGACCCCATCCATATTTTATCCTTTACACCATCCACTTCCACAATTACACCCTTTCCTAGCAATCATTAGGAGCATAGAGTGAGAAGAGGCCAACTTCCCTCTCCTTAGTTTTTAGAATAACCCACATCATCCTATTACAAGGGGAGGCTCCCCACCTAGTCACAAAATTCTTCCATTTGGTCCCTATAAGAATTGTGGCTCCCCCTTTCCTTTTTTCATGCTTGGTGGTCATCCCTCTAGATGCACTTGAGATTAACCTCCAAATGAAAGTTCACTACTTTAATCTCTTGCAAAAGAAAAATATCAATATGTTTGTTCATATTTAAAAAACCTTTTAACAATGTATTTCTTGTCCAGAGATTCAAGTCCCGTGACATTCTATGATGCATAATAGAGTTCCATATGACTCGTGGGGTGGTATCCATTGAGGCCCTGAAGCTATAATAGCATTTGGGAAAGTCCTCCTTAATGTTTTTCTTATGGGGTCTAGTATTAATAGATCCCCTCAATCTGCCTCTTTTCCTTCAACCTTGAAACCAAATGTTTTTTCTGCCTTAAAGAAAATTCATACGATGTGGCATTATTTTTCCCTTCTTGGTCTCAATTTTCTTTTTAATAGCTCCATGTCCACTTACTTCCAGATGGGTCTCCTTCGAACTAGGTTGTCTGCCATAATAAGGAACAATAATCCATTCCATAACATTACTATCTTTAGGATCATGAACTAGAGACTCTCCATCTTCAACAAGGAATCCATCCCCAAAGAAACCCTGATCTATGTCATTGGTAGTAGCATGGAGAGGTTTGGGAGGAGAGAGAAGAGGATATAACCACTAGGGAGAAGTTGGATAAATAGTCATCAAACTCATAAGTCTCTAATAGCCTCAAGCCCCCTCCTTGTACCCATCCCTCTCCAAGGAGGAGGAGACTCTACAAAGATTGCCCCACAATACCATCAACCACACTCTCAACCCTCAGCATACCACTGACACTAACACTATAATCATAAGTATGAATTTCGTTAGGGGTCCCTAAGGTGACTTATTTTATATTTTTATTTAATTATCTCTAATAATTTAAGATTTACATAAACTTATTTTAAATAAGAGTAAATCATAACAATTATTAAGATGATATTTTTTTTTTAATTGTGGGCATTACCCATCGGAAAAGTGTTTGATACAAAAGAATGTACCGGTTGATTTTTCTGTCAGTCAATAAATTTCCACTAGGCTTAACAAACTACCCCTCTTTCTCTTTTAACACCAACGGGGGAGTGGAGAGTGAATTAATCTTTATTTTTAATGCCAACATGGGGAGTGGGCATCAGTTTTGGTTTCATAGATGTTACTACTACAGAGATTGTTTTATTTTTGTATGCAAGCTTCAATGTTTGAAGCTTCCAAACATTTTCGACTATTGAGAAGTTTCCATCAAAGGGGTTTGTAGCTTCTTCTGCACTTGCAGATACCTTCAAATACATGCGCTTGTGTGATTTTGTAGACCAATACCCATTCTCCAATTTTCCGTATTGAGGGACGCAGTTTCCATTGACCAGATTATGTGTGAAACCCAAATAGCCGCTGTCTTTTTTGTAGTTATCTATGCACTTTTGTAATCTTATGGCCCCCTATTTTGTAGTAGCATTCAATCTGTCAAAATTGACATAGTCCAGCGACACAAATGTGACATTGGAGGGATCTTTGATTGCAATGAGTTCCCTGCAACTTCAATTATTGGTAGTGATGGGCTCGAAACCAGGCAGGCACTCATACATTCTATTCCACTTCAGGTCGACCTTACACACAACATTCTATCCACAATACCCATAGATTGTACAATACTGTAAGACAACTTCCGACACTGGATTAACCCATGAAGGAAATGAAGAATTCATGTTCTGATTGTAAATCCATAGGTTCCCGTCGCTCTCTAATATGAGCCTTCTCAAGCGGTTAGCCTGGACACTCCTCTCTTCCTCGACTAGCTATTCTAAGAGACATCTCTATTTTACACGGGTTCCTTTTCCAAACAAAACACTTTACTCTTCCACAGGTGAATTACCAATTCACTCTATTGTCAATGTCCCAATTATCTATTTTTCTATATTCAAATTAAAAAATGATTGATGATTTTAGGTCTTTTTAACTCTCGTTTAGAGAACTAGTGATCAATTTCTCATGCCTTTGTGGCCCTCCACGCCTTCAAACGAAGAGTCGGGTTTTGTTTTAACATGTACCAAGAGTTAATTAGATGCATGTTATCCAACAATAGTAATAATAGTGGTAGCTTGTTTGGTATTCTATTTCATTCTAAGAAAGCGCCTAATGTCTACCTCAAGAATGATGTCGGTTTTATCTACAAGCATTAAAAACCCTTAAACATAATTATAGTAGTTATAGTCATATCCAGACTTATTCTATGTGGGAGATGTTGCAAGCTACAACTAACTTGGGGGATTTGGAGAAGTGTACCACACACATCTTGAGTACAATGTGGTGGGAGGTGCAAAGAGAGAAACAAAGAGGATACAAATCCACAAATCTTCAAAGAGGAATTGTTTGTGTTGCTTCAGTTCAGCCATCCCAACCTAGTTAACTTGATAGGCCTATATTTCAAAAAAGGTAGCTTCACAATCTTTCTTGTTTCCATATAGTTAAAAACAACATGCATGTAATTGAACAAATGGAATAAAGGATTGATAGAGCTACACCTTGATGAGAATTTCAGTCTATTTTTAACTAAATTTTCAAATAAAGAGGTTTCCAATGCTCTTCTCCACTAATTCATGTTAATACCTAAGAAGAGAAACATGGAAAAGACCAAAAAAAAACCCATCAAAATATTGCATGAAGTTAATTAATTAAGAGAGTTTAAAGCTCGGGTTGAGGATATATATCTTGGATTTTTAATCTAACTATCACTGCCTTATTCTCAAACTTATCTCAAAAAGCTTTCATCGATTGTATCTCATCCTCATTTTGAACTTTCATCCATTATATCAATTGAACAATGATAAAAGCCTAAGAAAATCAAGCATTGGCTTCTTTCTTTATTTTCCTTGAAGATTGATCTAGGAGGATCTAAAATGTCTAAGAAGAAATCATAGTTGATTCCAAAAACTATTAAAAAAATGCTAAATTAATAGTAATTTCAATAACCAACCTCTATTTCCAAGGCCATTGGCTTAAAGGAAATCTTGAACTTTCAATTTCATCAAAACCCGTCAAAACATTGCATGAAGTTAATTAATTAAGAAGGTTTAAAGCTTAGCCAAAGGATCTATATCTTGGGTTTTTAATTTGGTTGACAATGCCTTATTCTCAAACTAATCTAAAAAATATTTCATCAATTGTATCTCATCCTCATTTTGGACTTTCATCAATTATATGAATTGAACTATGATAAAAGCTTGAGCCAATCAAGCATTGACTTCTTTCTTGAATTTCCTTGAAGATTGATCTAGAAGGATCTAAAATGTCTATGAAGAAATCACGGTTGATTCCAGAAACCATAAACAAAATGCTAAATTAATAGTAATTTCAATAACCAGCCTATGTTTCCAAGGCCATTGGCTTAAAGAAAATCTTGAACTTTCAATTTCATTATTTCACGTATTAGTTTATATGCACAAAGATGGGGGACCAAAAAGATGCCACTTTTCTTTTTGGTCCCAAATCACGCATAGTGTGTACGCACTAAAGGGCGTGTGCCCTATGGTTTGGGTTGCCCAAGCCTTAGGCTTGGGCAATCCAAAACAAAGTGTGTGCACCAAATAGGGCACACGCGCTTTGTAAAATGCCAAAATTTTCACCCCCCATGCGCACTATGCAAAGCCACAAAAGTGTAATCCATATTTTTACATAGCGCATGCGTGCTATGAAAAACTAGAAAGAGAGAGAGAGAGAGAGAGATAAGGGATAGAGAGAGGATGATAAGGGGGAGAGAGAGAGAGGGGGGGGGTAATTTATACAAATATAAGTTTGATAATTTTAATTTCTTATACTTTAAGTTATATTTGTATAAATTATAAAATATAATGCTTTCAGGATGTTTGGGATAGGTTCCAGCTTCATAGGAGTTAACATGCAGATTCTAGATTTGAAAAATTCCAAACTTAGCCAAATTTCAGGATTCAGCAAGCCTTCAACAGGGTTACCTCCCACAATCCATCATGGATTCCTAAGGTCAAACTAAAGCTGGCAAAAGGATTCCCAAAGGGTTTTAACTCATTTTATCACAAATCACTCGGTTTCGACCCCATCTCTACGACAGACTTAGCTTAGCTCTCACCCAAATCTCTCTCTCTCTCTCTCTCTCTCTCTCTCTCACACACACACACACACACACACACACACATCACCCTCTCTCTCTCTCTCCCCCTTATCTACTCTCTCTCTTTCATTACCCTCTCTCTCTCTCTCCCTTATCTCTCTCTTTCTCTCTCCATAGTGAGAGAGAAGGGAGAGAAGGGAGAGAGAGAGAGAGATAAGGGAGAGAGAGAGAGAGAGATGGTGATAGAGAGAGAGAGAGAGGGTGTGTGTGTGTGTGTGTGTGAGAGAGAGAGAGAGAGAGATAGATGGTGATATAGAGAGAGGGTGTGTGTGTGTGTGTGTGTGTGTGTGTGTGTGTGTGTGAGAGAGAGAGAGAGAGAGAGAGAGATGGTGATAGAGAGATGGTGTGAGAGAGAGAGAGAGAGAGAGAGAGAGAGAGAGAGAGAGAGAGAGAGAGAGATTTGGGTGAGAGCTAAGATAAGTCTATCATAGAGATGGGGTCAAAACCAAGTGATTTGTGATAAATCGAGTTAAAACCCTTTGGGAATCATTTTGCCAGCTTTAGTTTGACCTTAGAAATCCATGATGGATTGTGGGAGGTAACCCTGCTGAAGGCTTGCTGAATCCTGAAATTTGGCTAAGTCTGGAATTTTTCAAATCTAGAATCTACATGTAAATTCCTATGAAGCTGGAACCTGTCCCAAACATCTTGAAAGCATTCTATTTTATAATTTATACAAATATAACTTAAAGTATAAGAAATTAAAATTATCAAACTTATACTTAAATGTTATATTTGTATAAATTACCCCCCCTCTCTTTGTATAAATTACTCTCTCTCTCTCTCTCTCTCTCTCTCTCTCTCTCTCTCTCTCTCTCTCTCTCTCTCTCACACACACACACACACACACACACTATATAAATCTATATCTTACATAGGGTGCACGCCCTATGTAAATTTATGAATTTCATAGCGCGCTCGTGCTATGAAAATCATAAATTTACATAGTGCACACGCCCTATAGGGTGTGCGCACTTTGTAAAGGATTTGAATTTACCAATCCTAAGGCTTGGATTTGCCTTGGAGATCCAACCCAAAGGCTTGGACGATTGAAATAGGCCTGAGACATGTTTTCCAGCAGACATACAAAAAAATGACATCTTTTTTTGTGTGCTCCTCGTCAAGTTTACTTGTGGCTCAAGAACGTAAAAATCAGATGACGTGATATTGCAGATCTCTTTGTTATCTATCTAAGCATATAATTTATTTTGAATTCTAATTATGTTAAGTTTTTCAACTCTAATTTCTTTTGTGTGTATGTCTATTTTTTGTAAAAAACCAACATGCAGTATTTTGGGCATAGATTTTGGCTCGTTCATCGAATTTTGCAATAAGTTACATTTATAGAAACTAGACTCCATTCTACACACTTTAAACAAAATAAAATTTAATTTTCGATTAGTTTTAAATGATTTCTAGGGGGAGCACACATAAATTTCATATTTTTAGGATGTGCACACTTTGTAAATTCATCAAAAATTATACGTTCATCAAAAAATTACCAAAAAAATCCAAGATAAACTACGTGGTGTTAGCTAACTTCTCACCAGAGCGATTAAAAAAATTCAAAAAAAAAGTTAATATTTTAGGGGGAGCACACCAGACGCTATGTTATGTTTTTGGACAAAAAATAGGACCACTTTTTGTGCTCCCCCTTTTCAAGGGCCTTGATCTGCACCATTTTCAAAATAAGTTAGTAGTTTAGGAACTAGATTCAGAGTATTACAACTCTTATTTTTGTCGCATCTTAAAATTTTGAGTCTAACTATCTTCAATTTCTTGTCGAAGTTTAGAGTTTGTTGATTTCAAGAAAAAGTGGCATCTTATACCCCCTTTTTGGTCCCCCATCTTTGTGCACTTACCCATTAGATTCATAGGAAAAAATCTACCAAATTCTCTATTTGCCATTTCCCTATGGACCTTCTGACTTCTTAGAGATGAAAGCAGAAGAAAACAAGATGCCCATAATAAAAAGGTTTGATATATTCATAAGATCACATCTCATTTTATGTTTCTCTTGTTAATGTCATCCTATGCTTAATTGAGGAAGGCATACCTTTTTGTTGTGTCCACATAGATCATTCGTGTAGGAGCACCAAGCACATAAGTACACCTGGAGGTTCCATAAGGATAATCATGATTCCATGATCAATTTGATGGATATTTGAGTCCTTAAATTCATAAGAATTTATTTTGAGTCATTTTGAACCAATATGTAAGGCTCTGTAGGGTCATTTGTACAAATTTCTCAAGGTTTCTTAGTAAGGTCCTAAATGGATAATAGTGGTCACAGTGGTCAAAACCTCTCCAAAATATGTCAAATGGTTGTAAGAGGTGTTTTAGGTTCTTAATGGTCCTATTGATGTGTTTGTGATGTTAGATGGTCACTTTAATGTGATAAATGCAAAAAATGCTCAGATTGTAAAAAGTTGCCAAAAGGTTGTAAAAAAGATGTAAAACTTGGTTGATCAGTCTAGGAATCAATTGAAGCAGTTTGTAACTATCAAAAACCATATAAAAAGATAGATGATGGTCAAATTTGGAGAGGTAGGCAGATTGGAGGAAGCTCCATGTGTTGAATCTTACAAGCCTCTGATTGTCATACTGCAGTATGAGGACAATCACAGAGGGTTAGAATAAGGAAGCCTTCAAAATATTTTCTTTGATGACTTTGGTGAGAAAAGAAGGTGACAAATATGTCACAAATCAAATTTTAATGTATCTTTGATGAATGTTAAGTAATTTTTTGATGTTTTGAATGTAAACTTTGTTGACAGTTACTTTGATTGTAGTTGCATTTTGCATTGTTACATGGCATGTTTATATTGGTATTCAGATTGGATTGTTCCCAAAATCTATTTGATTATTTAGTACAATGAATCAAATTTATTTTGAACCAAACTTGGGGTATGGCCATGGATTGTAATGGGATATTGAATGGATTTTCCAAAATCTAGTTTAAATTTACATAGTTTTGAACAAGGGTTCCTAAATATCTTGAAATCTAACCATTTAAAATTTGAGATCTTTTGATATTTCGTAGTACATTGACTTGTCTTTTAATTGGAGTTGGTTTTAATTGAATGATTTAATCTTGTGGGAGTTAAATGATGCCCTAGTGGGCCAACATAGGAAAATTTACAATATTTAGATAGTTCCTTGCATTGTCTAGAAGCTAATGTCATTTGATGAGTTTTAGGAGGGATAAAACGATTGTTAAAGGTCAAGGAAGCATGATAAATTTTTTGTAACATTTATATTGGGTTATTATGCAATGTAAGCCCTTGGAGTTTGTGGGAGTTACAGTCCAAACTTCTCATGACAGTGATAGTTTGGAACATTCTTTTTTGTTTATTTTTTTATTTCTAATTAAGGGTGATCTCTGATGTCTAAGGGGAACTTCATGGAATAAGGATAAGGCTAGTCATGATATATGACAAAAGCTTTAGGGTTGATGTAAAATCTGATGTGAAAATGCAATCTAACTACAAATGTAAAAAAATCACAGTTTGGGGAAGGTTTTGATTGTTTGTGTTGATCTTTAACTAAAGGTCTAAATGAGGTTGAGTTGAGAATTGTCCATCTAATGGACCAAGGAGAGTACAAGTTTAGTGATGTTTTGAACATGGTTATATGCTACAAAGGTTGATGATTGTCATGAATAGGACAAAGACAATCCTAAGTTTGTGTGAAGGTGAATAAGTAACTTTTGTTATTTCCCAATCTGGGTTATATATTTTCAATGGTGGCGAGTGGAGATTATTTGGATGGTTTGGCATTGATTTCTTGGACCTTGATCATTGTTCATGTTATTATTACTAATGTTTGAAATTAGATAGTGGGTTTCTTTTATGTGAACAACAAAAAAAGGCATTGAGGAGTTAAGGTAAAATAATCCTCCAAAAGGTGGGTTCTTGCAATATGAAAGGTAATAGAGATTGGTAATTTATTTGTGGTTCTTGAAGGCATTGGTTTTATAAGACAATGGATTTGGATCTTATGATAGTTATGTGGATGAATTCACATTGACATTATAAAAGGGTTTGTCAATGACATCTTTGTAGCAAGAGTGAAAGTTATGAATGTGTCTTTGAAATGAATGAGTGGAATAATGTATTTAAATGCCTTGTTAAGATAGTGACTTGGATCCTAGATGGATAATGGGTCATAATGATGATTTGGTGAACATGATAAGTTGATGAGGGAAATTGTTTGATTATGCCTCTAAATATTTGAATATGCTAATGAATAGATGTTTGGATTAGTATAATCCATGGGAGTTGGATGTTTCCATGATGCTTTGCATCAATCACCTAGGTACAAGACCTTGGTTTAATCCTAGGATTAGATGAAATCCCTAGTCATTATGTGTTATTATTCTTATTATAATCCAGATGGATTCAAATATGACCCTTTCACAATCCATGGACTAATAATATTACTTTATTCTCACAAAATCATCCTTATAAATTTTATTGGCTCCACTGGTGGAGAGACAAATATTTGTGTGAGGACAAATAAAGAGAGCACATTGTGGTACCTAGTCAGTAAGGATGACATTTTACACCACTTATTACCAAGTATTTTTAAATTTGTTTCTTAAACTTTGTCACACACAGGCTTTCAAATCGACAGATCAGTAAATACTTACTGAGTACTAATAATCATACGTGGAGTGTATTTTGAGAAATTTTCCTTAAAACTTTGGCTATACTATAGGACAAAAGGTTTGTTTCTCAAACTTTTCTATTACCTCTTTGGGTACAGGTAGATCACTCTAAGCTAGATATAATTTTGTAGACATATTTTGGTCATTTATGGAAGTTACTAAAATTTTTTTCTTATTTTCCTTCTTTACCAACTACCAAGTTAATAAGCATAAGCTGTTGTTTTTCTCTGACAAGTTCTGAAATAAGAAAATTTGTATTAATGATCTTCCAAGTGATAAAATCCTTGTATTTGAATTCATACCGAATGGAAGTCTTTATGATCGACCACACAAATATAATGAGAATTGATTAGCTCCATTATCATGGTCATTTCAAATGAACATCACACTTCAAATTGCACTGACTTTACAATACCTGCATGTAGATTTCGAGCCTCCTATGTTGCATCGTGATGTCAAATTTTCCAATGTCCTACTTGTAGATGACAACCATGCCAAACTTGTAGATTTTGGCCTATCAAAACTAGGACATAGAGACAGTCGAGCTACACCAATAGTTGTTAAGGGAACCTATGGATACACTGATCCATGGTATATTAGAACAAGGAAACCCACCATGAAGAGTGATGTGTTGGTGTTGTTGGAGATGATAACAACTCATAAAACTGTGCAATATTTTGAGACCCTTGCAGAGTGGAGTGAAGAGTATATATTGAGCCAAGACATGCAAACTGTGATGATAATTATTGATCCAACACTTAGAGAAAACCAGATTGATTTGGATGAATTTAAGTTGATAATAGGGATATTGAATGTTTGTTTGAATGAGAATGGAGAGTATAGACCCTCAACAACGCATATTGTTAGATCCTTATCTTATAAAGCTCCCATTACAATACCTATTGTGAAGAATGATGATCCGAAAGGAATGGTGAATACAACGTGCTACTCTCCTCAGAAAGATTCCACTTCGGTTCTATATGATAGATTTTTAAAAACACATATTGCAAATTATATGTATATATATATGGGTGATCCCACAAAGCTGTGTCCCACTTTTTAGGATGAAGAAAATTAGTGTCCTACCAAAAAAACAATTTTTAGAGTCTTTGTGTGAAGTCAACACTTTGGGCAAAGTGGTAGACCCACTTCGCGCAAAGTACCCCACGTGGGGGGCTTCGCGCGAAGCCCCTATGGCTAGATTTCTTTATAAATTTTTGGTAATTCTTTTTTATTTTTCATTGTTACTATTTGGATTTTGCGGACCCCGGGGCTTGGAGTGAAGCAGTGATGTCCAATACGACATCAGCACCTCCCAAGTTTTTTTGACCTCTTCAGATTGTTAGTAGTATCAGGCACACACATTTTTCTCATTTTTTATTGTAAATTATATGTTTTATATTTATTTTAGTTAGTTATTTGTTTTAAATAATTTTTTATTTGTAGAAATGTTAGAAAATCATAGTAGAATTGTTAGAAAACATTAAAAATCATAGTATAAATGTTAGAAAACTATAGTAGAATTGTTAGAAAATGTTAGAAAATATTAAAAATCGTAGTATAAATGTTGGAATATGTTAGAAAATGGTAGAAAATCGTAGTAGTTTGTTAGCAAATGTTAGAAAATATTTACAAAACATTAGAAACTGTAGTAGAAATGTTAGAAAATGTTAGAAAACATTAAGATCTTATAGAAATTATTAAAAATATTTGTTTTTAAATTTCAAGTTTAAAGTTAGTAAATATTAGGAATCTCTCTCTCTCTCACCTATACACACATTTTTAGTAAAGTTAGTAAATATTAGTTAGTTATTTATTTTAAATAATTTTTAGTTTGTAGAAATCTTAGAAAATTGTAGTTGAATTTTTGAAAATGATCTAGTATTATGTTAGAATATGTTAAAAAATTGTAGTAGTAAGTTCCTAGGACCCTTATCCCTCCCTTACGACATATTAAGACACTTAGGATCCCTTAGGAATCTCAAGACCTTATAATACATATTAGGATGTCCTATGACCCATTGATGTACATGTTAGGTTAATACGTGTACAAGGACTCATTGTTTCCCTCAAGGCTCCTTAAGACATATTAGGATGAATTAATGTAACCTATGATCTCTTAGGACCTATTATGACGCCTACAACCCCTTAAGACATTCTAGGACCATTACACTTCGCTTATGACATCTTAAGACACATAGGACCCCTTAGGACCCATACGACCCATTATTATATCTTAAAATGTCCCAGGACCCATTCATCTATCTTAGCTTTTGCTAATACATATGCGAACCCATTGTTTCCCGCAAGAACCCTTAAGACATACTAGTATCAATTAATGTAACCTAAGACCCCTTAGACCACTTATCACATCTACGGCCCATTAACATTATTGAACCATTATACATCCCTTACGACATTTTAAGACATATATGACCCCTTCGGATCCTCAAGACCCATTAACATATCTTAGGTTGTCCTAGGACACATTTATGTATATTAGATTCAATTAATACATATGAGGATCCACTAATGTAACCTAAGACCCCTTAGGACCTCTTATGTTACCCACGACCCCTTAAGACACTCTAGGACCCTTATCCATCCCTTACACTATCTTAAGACACATCTAGGACCCATTTTTTCCCTCAAGAAACCTTAAGACATACTAGGATCAATTAATGTAATGTAGGATCCCTTAGAACCACTTATTGTACCTACGACCCATTAACATTCTAGGACTCTTATCTGGATCCCTTATGAAATCTTAAAACAAATATGAAACCTTAGGACCCCCAAGACCCATTAAAGAATCTTAGGATGTCCTAGGACCCATTGATGTATCTTATGTTCCATTAATACATACAAGGACCCATTGTCACCCTGAATACCCCTTAAGAAATACTAGGATCCCTAAGGACCTCTTATGACACATACAACCCCTTAAAACATTCTAGGACCTTTATCCATCCCTTACAACATCTTAAGAGACCTAGGACGCATTAGGATCAATTAATTTAACCTATAGTCCCTTAGAAGCATTTATGACACCTACAAAGCCTTAAGGCATTCTAGTCCAACCTTATCCATACCTTATGACATCTAAAGACACATATGACCCCTCCAAGACCAATTAATGTATCTTAGGATTCCCTAGGACTCATTCATGTATCTTAGGTTCTATTAATTGATATGAGGACCCATTGTCACCCTGAACAACCCTTAAGACCTAATAAGACCACTTACTTGACCTAATAGGACCTATTAATACCAATTAGTACATTCTAGGACCCTTAAGACCTAATACAACCTATTAAAATCAATTAGTACATCCTAGGACCCTTAAGACCCAATCAGACCACTTACTTGACCTAATAGGACCTATTAATACCAATTAGTACATCCAAAGACCCTTTAGGACTATTAGTACACTCTAGGTTCCTTTAGGACCACTATTGTGACATAAAACTCTTTAAGAACCCTTAGGATCCTTAGGACCTATAATAGGACCCCTTAAGACCTAATAGGACCCCTTAAGACTTAATAAGATTGGACTTAAGACCTAATAGGACTAATACGACCTATTAAAATCAATTAGTACATCTTAAGACCCTTAAGACCTAATAAGACCTAATAGGACCTACTAATACCAATTAGTACATTCAAGGACCCTTTATGACTATTAGTACACTCTAGTATTGTAAATTTAAGTATAATTTTATATATTCAGATATTTGTTTCCATTTTACACGTAGTTATAACATGTAATCAAGTACTTAATTGTTAACCCTTAGCTTTCACATGTTATGTATCTAGATGGCCACTCAGGATGCACCTCGCACTCCTGATATAGCGACCATTTTTCAAACTACTGACACAGAGATGGCTTGACTTAGAAATTCCATCCATAGATCTTCAGTAGATAGCATATATAGAGATATGTGTATCAGTGTATTAACCAATTTGGAGGAGATGTCAGCTAGATTGAGATCCCACTCCTCCTTCACGCCTCAAGTAGTTGAGACTATTTTTTGAGAGTTGAGGGCCGAGGTCTCAGGTGATGTTTCCTTGGAGATGGTTCAGAGCTGTGTCCCCAAGGAAATCATCAAACAAGAGGTTTTCCCACATTATGAGGGGAAGCCCACTGTGAGGGCATTTCAAGTCACATGGTGTGTCATTCCTCAGATCGCATGCATGATATACCCCTAATTTCTTGTAGCACATGGTCGTTATCCTAATAACGACCAAATTCCTTTATATTTTTCATATTAGTTACATGTTGAGTTCCATTTGGGACTCAGGGTCAACAATTTAGATCTTACAGCATACTATGGTTAGGGGAGTGGTAGGGTTGCAGACCACAATCAATATCATAGGGTTGATCAAGTTGTAAAGTCTCATAGATAGTTGGTTGGGCACAAGACTCCAATAGTGGCACCGATGATGGCTGCTACTGTAGATAGAGTCATCATTGATTCTTAGAGGGGAGTAGTGGAAAGTATAGGATAGATTGCTTCTGTAGCCACATTCATCACTTTAGATTCAATGGACAAATACATTTTGACTAGACTGAGTAGAGCCAGATCATCTTTCGAGGCTTCATCTAGTACTACTACAGGTGTGACTAATGAAACATATAGAGTTGTAGGTCTTCCTACACCTGGAGAGATACGAGCACTTTCAAGTCATCATAGTCATTTAGATATGGCCCTTTAATTTTTGGAGGATCTCCTATAGTCCTATTCTTATATTACTGACATGCAGAGGATCCTAGTACATCTACTCAGGGATGGCATCAGACTTGCACGGGGTCCTTTAGTTACACCTACATAGGACATACCATCTAGTCAGGCATAGCATAGTGCAGAGCACTTCGCACCCACAGATCACTCTATAGCTGCAGAGCTAGGTATACAAGTTGGAGATGTACACATCACTACTGAGGGCCTAGACACATTTGATGAGCAGTTGCATGGGTTGGGTCAAGTGGACGTTGGTACTGATGTTGGATCATTTATGGATATGTTATTGCATCCTGATGGTTCAAGCTCTACATCACTCCCCTCCCAGCTAGTGTCACCCCTACTCTCCTCATTACTAGAGAGGTTCAGGACTGAAGGTGGTGTGGGTGATGTAGTTTCAGTTGATGATATGATGGTGTAGTGCGCTGATGATCCTCCTGATCCTAAGACCTAGGTATATAAAAAAAAATTTCTCTTTTCTTAGGAGTTTAAATGAATAATTAATTGTAGTTGTGTGTATTGATGTTTGTTCAATGTATAATATTTTGCAGGCACGGTTAGTAGATCACATTACCTCTAGTGTGAACTTGGAGCATCTTCATATGAGAGATCCATTTGATGTGACACCTACTAGTGGTCAGGTAAGTTTTAGATATATGTATGTTTAAACATGCATGTGTACACATGTATTTATATATTTCAAGTACTTTACATAATATATATACTATGCACACGTATATAACCAACTATTGTACTAAATTTGCAGGGGTCAATTGTTGCTTCATAGCCAGACGATGCTTTTCATAGGAAAGATTCAGTAGATGTGACACCTAGTAGTGGTTAGGAAAGTTTTAAAAATATGTAAGTTTAAACAAGCATTTATAATATTTTAATTATTTTAGATTATTATTATTATATATATACATGCATTTATATTCGTACGGATCAGTTGTTGCCTCACAGCCAGAGGATGCTCGTGGAAGTCGCTCAGAGGGTCACTCTGTTCGCATGTACCTAGATGACTCCCTAGTTTAGGAGATGTTGCACATATCTTTTGTTTGAGACTCATTATATATGTAATTAGCATATGTTTGATATTTTCAGTTTATGATCATTCGAGACATATATTTGATTAGAGACATATATTTGATTAGATACATGTATTTGATTCGAGACATATATTTGATTAGAGACATATATTTGATTAGATAATATGATTTGATTTGATTTGATGATATATGATTTGATTAGATGGTTTCATTTGATTAGATGATTTTATTTGATAATCTATGATTTGATTAGATGATTTGATTTGATGATGTATGATTTTATTAGATTATTTGATTGGATGATATGATTTTATTAGATGGATGCAGAATTAACACATCATAAGTAATCTAACTAATTTCATCATTTTTAGTGTCTTAAGGGGAGGTCTTAAGGGGATCTAGAATTAATATCATAAAAAATAACAAGTTAATACATATAACTAATGGACAATAACTATTATAACTCATTCTAGACCTAACACATGTCATAAGTAATCTAACTACTTTCATCAATTTTTAGTGTCTTAAGGGGATCTTTAACTAATAAGCAGTCTTAACGGGAGGTCTTAACGGGATCTAGAATTAATATCATAAAAAATAACTAGTTAATACATCTAACTAATGGACAATAACTATTCTAACTAATTATGAAACTGACACATGTCATAAGTGATCTAACTAATTTCATCATTTTTTAGTGTCTTAAGGGGAGGTCTTAAGGGGATCTAGAAATCATAAGTATCATAAAAATAATTGAATAATAAAAGCATACATAAAATCTTTAACTAATATGCAATCTACAAAAATCATTGAATAATCAAAGTATACATATAAAATTCTATATATTAAAACCATTGAACCATCAAATAGGTCCATCATATATCAATAGATTGTAGTCCATCATATGTTTAAATATATAAACAAAGTATAATGAAATTTAATCCAGAGATATCAAGTAGGTCCTAACACATGAAATAAGTATACATATTATACTTTTTAGACCAACTCAAGTGGTTCAAACCTTTCATGGAGAACATGTAATATTCTCTCATGATCCTCACTATGTAGTCTCCACTTACAACATCCACGTTAAGATTTAACTGTATGGAGACAAATGGATGTGGCAACTACTAGGTGACTATATTGAAACACCTTATTGTCTGGTTGGTAATCAACAAAGTGAATACCATGTTGAATTACTTTTATTTGCTTGACATATGTTCCCTCTAAAACAACTGAACATGCAGGTCACAAATTTTAACAATATATAAATTTAAACAAACTAAATTTGAAATTTGTTAAAAGGTTGAAATTTAAAATTTACAAATTGAGTTCAATATATTGATGTAAAGCATGTACAAACTTATGGGGAACAACATTCCATCACTTTCTTCAGGTTCAAGTAACTTCATCCTCTCTGCAGTACAATGCAGTAAATATGACGCAAGACAGGGGTCAAGAGGGGCCAACGGATGGCGCACCCTAATGATCCAAGCCTACTCAATACATGCAGAAGCAAACAAAACACAACAGTGAGAGAGAGAATGCCAGATCTTTCATATATGTTCATCAAATAGAACCATACATGCCGGGTTGTAAGCCCTTCCCAGTTACGACCTGATATTACAATGAATCTCAAGATTCCTCAAACATGCGAGGATCTATTACAAATCTCAATTCTAATGTTTACTATCTTCTCAAAAACTAACTCCTAAACTATCACCAAACAACTACATTTATACAAGAGTCTACCAAACTGAGTCAACCTTCATATCCATAATAAATGGAAGTAATGGTCAGATCAGGGACCACATGCTTCCCAAAGATGGATTCTAGCATTAAATTTGTGACCCATAATAAATGTACAAGTGAGCCTCAACAGAAACTAAAACTAAACCCATTAGTAAGCAAGGAAGACCGAGCAATAGAAAAGAAACACCGAGTGCCAGTAAAACAACCGATCACCCAGGAAATGACTGACCACCCTCAGTAACCAAAGGAAACTGACCAACTCGGTCAAAGCAGGAACCAAGAAACACAGACAAACTCCAAAATGTTTTTGGTGACACAGGATTGCCAAGGACCCGAGATGCTCCTGCATCAGACACCTAGGGTTATTTTGAGATGATTCTCTGAATCATTTGGTAGGTATGCTCTGACCTACATCCAACTCAGACTATGAAATCCATGAACTATCTTCCATCGGTCTATTCTTCCACTTTACCAGATATTCCATGTAATGTTTACCTCTTGTTCTCTTGCCAACTCTTTCCTTCAAAATCTACTCCACTTCTTCATTCTGCTTCTTAGGATATTCTGTTGGTACTATCATTTCTTCATCAGGTTCATGATACTCATATAAATCAGCAATATTGAAAATAGGTGATATGTCTATGTCATCAGGTAACTCAATCTCATATGCATTTTTGGTGTCAAATTTCCTCAAAATCCTACAAGGTCCAAACTTCTTCATTTTTAGTTTCCCATATGTTCCAACAAGAAATCAACCTTTCTTCAAATGAACCATCACATCATCACCAACATCAAAATTTTTAAATCTTCTTGATCTATCATCTCTGTCTTTGTATTTCTAATTATTGTCTTCCAGTTTCAGCTTCACATCTTTATGCAATGTCTTCATGTACTCAGAAAATTTCACTCCTTCGGCACTTCTCTTACTTTCATTATTAATGTCTCTCAAATCAAATATACCTCTAGATTGTGCGCTATTTACAATCTCAAATGGTGTTTTCCTAGTACTCCTATTCACTGAATTATTATATGCAAACTCTTCTTGTGCCAACACAGAATCCCAATTACTCGATGTGTCTCCAACTAAGCATCTCAAAATATTTCCCAAACTTTTGCTCACAACTTCAGTCTATCCATCAATTTGTGGGTGAAATGTAGAACTATATTTCAACTTAGTGCCAAATTTCTTCCAAAGGGTCTTCCAAAAGTATCCAACAAATTTACTATCTTGATCAGAGATAATACTCCTCAGTTAATCCATGCAATCTGACAATTTCCTTAAAGAAAAGATCTGCTACATGTATTGCATCTGATTTCTTTCTACATGGTATGAAATGTGCCATTTTAGAAAATCTATCCACAACAACAAATATAGAATCATTACCTCTTACTGTCTTCGGTAAGCCAAGAACAAAGTCCATACTGATGTCAATCCAAGGTTTCTCAAGAACAGCAATCAGTACATACAATCCAGTATTCTGACTTACTCCTTTTGTAACTTGACAAATTCCACAACTTTTCACAAATTTCTTAACATCTTTATACAAATGTGGTCAAAAGTACTTCTTCTTAAGCAGATTCCATGTTTTATCAATACCAAAATGTCCAGCCAAACCACTACTATGTTTCTCTTTGATCAAATTAGTTCTCATTACTCCTCTTGGTATACACAACTAAATACCTTTGAACAACATACCTTCCTGAATAAAATATTCATCCCACTTAGTATCTTGTTGATCTTGAATAGTTGCTCTGCACTTTCTCCATGGCTCAGAAAAATTAGGGTCATTTTCATACAAACCTTTCATCTCATCAAAACCAAGAACTTGAATTTTCATCTTGGTCATCAAAGATCTTCTTCTACTCAATGCATCAACAACTCGGTTAGTGACTCCACTCTTATGATTTATCACAAATGTGTAACTCTGCAAATACTCAACCCATTTCATATGTTTCTGATTCAACTTATTCTGACTACTAAAATACTGTAAAGCCTTATGATCAGTATACACCACAAATTCACTCAGTATCAAATAACATCTCCATTTCTTTAGTGCTTGAACAATAGCATAGAATTATTGATCATACACAGAATATTTCCTTCTAGCATCATTCAACTTTTCACTAAAGAAAGCAACAAGTTTACCTTCTTGACTCAACACAACTCCAATTGCACTTCCACTTGCATCACATTCCACTTGAAATACTTTACTAAAATCAGGTAATGCCAAAATAGGTAATTCAATAGCCTTCTGCTTTAGATTCTCAAAACTTTTATCAGCCCCATGTGTCCACTTGAATTCTCTTTTGTCTCCTCTCATAGTCTCAGTCATAGCATTACAAATTGAACTGAAATTTTTTATGAACTTTTGGTAAAAACTTTCCAAACCATGAAATGATCTTACCTCACTTGCATTCACAGGTGTAGGCCAATTCAAAATAGCTTCAACCTTTTCAGTATCCATCTTCAAACCATCAGCTGAGATCACAAATCCCAAATACATAATTTCCTCTTTCATGAATGAACACTTTTTCAGGTTTATCAACAACTTTTCTTCTTTCAACCTCTGCAAAACTTGTCTAACATGTAACAAATGTTCTTCTCTAATCTTACTGAATATCAGAATGTCATCAAGATATACAATCACAAATTTGCCCAAGAATTTCTTCAAAACTTCATTCATCAGCCTCATAAAAGTACTCAGTGCATTAGTTAAACCAAAAGGCATAACCAACCACTCATACAAACCTTCTTTTGTCTTGAAAGAAGTCTTCCATCCATCACCTTCTCTGATTCTAATATGATGATACCCTCTTTTCAAATCAATCTTTGTGAAATACTTTGCTCCAGTCAAACTATCCATGATGTCATCCATTCTCGGTATAGGAAACCTATACTTCACTATAATCTTATTGATTGCTCTAGAATCAGTACACATTCTCCATTCTCCATTCTTATTAGGTGCCAATACAGCAAGTACTACACAAGGACTCAAAATTTCTCTGATCAAACCTTTCTCCATCAATTCTTGAATATGTTGGTTCAATTCCTGATTCTCAATAGGTGTTAACCGATGAGGTGCCTTATTCGGTAAACTGGCTCCAGGAATTAGATCCATACAATGATCAATGCTTCTCTTTGGTGGAAAACCATCAGGTACATTATCAAAAATGATTTCACTATACTCGGTGAGTAACTTATCAATCTCTTCAGGAATATTATCTTCTATTTTCTTACTCAGTTTGTTAGGAATTATAGCAAAACATACCTCATTCCTTTTCAAATATTTAACAAACATCTTTCCTTCCATCAAGCAAACTTTGACAGATGTGAAAACATTACTGATAGGTTCTTCCATTAATGGTAACAAGATTTGTTTCTTTCCATCAGCCACAATAGTATACTTATGTAATCTCCCATCATATATAGCATGTCTATCATATTGCCAAGGTCTACCCAACAAAAAATGACAACAATCCATAGGCATGATATCACACAAAACTTTATCATAGTATTTTCCAATCTTCAAATTCACATAACATTGTTCACTTACCATGAGTGTATGCTCATCCTTGATCCATGAAATCTGATAGGGTTTCGGATGTTCCAACCTATTCAACTACAATTTTGTGACCATTTCCTCAAATGCCAAATTCTCCGAGCTACCACTATCAATGATCACCTTCCAAACTTTATCAAAAACTCTACATCTAGTCTTAAACAAACTTTTCCTTACCGGATCTTCCTTTTTTCTTTCATTCCACAGTGCTCTTGTTACCATCAAGTTATTCTCCTTCTCAGGTTCATTGGGTGACTCTTTTTGTACCAAAGCATTTCTACTGCTACCAACCTTCTTACTTGCATGTGTACATTCAAAATATCTATGTCCTTCTTCTCCACAATTGTAACAAGTTCCTCAGAAACTTCCTCTGCTATAACCACCTCGGTAGTTACTGCCTCTACCTCTAGATGAACTTTCACCCTTCCACTCGGTCTTTCCTTTATCCAAATTTGTCTTTTCTAGTTCAAATCTATTATTTTCACCATGGGATCTACCTCTTCCTCTAGGGAATCTACCACCTCTTCCTCTCTGTCTTTTCTCATGTCTCTTGTTCAATTTCTCCTTGGCTTTCAAAAAAAATTGATAAGCCTCTTTAATGTTCTCCAACTTAACCATACTAATTTCCTCTTGGATGGAAACTCTCAAACCATTCAGGTATTTATCAATCCTTTCCACATCATCTTCATCATGTCTAGATCTAATATCTAATCTGTAGAATTCCTCAATATATTCCTTTACTGAGCTATCTTTCTACCTTAGACTTTGCATTTGCCAAACTAGGTTAATCTAATAATCACAAAAGTAAGAACTTTCCTTTCAATTTATTGACCATTTTACTCCATACCTTATTTTTTCTTTGCCTTTCCTTTTCCTATCTAGCTGCAGATGTTCCCACCATAAGGATGCATGACTTTATAACTTAGTGCTTGCAATCTTCACCTTCTTATCCTCGGGAATGTTTTCATATTCAAAATATTTTTCCATCTCAGTGATCGAGTCCACCAATTCATCAAAATCTAGCTTTCCACCATACTCAGGAGGATTGAAATGTGGTGTTGACTTCAAACTTGTCAAAGCCTTCAAAAATATTTCTTCACCTTGGTCCATAATAGGTGCAGGTTCTGCATTCGCCTATTCTTCCTCAACTTCATCATCATTAACATCTTCAAGATGTCTGCCTCTTCTTTGGGTTGTTTCTACTACTTCTAACCTAGCAACAATCTACCTTAGCATATTTTCCAATTTTGGATCTGCATCTCACCTCCCACAAACCATATTAACAACCCTCTGCAATTGCAGGTCAGATCACAATCTTCTACCCCACAATAATTAACTAGGGCTTCAAGAGGAACCTACAAAACTATATCCACAGACCTAGATCAAGATCAAACCTCACTCTGATACCACCTGATGCAAGATAGGGGTCAAGAGGGGCCAAAGAATGGCACACCCTAATGATCCAAGCCTGCTCAACACATGCGGAAGAAAACACAACACAATAGTGAGAGAGAGAATGTCAGATCTTTCATATATTTTAATCAAATAGAACCATACATGTCGGGCTGTAAGGCCTTACCGGTTATGACCTAATATTACAATGAATCTCAAAAGTCCTCAAACATGCGAGGATTTGTTACAAATCTCAATTCTAATGTCTACTATCTTCTCAAAAACTAACTCCTAAACTATCACCAAACAACTACATTTATACAAGAGTCTACCAAACTGAGTTAGCCTTCAGATCCATAATCAACAGAAGTAATAGTCATATCAAGGACCACACGCTTCCCAAAGATGGATTCCAGCATTAAATCTACAACCCATAATAAATGCACAAGTCAGCCTCAACAGAAACTAAAACTAAACCCGTTGGTAAGCATGGAAGACCGAGTAGTAGACAAGCAATGTTGAACTGAGCGCTAGTGAAACAACTAACCGCCTAGGAAATGACCAACCACCCTCGGTAACCAAAGGAAACTGACCAACTCGGTCAAAGTAGGAACCGAGCAACACAGACAAACTCCAAAATATTTTTGGTGACACAGGATTGTCAAGGACCCAAGATGCTCCTGCATCAAAATAACAACCAACTCCTTCTACATTTCCATGCTCAACAATCACTATAAAGACATCTCCTGGACAGTAAATTTATATATACATGTGTGAGATCTTAAAATTTACTTAGTTCAATCTATAGATCTATCTATCTATCTATACATGCAGCTCAATGTACCATATAATGTGAAATATATATACTTACCAATTTTGACCAATCCTGAGATATGATCGTAATCAATAGAAATCAAATGGATATCATCAAAGTTATCATCTTCATCTCTATCAAATGAATCAGTAATAACTAGTGGCACTAGATTCCATGCACCTACATATCCATAGTCTTGATTGATACATTCCTCATAATTGCCAGCAATGCACTGATAACAAAAGCATGAGTAGTCCCTAGTGTTCAACATCCAATTGTGACAATTCGTACTCATAACTAAATGCAAATATCATGTCTTTTCTATCCTATTGCAACCATGCATATATAATACATTCTATAAATATAATTTTAATAAAGAATATCATAAAAAATTTAAATACTTTCAAATAATTTAAAAATGTGTGCATACCTTTTATCTCCCAAAATTTTCTATGTGGCACCGCCTGAGTCAATCCTGATGACGTGTCATTCTCATTTGGTGCGAAATGTGTATTGCACCATTTAACCACATCATGTGCATTTTTATATGAACTCCCTTATAATTCATTTAATACTTTCGTATAGCACATTTGATGCAAGCTCCGACACCATCATATATGTTCACCTTTTCCATGTCCACCCTTAAAGAAACTCCAAACATGTGGTATGTTTTCATTACGATGATATCATAGTGCATAAAATGGTCTCGATGATTTGAATTGTATAGCACATCCATCTGACCAAACATAATGTTTATCAATTTTTATACCTCTTTCTTTCAAATTTGTAAAAAACATCTTGAAGCAGTGTTCTACATAATGAATGTCATGCTCTCTATCATCACTTATATAAAAATGATATTCTTTCTTGATGACCCGTGCTTCAAATGTGCTCTGAATACCATCCAAATCTAGTTGTGTGTGTCGATAACATACATGTACCATAATAGTAATTTTCTCTAAAAAATAGTATTCTGATTGAATTTCCTTTTGATGAACAAATGAATAATTTTCTGCAAAATCAACAACTGATAAAATAGTTCCAAGTGGGAAATTGCCTCTCAATGTTTGGAATTGTTGTGCTTGCCACTTTGAAAAAAAATCATGATAAATGTAGGGTTGAATCAAAATTTTAAGTTTTTCCATAAATACTCCAACATTTGTCTCCTCTTCAACATATTCTAACCTTTTGGATTCTTTCCCAAATTTTATTTCATTCTTTACATATTTGTAACTCTTGCAATTTACCATCTTTGTTACATCAATATTTTCCTTTTTCAAAGGAAAAAGAGACAAATCAACTCATGTTTGACATATTCCTTTTATCCAATTTATTTGTCTAGCTACATCATCTCTTTTCTCACATAAAATGGATGAGATGAACTCACTTCGTCTAGTAGGAGGAGCATTTTCAAAACCATAAGTGTCTTCTACAAACTTTCAAAAAACCTAATAGTGGAGATCAAATTCAATATGATAATGACAAAAAGTTTCAAACACTTTGTTTGTCCTGATATAATATGGCTTCAATCTTTCAAACAATATTTTTCCAATCTTTATATTAGGATTTGAACTACAAAATGACACATACATTTCATGTTGTGTTGTGTCCAACCAATGTTTCGTATGATATTCATATTGATTAGCTGAAATTCTATGTTTGATAGCATCTCTACTGTTTGATGAAGGACGTGTATTATCATTCCAAAATAATGTGACCAAATTTTGTATTCCTTCATCAATCCTATCAGAACGAGGAGCTCTACACATGATTGCCCAATTGCCTTCCAAGGTGCTATCATCCAAAATTATTCTCCTATTAACATATCGTGATATTGTTTTCCTATTAAAACCAAACTGAGATGAAACTGAAGATATATGTCTTTTTCATCCCATAGTGTTACCTACAATGGATGCCAACATAACTTTTCTTGTAATGATCTTATCTTTAGTTCGAGATCGCTTCCCTAGCTGGTTCAAACCTTTCCTAAGATTTTCAATCATATCAGTTTGCATGTCAACAACTTTTCTCTTCTTTGATGTTGTGTCTATACCTAATAATTTTAATGCCCCTTCCAACTTTTTATTTATAAGTACAACTGAAAGCAATTGAGCTTGTTCAAGTGTTTCAAAATTATCAAATTTAACCAATATTTCTCTTGCTATCATATTCATTGATCTCTTCTTAGCAAGATTTAAGGGTTGAACATTAGCAAGTGAACTCAAATTCTCCACATCTATTGTAAGTAAATGATCTAAGTTTCTATAATTAATATTTCTCTTTACAGTTTGAGCTAAATTTAAAAGTTCATCCATACCAGTAGGAGCACATGATCTTGACCCTTCTCTAACATCAATTGTTTGAGCTTCCGTAGGGAGTGATCCCGACCCTTCTTCAATGTTCAATTCTTTGACTTGACTTGACCCTCCTACTTTAGCGTGTCTTTCAGCTTCTTTAGTTTTATGATAATATGTCAATGTAGCTTCACAATTTCTTTGTTCAATATAGGGTCACCTTTTTCTAGAATATTTACTTTGTCTTCCCTTCTTGTTCCCCATTTCTTCTCTCCAAAAAATGTCTTTCACAAGATCACCAATAAAAATTCTCTTCTTCAAAAAATACTTGAATCTAATATTTCTCCTCTCCAAAATTATGCCTTTGAAAAAATAGAAATAGCAATCCTCCTCCAAAAAATGTCTTCAATAATAGAAAAAGTGAATTCATTAATTGCAATTCGGTATAAAATAGAAACAAAATGTTTTAATTTTATACCATTCTAAAATAAATTCACTAG
Source organism: Chamaecyparis obtusa (assembly GCA_027943335.1). NCBI lineage: Eukaryota > Viridiplantae > Streptophyta > Pinopsida > Cupressales > Cupressaceae > Chamaecyparis > Chamaecyparis obtusa. The sequence goes on along the minus strand of BSBK01003233.1, from coordinate 612,840 downwards.
CTGACTTCCCTTGAAGTACAGACTTCACACGAAGTACCAAGGGAAAAATTTTGGCGAGGTGTTTCTTCGCTGGACTTTTCACTTTGGGGTCTTCACATGAAGACCCTTCACACGAAGACCCCCAGGTGTCTTTGCGTGAAGGGGATCTTCGCGCGAAGACCCCCAAACTAAAAGTTTGCCCTCAAAAAATAAGTGAACTTCAAAAAAATGGTATTTTGCAGCCTAGAACAAGGACCAAACAAGATGGTTTTTTCAAACATACGATGTCAAATGATGCTATTCGGAACAAGTTTTCTAATGAATATAATTTTAATACATATTGAGTTCATTATCATTTTTAAATATTACTTTAACTAAACATAGGTTTTTTGGTCATTTAACAACCTGACTCTTCAAGACTTTGGAAAAATAGTAAATTATAAAAAATATGTAGGAAAAGCGTATTTGTGTTACCTTTCTATGAAAAAAAGAAAAAATAAATTTCAATATGCTTAGATCAAGTTAGAGCGATCCAAGTGACCTTATGTCTAAATTACAATTACTGTCACTTTAGAACTTAATAAACTATGAAATATTGACCCAAAATGAATGAAACCAATTGTGTCCTTTAGATATTGAAGTTACAAATATAATCTCGAAAGAATTACATCGTTATCATATTTTAAAAAAAAGTTATGTTGATCCAAGTGACAGTAACTCCTAAAAAACATAGTTTTTTCACGCAAACCACTTTTTGAAGGAGAAGGAAAAATGATTTTTAATGAATTTTAATTATTTTTTTAAAATATATTTAGAAACTAGAAAAAAAATTCTAAAAGACTGTAGTTTACATCATCTTCAAATTCCTAATAGTTTTGTAGCAACAGGTGTTCGAAAGTGAAATTTTTTCTCAGAATGTTGATCTCTGTGTCAAAGTTGGCCAAAAAGTGGGACTCGCTATTGTGGGACCACCCATTATATATATATATATATATATATATATATATATATATATATATATATATATATATATATATATATATATATATATATATATATATATATATATATATATATCTATCTATCTATCTATCTATCTATCTATCTATCTATCTCTATATATTGCAATAAGAAATTCATAATTTTGAATTAATTTTTGGAAAAAGAATCGTTAAGTAAAATCTATTACCTAAAATCTATTGACTAAACTATTTAGTTTATATCTATATTTTTGAATTAGATTATGTTATAATTTTTGAATCAACATTTCAGATCACACTCCATGATCCATCATCGGGATGCTAGAGAGCTCCATCTAACATTGTAGCTAAGATTAAAATGATGGGTCAATCATTCAAATTGAAATGGTCAATTGTGGCCAAGAACTGTGTAAGGATGATTTTCCAGTAGAGAGATAGAGAAGAACAAGATTAATTAAAAATATATAAACCAATTAAAATGAATGACCAAAGTAACACAAGTTTGCTACAAAATCCATAAAATTCTACTAGATTCGAAGTGGGTTCAACTAAACCATAGGGAAAAAACATATTGGCTATTCCCTTGTCGAATTGCACAAGATTCAACCAAAAGTAGATCATAACCAGATCCGAGGGTTTTCATTGTTCAAGCAAGAATGGATAAAAACTTATAAAGGATCATATTATAATTTCTAACTTTTGTCATCTAAAGGTTTACACATGAGGTTATAAATTTAAATCTAAAATAGGGCTAAAAGACCCCAACCTTGATGGTAACTTTGTCATGAAAAACTAGCATTTCATTATCTAGAATATGGTAATGGAAATTAGTTCTCTACTATCCTAATGATGCATCATAGAGTGTGATATAGAACATTGGCTCAAAATTTTATATATAATCTAATCCAGAAATCTTCTTATCCCTTTAGTATCCTGATGATGGATCATGAAGTGTCATCCAAATCGTTGATTCAAAAAATATTACACAATCTAACCCAAAAAGTTAGAAATAAATCAAATTGTACATTGCAAAAATCTAATATCATTAAACTATTTAATATTATTCACACCTTTAGCATTTCATTAATCCCAATACTTGTTTACTACTGAAACAATACACATACACTCCAAAATAGACTATATGATTATTATGAGAAATTATCATATTGACTATATGATTATTATGAGAAATTATTTATTATATATTCATATATATCAATATATAATAACTATATGATTATTATTAGAAATTATTTATTATATATATTCATATATATCAATATATATAATAATTGACATTACTATATACATTGATATATATTATATATAAAGTTAGATTATAATTATCCTCATAATAACTAAATAGTTAAATTGATAAAATTGTTATTATTATTATTATTATGTACATATTAGATAAATTAATATAATACTCAAGAGATATTATATATATATGTGTGTGTGTGTGTGTGTGTGTAATCATAATTGTCATTATATAAATTACAAAATAATGAATAGACATGTCCCATGAAGGGACATGTCCCTTCTTGGCTCATTCTCAATATAAATGCAAGAGATTGTTGCATTTGGAAAACACATACAATGAGATAGTGCTATTACATTTGCAATGATCCTAAAACCTTAACATGGTATCAGAGCCAAGTTGTAAATGTAAGAGAGTAGTTTATTGATGGTGAATGTGTGACTGTCTCAGAAAATATAGTCTCGGTACGAGGACCATATCTCACAAATGCACCATTGGATTTTTCTAAATTTCAAATATGTTGGTGATAAAAATTTTAAAAGAATCTCACTAGAGCGATTGAAGAGAAAATTTTAGGTTCAAAAGTTATGGCCAACTGTGTACGGGTCTATAAAAAAATCTGTAAAATAGTGAGGTTCCTTCTTTATAAGCCGAACCACTTGAAGAGAGATCCGATCAAATTGAAGGTTTTAATAGTGTATAGAACCTTTGGATATTGAGTTCAAGTCATGTGAATCCAAGTAATGTTCGAGAATGATGAAATCATTGTTTGAATTTGCATGATATTTTCTATATGGGCTCACCTTATAGAATGAAATACTTGAAATTTATAAAAGATAAGTATTTCATGTTTTATTAATGCACATAATTTTTGAGTTTGTAATTCATTCTATACTATTGGTTAGTAAAATACTGTATGCTTCTATCATTGGTATTTTTGGTTGAGATAGTTTAGTGAGCTATTTGTAATCTCTCTCTGACATGCCTTATGGATAGAAGCACAAGATAATTACATTCAAGGGAGAAATAACTTGATGCTTGTAAATGAATTGTTGATTGAGAGGGAGTTCACTATTGAAGGTGAAGCACTTCTAAGGTGATCTTGATATAATTGATTATTATACTAATGAATCATGAATATTTTTAATGGGCCTTCCCCCTGTGTAAATCATGAGGAAGTGATGACTTCCAAATGATTATCACTTGTATTTGTTAAAGTTATTGTAGGGTGACGATGTTAGAAAGTAAAGTCCACCAAGATAATTGAGAGGGGGGGTGAATCAATTATTAGATAAATACAACTTTTATCAACCTCAATATAATTTAACCATGTAAGAAATGTAATCAACAACCATAGAAAGATATACATGCACAATAACACAATGACACAAGATATGTTGAATAGGTAACCTCTTGATCAAAGAGTAAACCCCAGTGGGAATGATGCCCACAAAAGATGTACTAATATGAAAGTTCCTTGTGAGAGGATGGACTCTATTAGGAGTTTTATGAAATACATTCAGTACATATGAGTTCCTGTTAGGAGACTTTGAATCCCTGCTAAAAGATTCTAACTCTGTTAGGAGTTATGGAAGACAAAAGGACCCACTGTCCAAACAACTTTAGGGTAAGATCACTAAACACACTGTCCAACTGATCTTTTTATTACTCAACAGAATAATACCAAAAGATTACTGATCTCAACAATTCAATACTCCTTCTCTGACTGTGCCAAACTGTACCAACTGCTTCTTTAGATCTCAATACTAGATATCTATACTTGGCATATCCTCTTTCTACAAGTATTGCATAATTCTGCAATTCACTTTCAAATACAATTCACAACTACTTCTCATTCCCACTTACATATTAAAACAAGGAAAAGATTCATTCCTTTATACCACACTCAAGTAATTACAAAGGAGTCGGCATACAAATTAAAAAATAAAAGTTTCCACACGTTACATAAAAAGTACACAAAATTGTCGGCTTCCAATTAAGATAATTCTTCACTCATGTGACCTCGAATCTTGCACTCACGTCCATTCACTAACATCATGTCTTAAAATTCCTCATAATTATGCATGATCAAATTCAATCCCGATTAGGAGATATCATCTAATTTCCACAAATCACTACTCAGGAACACTGCCTGAATACTGCTTCCATTGATTTCCTCATAACTGTCATGAATAAATGAATTTTTGTTTGCGCTCTTAACCATGATCTAATAGAACATCATAGAGTACATCCTCAACTCTGCATAGCTTCATCTTCAATATCTCAAGTGCGCTAACGCAAACACTATCTGCTTCTCTGCTAATCTCCAGTAGATCACTGTGTTGACATCAATGAAAATCATAGTCATGAATGCAACAAAAACTGCTACATAATGATTGCAAATACTCCCCCATAGGATATATTTAGCATTCATTCCTAACAATCTCCCCCATTGGCATTGATGGCAACATAGATGAAAAAACATCCAAGTTCCATGAATACCAACACTGCAACACTGCTGCTCTGAAAATGCTTTCAAGTCCTCTTCATCAATCAAATCTTGCTTCATTTTCCTATCAGTTCTCTCCAATAGATGATTTTTCATGTATACTTCTCCCCCATTGACATCAATGACAAATGTTTCATCATTATGTCAACAACAACTTCAATGTGAAAAGACACTATTCAAAAAATACATTCATTAGAGTCCTCATGACTCAGCTCAGATACACATACTCCCCCATAGAGGAAGTACCACCATCTAGTCTAGAAGAAAGATAGGGCTCATATACCACTAGACGGATGCAACAATCTGCATCACTTCTCAAAATTAGGCTAGGGCATAACCCCAAGCATACCTCTTAGATACTCAAATGTATCCTTAGGCAAAGGTTTTGTAAATATACCTGTAATGTGCTTCTTTGTGCTTATGTACTCAAGTCAGACTTCTTTCTTTGCCACTTTCTCTCTCAATACATGATACTGTATCTCTATATGCTTTGTCTTAGAATGTAACACAGGGTTCTTAGACATACTAACTGTGTTGGTGTTATCACAATGTATAACAACAGGCTCAATAAATTTTATTCCAATATCCTTCAGCATTTGTTTCATCCAAATTATCTGATTATAATTATTTGTTGCTGCCACATACTCTGCTTCTGCTATGCTCTATGAAATACAGTTCTTCTTCTTGCTTAGCCAAGAAACCAATCTTCCTCCAAGGAAACATGCTCCACCACTGGTGCTCTTTTTATCATCAAAACTACCTCCCCAATCAGCATCTATATATGCACATAGGGTAAAATCATCAGATTTTTCATACCACGATCCATATTCAATTATTCCTCTTAAGTACCTCAATATCCTCTTTACTGCTGCATAATGTGATTCCTTGGGTTCAGCTTGAAATCTTTCTACAATTCCAACTGCATGTGATATATCAGGTCTTGTATGAGTCAAATATTGCAATCCTCCAATCATAGATATGTACTTCTTATGTTCCACTGCAGGAGTCTCATCTGTTCAATAAATCATTCAAGTACTTTGTCTGACTTACAAAGATACCATCACTGTTCTATGTTATCTGTAATCCTAAAATGTATTTCATTTCACCAATCATACTCATTTCAAATTCAATCTTCATTTCATCTGCAAATTTATTACTGGCTTCGTCTTCTCCTCCAAAGATAATATCATCAACAAAAATAACAACAACCAACAAACTATTTTCAATTTCCTTTGTGTATAGGTTTTTATCAGTTGTGCCTTTTGTAAATCCTAACTTTATCAAATACTTATCCAATCTCGCATACCAAGTTCTAGGTGCTTGCTTCAGTCCATATAAAGCTTTCTTCAATTTACATACCATGTCTCCTTCTTGATTTAAAGGAAAACCTTCAGACTGCTCAATGTAGACTTCTTATTCCAATTCTCCATTCAGAAATGCTAACTTCACATCCATCTAATACACTTTGAATTTCTTGTAAGCTGCATAGGCTAAAAACATTCTTATTGCTTCAATTTTTTCTATTGGTGCAAAAGTTTCTTCATAGTCAATTCCTTCTTGCTGTGAATATCCTTTACATACCAATCTTGCTTTTTTCCTTACTACTTCTCCTTGTTCATTCATCTTGTTTCTGAATACCCATTTTGTTCCTATAACATTCTTATCTTTAGGTCTAGGGACCAATTCCCATGTCTTGTTCTTTTCAATCTGATCTAGTTCTTCTTTCATAGCTTTAATCCAATGTTCATCTTCACAGGATTCACTAGTAGATTTAGGTTCAATTAGAGAAATCAAACACAACTATTCTTGTACCTTATTTCGTGTCAGAACTCCTTTGTCTATGCTTCCAATAATCTACTCAATAGGATGATTCCTTGACAGATTCATGTTAGGTATCACTGTCTTAGTACTTGTTTCTGTTGTAGGTTCTTCAATGGTTCCTTCACTGTAGCTTTCATTCAATAAATCATTGTCAGTTTCATAGAATAATCCAGTAGTCTCTAGATTTGGTCTAGGATGAGTTCCTTCATCTGATTCATAATCAAGCATTCTTTCCTGAATTTTGAACTTTTCATCAACTTTAGCACTTGTGCTCTCAACAATAGTCTTAGTTCTTTTATTGTAACATCTATAAGCTTTTCTCTTCAATGAATATCCAAGAAATAAACCTTCATCACTTCTAGGATCAAACTTTCCAATGTCATCATCTCTCTTAATATAACATTTGCTTCCAAAAATTCTAAAATACTTAACTGGTGGTGCATGTCCAAACCATAATTCATAGGGTGTCTTGTCTATGTCTGCTTTGATTTGTTCTCGGTTCATTGTATACACTATTTTGTTTACTGCTTCTCTCCAGAATATCTTCACCAAGTCATTCTCAAATAACATAGCTCTTGCTGCTTCATTCATTGACTTGTTTCTTCTTTCTGCAATACCATTTTGTTCAAGTGTCCTAGGGGCTGAAAATTGTCTCTTAATACCATTCACTTCAAAAAAACTATTAAATTCTTTTGAAGTAAATTCTCCACCTCTATTCGATCTCAAACATTTAATTTTCATTCCAGATTCATTCTCAACTTTGTTCTTAATGATCTTAAACTTATCAAATGCTTCATATTTTTTCTTTAAGAAATGCAATCCACATCATTCTTGTAAAATCATCAACAAGAATCATAAAATACCTTTCTCCATAGAATCCTCTAGTCCTTGTGGGACCACTCAAATCTATATGAACAATCTCCAACTTCTCTGTTGTTGTAAACTTCTTGCTAGGAAATGAGCTTCTCTTATGTTTAGCCATCACACATTCCTTGCAAATCATGTTAGTAGGCTTCATAATTTTAGGCAAATCTCTTACTGCAAGTGTAGTACTCACTTTCACAATGTTATCAAAGTTTATATGACAAAATCTTCTATGCCATAACCAACTGTCATCAATATTAGTAATCAAGCATGTCATCTCAGTAGGATTCAACTAAAATACATTACCTCTGGTTCTAGATCCAGTACCAATCAAATTACCATCCTTGTCTTTGATTACACAAGTTTTCTCAGTAAACCAAACTTGATATCCCTTATCAACTAGTTTTCCAACACTCAAAAGATTATTTTCAAACCATCCACAAAGTAAACATCATCAGTATTAGTCTTTCCATCAAGAGTAATAGATCATATACCTTTAATCAAACAAGGTGCATTGTTTCCAACTCTAACAATTCCTCCATCATAATTGTTAAACTTTATGAACTTTTTCATGTCTCCAGTCATATGATGTGAACAACCACTGTCTATAATCCAATCAGCTTTATTTTCTACTTGAGAAACTAAAGCCTTTTCTTCCTTAATTTTTGTTTCAGGATTTTCTTCTTTAATTGCGACAAATCCTATATCATCATCCTCAGTATCACTTTCTCCAAACTAGCTTCAATTTCTTCATCATTTGCATAATAAAATTCTTTAGATCTCTTAGGATTGAAGTTCTTCCTATACTTCTTAACTCTCTTAGGACATTTAGATGCAAAATGACCAAATTCTTGACAAGTCCAACATTTAAAAAATTTCTTACCATCTGGTTCTCTTTTCACAAGCAAGGTAATACCTTCTTCAATCTTCCTGTCTTCTTCATTTCTCGATCTTCTACTGCTAGCATAATCTCTACTTACATTGATGCTCCTTGATAAAGTAGGGTGAACACTAAGTACACTGAATGTTGTCTCCATTCTAGGTAAGTCTCCTGATAGCCTCAGGTTCATCTCTACTACTTCCAATCTTCCAAGAAGAGTTTCTCTAGTAAAGTTTGTAGTACAAGGTATAACTTGTTCAATCATCTGTGTTGTCTGCTTAAATGCAGGAGTCAATGTCCTCAGAATTTTTCATATCATTTCATTCTTTGTCTTTGTTCCTCCACAAGATTTTATACCTGCAACAATCTCTAACATTCTACCAATATAGCTTCTAACAGATTCATCTTCCATCATTCTTATATCTTCAAATGCACATATCCAATTATATAATCTAACTTTCTTTTCATGTTCATCACCTTCAAAAGTAGATTGTAAAGCTAACCAAATTTCATGAGATTTTTTTAGATATTTTACTTGATTGTACTCATTTTCTGGAAGGGCTAACAAGAGTGCTTCTTTGGCAAGTATGTTACACATGAATAGATATCTTTCTTCATTAGTACAATCTTCAATCTTATCCTCATCAATGATAGTCTTCTGATTTTTTGTGATTAACCAATAACCTAGTCCTAAATAAAGTAAATGTGTCTTCATCTTTTCTTTCCAACTATCAAATTTACTCCATCAAACTTAGGGCTTTCTTTCCTGAAATGATTTTCCACGGATCTCCTTAAGCTGTTAAAATTTTCCTTCAAGCCCCTGCCGCTCTGATACCAATTGTTAGAAAGTAAACTCCACCAAGATAACTAAGAGGGGGGGGGGGTGTGAATCAGTTATCAGATAAATACAACTTTTATCAACCTCAATATAATTTAACCATGTAAGCAATGTAATCAACAACCATAGAAAGATATACATGCATAATAACACAATGACACAAGATATGTTGACTAGGGAACCTCTTGATCAAAGAGTGAACCCCAGTGGGAATGATGCCCACAAAAGATGCACTAATATGAAAGTTCCTTGTGAGAGGATGGAATCTGTTAGGAGTTTTATGAAATATATTTAGTACATATGAGTCCCTGTTAGGAGACTTTGAATCCCAACTAAAAGATTCTAACTCTGTTAGGAGTTATAGAAGACAGAAGGACCCACTGCCCAAACAACTTCAGGGTAAGATCACTGAACACACTGTCCAACTGATCTTTGTATTACTCAACAAAATAATACCAAAATATTACCAATCTCAACAATTCAATACTCCTTCTCTGACTGTGCCAAACCGCACCAACTGCTTCTTCAGATCTCAATACCATATCTCTATACTTCGCATATCCTCTTTCTACAAGTATTGCATAATTCTGCAATTTACTTTCAAATACAATTCATAACTACTTCTCATTCCCACTTACATATTACAACAAGGAAAACATTCCTTCCTTTAGACCACACTCAAGTAATTACAAATGAGTCGGCATACAAATTTCAAAATAAAAGTTTCCACATGTTACATAAAAATTACACAAAACTGTCAGCTTCCAATTAAGATAATTCTTCACTCATGCAACCTCGGATCTTGCACTCACGTCCACGTCACTAACATCATGTATTCAACTACCTCATAACTGCACATGATCATAGTCAATCCCGATTAGGAGATATCATCCGATTTCCACAAACTATTATTCAAGAACACTGCCTGAATACTGCTTCCACTAATTTCATCATAACTGTCATGAATAAATGAATTTTCATATGCGCTCTTAACAACAATCTAATAGAACATCATACAGTACGTCCTCAACTACACATAGATTCATCTTCAATATCTCAAGTGCGCTAACTCAAAACATTGTCTGCTTCTCTGCTAATCTCCAATAGATCACTATGTTGACATCAATGACAATCATAGTCATGAATGCAACAACAACTGCTACAGAATGGCTATGAATACTCCCCCATAGGATATATTTAGCATTCATTCCTAACAGACAATCTTACAATAACTTGACCTTCTATTGTGATAGACATCTTGTGATGGCTGAAACTGATCATAAGAGATAGAACTTGTGGATAGAATCATCGATAGAGGCAATCCACACCAAAGCTCATGATTTTATGAATAGAATCACCGATGGAGACAATTCACATGAGATCTTATGGATAGAATCATCGATGGAGGCAATCCGCACCAAAGCGTGAGCTTGTGGATAGAATCGCCAATGGAGGCAATCCGCACCAAAGCTCATGAGTTTGTGAATAGAATCATCGATGGAGGCAATTCACACGAGAGCTTGTGGATAGAATCACCGATGGAGACAATCTACACCAAAGCTCGTGAGTTTGTGGATCGAATTGCCGATGGAGGCAATCCAAACGAGAGCTTGTGGATCGAATCGCTAGTGGAGGAAATCCACCTGAGACTTGTAGATAGAATCACCGATGGAGGCAATCCACTTGAGAACTTGTGGATAGAATAATCAATGGAGGCAATCCACATATTGAGACTATGTTTCTATTGACTACATCTTGAGGATGATGCCTTTATTGCTTACATCATATGATTGATGTTGTCAAGTGTCATAAGTGTTGACATTGGATTGATTTATCCTCCCTAGCTAAGAGGGAGTGTTGATATTTTTAGCATCGGTCAGATAAATAATATTGACTATATGATTATTATGAGAAATTATTTATTATATATATTCATATATATCAATATATATAATAATTGATATTACTATATACATTGATATATATTATATATAAAGTTAGATTATAATTATCCTCATAATAACTAATAGTTAAATTGATAAAATTATTATTATTATTATTATGTAAATATTAGATAAATTAATATAATACTCAAGAGATTGTGTGTGTGTGTGTGTAATCATAATTGTCATTATATTAATTACAAAATAATGAATAGACATGTCCCATGAAGGGACATGTCTCTTCTTGGCTCATTCTTAATATAAATGCAAGAGATTGTTGCATTTGGAAAACACATACAATGAGATAGTGCTATTACATTTGCAATGATCCTAAAACCTTAACAATCTACACCTTATAATCTTTTGATATAATACACACTATCTGTAATATTAACAAGAATGACATGCAATGAAGATAATGTCAGTTTGAAATGATCTATAATGAAGACATTTGGAAAAAAAATAAAAATAGAGTGGATGGAAGCAAATAGATGGCCAAGCTTATCTTTAAAAATGTCAAGTTTTTCTCTAAAAATGTCAAGATGTCATGAGCAAGAGGGAAAAAATATGGATGAAGCAAAATGTAACGAGATGAGTAAATGACACATTTATTTGTATCATTGTCCTAAGAAAGAAGTAAAGGCTTTTGTATTATCTTGAAGAATTTAGCCCCATTTCCAGTTGTCAACAAAAAGGCAAATTTAGAAGTCACTATCTATTGGAGGGTAAAATTTCCCATAGCTGTTAAAAACTAACTTTAATGTACATGGTGTAAAACAATTAGGTGGAAAAGGCCAAAAGATGTATGTGAACAAATAGATTGTGTCTTTCCCATTTTTAGGACAATAGAAACAGAAAAACACCTTAGTTTGAAATGTAAAGTTTAAATTAACAATTGGATATATGCAAATAATTTAGCAGTCTTTTCAACAATGAATTGGTTGAGGAAAAAAAGAAATTCATTATTAAACTAAAAAACAAAATATCAACATTGATAAGTAAAATATTGTAAGATTTGGTGTTCCATATACATTTTTGACTTCATGATTTCTACTCCCATTTTAATTGTGTCATGTCATGCGTGATATATTATGTCATGCAAGTGGCCTATACATAAAGCCACTAGTTGACATTCAAATATATAGGTCTCCATTTAGTGACACAAAATTGTATTAAGTGGATTGCATTGACAAGTCCTATCATTGGCTTTTGACAACCATGTCCATGCGCCCACGTGCACAAGAGCTAGCTGGTAGTACCACTATATATTTAATCTTTTAAATAGTATGAAATTGTGTTTAGAAATCACATCTATATGAATGTAGTACCACAAAAAATATGAAAAATTATATGTATGAATGTGATGTTAGCAAGAGAAAGAAAAATGTTCTAGAGAATGAAAACATATATAAATAATGTTGCTAAATACTATTAGTTAATGATAAGAATAAAAATTATAAAATTAAAAACAAATACTATATAATGGTAGAGTCATTGAAAAAAGTTTCTATTCTTTTGACAGATTTTTCCTCTATAAATTTTAATCAAAATTTGTTGCTTTGCAAATTTGTTTTCAATGCATTAGATGATCATTAAATTATCGATGCTTGAAGGCCACAAATCATACTATCGACCACTATACGTAGTGGGTATTTTTCACATGATAATTCTATCATGGTTACCTCACAAAACTCTTTGACAAGCAAGACCTATAATCTTGAGTTTGACACATCAGGGTTCGAATTGCATGTTGTGCACATTTGGTAACGAAGCATTTCTCCATGCATGTGAAAGGTGTGGGACGACCCATCTGGTAAGTGATTAGAATAAAATGCAGTTATTGTGTTCTATTCATCCTATACTTTTTCACATCAAGGATTGCGAATGTCTTTGAAGGTCCCAAGTATTTATATTCAACTTTACAATTACTTTCAACATGGGTTCAATGAGCATTGTCTGTCTGTGCTAATTCAAAAGTTGGGCACAATGTTTTGATGCTTCTTTGCAATATTAGATCACACGAAGATAGATTACAAGTGGGATGGACTTTCACCCTCCAATTATTTGGCCATTGAAATCACATATTTAAACAAAGAGATTAATGCAGACCACGAAATTTGTGACATGACATAGACCAAACTGCAAGAATTTAAGCTATCGATGTGCCCCAAAATTTACCCGCCTTCTAATGCACTACATAGAACATATGTTATTATCAGCATAACTATTGCACCTTATTAGTACAAGTACTAGTTATTATTATTTCAAATATTTAAATAATGGGTAACGTATGATTATTTAAAAATTAATTATCATCATTGAATTAGCAATAAATACCCCTTGTCTTCAAAATTCGTGTGGCTTGAAGTGAAAAATGGGGACATCGGGCACCTCAATCTATTGACAATGCACGGCATTCGGCGGGGAAAACAATGGCCCTCAATATGAACCATCGATTATAAAAGTCAGTTGATCATGTTCAAATAGGGAGCGCCTTCATTTAAAATATACAAAATCACGAACATTACAGTTGGTATGGGCATGAGCAAATCAAATCTTTCTATAGAGGGCCTTTTCTGCGGCAGGATAGCCGCCTCCCATTTGACTCTGACACATATGGATTGGGAATCAATGTATGTAACCAGATAAGTGGGAATTGTCATGCCATGTGCTTCTGCATTTTGAAATTATCAGAACATTTCTCAACCCCTGATATTCCCAGACCATTGAACATTGTCAATCACAGAAAAGCTCAAACAATTTGTGATTTGTAGTTACAAATTTAGTTGATACAATGCCTTCACAGTTTCTGTTTCTGATGATCATTTTCTCTTTATTTGCAGGTCAGTTATACAAATTATCATTTTCATATTTTCCTCATGCTATATACTCCTGTGGTTTTCATTCAAATTGATTGATTTGCAGGAAGAGGCATTGCGGACAAGGCTCAGGCGCTGTTTGTGTTCGGAGCATCCTCTGCTGACACAGGAAATAAAGATCCGTACAATCAAACCATAAACCAGCCATGGAGAAGGCCATACGGTCTGACCTGGCCTGGATATCCTGCAGGCAGATTTTCTTCTGGAAAAATCCAGACAGATTTCTGGGGTAAACTTTCCTTCCACTCACAAATGGCGAAGTTTAAGGTTTTAAGCAACTTTTGTTCTATAATTGTGTGGCTGAAGTGTGTGCAGCAAAAATTCCAGACATTTTTTTGTGGAAAACCTTCCTTCCACTCATAAATGGTGAAATTTAAGGTTTTAAGCAACCTTTGTACTAAAATTATCTGGCTGCGGTGTGTGCAGAAAGATTTTTGGAGTAAACGGTGTAATATCAGGTTTTAAGCAGCCTGCGGCTTATCTATCTGTGGCTGTGGTGTGTGCAGGGGATATTTTAGGGTTTCCCTCTCCCATAGCTTATGAGCTGCTGAAAAGTCATGACTGCAAAGCAAGTGCAAAGAAGATGAGACACGGAGTGAATTTTGCAGTGGGAGGCAGTGCAATATTTCGAGCTTACGGTTTCATAACAGTAGCACAACAGGTGAAGCAGTTTAAGGAGCTGATAGGAGGAAGTCAGGGGTTCGATTCTCACAAGCTCTCGCGATCTGTAGTTCTCTTCTCTGCGGCTGGCAACGACTACGAATTCATTGCTAGCAGAAACGGCTCCATTGAGGTAATTCAAGATCTGAGGCCTTTATTGGCCTGCAAAAATTTCAGAACATCTCCTTTTTTTTTCTCAATTTGCGAGTTTATTACAGGAAATGATCGATCTGGTGAGACCTGTGATAAGCGGGACAATGGATAATGTGAAAAAGCTGTACGAAAGCGGGCTTAGGAATTTTGTGGTGAGTAGTGTTGATCGATTAGGGTGCGAGCCTAAGATCGGCAAAACATCCTGTGATTCGAAATACGATGACCTTTTATCTCTTCATACAAGATTATTGAGGGAGAGCGTAGAAAACCTCAGATCGGATCTCAAGGAATTGTCTATCATTATTGTAGATTTGGTATCTGCATTTAATCATATCTCCTCCAATCCTGCAGAATTTGGTACCTGAAAATCTATGCCTTTTGCTATCTGTCTAGTAAATCTTCTTCAAAATCTATGCCTTTTGTTATGTGTCCAGTAAATCTTCAAAGTTTCTGCCTTCTGAATGCCACATATGTTCTTGAAATTATGTGTCAGGTTTGGTGGATTTGTTCGTTCCTTGCTGTGCTGAGAAAGGCGGGGTTGAAAAGTGTGGAGAAGTAGATGAAATAGGCAAGCCATTATTTGAAGTGTGTTCTGACGCAGAGGAAAAGTTCCGGTGGGATTCAGGCCATCCAACACAGAGAGGATGGCATGCGATAATGTCGCTGTACAGTAATAGAGCGAAAGTGCAGAATAAAACAATCAGTTTTGTAGAGGGGGCGCCAAACGTTATTTCTTGGCTGCACTCGCTTGGATTCGTTGCTCACAGTGTGCCCTCACTGTTTTCACGCCATTAGGGTTTTTTCTGTGCAATTTGTGGATTGTTTAAGTACTTCCAGAACTTTAAACATTTGTAGCTTGTTTGATGAGACTATGTTTACCCTTATTCCCTATTGGCTCCATTCCTTTTACAACTCCTTTTATTCCAATACTGAATATTGCAACACCTAGTCCCATCTTCATCACCCTCATGACATTTTGTGTCAGATAATTACACCACAAAAATTGATGAGATACCTAATGAGACGTGTGTAATAGGCATTATTACCATGTTAGCAAGTATTACCATTCATACTCCATATCTTCTATCTTCTATTGTACTGATAATATCAATTTAAAAGGGAAAAAATCTATTATCTTTAATCAAAATTTTAATAAATCTATTTGCATTATAGTTTGAAAGCTTTGATCTACTTCATCATGCATATATGCATGGCAACATCATGCATATTTATAGAAATATTAGACCTCTAAAATATGATTAGATTTGACTTAGTTTGAAAGCTTTGAATTACTTCATCATGCATGTATGCATGACAACATCATGCATATTTATAAAAATATTAGACATCTAAAATATGATTGGATTTGACTTAGTTTAAAAGCTTTGACCTACTTCATCATGCATGTGTGCATAGCAACATCATGCATATTTATAGAAATATTAGACATCTAAAATATGATTGAATTTGACGTAGTTTGAAAGCTTTGACCTACTTCATCATGCATGTGTGCATAGCAACATCATGCATATTTATAGAAATATTAGACATGTAAAATATGATTGGATTTGACTTAGCTTATTAATACTTTCACATGCTTTCATCTATGATTGGAGTATAATATGTTGGCATGAAGAATTCGTAGGGGAAAAGTAAAAATATGCACCTTTATCCCATAATAACAATATGTAATTCCACTATATCATTAGCCAAGTGTAAATAATAGCCACCTTTACATTGTGTTACAACTTAGTAACTAGCATAGCTAGGGTCCTTATGAATTTGATTTCCTCTAGCCTTGAATAATAGTTTGAGTCCAAAACTTGTATGAGCAACCCTTATTTTATGTTTTGGCATCTTGTTTACAACCAACTCACTTATTCCCCTATAACTTCTAATCAACCAATAAAATTTTATCTCATTTTACTATAGTCTATTTCACTTTATCCAAGTTTTCATATGGATTTTTACCTCTTTCTTATTAGTTCATCTAGAGTTGTTTGGATACCTACTTTTATTTCTTCCTTTGTTTTCTTGTGTTTGGGGGATGCCCCCTTTTTCCTTTTACTTTATATTGGGGCTCTACTTAGATATCATTAAAGGAGTTTGAAGGATTGCAAATTTGACAAAAGACTATGATACAAAAGGTGTTTCAATCAAACTAGCTATGGGGTCCTCCCCAATGTTTGGAGTGGTATGTGTATCAAGCGAGCTAGCTAAGTGGTCGACTCCTGAATCTACTATTTCTTCATTCTTCTCAACACAAGACTTAAGGGGCATCTCCTCAACTATGTCATCCAATTCCCCTCCTAAGAAAATGTTAGTATTCATATTTGTTTATAATATAATATGATATAATAAGTGATATATTTAGATTTAATAGTTTTTTTTTGTTTAATTATATAGTTATTTTATACACAAAATCTATATTTTATTTATTTTAAAGTCTTTAATTATTTATGAGTAGAAGAGAGAGAGAGAGAGAGAGAGAGAGAGTTGTTTAAAAAAAAACTATTTAGTCCAAATTTGTGAAATAGTTTACTTTCCTATGCAACTTGTAATGCTTCACATATTCATGAACAACCAAAAAAAGAGGGATAGAGAGAGAGAGAGAGAGAGAGAGAGAAAGAGTATTAAGTCCAAATTTGTGAAATAGTTTCCTTTCCTATGCAACTTGTAATGCTTCACATATTCATGAACAACCAAAAAAAGATGATAGTTTATTTTATTTCCAAAATAATATTATGAGTGTCTTAATATTGACTTTGAATTTCAAACAACATAAAATAAAAATAGACAGGAAAACAATTTTTTTAACAATAATAATTGAGTCTACTCATGATAAAAAAAATATTAATATTATATATATTTTTATGGTTATCTTGAGAAGAAAATATTAATACATAAATATATTGACAAAGAATATAATTTTGTCTAAAGTTGGGTCCCTTATCCTATGTCATATGTCTATTCATTACATACATTCATACACACATCTCTCATGCATATTGCCCTTATACATTCATCCTAGTAATTTATGAAAACACAGTGAAAATTTTGTGAAACTCTGTTGTGTTTTCTGGTTTTTGAAATTTGGTCAATGGTGCATTTTGTAGGGAGCTTAGTCGCGTCCTTTATGTATTACACTCATGCATACTTGTAATGCTTCACATATTTATGAGAAACCAAAAAAAGACTATGATTTACTTTATTTTCCAAAATATTATTGCAAGTGTCTTAATATTGACTTTGAATTTTCAAACAACATAAAATGAAAACAGATAGCCAATCAATTTTTTTAACAATAATAATTGAATCTACATATATATATATATATATATAGACAAATGATATAATTTTGTCTAAAATCAGGTCCTTTATCCTATGTCATATGTCTATTCATTACATACATTCATACACATATAACTCGTACATATCACCCCTATACATTCATCCTATTCATTTATGTGTTACACCCATGCATGCATACATTTTTATACACATCTTATCTATTGCAATTCAATTCCTTTCGTATCCAACACAAAGTTCAGGCTCACATGGATGTCCTCACAGTTATGGACACATCTTGTCCAAATTCAAACTTTCACATCTCAATATTGTCAACTCTCACTTTCACCCTTCTCACTCTAGGGTCAAATAAATGCAAATTTGTTTGGTGTGCGATATATCCTTGTATTTAAATGTATTTAATCATTCATTTTAAGATATGAGAAAATCACAATTTGATAGCGTGATTTGATTATCCTCTACATGTGAATCTACTTCTACATAAACATTAATATCAACATATATGTAACTGAATTTTTTTTAACTTTTACCTTCATAAACATTTTTAGTGTTTCACCTAACATTTCTTTTTGCGGCATACAAGCAACCTTACCAAGGTATTTATAAACACCATTGGTTCATAAATATTACAAGAAAAAAAAGATACAAAGATACATTTTGTGAAGTGAAGAACAAAAGTGTACATATGATATTACAATTTTGTACAGAAATGATAAACCTACAATCTTGAACTCTTTGTGGGATTCAATATTCATACAATCTTGAAATCTACACAAAGTATTTTAATTCTAGGGTGAAATATCTATTTGTGAAACAATATTCTAGATCCCAAGATATATAAAATATTATGTTTGCGTAAGATTTTAGATATTCTTTAATTTTTGAGTTAAGTGTATTGTTTTCTATTTTTATTCAAATATTAAATAGTTATTAGTATTTCTAAGTAAGTACTATTGCAATGAGTTTTGCATTTAACTAGTGATTAAAACAAGTTGTATGGACGAATCACAATTTAACATTTTATTTTTTTTTATAAATTTCATATTTTTTATAATAAACATGCAATACTTTTAAGTTTATAAATTAAAATTTATTTTTTGACCATATGATTGGTTGAATTGATTTGAGTCTTATACACGAGATTCTCCGAATTAAAAACTTGAGCAATTTCATTAACAACAAGGTTGCATAGCAACGAAGTTCTTGCCAAAATTTTAGTAGGATTGTTTAAAATTTAGAAAAGAATTTAGATGTTATATATATATGCAAAGAGTTGAAAAAATAAGAAATATGTAATGTCTATTAATGTTAAATATAACACATTTCTATTTAGAAAAAGTGTAGGTATGTGAGAGTGATGATATTAATAATTTTATTTTATTAGAAAATTGAAAGTTCTTATTTTATAATTTATAATTTTATAATTTTATAATTTTATAATTTTTTTAATATTATATTAATCTTTTATATCATAAAATATTTATATTTTATAAAAAATATAATATAAAATATCTAATGTAATATATCATAATTACTTTAATACAATATAAAATACATAGTTTACGTTAAAAATATATGTAATGTAATATATAGTATTGTAATATATATTATAAATCTTTTAACACAAAAATTATAAATTACATAAAATAAAAAAATATAGTATAAATATGTCTAATATAGTATATATAACAATGAAATCTAAAATAATTTTTCTTAGTTTTTAAGGTGTCTCTTATGTATTAGCTTGAGTTTTTTCACTTAGACAATTTATGTTGATTATTATATTATATGTTTATGTTAAATAAATTTATTGAAAATTTTCAATATAAATTTATAAAGTTTTCCACCTTACTCAATAAATATTATTCACGTGTGCTTTAGCATATTTATGTGTGCTTGAAAAAAGGGTTCATATGCTAAAATTTTTTAGCCAATTAGATTTTAGAAAACTAATTTCTACAAAAAAAATTGAAATCTGCCCTTATCGCTCAAAGTTTTTTAGCTGAAAAATACTTCTACAAATTAGAAAAGTTCAATATGGACCATTGTAGTCAGAATAATATTATTAGTTCTTATTAAAATATGCAATTTCAACCAATCAAATTTCATCAAAATGTTTAATAATAACATATTTTGATATTGGATAAAATCAAGTTGTAAGTTCTAGAAATTAGTTTTCTAAAATCTAATAGTCAAACTACATTTATTTATGTTGAAGGTTTAATTTGACCAATATTACATTTTATATTTTATCACTTCTCATCAAAATGCTTATTTTAGATTTCATTGTTATATATACTATATTAGACATATTTATACTATATTTTTTATTTTATGTAATTTACAATTTCTGTGTTAAAAGATTTATAATATATTACAATACTATATATTACATTACATATATTTTTAACTTAAACTATTGTTTTTATATTGTATTAAAGTAATTATGATATATTACATTAGATATATTTATATTATATTTTTTATAAAATATAAATATTTAATGATATAAAAGAATAATATAATATTAAAATTATAAAATTATAAAATAAGAATTTTTATTTTTTTTAATAATATAAAATGATTAATTATTAATATTATCACCTTCACATATCCACACTTTTTCGAAATGGAAATATGTTATTTAAACTTAAACTATATTTTCTTTTAGCATTACCTACTTTAACATTTTTAGACATTACATATTTCTAATTTTTTCAACCCTTTGCATATATATAACTTCTAAATTCTTTTCTAAATTTTAAACAATCCTACCAAAATTTTGGCAGGAACTTCCTTGTTATTTATGTGAGAAAAAATTGTTAATAATTAAAATTATTTCAAAAATACAAGTAGTTGAATATTAATTCAGAAAAATGTGTCTAATTTATTCTAATGAGATATTGATTCTTCTAAAAAAAATTTCATGAAACAAAGATCAATGAATTTGCTTCAAATACTATACATGAAATCTAATAGAAATATCATATATTAAATTCTATATTCATTAACATTTTAGTAGATGAATACACGTAATAGATAATTAGACAAATCATATTAGAAAATGAAAATAATATCTAAAAGAGATTTAAAAATGCATTATGAAGAATTACAAATCATTATATTGAATCATGATTTTTAAAGATGAGAATTCTAATATATTGGACACATTAGTGAAAATTAAGGTTAAAGATTTGTAATTACACCCATTTGACTCTGACAAATATGGATTGGGAATCAATCTTGTTTACATGTAAAACAAAGAAATGTGTGTAAGAAAATTAGTGGGAATTGTCAAGCCATGCGCTCCTTCATTTTGAAATTATCAAACATTTTCTCATGCCATGCGCTCCTGCATTTTGAAATTAGTGGGAATTGTCATGCCATGTGTTTTGAAATTATCAGAAAACTTTCTCAACCCCTGATATTCCCAGACCGTGTATGCACATTGTCAATCACAGAAAAGCTCAAACAATTTGTGATTTGTAGTTACAAATTTAGTTGATACAATGCCTTCTCAGTTTCTGTTTCTGAAGATCATTTTCTCTTTACTTGCAGGTCGGTTATACAAATTATCATTTTTATATTTTCCTCATTCTATATACTCATGTGGTTTTCATTCAAATTGATTGATTTGCAGGAAGAGGCATTGCGGACAAGGCTCAGGCACTGTTTGTGTTCGGAGCATCCTTTGCTGACACAGGAAATAAAGATCCGTACAATCAAACTATAAACCAGCCATGGAGAAGGCCATACGGTCTGACCTGGCCTGGATATCCTGCAGGCAGATTTTCTTCTGGAAAAATCCAGACAGATTTCTGGTGTAAACTTTCCTTCCACTCACAAATGGCGAAGTTTAAGGTTTTAAGCAACTTTTGTTCTATAATTGTGTGGCTGTAGTGTGTGCAGCAAAAATTCCAGACAATTTTTTGTGGAAAACCTTCCTTTCACTCACAAATGGTGAAATTTAAGGTTTTAAGCAACCTTTGTACTAAAATTATCTGGCTGCGGTGTGTGCAGAAAGAATTTTGGAGTAAACGGTGTAATATCAGGTTTAAAGCAGCCTGCGGCTTATCTATCTGTGGTTGTGGTGTGTGCAGGGGATATTTTAGGGTTTCCCTCTCCCATAGCTTATGAGCTGCTGAAAAGTCACGACTGTAAAGCAAGTGCAAAGAAGATGAGACACGGAGTGAATTTTGCAGTGGGAGGTAGTGCAATATTTCGAGCTTACGGTTTCATAACTGTAGCACAACAGATGAAGCGGTTTAATGAGCTGATAGGAGGAAGTCAGGGGTTCGATTCTCACAAGCTCTCGCGATCTGTAGTTCTCTTCTCTGCGGCTGGAAATGACTACGAATTCATTGCTAGCAGAAACGGCTCCATTGAGGTAATTTAAGATTTGAGGCCTTTATTGGCCTACAAAAATTTCAGAACATCTTTTTTTTTTTTTCTCAATTTGCGAGTTTATTACAGGAAATGATCATCTGGTGAGTGTACACACTCAAATGGTGCACTTCTCTAAATCATTATATCCAAGAGAATCCATGAATAGGAAACTTTAAAAAATGACGTAAAGCTCTTTCTGCATGGAGTTGCAAGATTATTTGAAGTTTGCTTTCAACTAGAGTTATTAAGCTAATGACCTTGCTAGTCAACCACATAATGAGAGATTCAAATGAAGACAAGGGCAAAAATGTCAGTATCCCCAAGAATCATTATGAAATGCAATGCAAACTAGATTAAGATGAATATGCAAGCTAGAAATGAAAGGTGCAAGCTAAGCTATGGAAATTAAAGTACAAGCTATGTTATGAAAAGGAAAGATGCAAGTGTTACAAATCCTTTCTAATTAGACTAGATGAGGTAATCTAAAGCATAAAGAAAATTAAGCTAATATAAAGCTATGAATGTCATGACAATGCAAGAAATGAAACTAAGAATGGGATGTAGATGCAAAAGCCAAGAATGCTCCAAATTTTCAAAAGCTCCAAAATGATCTAGAAAACCTATAGCATAACATTAGCATAAAATATTGATATATGCAAATGAGGAAGAGAGCTCTTCTTTTATAGGAAATGAGAAAGAATGGACCATGGAGATTAAGAGGTAAAAAATTTAATCAAGGTTGGAGCATGAAAGATGAGCAATCCATGTGCACAAATATCCTCTAATAAGAAAATAAGAGTTGACTTTTGTGCCCATATGAGACAAAAAGTGTTTTTCTCATTTTTATAAAATAGAAATAATGCTTTATTTGTGCAACTTAGGATAAGAGGAAAAAGTGGGGGCTTTTTTTTTAATAAAATGGGAGGAAATATTCATTTTAATAAATAAAGACTTAAGATAAAATGGTTAGCCCAAGGAATAATAAAAAATGATAAAATATGACTTGATTAAGGAAATTGATATAATTGATAAAATGTTGATTTTTGAAAATACTGATTCAGGGATTTGATAAATTGTTGAATGGGGGGCCAAAGTCTAGACAACCATTTTAGGGTGCATACAGTGAGACCTATGGTAAGCGGGACAATGGATGCTGTGAAAGAGCTATACAAAAGCGGGCTTAGGAATTTTGTGGTGAGTAGTGTTGATCGATTAGGGTGCGAGCCTAAGATCGGCAAAACATCCTGTGATTCGAAATACGATGACCTTTTAGCTCTTCATACAAGATTATTGAGGGAGAGTGTAGACAGCCTCAGATTGGATCTCACGGAATTGCCTATCATTATTGCAGATTTGGCATCTGCATATAATCATATCTTCTCCAATCTTGCAAAATTTGGTACTTGAAAATCTATGCCTTTTGCTATGGGTCCAGTAAATATTCTTCAAAATCTATGCCTTCTGTTATGTTTCCAGTAAATCTTCAAAGTTTCTACCTTCTGAATGCCGCATATGTTCTTGAAATTATGTGTCAGGTTTGGTGGATTTGTTCATTCCTTGTTGTGCTGAGAAAGGCGGGGTTGAAAAGTGTGGAGAAGTGGATGAAATAGGCAGGCCATTATTTGAAGTGTGTTCTGACGTAGAGGAAAAGTTCCGGTGGGATTCAAGCCATCCAACACAGAGTGGATGGCATGCCATAATGTCGTTGTATAGTAATGGAGTGAAAGTGCAAAATAAAACAATCAATTTTGTAGAGTACTTTCTTGGCTACACTCACTTGGATTCATTGCTCATAGTGTGGCCACACTATTTTCTCACCATTAGGGTTTTTTCTGTGCAATTTGTGGATTGTTTGAGTACTTTCACAACTTTAAACATTTGTAGCTTGTTTGATGAGACTATGTTTACCCTTATTCCCTATTGGCTCCATTCCTTTTACAACTCCTTTTATTCCAATACTGAATGTTGTAACACCTAGTCCCATCTTCATCACCCTAATGACATTTTGTGTTAGATAATTACACCACAACAATTGATGAGATACCTAATGAGACGTGTGTAATAGGCATTATTACCATGTTAGCAAGTATTACCATTCATGCTCCATATCTTCTATTGTACTAATATAAGGCAATTTAAAAGGAAAAAAATCTTTCTTATTTGTGCATTAGATGTCAACAAGGTGCACCTTAATGAAATAAATGCAAAACTCATGTAATATATTACTACTATGTTTAATCAAATTTTTAATAAATCTATATACATTGAAGTTTGAAAGCTTTGGCGTACTTTATCATGCATGTATGCATAGCAACATCATGCATACTTATAGAAATATTAGACATCTAAAATATGATTGGATTTGACTTAGCTTATTCTTACTTTCACATGCTTTCATCTATGATTGGAGTATAATATGTTGGCATGAAGAAATTGTAGGGGAAAAGTAAAAATATGTACCTTTATCCCATAACAATATGTAATTATCCACTATATCATTAACCAAGTGTAAATAATAGTCACCTTTACATTGTGTTACAACTTAGTAACTAGCATAGCTAGGGTCCTTATGAATTTGATCTCCTCTAGCCTTGAATAATAGCTTGAGTCCAAAACTTGTATGAGCAACCCTTATTTTATGTTTTGGCATCTTGTTGACAACCAACTCACTTATTCCCCTATAACTTCTAACCAACCAATAAATTTTTATCTCATTTTATTATAGTCTATGTCACTCTATCCAAGTTTTCATGTGGACTTTTACCTCTTTCTTATTAGTTCATCTAGAGTTGTTTGGATCCCTACTTTTATTTCTTCCTTCGTTTTCTTGTGTTTGGGGGGATGCCCCCTTTTTCCTTTTACTTTATATTGGGGCTCTACTTAGATATCATTAAAGGAGTTTGAAGGATTGCAAATTTGACAAAAGACTATGATACAAAAGTTGTTTCAATCAAACTAGTTATGGGGTCCTCCCCAGTGTTTGTAGTAGTAGGTGTATCAAGCGAGCTAGCTAAGTGGTCTACTCCTGAATCCTCTACTATAACTAGATCTACTATTTCTTCATTCTTCCCAACACAAGACTTAAGGGGCATTTGCTCAACTATGTCATCCAATTCCCCTCCTAAGAAAATGTTAGTATTTATATTTGTTTATAATATAATATGATATAATAAGTGATATATTTAGATTTAATAGTTATTTATTTTTTTGTTAATAAGTGATTTATTATTTTATTCATTTAACATCTAACCCTGTGACTAAATAAGAAAATAACATATGTTATATCATTTTTTTAATTCATTATTAGTTAACCCTATTTAGGGTTTTTCTAAAAACTATTATGAGAAGCTTTCTCATTTCAAAACCCATTTTTCCCTCTATCTCTCACTTGTTTTCTTCTCCACTCTAACCCTAATTTTAGGTTAGGGTTTTGTGTTTTTGTTTCTTGTTTGCAGGTTGGAGGAGCTTTAGTAGAGGAGAGGTTTCCATTTTTTATTTCCATGTTGTGGGGTGCAATGGTGGCAGCCATTGGTTGTGTCCTTAGTACAATATGCAGACCTTCATTAAAAAATAGAATGATAACCATGGGGGCTCAGCTCCCAACCTAGGCCTTTACAAGGCCACCCCCAAGCTAGGAGAACTAAGACCAAACTGGTTACACACATACTCATACCACATTTGCAAAATCAGATTTTACAACAACTTCACAACAAGAAATTTTCATCCCAAGGCTTTCACAAAGTCACTAAGTGACTCAAACAATGGGGTGAAAGTGGACCAAGTATCCAAGAGGAGAATGTTGGTTATATAAAACAACAAATGCCTTCACAAGGCTTACATCCAACACCATCTTGTTTCATGCTTATCTCAACAGAAACAACAACCCTTATGGCCATCAGGACTACAAGCCAAAAATCCCCTTATGACCCCCATCTTAACAAAATTATAACAACAACATGGACCCCATAATCCTTGTGTATCCCTCTCTTCCTAGAAGAGAGACTTTACACTCTATAGACTATCAAAAATTCTCTTCACCCCCAAGGCTACTCTTCCCTCCCAAGGGTGAGTTTGGCCTTGCACTCTCAAAAATACAACCAAGAAAATACATTCAAGAAGGAAACACAAACATTCAAAGAGAGCTTAGTTCCAAAACACATAAGGAGAACACAACACTCATACAACTCAAATTTCTCTTCACATTGCGAGAATATAACTATGAGAATGAATGTGACCAATCTCAACTACAACTATGGTAAATGAAGGTTGTAGAAGAGCTTCCCCCAGTTCCCAATCTTATTCCTTAGCTGAATTTTCCTCCAAATTATAAGTAGTCTCCGAAATTGGAGAGTGGGTGAACAATCTCTAAGTTTTGGAAATTCCTCTAAAAAGGCTCTTCTCGCATCTCCCAACTCCCTTGGAAAAGATGTAAGCTCCCATTGGTTGTTCTTCCCAACCTCTTACATGGTTTCTAAAAATGGAAACTAAGAAAGGTGACTTGAAAAAGTGAACATAGTATCTTTCCATTAAGAATGAGGCTAGTTGACCACCCAAGGCCAATCTCTCACAAGTTTATTTTCATCCATCTTGAAAACCCAACATTTGAATGGACGCTACAATCACATGTAAGTGGTCTTATAGCTAAAAATGCACCTTACCTATAGGTATATCAAGTGGGCCTTCAAAAAGAACCTAAACCCAACCATAGGAGTTAGTTTGACCCCTCACAAATGCATCTAAAGTTTACCTATGGCTTACACTTGATTTAATCAAACTGATGTAGGAGCATCTTGGGTTCTTGGCAATCCTATATCACCAAAAACATGTTCAAGTTTCTAGACGTGCTCGGTAGTTTATTTTGGGCTCTCAATGAAGTATTCTTTCTTTCCATCGACGAGGCTTAGTTGTTTCTCGGTTCGGTTGTTCACTGAGTTGGTTTGGTTATTCACCACGTTGGTTCAGTTGCTCGATAGTCTTTCTCACCAAGTGGTTTATTTAGGATCTTTGTTGAGGCCAACTTGTGTATTCAATTTTGGTCACGGAGATAGTGGTTGCATCGATCATTAGGAAGAGTGTGGACCTTGATCTAGGTCGTCCCTTTCTCCAATGCTGGATTTAATGGATATTTAGAGCTGACTTGTTCGGTGGCCTCTTGTATAAATAAAATAGTATGGTGTAGATCTTAGGGGGATTGAAAAAGGAGAGAATCTAGAGTTTGGAAAATCTTCGCATGTATGAGGACCATTGGTTTTTTATTTCAGATTGTATTTTGTCGTAACCGGGAAGGCCTCACAGCCCGACATGTATGAAGTTTATCATGAGTAATATGAGCTTTATGCATTCTCTCTCTCCTTGTCTTGTGTTGATGCTTTCGTGTGTTATTTCTGCAAGAAGGTTGGTAGTTAGGTGTGCCTTTGGCCCCATCTCCCTCCTCCTTGCATCAGGTGGTATCAGAGCGAGGTTAGATCCGGTTCCTTCTTGCAATCCCTAGTTGATATCTTATTGTGGGGTGGTAGATTGTGATCTGACCTATAATTGCATAGGGTTTCAAGATGGTTCGTGGTGGGTGAGATGTAGATCCAGGATTTGAGGATATGCTAAGACAAATTTTTGCTAGATTAGAAGCTATTGAGACAGCCCAGCGCAAAGGAATACATCTTGACGATGTTAGTGATGAAGAAGTCGAGGATGAATAGGGTGAAGCAGAACATGCACCTATAATGGATCAAGGTAAAGAAAGACTTTTGAAGGCATTAACAAATTTGAAGGCTACACCGCATTTCAATCCTCTTGAATACACCGGAAGGCTAGACTCAGATGAGTTGATGGATTGCATAACCGAGATGGAAAATTATTTTGAATATGAAAATGTTTTAGAGGAAAAGAAGGTTAAAATTGCAAGTACAAAATTGAAAAGTCATGCATCCTTATGGTGGGAGCATCTACAATTGGACAAAAAGAGGAAAGGAAAATAAAAAATCAAGGTATGGAATAAGATGGTGAATAAATTGAAAGGCAAGTTTCTACCTTGTGATTATCATATTAACCTAGTTAGAGAATGCAAAGTTTGAAGAAGAAAGATAGCTCGGTAAAAGATTATATTGAGGAATTATATATATTAGACATCAGATTTGGACATATTGAGGATGAGGTAGAAAGAATTGCTAGATACCTGAATGGGTTAAGACTTTCTAATCAAGAGGAAATTAGTTTGGTTCAGTTGGAAAGTATTGAAGAAGCTTATCAGATTGCCCTAAAAGTTGAGGAGAAATTGAACAAAAGACATGACAAAAGATAAAGAGGAAGAGGTGGTAGATTCCCTAGGGGAAGAGGTAGATCTTATGGTGAAAATAATAGATCTGATCAAGACAAAACAAATCAAGATAAAGGCAAGACCAAGTGGAAAGGTGAAAGTTCTTCTAGAGGAAGAGGCGATAACTACCAAGGTGGCTATGGCAGAGGTGGATTCTGAGGAACTTGT
The DNA here is from genome assembly GCA_027943335.1 of Chamaecyparis obtusa. Lineage (NCBI taxonomy): Eukaryota > Viridiplantae > Streptophyta > Pinopsida > Cupressales > Cupressaceae > Chamaecyparis > Chamaecyparis obtusa. Next base: position 583,897 of record BSBK01003233.1, on the reverse strand, counting down.
TACAATTGTGAAGGAGAAGGACATAGGTCATTTGAGTGTACACATGCAAGAAAGAAAGTTGGTAGCAATAGAAATGCATTGGTTCAAGAAGACTCGTTGAATGAACTAGAGAAATAAAATAACTTGATGGTCATAAAAGCATTATGGAGTGAAATTAATAAGGAAGATATGGTAAGGGAAAAAAATTTCAAGACCAAATGCAGAGTTGTTGATAAAGTGTGGAAGCTAATCATTGATAATGGAAGCTCAGAGAATCTGGCATCTAAGGAAATGGTTGCAAAGTTACAATTGGAAAGGTTGAAACACCCAAAACCCTATCAAATTTCAAGGATCAAGGATGAGCATACACTACTGGTAAGTGAACAATGTTATGTGAATTTGAGAATTGGCAAGTACTATGATAATGTGTTGTGTGATATTATGCCCATGGAGTTTTGTCATATTTTGTTGGGTAGACCTTGGCAATATGATAGACATTCTATATATGATGGGAGATTGCATAAATATACTATTTGGGTTGATGGGAGAAGGCAAATATTGCTACATTTGATTGAAGAATCTGTTGGTAATGTTTGCGCATCTGTGAAAGTTTGTTTGATGGAAGGAAGGAAGTTTGTTAAGGATTTGAAGAAGAATGATGTATGTTTTGTTGTGATTCCTAACAAACTAAGAGAGAAAATAGTGGATAGCATCCCTGAAGAGGTTGATAAATTAGTCACCGAGTACAAAGAGATCATTTCTAATAATGTGCCTAATGGTTTACCACCGAAGAGAAGCATTGATCATTGTATGGATCTGATTCATGGAGCTAGTTTGCCGAATAAAGCACCACATTGGTTAACACCTACCAAGCATGAGGAACTTAACCAACAAATCCAAGATTTGTTGCAAAAAGGTTTGATTTGAGAAAGTTTGAGTCCATGTTTAGTACTAGCTGTATTAGCACCTAAAAAGAATGGAGAGTGGCGAATGTGTACTGATTCCAGAGCAACCAAAAAGATAAAAATGAAATATCAGTTTCTTATACCGAGAATGGATGACATAATGGATAGTTTGAGTGGATAAAATTATTTTAATAAAATTGATTTGAAGAGTGGATATCATCATATCAGAATCAGAGAAGGTGATGAATGGAAGATTGCTTTCAAGACAAGAGAAAGTTTGTATGAGTGGTTGGTTATGCCTTTTGGTTTAACAAATGCACCGAGTACTTTTATGAGATTGATGAATGAGGTTTTGAAGAAATTATTGGGTAAATTTGTGATTGTATACTTGGATGACATTCTGATATTCAGTAAGACCAGATATGAACATTTGTTGCACATTAAACAGGTATTACAAAGATTGAAAGAAGAAAAGTTGCTAATTAATTTGAAAAAGTGTTCCTTCATGAAAGAGGAGATTGTATATTTGAGATTTTTTATTTCAGTTGATGGTTTGAAGATGGACCCTGAGAAGGTTGAAGATATTTTGAATTGGCCTACACCTAAAAATGTTAATGAGATAACATCATTTCATGGTTTAGCAAGTTTTTATCGAAAGTTCATTAGAAATTTTAGTGCAATTTGTAATGCTATGACCAAGACTATGAGAGGAGATAAAAGAGAATTCAAGTGGACACATGGAGCTAATAAAAGTTTTGAGACTTTGAAGTAGAAGGTTGTTGAATTGCCTATGTTAGCTTTACCTGATTTCAATAAGGTATTTCAAGTTGAATGTGATGCAAGTGGTAGTGCAATAGGATATTTTTTGAGTCAAGAAGGTACATGATTCTAAAAAAAAATATTTTGTGTATGATCAAGAGTTATATGCTATTGTTCAATCCCTAAAGAAATGGAGACATTATTTGATACCGAGTGAATTTGTGTTGTATATTGATCATAAGGCTTTACAGTATTTGGGTAGTCAGAATGAGTTGAATCAGAGACATATGAAATGGGTTGTGTATTTTCAGAGTTATACATTTGTGATAAAACATAAGAGTGGAGTCACTACCCAAGTTGATAATGCATTGAGTAGAAGATCTTTGATGACTGAAATGAAAATTGAAGTTCTTGGTTTTGATGACATGAAGGATTTGTATGAAATTTACCCTGATTTTTCTGAGCTGTGGAGAAAGTGCAGAGCACCTATTCAAGATCAACCGAGTACTAAATGGGAAGACTATTTCATTCAAGAAGGTATGTTGTTTAAAGGTATTCAGTTGTGTATATCAAGAGGATCAATGAAAATGAATTTGATAAAGGAGAAACATAGTAGTGGTTTGGCTGGACATTTTGGCATTGATAAAACATTGAATTTTCTTAAGGAGAGATACTTTTGGCCACAGTTGTATAAGGATGTTCAAAAATTTGTGAGAAGTTGTGGAGTTTTTCAATTTGCAAAGGGAGTAAGTTAGAATAGTAGATTGTATACACCGATTTTTTTTCCTGAGAAACCTTGGAATGATATGAGTATGGATTTCATTCTTGGCTTACCGAAGAAAGCAATAGGTAATGATTCTATATTTGTGGTTATGGATAGATTTTCTAAAATGTCACATTTCATACCCTGTAGGAAAACATCAGATGCAGTACATATAGCAGATATTTTCTTTAATGAGATTTTCAGATTGCATGGATTACCAAAGAGTATCATCTCTGACCAGACAGTAAGTTATTGGGTTATTTTTGGAAGACTTTATGGAAAAAGTTGGGTATCAAGTTGAAGTATAGTTCTAAATTTCATCCATGGAATAATGGACAGATAGAGGTTGTAAATAGAAGTTTGGGCAATCTGTTGAGATGCTTAGTTGGAGACAAATTGAGTAATTGGGATTCTATGTTGGCACAAGTAGAATTTGCATACAATAATCTAGTGAATAGGAATACTGGAAAAACACCTTTTGATATTTTTAATGGCACACAATCGAGAGGTATATCATATTTGAAGAACATTGCTAGAGAAGAGAAGAGAAGTGCTAAAGGAGAAGAATTTTCTAAGTTCATGAAGACATTTCATGAGGAAGTGAAACATAACTTAAAACATAGTAATCAGAAATACAAAGACAGAGAAGATAAATCAAGAAGACATAAGACTTTTGCAGTCGGAGATTAAGTAATGGTTCATTTGAAGAAAGGCAGATTTCCTATTGGAACCTGTCGAAAATTGAAGATGAAGAAATTTGGTCCTTGCAAGATATTGAGAAAGTTTGACAATGGAAATGCTTATGAGATTGAGTTACCTAATGACATGGATATATCACCCATATTCAACATTATATATTTGTATGAGTATCATGAATATGATGAAGAAATCACAATACTGAATGATTATCCTAAGAAGCAGACAGAAGAAGTTGAGCATATTTTGGAACAAAAAGTTGGCAGAAGCACAAGAGGAAAAGAGTACATGGAATATCTGGTAAAGTGGAAGAACATACCAATTAAAGAGAGTTCATGGATTTCACAATATGATTTGGATTCAACTCGACTTACTCCTGATGCATGATTCAAAGAATCATTTCAAAAACAACCCCGGGTGTCTGATGCACGAGCATCTTGGGTTCTTGGAAATCATGTATCACCATAAACATGTTAGATTTTCTAGATGTGTTAAGTAGTTTCTTTTGGGATCTTGGTGAATTATTCTTTCTTTCCACCGACGAGGCTCGGTTACTGCTCGGTTCGATTGTTCACTGAGTTGGTTTGGTCGCTCGGTAGTCTTTCTCACCAAGTGGTTTATTTTGCATCTTTGTTGAGGCCGAATTGTGTATTCAATTTTTGTCATAGAGTTAATGGTTGCATCGATCATTGGGAAGCATTTGGACCTTGATCTGGGTCTTCCCTTTCTCCAATGCTGGATTTAATGGATCTTTAGAGTTGACTTGTTCAATGGCCTCTTGTATAAATAGAATAGTATGTTGTAGATCTTAGGGGGATTGAAAATGGAGAGAATCTAGAGGTTGGTAGATGCTCACATGTATGAGGACCGCTAGTTTTTTATTTTTGATTGTATTTGGTTGTAAATGGGAAGGCCTCACAACCCAAAATGTATGTAGTTTATCATGAATAATATATGAGCTTTTTGCATTGTCTCTCTCCTTGTCTTGTGTTGTTGCTTTTGTGTGTTATTCTGCAAGAAGGTTGGTAGTTGGGTGTGCCTTTGGCCCCATCTCACTCCTTGTGTCACAAACTCAAGGCTCTCTAACCAAGTAGTCTCATGGGAATACTACAAGATACTTTCATATGTATTGTCACTAGTAAATTTTAGCTTGTTTTTCGATGAGGTTTAGTCAATTTTTAGATAGCAATTGGTCAACCAAACGACCATAACGATTGTCAAAGTTTTTTCATCAATGATACAACACATAAAATCGATGTCAAAATTTTGACATCTATAGTGGTTGAATTATCGATGACCACGCCGTCGAAATAATTGCTTCAACCTGGAAGAATTATCGGCTATACCATTTATCTCTGCGACCAATGTTGGTCGGAAGAGTCATCGACTATATACCATTCTTGTCAAAATAACAATCAAGTGTCATTGAAATTGTGACTAGAAATCGTCAAAATAATCGTCGACTATATAGCACTCTCGTCGATAAGTCTATTCTTTTTCTATCGAAAAAGAGACAAAAAATTTATTTATTTTTTTTAAATATATATCATCAAATTAAGCATAGCGATATTATGTCGTTATTGTTTACAAACATTCACTTTTCTACTCATGAAGACACAATCTGGTGTTTATATTACTATCAATTGCACCCCAATAAGGTGCAATGGTTATGCCAATAGGAAGATATACCTACATAATATATTAAGGGCATGGAGGTTTCTTTTTAATAAAACCACATTTTTTGTCTTATTTCACACAACCATGTTCTTTCTCGAGGTCATTAACCTTTCAATAAAACTTTCCACTTCTAAAGATTTTCCTGAGTTTGAACAAAAGAAAGAATAAGCCTCACAATATTTCAATGAAATTCATAGGAGATGACTAAGAAATCTACAGCTATGCCTTTATTTTCAACAACATTACTCACTCTCAATCACCTATTTAGTTAGTGATGATTTTTGCTCCATAAAAAATTCAAACTAATTTTAAATTAGTGGCAAAAACCTCCAACCCTTCAATAATGAAATAGAAGTGATTGTCCACTAACTCTTTAACATGCTTACAGGTATGTTAAGATTACAATTATAATCCAAATTCAAATTAATTTGGGAAATTTTTTATGTTAGGGCAAGTTTACTTGGGAAATCTTCTTCAAAAGGCCATCATTACCCTCTCCATCATAGAGCACCTTGAGGCCATATTTATGCGAGACATTTTGTCAAACAGTTGTGTGTTCCTTATTTATATTTCAACATTTTACAAATATGGCTTTGAGGACACTATAAGCATATAACATACCATGAAACCACAATTCATTAAAATATTGGAGCTTTGTGCCAGTAGATTCTTGAGCTGGGGACAAGTTTGTTTTGTAGCCACATATAGATTTCCCCAAAAATAATTATTGAAAATATGGCAATGGACTTAACATTGTGGTTTTAAGGCCACTGATTAGGAACAAATGGGCAGGGTTTTAGCAAAAATAATACTTAAAGATTATATCTAAAACCAATCTCCCAATTTATTAGCTAGGCTATTTGCCTTCTTCTTGTTTGTGGGGTTGATGTGGGCGATGAGAAAGAGGGGGATGATGTGAGGAGTGAATGGGTTGTGGGAGAGTTTGGGCATAGAAAGATGCAGCAAATCCTACTCAAAGATGGCTCTTATTCCACCCACATTCACATCCTCCGAAATTTTGAAAGGCTTTCTCAGACTGCCACTCTCCACCACCCGCCATTTCCACCTTAGCATTCCCAGTTCTTGGGAATACTTCTCACCACGTATGACAAGGTAGAGCTCCTTGTCCATTTCCAGCTGTACATCATCTTTCATATTTAGCCTTAGAATTCTAAAACTTATCTCGTTTCACCATATCATTTCCTTCATAACAACTTCTTAACTTTTCCCAAACATCATGAGTTATTTCTAATAATATAACTTTAGTTAACTCAACCTTTGATATAACACTGAAAAACCTTCTAGGTCTTAGATATAACATATGAAGGTTTTAGTTCACTAGTTAGTTTCACATATTTTCTTTCAACAACCTTCTAGGTGTTATATATGACAAAAACCAAGTATCCTCGCATCTGCACTTTCTAGTAATCATAGTCATATCCATCAAATGTAGGTAATGAAAGTTTGTGTGCCATCATGACCTCCTTAAGAAGTTAATCTCTTCTCCATGGAACCAAACCTCTAATACCAATTGTCGAATGTGCAAGAATCTAACTGAGAGTGGGGGTGAATCGGTTGTCCACAAATTATAACCTTAAAAACCTTTAATTAGTTCCACCAAACTTACTTTGAAATTACAACCTTTTAAGGATAGGAACACAAAAATAATAGCAAACATAAACACAAGAAATACTATATTTATGTGGAACAACTTGTAAAGGGAAAAACCATGGAAAAGATTTCTCTCAAATATATGGACACTGATTAAGGCGAGTTACAAGAAAGAATAACTACCAAAGGGATTATGAAGAATGATAAGATAGAATAGATTCACCACTAATGTCCAACCCGCTCATTTTTTTCAATACTATAGAAACTAAGATAAAGATAAATCACTTTCTTGACATAGGACTTTTCATATATCCAAAGATGACAACAACACCAAAGGCTTAATAGCATAGTTTGATATGATATGATTTGAGCTAGACTGATAAATTAAGTCACAACGATATTGAGTCTAAACATAAATACTAATATAGCATATTCTTTTTCATTAAGATTGGATCCATAAAATAAAGAGTTCTCCCTCTTAAATAAATTGATTCCCATTAAATAAGCTTTTCCATTGTAACAAAAAAATTCTCACCCTTGATACCATGTGCAAAAAATCCATAATGGATTAGTTTAAACTACTCGAGTGCACAATGTCCTTTCAATAACCAATAATTGAGTTGTATACCCAGTCAATATGCACAGAATTGTTAAGAGGACATATTTGTGAAGGTTTTATAGACATAGGTTACTGAATCATCATCTCTACAATGGTACTCAATCTGGAAACCCTTGTATGTATATAGCCACTCTAGAAAATCTCCACAAAAATCCCTTCTGGCCTCCACTACATATACGTCTTCTCAAAATCTAAAAACTCTGGCCCATCATTGATTCTCATCAATGTACCAATTTGGATAGTAAGTCTAATTTAATTTTTCCATGGACTGAGACCTTAAATTATTGAGCTTCTCTTTGTTTCGAGAAGAGTATAACATTCTCTACTTAACAGGGCCAACCACGTGAAGGTGGAAGCTCATCTGGCCCCTCCTAGGAGCCTCTTATGACCCTTTACGACATTTTAAGACCTCTAATATGTATTCTTAGGGATCATAAAGGGTCGTAAAGGGTCATAAGGGGTCTTGGGACACAAGAGTTGAGAAACATAATTGTAGGCATCATGGTCACAATTTTTTGGAGACAACGTAATTGAGTGTTATACCCAGACAATGTAGAGCAACTTATGCTCCTCCGGTTCCAAGTTGACACTACGGGATCCAAAGTCCATAAATAGGAATAAATTTAGAGAGCAGAGGAGGGCCATAATGACAAAAATAATATAGGACAAACCTCAAGTTAAATGAGGCAACTACAAAAATTTTAATAGATTTTTATTATTAAATAATGAAATTTGCATATACTAGTGTCCTAAGCACCCTCATTACATGATTTATTATTGTAAGCCCCCTCTGACTTACGCATCTAGAAAATGAAACTACAACCTATTGGGATTGAGACAAACCTTATAAAACAACAACAGCTAAGAAGGATCATTTGCTAACATTTATTGAATACATCTGTTGGAGGACCTTGTATTCATGAGTAGATTTTGGCAAGTGATCCTTCTTAGCTGCTATTGTTTTATAAGGTTTGTCTCAATCCCAATAGGTTGTAGTTTCATTTTCTAGATGCGTAAGTTAGAGGGGGCTTACAATAATAAATCATGTAATGAGGGGGCTTAGAACACTAGTATATGCAAATTTCATTATTTAATAATAAAAATCTATTAAAATGTTTGTAGTTGCCTCATTTAACTTGAGGTTTGTCCTATATTATTTTTGTCATTATGGCCCTCCTCCACTCTCTAAATTTATTCCTTATCTATGGTCTTTGGATCCCACAATGTTAACTTGGAATCGGAGGAGAAGAAGTTGCTCTCCATCGTCTGGGTATACAACTCAATTATGTTGTCTCCAAAAAAATGTGACCATGATGCCTACATTAATGTTTCTCAACTATTTTGATATCTACATTTATGTTTCTCAGCTGTCATGTTTATGTGCATAATTTTTATGTGTTTGGGAAGACATCTTTCTAGCCTGGGCCTGGATCCTTTGGCAATTAGCTTCATAATAATGAAGTAGATGACAGATGAGCAATTAGCTTCCCAATAAAAATTCCATAAATGCACTATGTGTACCCCAATTCATGTGCCCTTTATGTGTACCCAAAGGATATATTTGAAACAACAAGGGCAAGGCTAACCTTACCCTTGTTTCAAATATATCCTTTGGGTACGCACAGAGGGCACATGAATTAGGGTGCGCACAGTTCATTTATGAGAATTTTCTTGGGAAGCTAAATGCTCAGCTCTCATATGCTTCATTTATTATCAAGCTAATTTTTGAAGGATCCAATCCTAGGATAGAAAGATGTCTTCCCATTCTATTTAAGCCATATTCCTTGTTCTTGTCAAACTTCCTTGGTATGGTAGGCTTGCTCTCTATGGTACTCTTATTCAATCTATGTTCGACGATAAGCATCTTCTTCTTCTTCCTAATTGCAACCAAAGCTTCCTTTTCATCAAGATTAAACTCCACTTCCCCCATCTCATCATCCTCATCCACTCATCCTAATTGATTGATCTCTCAAGGACCTTGTATTTAGTAGATGTTGGCAAGCGATCGGTCTTAGCTATTGTTGTTTTATAAGGTTAGTTAGTAGTTATAGTCGGTTTATTAGAGTTAAGAGTCTATTTCAAAGACATCCACGTGAAGTGGAGTGGGTGTGGTCAAATTGATGTATCAAGGAATAAATGGAATAACCAAGAAAACACTATACGCTAAATCATGTGATTAATAGCAGATTGGGGCTCACCCTAGCCATAAATATGAAGAATTATTGGAAAAAAAGATTTAAATCATATATATGCGCACTTGAGGCAAAGAGAAGTTACGCCATATCCATATTAAAATATTAGTTACAATATGAAAATACTAAACTGAATAATTCCTGAGCTCATCTCCGCATATGGTTGCAACAAAGATATGTGATTACAATATAGAGAAGACATCGTAAAAATATAATTTTGGCATTTTCCCTAACTTGACATGTTTTGCACTCAAATCCTTCATCGCAAATAAGTGGAGATGGGTGGATAGATGTAGATGAGTTGTCATCAACCCAACTAAAGTATCCACATCCATTATTTCCCTGTGATGCCCAGTCTACATTAGTTCTTATAATATAATGAATAGTATTTACATTAGAAACATTAAATATATACACATTAGCAACCTTTTTTCTATTTGGGCAGCACCAAAATTATCATCTAGGGTTGTTTTGTCTCCGTGAAGTCTTCAACACACATTGCCCACCACCACATTGACAGTTTGGCACATTGAGAAGAGTCATCGAGCCTATATCAATAATGCACTGCACCATCTCTACTACATTTATTACATAAATATTATAACATATAATCATACATTCACCACTATTGTTCTATTGTAGATTCAAGTACTTAAAAAATGTTTGCAATCAATGGTAGATAACATTTTCCATCACCTTTTCTTTTAAAGTTAGACCATAATCTAGCAATTGTCTCCCTATTTTGTTGTGGGTTGATATCATCAAACATGGTCTTTCTTGAATGGAATGACTCGTTGGTGGAAGAAGGATTATTTGTTTTCAACCTGCAAATACAAATCGTCACTGAACAACCATTTTCTCAACTCTAATTTTCTCAATGCAAAGGGACATTTATCATTTTGAAGAAACCTGATTATTTTTATATGGAATACACCAAGGAGTACCATCAGAAATATTAACCATTTACAATAATGCAAAGTTTTCCTAAATCAAATAGCTCATTTTTTTATCAGCATGTGTAGTCTCTGTGTATATGAAAAATGAAAGAAATATCAAGATGAAATAAAATAGTGAACAAAATAGTATTCCACATAGACTGAATGAAATATACCATCAAAAGAAGGTGACAAAATCCTGTCACGAAGCACATACATAGGAAATCAAAAAGGGACAAAAGACAAGAAATAAGAAAAATCATTATGACTATCAAAAAATCATTTAGACCATAATCAAAAAAGAAACACTCTTTGTCAACAATTTTCAAAATCATTAGGACTATAGAAAAATAATTAAGACTATACAAAATCAAATTTAGGAAATGGACGGTTCTGATAATTTGCCATTACAAAAATTAAGCATTCATCATTTGGTATTGTGTATTCCATTTAAGTATTCCACTTAAGTATGTCAAAAATGTTCAAAATCCTGTCACCAAGCACAAACATAGGAAACAAAAAAGGGACAAAAAACAAGAAATAAGAAAAATCATTAGGACTATAGAAAAATCAAGTTCTAGAAATGGATAGTTCTGATATTGCTTTGCCATTGAAACAATTGAGCATTCATCATTGGTACTTCTTGGTGTATTCCATTTAAGTTTTTCAATTGTCGTGCTTATGTGCATGTGCTTTATGTATTTGGCTTCTCTCCCTCGCAAGGGATACGCCAATAGGTAATTGATTTGAAAGCATAATGATTTGACAGTTAGAAGGTTGGTTAATAGATTACAGTCGGTTCTTTGTAGAGGGAAGTCTATTTGGAGTACACTTAATTTCTCTACAATTTTGGAGTACACTGTCCCGTAGGTACAGTCGAAACAACAATGTATTGATTTGAAATCTTAGAATGTGATCTTTACTTGGTGGTAACATGGGAACATTTCTAGGCATTAGTTTTACTTATTTTTGCAATAACTTTGTTGTTTTTTTTTGTTTGTGATACCAAAGGAGTAATTGGTATTGTGTAGACAGTGACTGGCTAGATTGTTCCTGAAAAAAATTACAAAACTGAACCAATGGCATGTTTACAACAACAAAAAAAATTACAAAACTGAACCAATGGCATGTTTACAACAAAGAAATAGAATGATAATAATATGCTGAAAATTCTATTTTGTTTAATACACGGCAAAAGACCAGTCCCAACAATTCTTAAACATACTTTATCTGATATGATGAATTCTTAATAAAGGTCTAATTCTGTAGACTACTAGCACGAAGGAAGATTTGACCTAGCCAAATCTTCCTTGTACCACACAAAAAACTATCAATAACTATGTCTACTCCAACCTTAATTGTTTAAGAATTCATCATATAAAATAACGTATGTTTAAGAATTGTTGGGAGTTTTATTAGACCTTTGTTGTAAACATGTCATTGGTTCAGTTTTGTAAAAAAAAAATTGTGTTAAATGCATTTAAATGGAACATTAAGCATAGTAATAATATGCTTAATCTATTAGTAATTGGCAGATTAAATCTATTAGTAAGTCGAAGTCTTTGGTTTAAATCACTAGACAATCAAAACAATGGTAGCAGAGTTATGAAGAGCACTTTTTTGGATGATAGCATCTCTTTTTAGGGTATTACTAATTTCTAAATATGTTGTTATAATTGTTATTTTTCTTGAATTGAGCTTTATTAACAAAGAAAATAATATAAACCAATATTATTTTTATTTGTCAAATTGAACACTTAAATCTAATACTATTGGCAAGAAAATACTAGACATCACCGAATACATAACAAAATATAAAACTTAACAGAAATAAAAATAAACAAAATGGTTACAAATATGAGAATATGTCATTAGAATAATGGGAGATAATATAAATATTAAGTCAAATGAATTTCCAAGATAAAATAGAAATCATGTTAATGAAACAACAATTAATCTTGTCTAGTAACAACCCTTATGTGTGCCACAAAACTGGACTTGGATAAAAAGAAATATGGAATGTAGGACACAGATCCATCATCCAATAATGAATTTCCCTTAAAAATTTCCCTGTTACCATAATATCACTATCTGTTGGATTGGATTATGGTGTCTATGTCTAGTGAATAAACTATTTTATTTCATAATAAATTTGCTACTATAGTAGGGACATTGTTAAGCACCTAAAGTTGTATAATTTAATATGGGACTTTAGTTTATGTTGAAATTTACAGTTTACTAAAAAATAGTGAGATATGGTCATTTAACAGGTTCGGAATTCAGATCTATGATCTATTATCTGACACTTAATGAATTTTTTAACTTTCTCTTTTTGCTTTGATAGCTTCTGCTGGTAAAATTAAAAGCTAGCTATTGCTTCAGTTTTGCATTTAAGAAACAAATTTAAAAGGTTAAGTAGTTATCATGATAGTAGAATAGTAGAATGGTAGAATGGTTTCAATGTTTTAAACAATATGTCACCATTCATTGTACTCAACATGTACCATTGTTCATCTATTTTTATGATAATCTAGATGTTATAGGCTACAATCACTCCTTTCATTGTTATGTATTGCCAAACTGAGACATTGTCTCAAGAGAAGATCATCCTTATCCTATGTTGCCTATGGTTTTGACCCTGTGGCTAATTTTAAATTTTTAAATATTATAGTTACCCTTAATTTTATGCTTCTAAACTGATAAGCATTCAAACCATGAGTTTTCTCATTTTTTTAGTAGTAGATTCTAGGATCCTTTAATGATCGGGTTTCAAAAGGTCATGAAATAGTGAAAGGCCTCTTTTCATGTATTTCATTACCTTTTTATTACGCATTGTTAGACCCCAGGTAAATTGGGAAAATGGCTGATGTCATATCATAGACAATGAAAATAAAATATCATTAATATGTAAAAAAAGGGTAGTAATGTCAAATATCTAATGGCAGAAAGGAGATAGAATGCTATCAAGAACTGAGATAGTCACAAAGCATGTGATAGTAGATGGTGAAAATGAGGCAATGATAAGCAATAATAGAACAAAGGAAAATGATCTCTAATATTTTCATAGAAGTGGCACTGTGAAAGGCTTAAAACAATGATGTGCATCAAAATACAGTAAGATCAAAGATGCAAAATATTAAACTAGTGATGAAGAGAAGATAAAAGAGAGATCTCAGTGTTATTATGGAGATCAAAATACTGTTATTGTATGACATAGATAGACACAATTTGAGAAGAAGAGGATAGTACATCTCTATCATGAAAATTTGGTGACTGGAAAAGAAATGCAGTGAGAAGACAATATACAATAAATAATTGAATTGGAATGATAGTGAGATAGAATGTGAAGAAGTAAAAAAGAACAAGAAGCAAAAGATCAAAACAGTAATATCAAAGATGCATGTCAAAGAAGATACCTTAAAGAGATTTGAAATTTTAAAAATAGCGATTACCATATCCAATGAAGATCAACAATGTATTGATGACATCAAGAATATGAGAAACTATGTAGTGAACAATGAGATAAACATGGTTAAAACAATGAACATAAAGAATGTCAGTTTTCTCTTAAAGAAAATTAGATTTTTGTAAAGAATAATGAGCCTTAAAGAGGGAACATCAGTCAAAGAACAATGGAAGTAATGTCAAGGGCATAAATATTGACTTTTAGTATTATCATCTTGATCCCAATAGATCTTTAACTAATATGATTTGGTGACAAATGCGAGTCAACCCTCGAGATAGATGATCAAATGAATATGCTTCTAGGGACATTAACAAGATCATTTTTTGGTGAATATGTAGGGGCTGGAAATTATCTTGCATTAATTGCCAACTTTGATGTAGATTCCAATGCAATAGTCATATTTAATAACAAAAATAATAGCATAACTCTTTGATTTGTTAGTACTCCCCCTGACTGTAAGAGTGTGGTGTTCAATATTGCAAAGGTTAGGGTGGAAAGGTCTTAAATGAATATGACAATGTTGGAAAACTTGTTTGAGAATCCTATAAAGAAAATGCCACCTCATATGAAGATGGCTCCATCACTGATATGATTTTTCTAGAGAAGATAAATACTGCAAGGGAAAATACTAATTATTTGTGGTACATCACAAGATTGGGAGTTGGTGATGATGAGATACTCATTATAAAGGAAGCATATCAAATATTTCTATACAACCATCAAGATGTACATTTCATCTACTAGAGTGGAAGTTGGTGATGATCAACTATTCATTAGAAATGGAAGCATATCAAATCTCTCTATACAACCAAGAGGATGTGCATTTCATCTACAGTTAGAAAGTTGGCTAGATGATGTATTCTTTAAATGAAAATGATAGTATCAGGCTTGACCATATGAATTCTATCAAAGATTTTAAAAACATTGCAATCTTATGCAAATCAAAGAAGATAAAAGGATCAGAGGAGCTGAAATACCATGGAGTCTTGTAATTGCACACATTAGATGTTTCTATGATCTTGAGTGCCAATAATGATAGGCAATTTCAACGGTAGAAGGATGAATCTTGTATCTATTTGACATATACAACAAGAGATGAGAAATCCTCTAGGAAATCTATTGTATTATAATTCAGCTAAGAATCTATTAGTTACTACATGGATTTGTTATTTTTCTATTACTAGAAGTCAATACTCCTAGACCTCTTGGAAGCAGAGTTGGTTTGAGAAACTTAGAAAATGAAATCATTAATATTTTGGTGTTTCCTCTTATTATCTATCAACCATCTTCTAGTTTACCTTTAACATCTTCATTCATCAATTGTGGTTTTCTTCTAAACTCAAGTTCTCTAGGGGTAAGAGTGGGTAGTGAAAACATGAATATAATAGAGATATTTTTTGTTAGTATGACTTAGTATTCACAAAGGATTCTTGAGGTTAGCATTGTGTCTCTTCATCTAAAATGCAAAGTTAGTATTGTTGGTAAATAGGCTACAATCACTCCTTTCATTGTTATGTATTGCCAAACTGAGAAACTGTCTCTGTTTCCTTCATTAGATGAGTGTTTGGAAGAAAAGTGCTCATCTGAACAAAGGAATTAGGAACAATGAACAATGAAGTGACTGGGATTGGCTTGTGTGAGGAGGGTACAGTGGGTATATTAGAGTGTATCACCATTGGAGGGATTTGAAACAATGAACAATTCAGCGAGGTGTAATGGGGACACAACTACATTGAATGAATGAATGTGTTGATTTTTTTATGAACTTGATTCTATTGGAGGTGCAAAATGATTGTTGAACATGCTCATTTTGGTATCAATTTGGTACTCACTCTACAATGAGAAATCCCATACAATTGCACTAATTCAATCTCCATATTGCTTGTTTAGACCTACAGTGATAATTATGTTGTGATCTCTATAGAATGTTGACTACTGGAGTACCGAGGTTGCTAGTCTGCCAATGATTAGTGTACATTTCAAAGGAGACTAGGGTGAGGTTGCCACCAAAAATATTGAAACAAAAAACTCACAAAGCTCACTAGTAGGAAGAAAAATTGATTCCAAAACTTCAATGCCTCAATTGCTTCCCACAATTGCCTAAATTGGCAGACCAGCAACCACGACTTTTTCCAGCATCATACTAGCCTGTGTCAAAATGGGAGTGTTAGAACAAGGTATGGGCATCCATTGAAGCATAATGGAAGGGGGATTTTCATTGGATATTACAGTGGCCCGCAAATGCTCTGATAGATATTACACAAGGCACATAAATTGTTTGACAAAATGCCTCAAAGAGATGCTATCTCATGGAATGTGATAATTGCAGGATATACAAAAAATGGGTATGCCAAATGTGGAAGCATAAATATAGGGCACGTAAAACTAAATGTATGCAATGCAGAGCACAATGGAGGGAGGGGAAACAAAGGCTTGCCCATGAAAACCCACGGTCACTGCTGGAGCTAAGACAATAAAACCCAAATGTATGCAAAAAGGGCATCACCGCTTTTCATCAATTTTAGCGAGTTCCCCTAATATTCTAAAGTGGGCTTGCTCTCAACTCTCTTTAGGGGGGCTCGACCTCTAACTATCTACTTCACCACACTTGGCTAGTCTTATCCCAAATTTTGCCGCATCTTTCGCATCTATAGTTAGAACTTAACCGAACATGACTGCCCCTACCAAACAACTATAGTGGGGGGCCCCCCACCCAACCCCATAGAGGTTTTTCACCACCAAACATAGATGGCTTGGCTAGAGCCATGTAGTTTCAGGAATTCAACTATAGTAGGGTATGCAAATGTATGCAATCAGGAGGTGTAAAACCAGTCTCGGAGCATAAATCAAATAGTAAATAAGTCTCGAAGAAAATGATAATGCTAATTGGGTATCCAGTAAATTAAAAAGATCAGAGAAATAATGAAAAACCTCCAAAAAACCCAGGTTAACTTTTCTAAGGTCAATCTCCTTGAGTCATTTCAGCCGCTCAATCTCCTTCGCGCGCGCTGCCCTTCTAATTCATCCGCCAGGAATAATGAAATGAGAAATGAAAATCCCTTTTTTTTAAAGTTATGCCCATGTTTGTCAAACTTTCGACCACCACAGGATTTGTCGATATTTCAACAAACACGAGCATAAATTAAAAAAACAACTTGTTTTCCTTCTATAATCCAACCAAGCAAAACCTTTTTATTTTTTGGTCAAAAATTTTGGTAGAAAAACTAGGTCAAATGTGCTAGTGAGTTTAACAACATTTACCCTCCAAAGGACATGTCATTGCCAACTCATGCACATCACAAGTGTCAAGTGACACTGTAAAATACACATCACTAAAATACACTTGGCATGCCCCTTTTTAAGATTTACATAATTAACAAAATGTAATTTGAACAAACATGCAAGCATTCACTCTTACGAATAAAAAATACACATTACATATGAGATATTGTCTCTTCAATTAGACGCAACCTTAGTGTAATGCCCCTCTAGGGAACCCCAGAGAGATTAACCTAACAAATGTTACTACGTTTACAGAATAAAAAAATTCTTAAGAGTTTACAAACAATATTGAATAACAAAGTGGAAGTAATAACATAAAGTTGATACCTACTCATAAACAAAATCTCAATCATAGATTACAAATCTAAAGGGTTCCTTGACGTAGAATTACGTAAGTACAATTTAATCTATTAAGTATAATAATCATATAAATCTTCTACATAATGAAACTAAAGTACATCATCTCATAAAAAAATAAACAAATACATCTGACATATACAATATACTTTATAATCCATATCCATTGCACAAGTCACAGGGTATGTAAATACAAATGAGTGCAAAGTACAAATAAAAGAAAGAATACGAACAAATCTCCAAGGATGAAGGAATAAGAAGCAACCACAACAAGGATCATCCAACACTGGTACAAGAATGTTGGAGTCTCAAATGGTAAGAGAATCACTACCTCCCGACCTCGTGGAAACCTGTAGTTCCACTCCCACTTTACTAAGGAGATAACATCAGACCCCACTCGGATAAAAATACCAAAATCACTCATCGAGTAGAACTAAGAAAGGGATTCTGAAAACTTCCTATCTCAAAGGTAAAACTAAAACTCAAAGATACACATACTAATCCAGAGGCAACCAACACACGTAGGAAACCTAAGATGAAATCAGGAAAGTGTCATCACATATGTCAGCCCTTTGAAATGATCTCACTAGACTCCGACTCCCAAGTGTGATCGTATGCAGAACCCAAAATCCTCTCATGTAGACAAGGATAACCGATCATGCTAGAACTCATTATCACTACTAGACAGGAAAGAAACTTCTCCCACTCATATCCTTAGCCTATACTAGCACTCAAGGCATGGGAGAGGAATTTATTATATTATTAATTCATTTTAAAACTCTATTTAGTATATTATATTATCACTTATTAAGTAACTTACTAAGGATAGCCAAGCAACCACTTCTAGGCCTTGGCACCTCCAAAGCAAGTCACTTCCCCTCTAACACCTAGATAACCTACCCTAAGCTCATAAGTCTCAAAAATATGTCTCATATATAATCATGGATCATAAATGACAAGACCTGGTTCCACAATGTCACAAGAACACACATAACCAACTTCCATCACATATACATCATAACATAATCAAGAGTTCCCATAAGGTTAGATTATAACAAAATCGAATGCCATTCAAGTATGCAAGTAAAACAAACATAACACAATTTTCCCTAACCCTACCTCTGGTAACAATCCTTAAAAGGATGACGTAAATAGAAAAGATTCCCTCTTAACCCACAATCACATAAGGAAAATAATCATAAGAATTTATTCATAATAAACTAATTTGTAAAATATCATTATAAAAATTAATTTATTAAAATAATCACTAACACAACTATAATTATATTCCTAATTAAATTCTTCTTTATACATGAGAAAATCAATTTATACAAAGAATTAAATTAATTAATTTCAAATCCGTAATTACTAAACTCATATAATTACAAAAAAAAAATTGATAACAAATCTTAAACAACTTACACTAAAATAAAAATTAATAATATTAATATTAATTTAATTAATATTAACATTCATTATCAATAGTTATTAATAAATTTATTAAAGTAAATTAATTTTAATTTTTTTATAAAATAAAATTTAATTAAAAAGAAAATTTATTAAAAACATATGAAAAGCAACTTGTGTGTGTGGGGGAACAGTCGGTCCCACCCCACGACTACTATGACATCATAGGTTGTCGTGCAACCTATTGCTCTGACATCTTATGTTGTCGACAGTCCGTAGCACTGACAGCTTAGGCTGTTAGCAACCCATGACACCGACAGCTTAGGCTGTGGTGTAGCTGAGTTGCCACGTCAACTTAGGTTGTTGTGCAACCTCTTCTGCACGCAAGGGAAGGGGTGGGGAGAAATAACCCCCTCCCCCCGCCCCTTAAAAATTTATTTAAATATTATATATTTATTTGAATATTATATATATATATATATGTTTATTTATTATTATTATTATTTATTTTTTCCTGTCAGAGAAAATTCTCTGAGACAGAATAGTAACCTCTCTTTTTAAAAAAAACTTATATATATATATATATATATATATATATATATATATATATATATATATATATATATATATATATATATATATATATATATATATATATATATATATATATATATATAACATGATGAAATAGGGTTTAATAACTAATTTCTAACAGGAAACATAATTTTCTTAGATCTACAAAATGAATATAGCTACATGTAAGAATTATAAAGACGTTTAAATCGTATTTGAATCACTAGGGTTTCAATAGGAAAAATTTAAACAAACCCTAACTGATCCAAAATAAGATATTTCCATAATGAACTTGAAATACCAAATTTCTTCTAACAAAACTTTTAAACCATAAATTTAAGCAAGAGAAGCAATTCCAAAATAATTATCAACAAGATCTTACAAGCACGAAGCAAACAAACTTTATTAAAAAAAAAAGAATTTACTCTACAAGGGTTTCCAAACCCTACCTCAAACCACCAATTGACAGAAACCACGAAGAACAATCAAAACCCTGAAATTTTTCCAAAGCTTTCACAATTTCCTTCAATTCAATCCTCAAAGCCAAAACTTACAAATCTGTGTTTGTAAAATAATAGCCAAATCCTCCTAATAAAGAAAAAGAGCCTAGAACTCGAACTCAACCATGTAAACCCGAAACTCAACTTAACTCGAAAAACTTTTTTATTACCAATATTCCTTTTGCATGATTTTCAATTTAGTAATTAATAACTCAATGCACTTTAAGTATTTCTTGTCTATATCAATTCACTCAACTTTTTTTATAAAAAAAATTTATTCTTTTATTTATTTTTAATTGATTGTACAACTTAATTGCATATCAACTATAACTAAAAGAATATTATTTAAATCATTAACCCAATTGATAATTTATCATCAATTAATAGATTTATTTTTAATTAAAATTTTAATAATTAATTAATACCTTAAATTTCACAATTAGACTTTAATTAAGTCTTTTTAATTGATAAATATATTTAATTAATTTTTATTAATTAAATACCCTCACATTATATATATATATATCAAACCACATAATAAATCTCAGTAAATTACTTAACCATTTTACAAAAATCCCAAACCGCATAACCAATCAGAGAACATAAAAAAACCAATTGAACCTAATAAAATGACAATCATGCTCAATGAACAAGGCTCGTGAATTCACGTCACCTAGAGGAATTCAAAGAGGTAATATATTAGAAACTTATGTATTGTTTCAGGATAATAAAATGGCTTAGGTTGGGATTCAGACCTGAATTTTATCTCCCCTCTCTTACCATTGAGACATTGTGATAAGGCATGCGCATCTTGACAATTTAGGGAAGTCAATGCCTTGTACCTACAAACCTACATAAAATACAAGCACGCACATCCATATATATATAACAAGCGATGACGGGGATCGGGACATTGTGTGGATTTTGCAAGTAGGTAACTATGACTTCGTCCCTCAACCACATCAAACATGTCAAACAAAGAGGTAAAACATACATGATAGCCATACACATGCAAGTATGGAGTAAGTAACATCATGAATATAAATGACATATTTAATCAAATAAATAATCATTATCAAAGTACTAACATCATCTAATTGTAAACATATGATATCTCATGACTATCCAATATCAAATCACCATGTAATGCTATACATCCAAAACCACATAATAAAGTTGAAATAATCAACACACATATGAAAGTGGCCTAAAAGAGTTTGGCAATATAAAACTAAAAAACAAAATTGTGGGTGGGTATTACACTTTGCCTCACTATCGCACATAGGTTTGGCCTTATTTCTTTAAATAATTCCATGGTCACTTTCTTGCACATCTCATTTTGAATATCAGTAGTCGAAGAAAATTATATGTATATATAAATGTAAGAGAGAGAGAATATCATTCAAACATATAACATTTTAATTCACATCTTCTCTAAATCAAATCATAGCCCAACACCATAGAAACTAATTAACATTTTTCCCAAGCAATTATTCATGAAAACACACACATACCTTTATAAGTATATAAAAGAAATCCATTTAGCCACATAACATCCAATTAACGACTAATCTACTCCAAATCATAACTCAACATGAATAAAAACAATTTAACATGAAATCCAATACTCAATTTCATCATCAGAATAATTATTTACGTCAACTAACCATAATGCATGCATAAATGTATCATAACATCATCCACATAAGTACTGGAATCAACATAAAATAAAATGCATAATCCCCTATGCTAACCAATCCGTATCAAATAAATTCTAAATCTATAATGCATCAAAATAGTGTACCAAATAGTAAGTTTGTCATGAAAGTAAAGGAAATGTTATGATGGAATCGAGGTAGGGCCTCACACCCTCCCCCTCTAGGCATGAACTTCCTCCTAAAGTTCATAAAAAATATGGGGATACTGAGATCTCATCTATGCCACATCCTCCTATGATGATGTAACCTCTTCATAAAAATCCCACTAGACCCTAACCCGGTTTAGCTCTCAACCTCAAAGAGCTAGTGTTTGGCATTCTAAAATGTGAATGAGATCCAAAGCCAGATGCCCATTTGACTCCACCTATAAGGCATCCCAATCTATGATATGAGACTCATCATAAATATATTTCCTCTGTACATAAACATGGAACATATCATGGATGTGTGACAAGCTAGGTGTTTAAGCTAGATGATAAGCAATTGGTCCTATCCTCTCAAGGATATCAAATGGTCCAACAAAGCGAGGTGCAAGCTTAGAGCTCTTTTCATAATGGATTAGACTCTTATGCAACCACACTCTCAAGAAGAATCTATCACCAACCACATAACTATGATCTATCATCTTTGCATCCACATACTTATGTTTATCTTGAGCTTCTCTAAGGCATTGTCTAATCAAAACCACATACTGCTCCATATCCTGAACTGACTCTACCCCAATAGATACTCTATCCTCAACAAAATTCAAACTCAATGGTGTCCTACGTGGTCCACCATACAATGCCTAAAAAGGTGGCATCCACAAGGATGTGTGGTGCCCATTATTATAAAAAAAAATCTACTAAGTGTAGGTACTCCTCCCATCTTGTATGATGTTCCATAACATACATGCGGAGCATGTCCTCTAACACCTGGTTAACTCTTTCTATTTTTTCATCCATTTTTGGATGATATGTTGTGCTAAAGTTGAGCTTGGTTCCCAAAGTGTCCTGTAATTCCCTCCAAAAGGAAGATGTAAAGAGGGAATCCCTATCAAAAATAATCTTGTGGGGAATGCCATGAAGTATGAAAATATCCCACAAGAAAACATGTGCCACTGCTGGTGTTGTGAATGTAGTATGGATGGGGGAGAAGTGAGCCACTTTGGACAACTTATCAACCGTCACCATGATGGAATCATGGCGGTGAGATGACATAGGTATTCCAATGATGAAATTCATAGAAATAGTGTTCCACTTCCACTCAGGTATATCATGGAGCTGTAGAGATCCCCCTAGATGGTGGTGTTCCACCTTAACTCTCTAACACTCAAGGCATTGGGCTACTAACTCTAAAAAAATTTGCCTCATGCCCATCCAGTGACACAGCTACCTCAAATATGCATGCATCTTCTTGACCTTGGGATGTATTGTATAAGGTGATCTATGAGCCTCTAACATAATGAATTCTTGTATTCCCTAGGAAAAAGGTACATAGATGCATCCTTTATGACATAATAGTCCATAGAAATCCAATGAATAACATCATACTTCCCTTCTAGGGATTTTGAGACCGAACTACCTAAAAAACCTCTACATACCACTCATCCTCATTCAGGTGATGTGATATGCGATCCCTCAAACCTGTGTCTGTAGACATAGAATATATCTCTTGACGTCTCCTACTTAGTTCATATGTGAGTATGTTCTCTTTTCCCTTCATGTAATGGACATCAAAATCATACTCACAAATGAACTCCATCCATATCCTCTGATGAGCATTAAGGTTTGGTTGAGTGAATATGTACTGCAAACTCTAGTGATCTATATGGAGCTCAAACTGATGTCCTAAGAAGAAGTGTCTCCATCTCACTAGTGCATGCACCTCTTCTACAAGCTCAAGGTTATGGGTAGTTAATCTCATGAGTCTTAAGTTTCCTAGACTCATATGTGATGGCTCAACTACCTTGCATACATACTAGTCTGAAACCATCCAAGGAAGCATTTGTGCAAACCAAAATATGTTGAAATATATGGCACAACAAGGATAGGTGCACTAGTAAGTTCTTTCCTTAGTTCTTGAAAGGCCCTCTCATACTTCTCTATCCAATCAATTTTATTTCCCTTTCACTGAAGGGATGTAATAGGACATGCCACTCTGGAGAATCCTGTTGGAGATTTGCCAGCAAGCCAGTGTTCACTGTATGTTTGTCATTGATGACAACATATGGTAAGAAATGTGTGTGGAAGTCTTATGTAGAGATCCTTGAGAATATGTTGTATGAATATGTTATTGGCATGATATCATAGACACAGAGGTTGATTATGAGTGAAGACAGTTATGCAGTTGCTTATTTTAGTAGTGTTCTTGATAGTGTCCCAGGAAGAGTTATGTATGTGATTTGTAGTATGGTTATGATGGAGCCTTGCACATTTATATTTATGTTGTAGACATGTTAGTGAAGCTATGTTCATGGACATAGAGTCAGTTGTGTAGTATAGGTTGAGTTATGATGTTTCTAGTTGCCAGTTACAGTTTCCTGAGTTTATCTGATGGAGCCAACATTGTTTACATTGTTGTAGTAGTTGCACCTATCATTTTGATATGTGTGTTTGGTTTCATATTTGGTAATGAGTTAAGAATGTTTCATTAAGAGTGCATAATGTATTTTAGAAAGAGAAGAAATTTTTAGTTAATTTGGTGGAGCCGACTGTGTGAAGCGACGTGTCTACTCATATTGAGTTGCGTGGTCCTAATTTGTGTTGCGTGCTTAGTACAGCCGTTGGAGATATTGTTAGAGAATTGTATTATTTCTCTAATATGATTTCAAGGAAGTTCTAACAGGCTGACTTGATTATATAATTTGGAGAAAGATACTTATAGTCGGTCACTTGTGATCACTAAGTATGGCAGATAGTTGAAAGAAAAGAATAGAGTAGAAGGTGCGAAGTATTCAGCCATCAGTAGAAGGTCTATGTGACAAAGAAGAGATTTTATGCTATTAATTGGAACTGATCAAGACAGCAGGTCTAACTCATAGTTCACCAAGATCCAGATATAGTGGATATTTGTTATGCAGAATGTTGTAGCCTTCACCATTTGAGCAGTGTGCTCCTGGATAGTGTGTCCTCATTCCTAACATAGTTAATTTTAAAAGACTCCTAACATGGTCTGACCCTTGACCAGGTCATTGTACTTAATGCATTGTAAAGATCAACTCCTAACACGGTTGTAAGATCTTCTAACAAGGATCATTATACTCTAGTGTAGTTTATAGTGGGTGCTAATTCCCACTAGGGTTTTTACCTATTTGGGTTTCCCCGTAACCAAAATTGTGGTGTTGTGTTAAGTGTTCTCATATTGTGTTTATGCTTAATGTTAATTTGTACTTAATTTCATAAAGAATTGAATCTTGTAGATAACTGATTCACCCCTCCCCCCCCCCCTCTCAGTTATCTCTTGGGACTATTCCTAACAATTGGTATTAGATCCAAGTGCCTTAGAGAGAAATTTTAACAGCTTGAGGTTGATTGGATGGAATTCTTTAGAAAAGAAAGTCCCAAGTTTGATGGAGAGAACTACCTAGATTGGAAGAACAAAATGACAACACATTTGCAGTGCATTGCTTTTGAGATTTTTGAAGTAGCTACTAAAGAAGTTTAGATTCCCTCTTTATCAGATCTTTCAAAGGAAGATGCAACTCTTAAGAAAAAGGAAATATTCACTTAAAATGCTATTTCCAAAGAATCCCTTATCAGCGCCTTGTCTGACAGTGAGTTTTCAGAGATCAAAAAAGTAGATAAAGCCTACAAGATATGGAAGTATCTAGAAGACATGTTTGAAGGAGATATCGAAGCCAAGAATGCATGCAAAAAGACATGGGAGAAAAAGTAAAATACATTGGAGATGCTACCTAAAGAGAACATCAGAGCCTACAATAAAAGGATTAATGAAGCTGTTGTAGGAATCAGAAACAATGGTGGATAAATATCAAAAGAAGACATAATGGATAAGTTGATGACTACTCTTACAAAAGAATATGAGAGAAAGATAAACATCCTAGATGAAACTATGTAGTTTTCAAAAGACTTCAGAAGAGAGACCTTAATCAGCAAGATTTCAGCATTTGAGATTTCAAGTTTGAAGACAGAGCCTAAAAGTGAAACAGCCTTCAAAGTTTCAGCCCATGGTAAGAAATCCTTGAACACTTATGGTAACTTTGATGATGATGATGAAGATACAGAACTAGATGATTTCATTGCTATGATTGCTAAGAAAGAAAAGGAAAAGGAAAAGGAGAATATGAAGGTTAGTTACCATTCAAATGTTTTTCATCTAAAAAGATTGGTCACTTTGCATCTAAGTGTCCTACAAGAGTCAAGAAGTTCAAAACTAGTTGCAAGCCTAAGTATACAAAAGAATGTTACTATGCTGGAGATGGAGTATCAAATGAAGATTTAGTAGAAGATGAAATTGGATTAATTGCTATTGAAGATATGGAGAATATGTTTGATGAGATGGATCTTGAAGATGAAAAGAAAGCACAAGAGTTAGCATTAATTTCACAAGCAGACATCAGAATAGACTGGATCATTGATAGCGGTTGTTCACATCACATGACAGGAGACAAAGATAGATTTGTACATCTAGACAAGTATAGAGGTGGAATGGTTAGATTTGGAGACAACACTCCTAAACCTATCATAGGTAGAGGAGCTATCACCTTGGATGGAAAGAATAATACTGATGATGTTCTATATGTTGATGGTTTGAAGCATAACCTACTAAGTGTTGGATAGTTGCTTGACAAAGGATATCAGTTGGAATTCAAAAACAATAAGTGCATCATTAATAACAAAGAAGGAGAAATGATTGCATCAAGTTCAAAGACAAAAGATAATGTTTTTTAGCTTAATTTAGAAGCAAGCTATTTTGTTCCTAAAGTAGATGACAGTTGGTTATGGCACAAAAGACTATGTCACATCAATTTTGACAATATAGTAAAGATAAGCAATGTAAAGGTAGTTAGAGACCTTCTGATGCAGGAGCATCTTAGGTCCTTGGCAATCCTGTGTCACCAAAAACATGTTTGAAGTTTTCTATGTTGTTTGGTTCCTTCTTTGACTGATTTGGTTAGGTGTTGCTCAGTTTCATTTGTTTACTAGTGTGGTTGGTTATCTATTTGGTACTCGATGAATTTCCTTGGCTCTCAGTGATGCTTGTCTAGTGCTCGGTTATCCTTGCTTACCGAGTTGTTTATTTTGATTTCTATTGAGGCTGACTTGTGCATTTAATTTTGGTCATAGATTTAATGTTGGTATATATCATTGGGAAGCGTGTGGACCTAGATCTGGTCATTCCTTCCATTGATAGTGGATCTGAAGGCCGACTTGGTTTGGTAGCCTCTTGTATAAATTTAGTTGTTTGGTTAGAGTTTAGGAGTCAGTTTTGGGATAGAAGATAGAAGATAGAAAATTAGAGATTGTTTGTAGATCCTTGCATGTTGGACGACTTTTGTACTTGATTGTAATATATGGCCTAAACTGGGAAGGCCTTACAGCCCAACATGTATGAATCAATTGAAGATAATATATGAAAGTATCTGCATTCTCTCTCTCATGGTTGTGTTTGTTGCTTCTGTGTGTGATCTCTATAAGGTGGATCTGGTTAGGGTGTGCCTTTGGCCCCTCTCTATATCCTCCCTTGCATCAGGTGGTATCAAAGTGAGGTGAGATTTGGATCTAGGTTTGCAAATCTAGGTTTGAGGGTTCCTTCTTATCAAACCCTAGTTGAATTTTTGTGGGGTAGCAGATTGTGATCTGGCATGTAATTGCAGAGGGTTTCAAGACGGTTCATGGGAGGCAAGATGTGGATCTAGAATTGGCAAACATGTTGAGACAACTTGCTGCTAGATTAGAAGTTGTTGAAATAGCCTAGAGAAGAGGAAGACATCTTGAAGATGTTAGTGATGATGAAATTGAGGAAGAACAAGTTGATGTAGAACCTGCACCGGCGATGGATCAAGGTGATGAAAGATTATTGAAAGCTTTGAAAAATCTGAAATCTACACCACACTTTAATCCTCCTAAGTATAGTGGAAAATTGGATTCTGATGAATTGGTGGACTGGATCACTGAGATGGAAAAGTATTTTGAATATGAAAATGTACCTGAGGAAAAGAAGGTGAAAATTGCAAGCACAAAATTGAAGAGTCATGCATCCTTGTGGTGGGAACATCTGCAGTTGGACAGAAAGAGGAAAGGCAAAGACAAAATCAAGGTATGGAATAAAATGGTGAATAAATTGAAATGAAAGTTCTTACTTTGTGATTATCAGATTAACCTAGTTAGGCGAATGCAAAGCTTGAGGTAGAAAGATAGCTCGATAAATGAATATAGTGAGGAATTCTATAGATTAGATATCAAATTTGGACATGGTGAAGATGATGTGGAAAGAATTTCTAGATACATTAATGGTTTGAGAGTTTCCATCCAAGAAGAAATTAGTTTGGTCAAATTGGAGAACATTGAAGAGACTTATTAATTTGCATTAAAATTTGAGGAGAAATTGAACAAGAAACATGAGCAAAGACAAAGAGGTAGAGGTGGTAGATTCCCTAGAGGAAGAGGTAGATCTTATGGTGAAAACAGTAGATCTGAACTTGAAAAGACAACTCTAGATAAAGGCAAGACCGAGTGGAAAGGTGAAAGTTCATCTAGAGGTAGAGGCAGTAACTACCAAGGTGGTTATATTAGAGGTGGTTTCTGAGGAGCTTGTTATAATTGTGGAGAAGAAGGACATAGATCATTTGAGTGTACACATGCAAGTAAGAAGGTAAGTAACAGTAGAAATGCTTTGGTGCAAGAGGAGTCACCGAATGAACCTGAGAAGGGAAATAACTTGATGGTAAGGAGAGCACTTTGGAGTGAAAGTAATAGGGAAGATATGGTAAGGAAAAGTTTTTTCAAGACCAAATGTAGAGTTTTTGATGAATTTTGGAAGGTAATCATTGATAGTGGTAGCTTAGAGAATCTGGCATCAGAGGAAATGATCAAAAATTTACAGTTGAAAAGGTTGGAACATCTGAATTCCTATCAGATTTCATGGATCAAAGATGAGCATGCACTCTTGGTAAGTGAACAATGTGTTGCCCCACTTTTTTTCTTCACTCTAGAAAAGAAAAGTGGATACCTTGTGTCAGATCAAGTATTGAGTTTTGAGGTATTTTAAAATTGGAGTCTAAGTGTAGTTTGTCCCTAGAGTAGGTAGTCTTTATCGAATTCCTCCATTCTTCCCTTTTTTCTGGTTTTAAGCCAGGATGGTTTTGTCTGCCCCTTGGGAATGGGTAAGTTATAGTTCCTAATTCGATAAAGACTTTGCTCCTCTGGCTCCACTGAAGATATTCATATGAAAAGAAGTTTTGAAGTTACATCTCCCCTCTTTGTCGAGAAACTAGCAATCACCTTCTCCTTGGCAGGTTCCAACCCATGAAGGTGATTTCCCAAATAACAAGAGAACAAGAAGAATCATCCAACACATGTATAGGTCTATGGCTCTAATTTCACTATTTGGGAATGGATCGGGCCTAGAAAGATTACTTGGTGGAGAAATCATGATGAGCTTTCCCATTTACGGAGTTCCCCCTTGCAGAAGTCATTTTCTGAAGAATGGTGGCAAGCACTCTCGAAGGAAAAACACCATAGTCAAGGAAGTAAGGTGAGCCCCAGCAATAAAGTAATTATCCCCAATGACACAAGATAATAAATAAGAGTTTACTTTCTGAAAATCAGATGTTAATTTTTCCTGTGTCAAAAAATCACCAAAAGGGGTCAATTCCTGAAAAATAGTATCTTGTGGAAAAATACATATGAGAGGTCATTAGAAGTGAGTGATCTAATATGATGAGGATGCTTCACTTTGAAGGATAGAAAGAATTGATAAGAAGATGGGTCAGTTATAGGATTTTTGAGAATCATTCCTCCAGCTTCTTCATTGTCGGGTTCCCACCTCCATGGTGAAATTCCTGACAAAGGCAGTGTGGAAAGCAGAAAAGTAAAAATCCTCTATGTAGATTAAGTTACCATTACAATTCTTATTAATGGAAAAATTAATTCTTCAAAACCATTAATAATGTGCATTTAATTCAAATCCTAACATTAGAAATTTAACGGGTATTTTTGAAAATCTATCACTCGTGTGGCGTGAGATATGGAAAGTAACGGTAAGAAGATAAGTTGTTTATAAAAGATCAAAGAAATCAAGCAAAAGAAATCACTATTTATTCAATTACGCCCTTGGTTCCCAAAATCCTTTTAGATCATCTCATAGTATCCATCAAAGTTTTAAACAGTAAACTGAGAGCCTTAATCAAAAGCTATGGCTACCAGATTCATGGGTTTTGATGGATTGAATGGGATCACATCAAAGTGGAAAAATTTCACTAATACGTCTCTCAGGTTCTACAATCTGGATGATCTGCACAAGAGATTGAATGAGGAGAACATTCATCCCATGACTCAAAAACTAAAAAGGAGTGGTCTGGTTGAAGCCATCAGGTTTCCCATAGCAATTCAAGCCCCTGAACTTATCTGAGAATGCATAGCGAGGTTCAACCCAGATACGAAGCAAATCCTCCTGCTAGATGACATGGTACTTCTCTCCATTGACAAAGAGTCGGTGCAAAACAACCTTCACATCCCAGAGTGGATGGAATTCTCAAACATGAATTTCCCCATCGCAGCATCAGAATACAATGTAAAGAAAATGAGGTGGAGGAAAGAAATTATGAACTCATGGTTCCAGAAGGCTACTAGTATGAAAGGAAAAGTACCGAAGATGCTTTTCGGGACAGATTTAAAGGCTGAAATCATGGATGTCCTGGTGCTCCTCCACAGAGTTAAAGGTGAAAGTGATGCTTTGAACTTCATAGAACATTACTTCTTCTTGGTCCAGGTAGTTTGTGCTGAGCATCATTTTATAGACTGGGCTCAACTGGTAAGCAAAAATCTATCCAATTCCCTAAATCTCACCAAATATCAAAATAGTTTCTATATGTCTTCATGTTTATTGTATGTATTAGCCACATTGCAAGTATGGTCGGGCCTCCCTAGAATAGAAGAATATGAAGATGATATAAAAATTTATGATTTCTTCCCCCGTTTGAGGTTGCAAAATAGCTACGCCAAGTTCATAAGAGTTAATGACTCATTCACAATGAGATTGTGCAGGGAATTGCAAGGGTGCCTAGAGCGGAGGTTTTCACCAGAGGCTATGGAATTCATAACACAATTTGGGAGCTTCTTTATTCAATTCGCAAGTTTCTCATACCTCCGTCTTGCAGGTTTCAATGATTTTCCCATGAAGTTGCCAAGGTACCCTGATGATATGGTCGTGCTCATGGAGGTGATCTACCAAATGTTGCAAGTGAACCTGATCAGTGCAAGCATTAAGAAGAAAGGCTATGAGTTCCCTGTTACCATTGGAGCCTACAGCTGCGCATCCTGATCAAATGCTAAAAATGTGATCAAGACATTTGAGAATAGATATAAGTCAGAGAAGTATGAGGTGCTAAGGCCACAATTTGATCCATTGGGCTATGCCAAAGATCACCTACAGATGGGTTCCGTAGTCAAGCACATTCTCAAGCTCAAGGACTATTGGGCTAACTACAAAGATGAGTTAGAAAGTCGAGAAAGGTTCTACTCCAGAATGACTGTTGAACAAATCAAGTTGTTCAAAGTCAATATTGATGTTGAGGGCATCATCGATGATGGTGAACATATGTACACTGATACATACTAGGACCAGATTAAACCATACCCTATGAGCTCTGAGCCAATTCAAGGTCGAGCCATCAAAGATTTGGAAACCTTGACAGCCAAAGTCATCAAGAGAATTGACAAATGGGCCCAGTGGATGATGGGAAGGAAAAAAAGATCTAAGAAATCTACTCCTCAACAAGATCCTATAGTCGAGATGGTGAGCACTCTTGTATCTTCCTCTTTGCCAACTTCAACTACAGCCAATGGTCCAGCTCAACCAGTGGGTGGGGATGATCAACCGCCAGAAAAAGAAATCCTATTGGAAAAAACTTGTGGAACAGGTTTAGACATTCCTGACGTTGGTTTGACTAAGGAAGCTAAAATTGAAGAACCTGACAAGCCGACAGAAGAATCAGCTGGAACTATGGAACTAGAGCAGCAAGCTCAAGGAGGATTCATGGAGCTAACAGGTGACACTCCTGGCCAACAGGTCCCTCCCATTTTCAAGATTGGTGATGACAGTAGCAATTTTGAGACTAAAGAAATGGATGAACACTTGGGCTCTCCTCAAAAAGAGAAGAGTGTTTCTTCTCAAAAGGATAATCCTTTTGCCTCCAGGCCCAAAGCCTCTCCCCCTGTTATCAGGAAGTTATTCATAGAGGATTTACTCTTTGCATCAAAGATCACTAGTGTGGAGTCATGGATCGATAACACTATAGAGCAGAAGAAAAGGAGAGTCAAGCTAAGTATCCCTAGCAACAAGATGCTTTCACAGGCAGTGTAGTCAGGCCTAGTCCAAAGCAAAGCTAAGAAGCCTAGGACACTGACTACTCTCGATCATGATCCTGACATAGGTCATTTGACTATGGAGGTAGCCAAGCCTTTAAAGGATGGCAGAATCAAAGATCTCACTACCTCAGATTTTGCACTCCAGTCCTTAGACATGGGGCTCGCCCGTCATGGTACCAAGGTGGATTTATGGAAGACCAGCAATCCCCTAATCAAGGAAGAGCTCAAGGAACTCAAAATTACCAAGACTCAACTCAAGGCGGAGATCACCGAGATGACCAACTTCATTAGATAGTTAGTCACTCTGACAGCTAGTTTGCCTAGTTCTCTGACAACATTTGATCCTACTGTGACTGAGGACCAAGAAATAATTGCCAAATTACAAGAGGATTGACATTTTGGGCACATTGGTAGGAGATGGATAGAGTGACTCAAGTCTAAAGGCCTAGTTGCCATTGAACAGCTCGGAAACATTCTTCTACAGTTGGAAGTAGAAAAGGAATCAATCGATGGGCATTTGAAAATACTCACGGCAAAGAGGTTGAGGTGTGAAGAATGCCTAGTTTTATTGCATTGGCTAGTCGCTATGAAGACTAAAGATGACGTGAAACCTGGCATATTGTAGAAAGGAGATGAGCCTTTGATTGAGTGGCTCCAAGGCATGGAATTCAAGATGGAAATGATAATCAAAGCAGAGGTTGAAATGAAGGTCACTAGCGAGAAGATTACTAAAGAACAGAGTAAAATCTTCATATATCTGATGAGCCTCCATTCCGAATCCCAATCTAGTAGAGATGAAAAAAGCTTGATTGGTGTGGCTAACATGCAAAATTCATTTTCTAACTACCTAGATCAGCTCACAGATTCATCTGAATCACATCTTTATAAGATACCTAACCTTCAACGACTCGATGGAAGTATATAAAAAACTATGGAAAAGATGTAGATTTGAAAGGATGCAGTGAAGTGCATGGAAAAAGACCATTCCCACTGGCTCGTAAGATTCAAAAATATCTACATCCCAAATTTTGAAAAGATGATTCCGATTCTTGCAGCTACTAAAGCCCATAAGGCTAAGATGGAGAAGGCGAAAAGGCCAGCAAAAAGCAAATAGTTTCCCCTTCCCCTTCTTTTTTGTACACATTGTATGAGCAGTAAATGGCCACTTGTCATTTACCAGCATGATAGAATATGAATTGATTCAGTTGATTTTGTAATGGATTAACTCTTGAAGCCTATATGTAATACTCTAAAAATCAATGAAAGGGTTGGCAAATTTTTGGTGTGAAAGTCATTTCATTGTGGAGTCAATTAAAATGTGTTTTATGTCATTCATTTACTGTTTCATGCTTTGGCAGATTTGAATGAGTTTTCCTCAAGCTGGATTGAAACTAATAAATAGATGGAGTTATGTTCCTTCTTTTAGTACAATGACTGATAACAATCGAAGTATTGTTTGGAAGTCAAGGAGAATGTGTGTGTACCCAAGTTAGTTTAGTTCCATTTATGTTGTTTTGCTGCATTACATTAAGTTTAAGTAAAGTTCATCACTGCATCATCACCTGTGTGAACTCATAGCAACTGTGAAATCATAGAGTTGATCAGGATTTTGAATCAAATTTATAGCCTGAGTTAGTCTCTCATTGAGGGCTAGTTTAGTTGCCTCTCCTGTTCTTTGGTTAAGAACATAACCCCCTTTTAGGATTTAGGGACAAACAAAATTCATTGCATATTTTTCACATAAGGGAGCTGTACCTGTTAAAATTTAGAGGAAAGATAGTTAAAATAATAACATCTTTCCAACTGTTCATATTCACATTGTATCTCAAAAGATTTTGGGCAAACAAAGAGTCAAATCTAAGAAAGAACAATCTATTTACGAACAGATTTTTGGGGACTCTACTAGGGAGAGAAACAGTCGCAAGACTAGATTTTTTTTGCCATGAGGAAAAATGGTGTTGCCTCATGAAAATGTGTTCCCAATGCTTCAACCAAACCTTGTCTTTCAAGACGATCAAGAAGACATAGTCTCAACCTTGAACACTTTTGCCTGGAGGTACAGAAGAAACGTTGAGCGTTACAGGAACGTGAGCCAAGTGTTGGAACAAGAAGAAGCTAGGGCTGAAGCACTTGAAAGAGCGATTTAGAGAAGGAACCAACACAGAGCCAGACAACATAACTGATTCAAAGCTTTGGATCAAAGGAGGTTTCTCAAAAGTACCAAGGGGTGGGGTGGAAAAGATCCTACATTTGATAGACTTGCGGAGCTCAGTTTTCCCATAATAGATTTACCTCGCCAGAGAGGTGATAAAAGAAGCTAGAGTAGACCGCCCTCACCCCCAAAAGTGTAATCTTCATTACCCACAGCTTTTTAGGTTTTAACCTTGCATGGAGTAGTCGCTCCTCCCATTATTAATTTTCCACAACATCCTGCACATACAGTCATGGCCGCTCCATGGGCCGCTACAACGGGTCTGTTACAGTTCGCAGCATATCACCCACTTCCTGGGGGATCTAGAAAGAACTTTCCTAAGTTCTCAGGAGATGGGAAAGTGACTACAAATGAACACATCAAAGCCTTCTTCACGGCAACTCACATCTTGAGGATTGCCCATGAAGATGTCATCGTCAAACTTTTTGTCGAAACTCTAGTTGAAGCAGTGGCAGATTGGTTTTATCACTTGGATGACGCTTCAATTATGAGTTGGGCTACCATGAGGTCAGATTTTGAAGCTAGATTTAAAATGGTAGAAGATGAACATGCCTTGTTGGCGCAACTGACTTCCATTAAGAAACAAGCTTCTGTAAGTATGAGGGAATTCATTGCAAAATTCAACAAAATTGCCAATAGAATTCCCATGGTAGACAAACCTACCCCTACAAATTTGAAGACATTCTTTATGGGTGAAATGCCACCCAACATAAATTATGATTTAAGGAGAGCTTGGCCTACAGATTTGGACGCTGCTCAGAGAACAGCGATTGAATTCGAAGATGATATGATTTTCACTGGCAGGTGGAAAAGAGAGATACAAACAGGTGCTAGTTCGAGTGGTTCTTCATCAACTAATGAAATGATATAGAAAATGTCTAATAAAATCATTTCTCTGAAAAGGAAACTCCCTAAATTTAATAATTCATACCAAAGACCATTTCAAGATCAAAATAGTAGGAACAATGATGGAAGGACATTACAATTACCTACTCCACAACAAAGGCTCGCAATTGAGGCTCCCCCTAAGAAAGGGAATATGTGTGTATTTCATTTAACGATGGACCATAATGGTGAAAGTTGTCCTGAGATAGCTCGCATGATGTAGTTGTTATCTACCAATGAGTTAGACACTACGACACTAGACAATGAACCAGATTCATGCTCACATGGCGACTTTGTAAATCTTTTTTTTGAGTATAAATCTGATTTAGAAGAGCAAGGAGAGTGCTACGCTACCATAGATGGCACCACCTGTGCAGTCCTAACTCGAAGCCAAAAGGATAAAGCTCTTGTTGTCACTTCATCAACTATAACCAATGAGGCATCCACTTCGGGTATGAAAGATAGCGGTCGGGAAATGAAGTTTTCACAGCCAGGTAAGGAAAATGACTCCTTTGATTTCATTCAGTTTTGTAAAAATTCCAAAATCCAAATTTCTCCCATAGACTATTTATGGTCGAACCCCACTGAACTGAAAAGGTTCATAGATTACTTGAAAGGGGATAATATTAAGATGAATAATAATGTCACATCTTCCAATGAAAATGATTCCCCACTGGCCAAATTGTTTGAAGAAAGGGAAACCACTATGCTAGCTACCTTCCCAAGATAAAAGCCTGAACCTTTTTATGTCTCCCTTTATATCAATGGCTGCAAACTCAGCAATTGTATCATAGATTTAGGAGCCTCTGATAATGTTATGCCTTCCTCTATGGCCAAAGCTCTAGGTCTTTCCATGATAAAAGTCTACGGAAAATTTTATTCTATGGATGTGAAACAAGTCCCATTGCTCGGTCAAATCAAGGATGCCCACATAGCCCTAGCAGCCCACCCAGAAAAGAAGATGTTACTGACAATCCTTGTGGCAGATATACCAGCAAGTTATGGGTTATTGCTCAACAGGAGTTTTTGTCAAGATATGGGAGGAGAAATTAAGTTGGATTGGTCTCAGGCAGTAATTCCCGTGGGAAATAAAAATTTTAAGTTGGAACCAGAAGAGAAGTCTAAGTATACAGTGTTGAAATCAGACGACCCAAAAGCTCAAATTTTATACCAAGAATTCAAGTTCAAGAATTACATGATGTTTTCCCAAGGCATTGAAGATGAACCTAGAAGAAAACAAGAAGAGGTGAAGGTTTTTGAGAAAGAAGAGACTTCAGGAGTCTGGACATTGGAATTCGATGGCAGTTGTTCTTCTTCTGGCTCCGGGGCCAAAGTGGTATTGATCCCACCTTTAGGTGAACCCAAACCTCTGGCTTTCAAACTAGAATTCACAAACACTAACAACATAGTTGAGTATGAGGCATTGTTACTCAGACTAATTGCTGCAAAAGAAAGAGGTGTGAAAGTCCTAAGAGCTCAAGGTGATGCCGAGCTGATTGTGTGCCAAATCACAAGCCAATACTCTGTGAAAAATAGAAAATTGAAGAGCTACAAGAACACGGTATGGGATGAGATTAAATAATTAGATGCCTTTTCAATCGAATACGTCCCCAGGGAGTTAAATTCTAAATCAGATTCACTGGCAATGTCCACTTCTTTACTGTTACCTCATCTGGAGTTCAAAGACAAAAAATACCAGGTAGAAGTAATGTACAGGCCTTCGGTATTAGATAATGTTGATGATTGGCAAGTGTTTGACGATGACAAGAATCTGCAACTCTTCCTTGAAGGTAACAACAGCCCTCCTAAAGAAAAGGTGAATGATCCTTCACTAGATCATCCTAAGAAACGAAAGAAGAATGAACCAGGGGTGACTCTCTCACAAGGTAATGTCATTCCCCCGTATTTTGTATCATTAGAAAGGTTGTTCAATTGTCATGACACTTATATTAAGAAGAATTGAATAGAGAAAGGCCTAACAACTGAAGAATATGAGGGGATGAACATTGGGAATGAGTCAAATCCCAAAATGATTAACATAGGAAAGTGTTGTACATCTGAAGAAAAGGCAGAAGCTAGAAGACTTTTTTTGGAATTTCAAGATGTCTTCGCTTGGAGCTATGAAGACCTAAAGATTCTTTATGGGAGGTAAATTCAAGCATCAAATTCCTCTAAAACCTTATGCTACCCCATTCAGACAGAAACAGAGAAATTATAATCTAAAAGTAGCAAATGCCATCTTTAGAGAAGTCGATAAAATGCTCAAAGCTAGGATTATCTACCCAATCCATCATTCCACATGGATAGAAAATATCATTCCTATGAGGAAGAAAAGCGGGGAGATAAGGATATGCATGGATTTTAGAAATTTAAATCAAGCATCCTTGAAAGACAACTATTCTCTCCCCAACATGTATCATTTGTTGCAGATAGTTGCAGGAGCTGAAATGATGTCCATGCTTGACAGCTTTTACGGGTACAACAAGGTTGAAGTAGAAGAGAAAGATCAGCATAAAACCGCATTCACCACCCCCTGGGGCACGTTTGCATACCATAGGATGTCGTTTGGTCTTATCAATGCTAGTGCGACATTCCAAAGAGGTATGGATTTTTCCTTTGTTGATATGAAGGATAAGATTATTGTCATATACCTAGATGACTTAACTGTATTCTCTAAGAAAAGGAATAATCATATCAAAGACTTAAAGAAAGTTCTGCAAAGGTGTAGAGATCATGGGATTTCTTTAAATCCTAAGAAGTCAATTTTCTGTGTCATTGAAGGAAAGCTCCTTGGCCATATTGTATCACAAGAAGGAATTAGGATCGATCCAGAATGAGTCAAAGCCATTCAAAGGTTGAGCTTGGCTGTAAGTAAAACTGGAGTGAAATCATTCTTTGGTCAAGTGAATTTCCTTAGAAGATTTGTCCCCAACTTTTCAGAGATTACCAAATGTATTGTAGACATGATGAAAGGTAACCAAAATTTCAAATGGAATGACCCTGGTAAAAGAGCCTTCCAAAATAACAAAGATGCTATAGCTGGTGCCCTTGTCTTATGCCACCCAGACTATAAGAAAGATTTTATGATTTATTGTTACGCATCTCAACATACATTGTCGGCTATTCTTATGCAAGAAAACAAAGAAGGAGTTCAGGCTCCCATTGCTTTTATGAGTATGCCATTGAAAGATCATGAGCTGAGGTATTCTCCCACTGAAAAGCATGCTTTCTCAATGGTGAAAGCTTTAAAGAATTTTATATTTTGCATCTTACATTCTCACTCAATTGTGTTTGTTCCTGATTTTGTCGTAAAGAGTATATTGACACAGCAAGATGTGGGATGCAATAACAGAGGATCTTGGGTAGCTAAGATGCAAGAATATGACATAGAAATCAAGCCTACCAAGCTAGTGCGGGGCAATGCACTATGTAAAGCTATGGCTGATAGTGGAGAAGATAATCAGCCTGAAGCATAACAGTTAGTTCTAGCGGTGAGTCTACAAAACCCATGGTTTGAAAACATTGTATATTTCCTAACTTATGGTGAGTGTCCGGAGGGATTAACAACTAAGAAAAGGAGGGATTTGAGGTTGAAATCAGCTAAGTATGTTATATGGGAAGGTATGCTATATAAAAGATCTGTAGATGGAACCTTTCTTAGATGTGTTGATAAATAGCAGCAGGAGAGATTGTTAAAAATGTTTCACAATGAAGCTTGTGGTGGACACTTCTCATCCTCTGTGACCACTTTCAAAATTTTGAGACAATGTTATTATTGGTTGGGGATGTTTAAAGATGCATACCACTAGGTAGCTAGGTGTGAAAAGTGTAGAATTCTCATAGGTTTTCCTCAACTGGCAGCTCTCCCCCTCAGACCAGTGGTAATAGAAGGTCCTTTCCAGCAGTGGGGACTCGATTTCATTGGGCCTATTAACCCAATGTCAAGTGCTGGCCACACTTATATAATTACTGCAACTGATTACTTTACAAAATGGGTGGAGGCAAAGGCTACTAAGAGAACTACTTCTGAAATAGTGTGTGAATTCATTAAGGAGAACATCTTGGTAAGATTTGGCGTGCCGGTTAAACTAGTCATGGATAATGCAACTTACTTCTCTTCAGCTGAGATTACTAACTTCTATTTTGAGTATGGCATAACCACTATTCATTTGTCTAACTACTTCCCACAAGGAAATGGGCAAGCTGAGTCGAGTAATAAAAACTTGCTGAACATAGTGAGAAAGCTAGTATCAGACAATCAAAGAACCTGGCATAAGAAAATTCATGAGGCACTCTAGGCTGACAGAGTTACTCCAAAAAGGGCAATTGGTATTTCACCATTTGAACTAGTGTATGGAGTTGAGTCAAGCCTCCCTTTGCCTTTGGAATTGGCTACTAGCAAGTTAAGGATGGTGGTAGAAGATGGCGTTTATAAAGATGGGTTGGAAAAGTGAATTCTATATCTGAATAAGCTTCAAGAAGAATGAGAAAATATTGTTGATCACATCACAAAGCATCAAATGTGGTTAAAGAATCTCTTTGATAAGAAAACCAGACTAAGAAATTTCATGGTTGGAGATTCAGTTCTACTATGGGACAAACGAAGAGCACCAAAGGGAATGCACGATAAATTTGAGACGCTGTGGAAAGGACCATTCATCATCCACCAGGCATTTGACAGAAATTCTTTCAAGCTAGCGTATCCAAATGGTGAAGTATTACCATTGACCTACAATGGTCAAGATTTGAAGCTATATCAAGTCACAAACTAAAAGTAGGTAACCCCTGTGTTGTATGATAGTTACGTTTAGTTCCCATTTTTGTTTTCCTTAGTCTAGGTTTTCCCATTCTATTTTTTTTTCCTTTTTGTGTCTTTCCTTCCTTTGCTTTAGTTTTGTTCTGAGCCACTTTTTCATTGAACTATGTGAAACTAGAGATTTGGATTCCTTGCTTGAATATTGACATATCCAAGTCCCTAGTCAAAGCCAATTGTTACCCCACTTTTGTTCTTCACTCTAGAAATGAAAAGTGGATACCTTTTTTCAGATCGAGTATTGAGTTTTGAGGTATTTTAAAATTGGAATCTAAGTCTAGTTTGTCCCTAGAGTAGGTAGTCTTTATCGAATTCCTCCCTTCTTCCCTTTTTCTAGTTTTAAGTCGGGATGGTTTTTTCTGCCCCTTGAGAATGGGTAAGTTATAGTTCCTAATTCGATAAATACTTTGTTCCTCTGGCTCCACTGAAGATATTCATATGAAAAGAAGTTTCAAAGTTACATCTCCCCTCTTTGTCAGGAAACTAGCAATCGCCTTCTCCTCAGCGGGTTCCAACCCATGAAGGTGATTTCCTGAAGAAGAAGAGATAATGAAGAATCATCCAACACATGTATAGGTCTATGCCTCTACATTCACTATTTGGGAATGGGTCGGGCCTAGAAAGATTACTTGGTGGAGAAATCATGATGAGCTTTCCCATTTACGGAGTTCCCCCTTATAGAAGTCATTTTCTGAAGAACGGTGGCAAGCACTCTCGAAGGACAAACACCATAGTCAGGGAAGTAAGGTGAGCCCTGGCAATAAAGTAATTATCCCCAATGACACAAGATAATAAATAAGAGTTCACTTTCCAAAAATTGGATGTTAATTTTTCCCGTGTCGAAAAATCACCAGAAGGGGTCAATTCCTGAAAAATAGTATCTTGCGGAGAAATACATATGAGAGGTCATTAGAAGTGAGTGATCTAATATGATGAGGATGCTTCTCTTTGAAGGATAGAAAGAATTGATAAGAAGATGGGTCAGTTATAGGATTTCATAGAATCATTCCTCTAGCTTCTTCACTGTCGGGTTCCCACCTCCATAGTGAAATTCCTGACAAAGGCAGTGTGGAAAGCGAAAAAGTAAAAATCCGCTACACAGATTAAATTCTCATTACAATTCTTATTAATGGAAAAATTAATTCTTCAAAACCATTAATAATGTGCATTTAATTCAAATCCTAACGTTAGAACTTTAACGGGCATTTTTGAAAATCTATCACTCGTGTGGCGCGAGATATGGAAAGTAACGGTAAGAAGATAAGCTATTTATAAAAGATCAAAGTAATCAAGCAAAAGAAATCATTGTTTATTCAATTATGGCCTTGGTTCCCACAATCCTTTCAGATCATCTCATAGTATCCATTAAAGTTTTAAACATTAAACTGAGAGCCTTAATCAGAAGCTATAGCTACCAGATTCATGGGTTTTGATGGATTGAATGGGATCACATCAAAGTGGAAAAATTTTAGTAATACGTCTCTCAGGTTCTATGATCTGGATGATCTGCACAAGAGATTGAATGAGGAGAACATTCATCCCATGACTCAAAAACTAAAAAGGAGTGGTTTGGTTGAAGCCGTCAGGTTTCCCGTAGCAATTCAAGCCCCTGAACTTATCTGAGAATGCATAGTGAGGTTCAACCCAGATACGAAGCAAATCCTCCTGCCAGATGACACAGTACTTCTCTCCATTGACAGAGAGTCAGTGCAAAATAGCCTCTGAATCCTGGGGTGGACAGAATTCTCAAACATGAATTTCCCCATCACAGCATCAGAATACAATGTAAAGAAAATGAGGTGGAGGAAAGAAATTATGAACTCATGGTTCTAGAAGGCTAAGAGTATCAAAGGAAAAGTACTGAAGATACTTTTTGGGATAGATTTAAAGGTTGAAATTATGGATGTCCTGGTGCTCCTCCACAAGATTAAAGGTGAAAGTGATGCTTTGAACTTCATAGCACATTACTTCTTCTTGGTCCAAGTAGTTTGTGTTGAGCATCATTTTATAGACTGGGCTCAACTGGTAAGCAAAAATTTGTCCAATG
The DNA here is from genome assembly GCA_027943335.1 of Chamaecyparis obtusa. Taxonomy (NCBI): domain Eukaryota; kingdom Viridiplantae; phylum Streptophyta; class Pinopsida; order Cupressales; family Cupressaceae; genus Chamaecyparis; species Chamaecyparis obtusa. The sequence goes on along the minus strand of BSBK01003233.1, from coordinate 541,969 downwards.
CCCTAAATCTCACCAAATATCAAAATAATTTCTATATGTCTTCATGTTTATTGTATGTATTAGCCACATTGCAAGTATGGTCAGGCCTCCCTAGAATAGAAGAATATGAAGATGATATAAAAATTTATGATTTCTTCCCCCATTTGAGGTTGCAAAATAGCTACGTCGAGTTCATAAGAGTTAATGACTCATTCACAATGAGACTGTGTAGGGAATTACAAGGGTTTCTAGAGCAGAGGTTTTCGCCAGAGGCTATGGAATTCATCACTCAATTTGGGAGCTTCTTTATTCAATTTGCAAGTTTCTCATACCTCCGTCTTGTAGGTTTCGATGATTTTCCCATGAAGCTGCCAAGGTACCCTGATGATATGGTCATGCTTATGGAGGTGATCTGCCAGATGTTGCAAGTGAACCTAATCAGCGCAAGCATTAAGAAGAAAGGCTATGAGTTCCCTATTACCATTGGAGCCTACAGTTGCACATCCCGATCAAATGCTAAAAATGTGATCAAGACATTTGAGAATAGATATAAGTCGGAGAAGTATGAGGTGCTAAGTCCATAGTTTGATCCAGTGGGCTACGCCAAAGATCACCTGTAGATGGGCTCCATAATCAGGCACATTCTTGAGCTCAAGGACTATTGGGCTAATTGCAAAGATGAGTTAGAAAGTTGAGAAAGGTTCTACTCCAGAATGACCGTTGAACAAATCAGGTTGTTCAAAGTCAATATTGATGTTGAGGGCATCATCGATGACAGTGAACATATGTACACTGATACATATCGGGACTAAATTAAACCATACCCTGTGAGCTCTGAGCCAATTCAAGGTCAAGCCATTGAAGATTTGGAAACCTTAACAGCCAAAGACATCAAGAGAACTGACAAATGGGCCCAGTGGATGATGGGAAGGAAAAAAAGATCTGGGAAACCTACTCCTCAACAAGATCCTCTAGTCGAGCCGGTGACCACTCCTACATCTTCCTCTTTGCCAACTTCAATTGCAGCCAAAGGTCCAGCTCAACCACTGGGTGGGGATGATCAACTACAAGAAAAAGAAATCTCGTTGGAGAAAACTTATGGAATAGGTTCAGTTCCTGACGTCAGTTCGACTAAGGAAGCCAAAATTGAAGAACCCGACAAGCTGATAGAAGAATCAGCTGGAACTACGGAACCAGAGCAGCAAGCTCAAGGAAGATTCATGGAGCTAACAGGTGACACTCCTAGCCAACAGGTCCCTCCCATTTTCAAGATCGGTGATGACAGTAGCAGTTCTAAGACTGAAGAAATTGATGAACACTTGGGCTCTCCTCAAAAAAAGAAGAGTGTTTCTTCTCAAAAGGTTAATCCTTTTGCCTCCAGGCCCAAAGCCTCTCCCCCTGTTATCAGGAAGTTATTCATAGAGGATTTACTCTCTACGTCAAAGATCACTAGTGTGGAGTCATGGATCAACAACACTATAGAATGAAAGAAAAGGAGAGTCGAGATAAGTATCCCTAGCAACGAGATGCTTTCACAGGTAGTGCAGTCAGGCCCAGTCCAAAGCAAAGCTAAGAAGCCTAGGACACTGACTAATCTTGATCATGATCCTGACATAGGTCATTTGACTATGGAGGTAGCCAAGCCTTTGAAGGATGGTAGAATCGATGATCTCACTGCCTCTGATTTTGCACTCCTGTCCTTAGACATGGGGCTTGCCCGTCATGATACCAAGGTGGATTTATGGAAGACCAGTAATGTCCTGATCGAGGAAGAGCTCAAGGAACTCAAAATTACCAAGACTCGACTCAAGGTGGAGATCACTGAGATGACCAACTTCATCAGATAGTTAGTCACTCCGACGGCTAGTTCACCTAGTTCTCTAACAACATTTGATCTTGTTGTGGCTAATAACCAAGAAATAATCACCAAATTACAAGAGGATCGACATTTTGAGCACATTGGTAGGAGATAGATAGAGTGACTCAAGTCTGAAGGCCTAGTTGCCATTGAACAGCTCAGAAACATTCTTCTATCGTTGGAAGCAAAAAAGGAATCAATCGATGGGCATTTGAAAATACTCACGGCAGAGAGGTTGAGGTGTGAAGAATGCCTAGTTTTACTGCATTGGCTAGTCGCTATGAAGACTAAAGATGTCGTGAAAGCTGGCATATTGCAGAAAGGAGATGAGCCTTTGATTGAGTGGATCCAAGGCATGGAATTCAAGATGGAAATGATAATCAAAGCAGAGGCTGAAATGAAGGTCACCGGCGAGAAGATTGCTAAAGAATAGAGTAAAAATTTTGTATATCTAACGAGCCTCCATTCTAAATCCCAATCTAGCGGAGATAAAAAAATCTTGATTGGTGTGGCTAACATGCAGAAGTCATTTTATGACTACCTAGATTAGCTCGCAGATTCATTTAGATCACATCTTGATAAGATACCCGACCTTTAATGACTCAGTGGAAGTATATACAAAACTATGGAAAAGATGCAAATTTGAAAGGATGCAGTGAAGTGCATGGAAAAAGACCATTCCCGTTGGCTCGTAAGATTCAAAAACATCTACATCCCAGATTCTAGAAAGATGATTCCGATTCTTGTAGCTGCTAAAGCCCATAAGGCTAAGATGGAGAAGGCGAAAAGGCCATCAAAAAGAAAATAGTTTCCCCTTCCCCTTCTTTTTTTGTACACATTGTATGAGCAGTAAATGGCCACTTGTCATTTACCAACATGATAGAATATGAATCGATTCAGTTGATTTTGTAATGGCTTAACTCTTGAAGCCTATATGTAATACTCTAAAAATCAATGAAAGGGTCGGCAAATTTTTGGTGTGAAAGACATTTCATTGCGGAGTCAATTAAAATGTGTTTTATGTCATTCATTTACTATTCCATGCTTTGGCATATTTGAATGTTAGTTTTCCTCAAGCTGGATTGAAACTAATAAACAAATAGAGTTTTGTTCCTTCTTTTAGTATAGTGACTGATAACAATCGGAGTATTGTTTGGAAGTCAGGAAGAATGTGTGTGTACCCAAGTTAGTTTAGTTCCATTTATGTTATTTTTCTACATTACATTAAGTTTAAGTAAAGTTCATCACTGCATCATCACCTGTGTGAATTCATAGGAACTATGAAATCACAGAGTTGGTAAGGATTTTGAATCAAATTTATCACATGAGTTAATCTCTCATTGAGGGCTAGTTCGGTTACCTCTCCTATTCTCTGGTTAAGAACATACCCCCCTTTTAGGATTTAGGGAAAAAAAAATTCATTGCATATTTTTCACATAAGGGAGTTGTACCTATTAAAATTCAGAGGAAAGATAGTTAAAAGAATAACATCTTTCCAACTATTCGTATTCACATTATATCTCGAAAGATTTTGGGCAAACAAAGAGTCAAATCTAAGAAAGAACAATTTGTTTACCAACACAATTTTATGTGAATTTTAAAATTGGAAAGTACTATGATAAGGTGTTAAGTGATATCATGCCTATGGATTATTGTCATATTTTTTTGGGTAGACCTTGGCAATATGATAGACATGCTATATATGATGCAGTATTGCATAAATATACTATTTGGTCTGATGGAAGAAGACAAATATTGTGACCTTTGATGGAAGAACATGTTAGTCATGTCTACATGTCTATGAAAGTTTTGTTCATGGAAGGAAGAAATTTTGTTAAGGATTTGAAGAAGAATGATGTATGTTTTGATGTGATTCCTAACAAACTGAGTAAGAAAAAAGAGGATAGTGTCCCTGAGGATATTGATAAATTACTCACCGAGTATAGTGAAATAGTTTTTGATAATGTACCTAATGGTTTTCCACCGAAGAGAAGCATTGATCATTGCATGGATCTAATCCCTGGAGCTAGTTTACCGAATAAGGCACCACATTGGTTGACACCTACCGAGAATCAGGAATTGAACTGACATATTCAAGAATTGTTGCTGAAAGGTTTGATTAGAGAAAGTTTGATTCCTTGTGTAGTACCTACTATATTGGCACCTAAGAAGAATGGAGAATGGTGAATGTGTACTAATTCCAGAGCAAATAACAAGGTAAGAGTGAAATATAGGTTTCCTATACCGAGAATGGATGACATAATGGACAGTTTGGCTGGAGCAAAGTATTTTACCAAAATTGATTTGAAAAGTGGGTACCATCATATCAAAATCAGAGAAGGTGATGAGTGGAAGACTGCTTTCAAGATTAAAAAAGGTTTGTATGAGTGGTTGGTTATGCCTTTTGGTTTAACTAATGCACCGAGTACTTTTATGAGGTTGATGAATGAAGTTTTGAAGAAATTATTGGGTAAGTTTGTGATTGTATATCTTGATGATATTCTGATATTCAGTACAACCAAAGAAGAACATTTGTTGCACGTTAAACAAGTATTTCAGAGGTTGAAAGAAGAAAATTTGCTGATAAATCTAAAAAAGTGTTCATTCATGAAAGAGGAAATTGTGTATTTGGGATTTTTGATTTCATCTGATGGTTTAAAAATGGATCTTGAAAAGGTTGAAGCTATTTTGAATTGGCCTACACCTGATAATGCTACTGAAGTAAGATCATTTCATGGTTTGGCAAGTTTTTACCGAAAGGTCATTAGGAATTTCAGTTCAATATGTAATGCTATGATTGAGACTATGAGAGGAGATAAAAGAGCATTCAAGTGGACACATGGAGCTGATAAAAGATTGGAGACTCTGAATCAGAAGGTTGTTGAATTACCTATTTTGGCATTACCTTATTTCAATAAGGTATTTCAAGTAGAATGTGATGCAAGTGGAAGTGCAATTGGAGCTGTGTTTAGTCAAGAAGGTAAACCTGTTGCTTCTTTAGTGAAAATTTGAATGAAGCAAAAAGGAAATGTTATGTGTATGATCAAGAATTCTATGCTATTGTTCAAGCACTGAAGAAATGGAGACATTTTTTGATACCGAGTGAATTTGTGTTGTATACCGATCATAAGGCTTTATAGTATTTGGGTAGTCAGAATAAGTTGAATCAGAGACATATGAAATGGGTTGAGTATTTGCAGAGTTATGCATTTGTAATAAATCATAAGAGTGGAGTCACTAACCGAGTTGCTGATGCATTGAGTAGAACAAGATCTTTGATGACTGAGATGAAAATTTAAGTTCTTGGCTTTGATGACATGAGAGATTCTTATGAATTTGATCCTAATTTTTTTGAGTCGGGGGGAAAGTGCAGAGCACCTATTCAAGATCAACCGAGTACTAAATGGGACAAATATTTTATTCAAGAAGGTATGTTGTTTAAAGGTATTCAGTTGTGTATATCAAGAGGAGAAATGAGAACTAATTTGATAAAGGAGAAACATAGTAGTGGTTTGGATGGACATTTTGGTGTTGATAAGATATTGAATTTGCTGAAGGAGAAATACTTTTGGCCATAGTTGTATAAAGATATTCAGAAATTTGTGAGAAGTTGTGGAATTTGTCAAGTTGCAAAAGGAGTAAGTCAGAAAACTAGATTGTATACACTGATTTTTGTTCCTGAGAAACCTTGGATTGACATCAGTATGGATTTTGTTCTTGGCTTACCAAAGATAGCAAGAGGTAATGATTTTATATTTTTTGTTGTGGATAAATTTTCTAAAATGGCACATTTTATACCTTGTAGAAAGACATTAGATGCAGCACATATAGCAGATCTTTTCTTTAAGTAAATTTTTAGATTGCATGGATTATCAATGAGTATTATCTCTGAACAAGACAGTAAATTTTTTGGATACTTTTGGAAGACCCTTTGGAGAAAGTTTGGCACTAAGTTGAAATATAGTTCTACATTTCACCCACAAACTGATGGACAGAAAGAAGTTGTGAATAGAAGTTTGGGAAATCTTTTGAGATGTTTAGTTGCAGACACACCAAGTAATTGGGATTCTGTGTTAGCACAAGAAGATTTTGCATACAATAATTCAGTGAATAGGAGTACTGGAAAAACACCTTTTGAGATTGTAAATGGCATACAATCGAGAGGTATATCAGATTTGAGGGATATTGCTGATGAAAGAAAGAGAAATGTTGAAGGAGTAAAGTTTTCTGAGTACATGAAGACATTGCATGAAGATGTGAAATATAAGATGGAGAAAATTAATCACAAATACAAAGATAGAGTTGATACATCAAGAAGACATGAGACTTTTGCAGTTGGTGATGAAGTAATGGTTCATTTGAAGAAAGGTTGATTTCTTGTTGGAACATATGGGAAGCTGAAAATGAAGAAGTTTGGCCTTTGTGAGATACTGAGGAAATTTGACAGTAGAAATGCATATGAGATTGAGTTACCTGATGACATGGATCTATATTCAACATTGCTAATTTGTATGAGTATCATGAACCTGATGAAGACATGACAGTATCGATGGATTATCCTAAGAAATAGACAGAAGAAATTTAGCATATTTTGGAGCAAAGAATTGGTAGAAGTACAAGAGGAAAATAGTATATGGAATGTCTGGTATAGTGGAAGAATAGACCAATTGAAGACAGTTCATGGATTTCACAATCTGAGTTAGATGCATCTTGAATCATACCTATTTCATGATTCAAAGAATCATTTCAAATAACCCCAAGTGTCTGATGCAGGAGCATCTCGGGTCCTTGGCAATCCTGTGTCACCAAAAACATGTTTAAAGTTTTCTATGTTGTTCAGTTTCATCTTTGACCGAGTTGGTTTGGTGTTGCTCAATTTCCTTTGTTTACCAATGTTGGTCTATTATCTCTTTGGTGCTTGGTAAATTTCCCTGGCTCTCAGTGATACTTGTCTGGCACTCAGTTATCCTTGCTTACCAAGTTGTTTATTTTGATTTATGTTGAGGCTGACTTGTGCATTTAATTTTGGTCATGGATTTAATGTTGGTATCTATCATTGGGAAGCATGTGGACCTAGATCTGGTCATTCCTTTTATTGATGGTGGATCTGAAGGCTAACTTGGTTCGATAGCCTCTTGTATAAATGTAGTTGTTTGGTTAGAGTTTTGGAGTCAGTTTTGGGATAGAAGATAGAAGATAGAAAATTAGATATTTTTGGTAGATCCTCACATGTTGGAGGACTTCTGTACTTGATTGTAATATCTGGCCTAAACCAGGAAGGCCTTATAGCCTGAAATGTATGAATCAATTGAAGATAATATATGAAAGTATCTGTATTCTCTCTCTCTCACTGTTGTGTTTGTTACTTCCGTGTGTGATCTATGCAAGGTGGATCTAGTTAGGGTGTGTCTTTGGCCCCTCTCTATATCCTCCCTTATGTCACCTTTGTAGTATTGCAAAACCAGTTGATACAATATGCAGGGAATGTGTGATGAGAAAACATGTGAGGAATTCATTCAGATGCAAGCATAATTTGATAGAGAACAAATTGGATCTAGTGCATATAGATTTATGTGGACCAAATCAAACAAGATCATACTATGGTGAAAGGTACTTTATTTTGTTTGTTGATGATTATTCTAGAATGATGTGGGTTGCGTCCTTAAAAGACAAATCAGAAGCATTTGAAAAGTTCAAAATATTCAAAGCTAAAGTTGAAAATGAGTCTAGATTAAAGATAAAATGTCTGAGATCAAATAGAGGAGGAGAATTTACCTCTGACAGAGTTTATGAGTATTGCAAAGAACATGAGATAAAGAGACAGCTAAGTGCACCTAGAACCCCTCAGCAAAATGGAATTGCAGAAAGAAGAAATAGGATCATACTTGACACAGCGTGCACCATCATGATTGAAGGAAAGGTTGCACACACCTATTGGAGAGATGTGGTCAATACTGCAATCTATACTATCAATAGAATTCAATTAAGGCCAGGTGCAGACAAGACACCTTATGAGCTATGGTTTGGGAATGTACCTACAGTAAAGTACTTCAAAATATTTGGAAGCAAGTGCTACATCAAGAGAGATGAAGCTATTGGCAAGTTTGATGTAAGAAGTGATGAAGGTATTTTTCTTGGTTACTCTACTAAAAGCAAAGCTTATAGATTTTTTAACTTAATATTGAAGAAGATTATTGAAAGTGGACATGTAAAGATTGATGATAAGTTTATGATTCAAGAGAGATGTCATGATTATGCACCTATTATAGAAGAAGAGCCTGGACCTTCTAGTAGAGAAATGGTTGTTGAAGAAATGTTGGACAACATTGATGTATTGTTCAACGACCCTGAAACAAGTGAAGAAGAATCACAAAAGATAGATGAGAGAGACACACCTAATGTTCCTAAATTCACATCTAGATACCATTCAAAAGAAGACATCATTGGAGATCAGAACAACAAAGTCATGACAAGATTAAAAGTAAAAAGTTCCATAGTTGATGAAGCGGTATGTTTACTTTCACAAATTGAACCCTTAAGTGTTGAAGATGCTTGTACTGATTTAGATTGGCATGAAGCAATGAAAGAAGAGCTAGATCAGATAGTTAAGAATGATACATGGGAATTGGTCCCTAGACCTAGAGACAAGAATGTGATTGGAACCAAGTGGATATTTAGAAACAAGATGAATGAAGATGGAATAGTAGTAAGAAATAAAGAAAGACTAGTATGTAAAGGATATGCGCAGAGAGAAGGAATTGATTATTCTGATACATTTGCCTCTGTAAGAAGATTGGAAGCCATAAATTTATGTCTAGCCTATGCAACATTCAAAGACTTTAAAGTATATCAGATGGATGTCAAGTCAGCATTATTGAATGGAGAGTTGAAGGAAGAAGTCTACATAGAGCAGCCTAAAGGATTTACTTTATTAGACAAACCTGATATGGTATGCAGCCTGAAGAAAGCCCTTTATGGACTTAAGAAAGCCCCTAGAGCATGGTATGAAAGATTAGCTGATTACTTGACTAATATTGGATTCAAGAAAGGAGCAGCATATTGTAACTTATTCATAAGAGAGACACCTAATGGATTATTACTAGTTGCTATTTTTGTTGATGACATTATTTTTGGTGGTAATGACAAGCTTAGTGCAGAATTTGCTAAAGAAATGCAGAGCGAATTTGAAATGAGCATAATTGGACCTATCAAGTACTTTTTGGGACTGAATGTCCAGCAGACAGACAAAGGTAATTTCATTAATCAGTCTAAGTATGTGAAAGAGATATTGAAGAAATTCAAGATGGATGATTGTAATCTAGTAAGTACCCCTATGATAACAAAATGAAAGCTTTCAAAAGAAGATGAATCTACAATAGAAGACATAACCCTATATAAGTCTATGATTGGTAAACTCATATATCTTACTCAATCTAGACCTGATATTTCTAATGCAGTTGGTATTGTTGGAAGATTTGCAGTAGAACCTAAACAAAGTCATCTTATGGCAGTAAAGAGGATATTCAGATATTTGAAAGGAACTATAGAATATGGTTTATGGTATCCTAATTTAGAAAATGTATAGCTTCATGTGTATATAAATGCAGATTGGGCAGGTTGTGTGGATGATAGAAAGAGTACCTCATGAGGAGCAGTATTTCTTGGAGATAGACTTGTTACTTGGACAAGGAAGAAGTAGAATTGTATTTCACAGTCCACAGCAGAAGCAAAGTATGTAGCAGTAGCATTAAATTGTTCTAAAATTATGTGGATCAAGTAGATGATAAAGGATTTTGGAATTCAAATTTATTATCCTATTGTTATTCATTGTGATAACACTAACACTATCAATATGTCAAAGAACCCTGTGATGCATGCAAAGACAAAACACAATGAGATAAAATATCACTTCCTAAGAGAGAAAGTTGTAAAAAAAGAAGTAAATTTGGATTATGTGAGTACAAAAGAATAGCTAGCAAACATATTCACAAAGCCTTCACCTAAGGATACATTTGAGTATCTCAAGGAGAAGTTGGGAGTAATTCCCTTCCCTGGATCTGATTAGAGTTTGCAGTAATGCATCAGTCCTCAATGAGTGATGAATGGTTGACTACTCTACTTCAGGAGTAGTACTGATGCTTATTTGATTTGGCTCCCTTTTCCATTGATGTCAAAGGGGGAGTAAGTATACAGTCATGAAAAAGAAAAATAATGAAAAAACAAAAACAGTTGTTTTATTCTAGAAAGGGGGAGTAAGTATTAGTAAGGGGAGTATATAGCAGTTGATATTCAGAGAATTCAGCAGTAGATGGAGGATTCATCCTTGGAGGAGTTTTGTTGAGGAAATGGAGAATGTTATAAAATAATTATACGTTTGGATTGGTGGTGTTTTTCATTTTGTATGTTGCCATCAATGCCAAAGGGGGATATTGGTTGAGATTTACCAGCAAGCCAGTGTTGACTGTAAGTTTGTCATTGATGACAACATATGGTAAGAAGCATGCATGGAAGTATAATGTAGAGAGACTTGATCATATGTTGTATGAATATGTTTTCAACATGATATCATAGATGCAGAGGTTGATTCTGAGTGAAGATAATTATACAATTGCTTATTTCAGTAGTGTTCCTGGCAGTGTCCCAGGAAGAGTTTTGTATGAGATTTACAATACAGTTATGATGGAGCCCTGCACTTTTATATTTATGTTGTAGACATGTTATTGAAGCTATGTTCATGGATGAAGAGTCATTTGTGCATTACAGGTTGAGTTGTGATGTTTCCAGTTGCCAGTTACAGTTTCTTGAGTTTATCTGATGGAGTTGACATTGTTTACATTGTTGTAGTAGTTGCGCCTATCATTTTGATATGCGTGTTTGGTTTCATGTTTGGTAATGAGTTAATATTTTTTGGTTATAACATATTTTAGCAAGAGAAGAAAGTTTCAGCTAATTTGGCAGAGCCGACTGTGTGAAGCAGCACGTCTACTCATATTGAGTTGCGTGGTCCTAATGTGTCTTGCGTGCTTAGTATAGCCATTGGAGATGTTGTTGGAGAGTTGTATTATTTCTCTAATATGATTTCAAGGAAGTTCTAATAGACCAAATTGATTATATCATTTGGAGAAAGATACTTATAGTCAGTCAGTTGTGATTGCTAAGTATGGTAGATTGTTGAAAGAAAAGAATAGAGCAAAAAGTGTGAAGTATTGAGCCATCAGTAGAAGGTCTGTGTGAAAAAGAAGAGAGTGTATGATATTAATTAGAACTGATCGAGGTAGCAGGTCTAACTCACAGTTCACCAAGATCCAGATATAGTGTATATATGTTATGCAGAAGGTTACAGCCTTCACCATTTGAGCAGTGTGCTCCTGGACAGTGTGTCCTCACCCCTAATAGGGTTAATTGTAAAAGACTCTTAATAAGGTCTGACCCTTGACTAGGTCACTATACTTAATGCATTGTAAAGATCAACTCCTAACAGGGTTGTAAGATCTTCTAACAGGGATCATTATACTCTAGTGCAGTTTATAATGGGTGCTAATTCCCATCGGAGTTTTTACCTATTTGGGTTTCTCTGTAACCAAAATTTTGGTGTTGTGTTAAGTGTTCTCATATTATGTTTATGCTTAATGTTAATCTATACTTAATTGGATAAATAATTGAATCTTATAGATAATTGATTCACCCCCCCTCTTAGTTATCTCTAGTTGGGACTATTCCTAACAAATCCTTCAACAAAGCATCTATAATATCTTGCTAATCCCATGAAACTCTTGACCTTAGTCACAGTGGTTAGTGCTGGCCAATCCATAATGGTTTTGATCTTTGATGGGTCAATGGAGATCCCATCACATGAAATAACATGTCCTAGGTATCGTACCTCTGATCTAAATAATGTACACTTTGATAAACTATCATACAATTGATTATCTCTCAAACTCTACAACACCCATCTCAAGTGCTCCTCATGCTCAATAAGGAACAAAATCACAAATTAGTCAAGGAATGCACAAAACACCCCATTCATGAGACTCATGAATATAGCTGGAGTATTCGTAAGACCAAATGGAACTACTGTAAACTCATAGTGGCCATATCTAGTACTGAAAACAATTTTGAGAATATCACTCTCCACAATCCTCAACTGATGGTACCCTAACTTTAGATCTATTTTTTAGAATACCTTGGCACTCTGAAGCTGGTCAAATAAATCATCGATCCTAGGGAGCGAAAAATAGTTCTTAATAGTTAATTTTTCAACTATTGGTAGTCTATGCATAACCGTAGGGATCCATCCTTCTTCTTAATTAAGATGACTAGTGTGCCCCAAGGAGAGACGCTAGGATGAATGTGACATTTCTCTAAAATCTCCTCTAGTTGAATCTTGATCTCATTAAGCTCATTAGTGGTCATCCTATATGGTGCTCTTAAAATTGTCTCAGCTCCTGGTATAAGATCTATATAAAAATTAACTGCTCTTCAGGGTGGCATATGGGGTAGCTTAGAAGGAAACACATCTCCAAATTCCTAAAGAATAGGATGGTCATCAAGTGAGGGTTCCTTTTCCTTCCCTTCCTCTCTATCATGGATAGTGATGGAAAATAACTAACATCCTTTTTTCATGCTCCACTTAAGCTGCATAATGGAGATCATATGAAGGGATGTAGGCTTCTGAATCCATGAAATCAATATAGAAGTATCATGGTCATTGTAGACACCTAAAAATCATTCATATTAATTAAATTTTTTTAATTAATAATCCTCATGACATTGTAATTAATTTTAATTAATTAATCATTTTTATCATTATTCCTCTACCTATTTAATTATAACTATTTAATTAAGTCAGGTTCACTATCTAAAATATATTTAAATTTAATTTGAATACTCCCCTCTCCAATGTATTACATTTATGTTAATACATATCCCTCATAAATCCTTTTTGAATAAATCTCTATTTATTTAAATCCTTCCAAAATGATAAAATTCTCTTAAGCCTGGATTAATATAAATCTAATTTAAATAAATCTAAAACCCTACCTAAATCATATCCTACTCCCATCACCTGATTTTCTAAACCTACACACCCACATAATCATTCCTCTAATCTCACTTAAAAAGTGATTCCTAACCTTATTAGAGCTAATGGGTTGCTCACACGTGTGAGAAACTCTTCCCAAGGAAGCCACCAAACTTCCTTAAATTCTCAAACTCCTCTTTTCCACCTTTTTCCCCTTCACTCTTCCCCAAATTTTCTCACACATGTGTGAGCAACCTTGAGCCACTCAACCTTAAATTCCCATCTTGTCTCAACTTGACCTTTCAAAATTGCTCTTCCATCTAGTCCATGTGTCTCTTATGGGGCTCCTATGTGGATGCCACATAGGTGCCACCTCATCTAAGCCCTCACTCTCCTCCCAAAACTCTATAAATAGAGGCCTCTCTATGAGAAATTCATTTTTCATGCATTGCTATCATGCTAGTTTAACTTTAGAATTTCATAGCATTTCTTAGTATGATAGTTTCCTTTCTTGTTTTCAATTTCTTAGATCATATATCATAATCTAAATGGTGAATGAATCTTAGTTTCCTTCAAATAATTGCATTTTCCTTTCAAGCTCAATCACATGTCATGTTTAAAGGTTAATGAATCTCAAATCTTGCATAGTATTTCTAATTTAAACTTCATCTTCATCTCTTGCATTTTTTGGAATCCTTAGGGAAAAACTAGTTCTCAATACTAGTTTTTATGCCATTTTGGGATCTCCTTGGCTTTTAATCAATCTAAATCATCTTAAAATTTCATTGGTTAAATTCTCATAGTGTTTGGAGAGCACACCCACATTCTCCCAAAAAGAGAAAATCAAACGAGGCTTGAGTGCTCCAATCAATCAGAGGTGAAGCTTTGATTATTTTGTTGTGTATGCACATGTATTTTTTTTACTAATGTTTGAGTATCTACACATGCTCTCAACAGGTTAGGTTCATGGCATCTACTTTTTGGCATGCCCCGTGGGACTCACGTCCTAAAAATTTAAAACATTTCTTCAAATTTCTGCCCTTTCGAAAAACTGTTACGCATTAGATTCTCCGCTTAGGAATTGTCATCTGTGCATATTGGCGTCTCTTCCTGGAGACTATCATCTCTGCCTGGGTTTAAAAAGAACTTAATATTTTAGTATTTTAAAGTTTTTTTTGAGACATTTTGGGTTTTCAGCTCTCTGATTTCTATTAGGACGTCAATTTTATAGAGTTAAATGTTGTCAAAATGTTTCAAAAATTTATTTTATACACAATAAACTGACCCTAGTTTTTAAATTATCATCTACGCAGACTGACCATCATCTACGTGGTTTGGCATTTGTGACTATACTCGATCGTCTATGCTCCTTGAAATTTGTGTTGTCTGTCAGGTATAACTTTTTTTTATGTTTTTCATACATTTTCATCTGTGCATATTGTCATTTGCACAAATCGTCATTTGTGACCTAGAATTGTCATCTTTGCTTTTTTTTATAAAAAAAATTTCTAGAAATCTTTTGTGTTACTAATTCCTCTAATTTTTTGCAGCACCTCAAATCTAAAGACTGAAAATTTTAAACTACTAATATTGTGTGTTGTAGGACGTTGATAGAAGACTTTTACAAACAACAAACTACTAAATCTATCTATCTTGTAGGTTTCCTAGGAGATACAAACAAACTTTGTGTCTTCATTATTAATATTTTTCTACGCATCTTAAATAAAAGTTCACTTGTAGTGTTTTGTCAAGTGGTAGGGGATTATGCTCTTATCTCTTTGAGACAATAAAAAACCTAGACCCATTTGGCATCAACTTTAGTAGGAACTCTGAGAAAGAACAAAGTGTGTTTGATGTGTTTGGGAGAAAACAACATTGGATCAGAGACTATGCAATTTTCCCCTTGAGGGAAAATCAAAAATCTAGACTCCTCTCATTGCCAATCCATTCTTTTCAATTTCATCCTTTAGATGGGCCTGTCGGTGAGGTAAAAAGCTCACGGGAATGACCCACGTGAGAACGGGGTGTTATCCCACTACTCTAGCTCACGTTAATAAAATTTTCTTTTTGGGGTTAAAGTCTTGGAAAATGGATGACATTTGAGCTTATACACGGCTCTCACCTAGTACTTAATAGGGTCGCATGGTCTAAATCATGTTTACGTGACTACTTGTGCCAAGGTGCTTTGTGGGGCTATATTCCTAAATCGCACTTGTGTAGACACAAAGGGTATGTTTGAATGGAGACCTTTACTAAAAGCCATTAGATAGAAGCTACCTAGTTCACCCCCTAAAGTTTTATAATCCAAGTGCAAGGAGCATAGTAACCTCCCAAAGACACTCACCATATCATGCCTTCTTGAGCATTTGGATTCGAATAATACGACATCATTACTGGAGCCATTGCATGCTTGGTGATGGCCATATTCTAATTAGCTCTTGAAGTGTACCTAAGTTTGCAAGTGTTGATTTTCATACTCAACCAACTCCTTAGGGTAGAAAGTTTGCTTGACTATTTTCAACAAGGACCTATTATAAAAAAACATACACAATTCAAAAATCATTGTCAATTTCATTGTCACCATTGCCTGTATCCCGCAAGGTTGCTTTGTCCCTTGCTAGATTATTTTCAAGACAAGTGATTGTTATCTTTTGGTTTGAATACTTAAATTTGGGTCCTTTTCCATTAGAGAAGAAATTAAATTGAAAATCCCAAGTGATCTAATTTATCCAACACCTTTGAATCAAAGCACTCTCCAAAAACCATTTGTCCACAAGTATTAATCAACCAAACTCAAGCACTATCTTTTCAAGATATGACCAATTTTGTGAAACACAAGAAAGAAAAGCTACCAACTACCCACATGTATCAAGAGAAGAAAGTTACCAAATGTAAGCTCAAGGATCATCAACCTAACCTAACTGTAATCAAAGAAGAGATCAAGTATCAAGACAAACTTGATAGAATAACCTACAACGCCAAGATCATATAGTTTGGAGCACGTTTCCAAATCAATCGTTGTTTTGTTACCCTTGAAAGTGAAGAATAGTTGACTCATCACACACCACATCCTTTCAAATCCCACAAAATTGTCTCAAAATCCTTGTGTCCTTGCATTATAGATCATCCTTTAGAAACATTTTCATTTCCTCCTTAGGATATCTCAATTTTTAGTCAAATCCATCATCCTTAATCTAAAAATCTAAACAAAAACAAAAAAAAAACAATCCAAAATCCAAAATCCAAATCAATCGACCTATCCAACCATACACTTAGTGTCACATCCTTTGAGTTTCTTAATCCTTATCCTAAATCAAAAATCATCTCAGCTCCACCCTCTGACTAAGCATTGTCTAGGGCAGCTCATACTTGTCTTTGTATGCCTCATCATCTCGATCTAGAGATTGGTTTGCACTAACAAGGATCCCATCTTTTGAAGATCATAAGTCTATCCAAGATTGACAATCTCGCCATCTTGATCCAATATCAAGAAGAAGAAACTCATTCTGGAACTTAGTAATCCTTAAGTCCTTAGGACATCCCAATCCAATCATAATCCAAACATCCTTTGTAATGCCCACCGTAGTACCTTCATATTTTGGACTGACAAGATTATACTTTGGATTATATGTTTGGGTTATTTTCATTTCATGATAGGACATTTTGAGCATATATTTGGTTAATAGAATTATTTTATGGATATAATAAATGATTTGGCATGAAATTATGTATGTTTAGGGATAAACTATTTGTGAAATGATTCATACTTGATTTATATTATTATGTTTATGATGGAACTAACCTTACTAATCTTACTATGCTTTGTTGATTACATTGTTTGATGTGAGTGTAGGATGAGGAGAGGTAGTCATAGTTACTCCTGCGGGAGATCCACACAATGTCGCACTCTCCCTCCTTGTTTACCACTATTTGTGCTTATATATATGTATACATGTTGGTGTACTCAGTTGGTGTTGCAAGATGTAGGTACTATGCATCAACTCCACCTGGCTACATAGGTCTGAGCATGCCTTCAAATCCTCAAACTTTTATTGTGTGGAGATTTTACCAAGTTACTCTCAAGGAATTCCTATTAACTTAGATTCTTGTTTAGGAGGTTACCTTAGTTGGGGATAATTGGTGTTCAGTGTTATGATTTTTGTATTGAGATTTATGTTGTAAGTTGGATTTACCTCTTGTATGAATATATTTATTTGTATTTCTATCTGTATTATAATTGGATGTATGTTATATATGTATGTGTATATATGGGTGTGCATATATATACCTATGCATATATAAATATTATTACTTATGTATTTTTACTTGTTAGTATAATGGTATCTTTAATGTTTAAATAATGGTTATTAAATAAAATAATAATAAAGTAAAATAAAGCTCTTTTTGGTAAAACTAGCTATCTAAGAGATTTGAACCCGAGACCTCCTAGAAGTTAGGCTAGTTTGTTTCCAATTGGGCTATGTGATTTATTTGAGAACTTGTGGTTTCCTTTGCTTGTTATGGTCTTATTTAGGTGAATAAGGTAATAAAATAATAAAAAGCTTTAATAGTTGTTGCGGGGATTGTTTAATTTAAACTTCAACCAACTATAGTAGTTGGGGAAGTTGCTTCTCATAAATAAAATCCTCCAACCATATATTTTGGGGTTAAATTATTAGCGTAGGAGGAGTTTTGGAGGATTATAAAGATTGGAGAAATTTAGGAGTTTTCAGGAAATATATTGGTTTTGAGGGTTTTCTGTGTTTTTCAATCACCATTTTGGCTCTATGAGGGCACTTAGGAGATTCTCAGAGGAGGAGGAAAGGTTGTTTTCTGATGTAAATCTATCGGGGAAGGCCACCATCACCCAAATCTTGGAAGGTTGTTGTGGTGAGCATAAACTCCAGAAGAGATTCTCCACCGGACTCCAGGTAGGATTTGGAACTAGGAAGATTCACCTCCTTTCCTATATTCTTGTATTGAGTGTGTGTGTTTTTTATATTTATAATGTATTCATAATTCCTTTTAAATTAATGTGGTTTTAGGAATAATATAGATTGTATTCGATTGTTAAAGAATAATGCATTCAGGGAGATGTGATGTATGTTTTGTTAAATGAATTTGTCAAATATCTTCTTGGGAGATTATGATTGTTTATATTATTTTATTTTGGTGTATTTTTCTATTAAATTGAGGTTTAGGAAAGTTTAGGAAGATTCAGGAAAGTATAGGAGTAATTAGGAAGGATTGCAGTCAGCTTTCCTCCTGTGGTATTTGCAAATTTTAGTTTTCAATTCATCGTCTTGATAAGATCATATTATTTAAAGTTAAAAAGTGTGTTGAGGAGGTGTTTTGGATGTGGTATTGAGGTACTTGAATCAGGTATACCTCAGGGAACATTCCCCAGGCACTCTCCACACTTTAAACTTATATTTTTGGGCAATTCTAGACAAGTTTATGACAGTTCTTGTACGAGAAAACAACCCTGAACCTATTTACTCATACAAGCCTAGGTGTATACTCATATGGGCCTATGTGAATACTTATATGACCCTATGATAATACTCATATGGGACTTATGGGGTCCTAGGGTTTCCATTTTTCCATTTTTGGGCTTGGGATTGGGCATATGGCTTCTAGAGTTTAGTCTGCTACTTTTCATGTCTCTGAATGTAAAAACCTTGCTTAGATTGTTTTATAATTTTGTATCTAATGTTTTTTGGTAATTTTTATTCTTTCCTTATGATCATTTGTGCATATGATGAGGCTAGGACTCATCCTGAGGGCTTGAGAGCACAAGAGGGTTCCCTAGACCTGCAAATTAAACCATTTGAAGTGCATTATTATTTCTTTGGCTTGTGTGTGGATAGGGGACTAGGTACCCTAGGTGAGTGGATCACCATAGGTTTTGGAAAACAAAGTGGTTTCTAGATGATCCTATGGGTGAGTTGGTAAGAAAGTGATAACCTTAATAATAAACTTGGGAAAGGGGGGGGTTCAAAAGATATGAAAGACATATAATTTAAGTCCACATAGAGCTGTTGGAGTACTGGGACCATGGGTAACTACCAGGGTGGATCCTTCACATAAAAAGGGGACCATGGTTACATGGTTGTTAGGGAAGATCCCAATATGTAGGCTATGTGATGACACTCACCTAGATGGTATGCTAGAAACCTAACCTTTGTGTACAGTAAGAGGATATTTTGTTATGTCTTTTCCTTTGCTTTCAAGTGACTATTTTGTAATGCCTTAGGTTTCTTTAGGCCTTGTGATTACCTTGGTTATATCTCCTAGCATGGGGGTGGAACTTCTCTAGTTTCACATGGTTGGGTGGCAAATATCTTTCAAGCTACTATTTGTGGTTCATGGATTGGACGTGTTCATATTTATGCAGTAAAAAAGACTTCTCATTTTGTACCATGTACTATTTATATTCTAATGCAAGATGTAAAAGATATCCTTGTAAGCCTTTAGACCATTGATGTAATAATTGTAGTCTTCATTAGAAATTGGAAGGATAAAGCAATGTAATTAGGGAGGGATAGTTTTAGGGGATTTTAAGGGATGTTTTATGTAAGAATCAAAGGTTGTATTAAGAAAATGAAATATTGTATTCTTTCTTTTATCTCTCCTATGTTAGAATGAAAAGTAAGATCTCAAATGTAAAGGCTTAATTAGATTTTGTAAAGGCTAGTTATTCAATGTGTAGTAAAGAAGGATTAAAATGGAGTGGAAAGTAAACGATATGTTCTTGTAGTTAAGAATAAAAAATTATGATCTTATCTTTTCCTTAAAATCTAAAAATGTAAAGTAAAGAAAAAGGAAATGAATTCAATTGGATAAGTAATGAAATTCAATGATTTTGTTATATTGATAAATGAATAAGGGAATCATTAAGGAATGTTCTTTGTAGATGTAAACAATGAAATGTAAGACTGTTTGTAAAAAAAAGAATTGTTTGTTGTACTTTTGCAATTATGACCTGATTCCTTATGGGTTCCATGGTGGGGACATTACATTTGGTATTAGAACCCTAATTGCTACACTGGGAGCTCAATGGTCTAATTATGTTTAAAATTAACCTCTTCAGAACATTCAATACTTATCAAAATAGTTACCTAAAACTTATGTTGCACCACTCTTCCAAGATGCCTCCCATCACCTGCGGAAGAGCTAAGGAAAGAGTTCTGGAATCTTCCTCTAGATCTCATCTAGAGAGTTCCCATGGGGAATATGAGGGAGAACATAATCAGGACAACCATAGGAATGAGACTCATAGTAATGACTCGGAAGGAGCCCAATTAAGACAACTTATGCAACAACTTCTGCAAAGACTAGAAAACTTCATGTATCATCTTAAAATGGAAGCACTTCCATGTTAAGAGAATTTATCCCTCTGAGTAAGTTGTTTGGGGTCATATTGGATGCCTTGAATTGATCTTTTCTTTGATCTGGCTTTCTCCCCGCTTTCCACTTATTTTTTGCTTCATCCTAGGTGAAATTAGGGATAGGATCTTTAGGATTCTCCTGAATTTCACTCTTCCATAGCTCTATTTTCTAGGTAGGATTTAGAAATGGATCCTCCTAGGCTTCATCTTAGTAATCATAGGATTTTATGTCTATTCCTAACATTTTGTCATGTTCTGGCTTCAATTTTAGGTTTCTGGACATCCCTAGGACCTCTTGACTTGATTATAGGTCAACCTGGGAAAAAGGTCAATGTCTTAGGTCGACCCTGACTAGGTCAAGGTCTTAGGTCGACCCTGACTAGGTCAAGTTCTTAGGTCGACCCTGACTAGGTCAGGATCAACCTCGATATTGACCCCTTCCTCCAAAATTCCAATTTCCAAAATTTCTGGGCTTCGGGCTTTCGGGAGATTTATTTTCCCGCTTCCGAGTCGGCCATTTTGGGTTTCGGGATGGTAAATCCTTTAATTTCATTTAATCTAGGTATATTTTCTAAAGGTGAGGACCTAAATTGGATTTAATTCTCCAAGGTGGCCCATCTAGAGGAGTGTGCCCTAGATCACTATAAAAGGAGGCCTTCCTCTCTCATTTTCACATCCATCATTCACATCTCAAGCACTCAAGCTCTCAAGGTGATCAAGCAAGAATCCATTCAAGCATTTCAAGTCTTCTTCTCCATCCAAGTTCTCCATTGAAGATCAAGGATTCAAGCATTCAAGCTATTGAAGGGATTTGGTTCAAGCATTCAAGATTTATCATTCAAACCCTAGATCTAGCCATCATAATGGAGTGATCTTCCTTCAAGATCCTTTGTTCATCTTCAACATTCTTCTATCAAGGTGGATTCCAAGCATACAATCATGGAGGTTTGATTTACATTTATTGTTGTGTTCAAGCTTTCATATCAATATACTTATTTACATTTCAAATACAATTGCATATCTATTGAATTACATAGCTTCATTGTTAGATCCTTTTCTACTACTTGCTAGCAATCTCCATTTCAATTTCAATATTAAGGTTAATTCCAAACCGGGGTTTGACCAAGGCAAACCCCCCATACAACAAAAACCCCCATTATCTTGTAGGTATAGGTGCAGAGTTTCAAATTTGAGAGCAAATTTGGATACCCTTTTCGAAAAACTTCTGGGATCTGTGAACAAAATTTGAATTGGACTTCAAATAAAGAATGTGTTATTTGACCTTTTATGAGGGTCAAACCTGAGCTGAGCCATCTTGAGGAAAGATTTATGGGTTTTCTCTATCTCGTCATTTCCAGTCCAAGACAGGTTTCAGATTTTCTTGAAAGTACACATAGACACCAAAATTCAACATTTTCCAGATCTGCCCTAATTTGAGGTTAGTAATTGTATTTCAATTATTCTACATTCCAAATATAATATATCCACCCACAAAAGGAAATATTAGATTTACTTTCTTTTCCATATTAACCATAAATTGATTTGATTGTGTATTAACCTCTAGGTTGATCAAATCGGATCTCTTTCTTAGGGAATTTGGGTTTGAGAATAGATCTCATATTTCCCCCTTTACATTCAAATAGAGGTGAATCCATTTTACCTCTATTAATTTTGGTGAACCTGACACACTTACCCCTTTCTTTTGTGGAATTAGATTCCCTATTGTGTTTGATTTCCTTTTCATGTTTATGAGTTTCATTTGAATGCATTGGGATATATCTAAATCTATTTTATATGCATTTCCTCATTCATTATCATGATGCATAAGTTGTTTCAAGTTTTTTTCAAATGCCTTATGGATAGGGATGATAATCCTCCTATTTGGGATGAACCTTTAGATTTGGATATTGATTACTCTCTTCCTCATGAAGCCATTGTGAATGACTCTACCTTTTGGGATGAACCCTTGGATAAAGACATTGATTTATCCCCTCCTCATGAAGAATCTTTGACACAAGGGGGTGATTTATTAATGGATGACATATTCATACATGATGATAACTCTTTTCCTAAAACACACTCCCCTTATGCAGACATTTTAGCGAAAGAAGATGATATTATAGATCCTCTACCTCCATTTAAGATTCCTTCTAGTGGTGAGGCATTAGTGGAGAATGATATAAATTCCCTTAATGCTCTCCCTTTTAGTGATGATCCTATGGAGAATCAAGATCTTACCTCATCTCCTCCTAGGATGTCCTCTTTTCTTCCTTCTTGTGAATCTATTTGTAGTGTTGAGACAACTAAACTGGTTTATCCTAAACCCTTGTTAACTGTCAAAGGTTGTCCTCGCATTACTGTCAAAGGTAAACCTATGGAGTCTTTCAATTATCAAGATTATATAGCTCACACATATCGTACAAGGAATAACCCTCAACCTAATTTGGTGGTTTCTACTTCTTTTCCACCTTCTCAACGCATTCTTCCTCCTCCACCTCGTCTTCCTAGCAAGGAGTATGATTTGATAACTCAATTGCAAAATACTCCTACCAAGTTTTCTTTATGGGAGCTTCTTCAAACTTCACCTACCTACTATGAAGCCTTGCAAAAATCTCTAGCAACTCTTCCCACTCAACCTCCTAATCAAGATAACATCAATAATTTCTTACAATGCACGCATGCTACCCTAGGTCCTCCTGATACTGTATTTACTCAAAAGGATTTACCCTCTAAAGAAGTTCAAAATTAGTATGATGCTCTTATGGTTGTTGTTTCTATCAATAAAAGTATCATTCATAGGACCTTGATTGATAATGGATCTGGGCTTAATGGTTGTAGCATGGACATGCTCAAAGAGATTAATGTTGATCTTTCAACTATTCAACCTGACAATGTTGTTATTTGTGGATTTGATAACATTGCTAAGAACACTTTAGGAATCATTACCTTACCTATCAAAGTAGGACCGGTCATCCTAAATACACCTATTCATGTTATGCCTAGACCTCTCAATTATAACCTTCTTTTGGGTAGACCTTGGTTGCATGACATGCATGTCATTTCTTCCACCCTTCACCGTAAAGTCAAGTTTATACATAACAACAAGATGTATTCGCTTCATGCAGATGATGTGCCTAATCCTTGTCTGAATATTCAAACCCACACTACTCATGTTCCTAATAGTAATCCTTCTTCCTCTAATGCTCTTCCTAATGATGATTGGGGAACCTTGGATTTTAATCCTACCTTTATTAAAGAGTATAAGGTTAATGATCTTAATTTTATGAAGAAATAAAGAGAGTTTGAACAGTGAGTTTTTACATCTAAACCCCTTTGTAATAACTTTATCACCGCTTCTACCCACAATGAACTTGTCAAATCTACTGAGGATGATATTGTGACTACTGAAGTTCCATTAACTCCTTTTGATATGTCTTCTCATTATGGTCTTGGTTATCATTTCCTAGTTAAACAAGGATTTAATGCTCAAGGATGTGATAAGCATAAACAAGGAATTCAAATGCCCTTACATACTGAGGGGCATGAGCATTCTTATGGATTAGGATTTAATCCTCAACAACAAATCAATGTTAACAACATCTCCAATAACACTTCAAAACATGATGAAACTGTGAAGGAATTTGACCAAGATGTTCTTTTGCCTAAACTCCTTCGTGCTAAGATGATTACTAGACCTAAACGCAAAAAGAAACATAGTTCACACTTGAAGACTCTTCCTTTTTGTTTATATCATAGATTTCATGATCACTCTACTAATGAATGTCAAGCTTTACATTATAAGATTAGGCAACTCATTGATAGTAAGGTTATTTATATATCATGTGACAATGAGTTGTATTTCAATCCTATTTTCTTTAAATAACATTTATGTTCCTATTATGGAGCTCCACATTATGTAAACAATGGTAGCCTAATACTTGGGGGCTCATTGTCTTGCATAGTGTTGCGAGTGATATAATAGGTCCCTTTCCATCCTTGTTCCTACACTTAGGGGGCAAGGATGTCATCTCCTTCATTTCTATGTTTCCAAGATTCACCTCTTTCCTTGGTTAAGTAGAATTTATCTATTATGTGATATCCAATTATACATGAACATTTTGGTTTGTATTGAGGATCTTTTTCCTTGATCACAACCTATTTCATTGTTTGACATTAGGTTTCCATGGTTGATATATATCTCACCTTGGAAATTGAACAGTGTGCTATCCCTCATAAGGGTTACTTTCTTTTCACTTCTTGCATGATATCTCTTTACATTCATCCCTTCCATGGCCTCATAGGAGCTGTGACCTTCTTGGCTTAGACTGGGTGTTGTTTGTGGATATTGTCTTGATGCTGAGGAAAGGCTTTATCCTTGTTTTTTTTTCTTTCCTTAACATGCCAAAATAGTATGTTTTTGCCATATTAAGGAGGGGGGCATATATAGGGCCTCCCTTGTACTATAGTTTTTTATTTTTACATGCTAAATCTTCCAATGGTAACGCACATAAGTTGCTAAATCCTGAGGAGACATGCATTTTTCAAAATTTTCAATATGCTAAATCCTCTGAAGGTAACGCACATAAGTTGCTAAATCCTGAAGGGACACACATTTCTAGTTTCAAATATGCTAAATCTTGGAAGGTAACACACATAAGTTGCTAAATCTTGAAAAGACATGCACCTATATGCTAAATCTTCTGATGGTAATGCACATAAGTTGCAAAATCCTAAGGAGAAACGCATTTCATATTCATAGTGATACAAGAAGGTGGATCTATGGGTATCTGAGAAGCCATCAAAAGACGCATTACAATTGCAAGCATAGTGTATGGGTGAACCTGTTGGGCTCTCCCTCCAGGGTGACTCATGGTAAGGTGGGCATCTTACTGGGTGAGGTAATCACTTTCTCCTTTCTTTCTTTTCTGCTTTCATGCTAGTAGGATAGGATCATGAAGCTATGTTATTTATAGTGTTTCTCTTGTCTTTCTTATGTAAACATTTATGCTTTTATGATAGCTTTCCAAATATGATATTAGCATGAGGAATATTTCTTAGTGAGGTTTCTTATGCTAATTGATTTGGGTTGTTTAGTTCTAACCCTTGTTCTTTTGGTTTTATTGTTTCGTACCCTCGTGTGTGTATGTTGAGTTATAATCCTTAGTCTGGGGGCTCGTGTCCTTTGCTAAGTGTTGTTTTATCTCTTTGTGAATCCACTCGGATCTTCTCTTTCTTCTCCTTTACCAAGAGTTTGCATCAAATCCATACTCTTGCTAGAGTGGGGGCTTAATGTATCATCTTAAAATGGAAGCACTTCCATGTTAAGAGTGTTTAGCCCTCAGAGTAAGTGGTTTAGGGTCATATTGGATGCCTTGAATTGATCTTTTCTTTGATCTGGCTTTCTCCCCACTTTCCACTTCTTTTCTGCTTCATCCTAGGTGAAATTAGGGATAGGATCTTTAGGATTCTCCTGAATTTCACTCTTCCATAGCTCTATTTTCTAGGTAGGATTTAGAAATGGATCCTCTTGGGCTTCATCTTAGTAATCATAGGATTTTATGTCTATTCCTGACATTCTGTCCTATTCTAGCATCAATTCTAGGTTTCTGGACATCCCTAGGACCTCTTGACTTGATTCTAGGTCAACCTGGGAAAAAGGTCAATGTCTTAGCTCAACCCTGACTAGGTCAAGGTCTTAGGTCAACCTTGACTAGGTCAAGTTCTTAGGTCAACCCTAACTAGGTCAGGGTCAACCTCGACATTGACCCCTTCCTCCAAAATTCCAATTTCTAGAATTTTCGAGCTTCGGGCTTTTGGGAGATTTATTTTCCCGCTTTAGGGTTGGCCATTTCAGGTTTCGGGATGGTAAATCCTTTAATTGCATTTAATCTAGGTATATTTTCTAAAGGTGAGGACCTAATTTGGATTTAATTCTCCAAGGTGGCCCATCTAGAGGAGTGTGCCCTAGATCACTATAAAAGGAGGCCTTCCTCTCTCATTTTCACATCCATCATTCACATTTTAAGCACTCAAGCTCTCAAGGTGATCAAGCAAGCATCCATTCAAGCATTTCAAGTCTTCTTCTCCATCCAAGTCCTCCATTGAAGATCGAGGATTCAAGCATTCAAGCTATTGAAGGGATTTGGTTCAAGCATTCAAGATTTATCATTCAAACCCTAGATCTAGCCATCATAATGGAGTGATCTTCCTTCAAGATCCTTTGTTCATCTTTAACATTCTTCTATCAAGGTGGATTCCAAGCATACAATCATGGAGGTTTGATTTACATTTATTGTTGTGTTCAAGCTTTAATATCAATATACTTGTTTACATTTCAAATACAATTGCATAGCTTCATTGTTAGATCCTTTTCTACTACTTGCTAGCATTCTCCATTTCAATTTCAATATTAAGGTTGATTCCAAACTGGGGTTTGACCAAGGCAAACCCCCCATACAACAAAAACCCCCCATTTTCTCATAGGTATAGGTGCAGAGTTTCAGATCTGAGAGTGAATTTGGATGCCCTTTTCGGCAAACTTCTGGGATCTACAAACAGAATTCAAATCGAACTTCAAATAAAGAATGTGGTATTTGACCTTTTATGAGGGTCAAACCCGAGCTGAGCCATCTTGAGGAAAGATTTTTGGGTTTTGTAGATCTCATAGTTTCAATTCAAGAGTGCAAGAATCAACTATTTTTGAGATTGTTTGACAAGGTTTTCAGCCAATTCTTTTTCGGAGGTAAGTACCTTTATTTCTTAATTTCAATATTAGTCATCTACATTTACTTTATATATCAATACAATTTCATGTAAGTGTAAAATATTGGCTTTGGGGTCTCTTTTATGTGCAAACCATTGTTCTAGGACCCCATCCATATTTTATCCTTTACACCTCGAAAACAAAGTTAACTTTGAGGAAGGAAATCAATCTCATCACTAAGATAGGGAAAGGGATAGAAGCCCTAGGGGAAGACAAGCTATACCAAAATATGAGAATAGGGATACCTCTCACATGAGGGACTTACTCAAGGTCAAGGTACCCCTTTTCTATGGTAACGAAGGGGGATCTGCAGCATAAACTTAGTTGTTCGACCTTGAGAGATGTTTCTTTATGCACCCTTTTAGTAGTAATGTCAAGGGTAGGTGTACCATTATGAATTTGAGGATATTTTCATCTACCTGGTGGCACATGGAAGAGGACAAAATACAAGTCACCATTAATATTGTTTCCTCTAAATTATTCCTAGAAATCTATAAGGATCGATTCATGTCTGATCAATGGAGGTAGGGTAGAGCAGAACAGTTCCACCACCTTAAGCAAGCTAACATGACAATGGAAGAATATGAGAGGAAATTCTATGAACTTAATCCCTTCTCATGTTACAAAGATGATGACCCCATTCTTGTACAACATTTCATAAGAGGTTTGAATGACCATTTTTCAGGAGATGTGGTTGTCCTAGAACCCAAAAATCTTCGGGATGCTATCACTAAGGCCTTTCTTGTTGAAAGAAAAGTTAAAGGAAGGGGTGGCCAAGTAGTTAATTCTAGATTGGGTTCAAAAGGAAATTTTGACCAAGGAAATTCTAACTCCAAGAACCAAAAATCATCTTTTAGAGGGAGACAAAAGTTCCATAAAAAGAGATTTCAAAATAATAACCAAAGCAATGGCAAGTTTCAACAACCCCAGAACTGCAGCAATAATCAGACCCAACAAAGGGTTCCCCCTCAACCATCCCAAAATTCTCAGAATTTCAATAAAGGGGGTTACCATCAATCCAACACTCCTCTTGCAAAGAACTTTGGAAGATATACTAGGTGTTATTCTTGTGGATAGCAAGGACACATCATAGTTTGTTGCCCTCGACGCACTAACTTCACCAATTAGAATCAGGAAACTTCAAAACTGACTGTGAGAGATGATGGTCATTCTCATAGGGTGTTTTTCGCAATAGAGCATAGACAAGATGACCACTAGAACACTATCATAGATACTTCAGGTTCATTAAAGGGTAAACCTATTTCTATCCTCTTTGATTCAGGAGTAGCCAACTCCTTCATATCTCCTTCTTTAATAGAAAAGTGTGGGCTAGTGATAGTAGGCTAGGGAGTTAAGTGGTAGGTAGAGCTAGCCTCCAGAGCTAAAATGACCACAGACTTGTGTGTTCAAAATTTTAACTTGGGCTTAGGACCTTTCTCCACCAATTTTGATCTTTGAGTAATTCCTCTTGGATCTTATGAAGTTGTCCTAGGAATGGACTGGTTAACATCTCATGAAGCTAGGATTGATTGCATAAAGAATCTCATTCATTGTATAGATGATTTGGGAGATCATAAAACTATAGTTGGAATCCAATGACCTATATCCCTTCGAATGATATTAACAATGCAACTCAAGAAATGCATGAGAAAGGGATGTCAACTTCTTGCAATCTCAGTTAATGACTTGGTTGACAAGGAAGATAGAGAAGTAACACTTGAGCACCCTTTACTTCAAGAGTTTTCTGATGTCTATCCAACTAAGATAGCTAGAATGCCTCCCAAAAGAGATATTGATTTCTGCATAGAGTTGGTACCAGGTGCAGAACCCATCTCCAAGGATCCTTATCGCATGACCACTCAAGAACTAAGTGAGTTAAAAGTGCAATTAGAAGAACTCTTGGAAAAAGGATTCATCAGAACAAGTGGGTCACCTTGGGGAGCTCTAGTTATCTTTGTAAAGAACAAGGATGGCTCACTTAGGTTGTGTATTGACTATCGTCAGCTCAACAAAGTAACCATTAAGAATTAGTATCCTTTACCCAGAATTGATGATTTGTTTGATCAAATGAAAGGAGCCAAATTATTTTCCAAAATTGATTTGAAGTCAGGCTATCATCAGTTAAGGATTCACAAATCCGACATTCATTGAATAGATTTTTGTACTCGGTATGGGCATTATGAATTTACCGTAGTACCTTTCGGTCTCACAAATGCACCTTCAATGTTCATGAGTCTCATTAATGGGGCATTCAAGACCTTCTTGGATAAAATTATCATAATATTTTTGGATGACATTTTAGTGTACTCTAAATTAGTAGAATATCATGAATAACACCTTTGATAAGTGTTGCAATGCCTTCGTGAAAATAAATTGTTTGCAAACTTGGAGAAGTGTGAATTCTTCCAAATAGAAGTTAAGTATATTGGTCATGTTATCTCAGGAGAAGGTATAGCAGTTGATCCCACAAAGATACAAGCTATAGTGGATTGGCCAACACCCACCAACATCTCAAAGGTCTGTAGTTTCATGGGTTTAGCCAGTTATTAAAGGTGCTTCGTCCAAGGATTCTCTAGATTAGCTCATCCCCTCACTTCCTTGCAAAGAAAAGGAAAGAATTTCATTTGGAATGAGAAATGTGTTGAGGCTTTTCAGATCTTAAGAGAAAAACTAACCAGTGCCCTGATTTTGGCGGTGCTTGATCCCACTAAATTTTTTTTAGTTTGCACTGATGCCTCCCTAGAAGGAATAGGGGCAGTGTTGATGCAAGAAGGAAGAATTATTGCTTATGAGTCAAGAAAGCTTAAGGACCATGAGCTTAACTAGCCTATGCATGATTTGGATTTGGCAATAGTAGTCCATGCCTTGAATTGTTGGAGACACTTCTTATTGGGGCATCAGTTTGAATTACACACAGATCACTGAAGCCTTCAATACATATTTATGCAACCAAATCTCAATGCTAGGCATCGCAGGTGGATGGAGTTCCTTTGTGAATATGATTTTGAGGTCAGATATATCCAAGGAAAAGAGAATGTGGCAGCAGATGCTTTGAGCAGAAGGAGACATGAGCTATCCATGTTCTCTCTTTCTACCAACTTGAGAAGTCATATTTTGCAGACACTTCCTTCCGATACTGTGTATCAAGAAGTTAAGGCAGAGATAGAATCAGGAAGAACCCTAGAAGGAATTTTCTTAGGTTATTCCTTAGATTCAGATGGGTTATTAAGGCAACAGGACCGAATCTATGTACCACTTTCAGGTGATCTTTGGAAATTTATCATGGTGGAAGCTCATTGTGCTCCCTATTCAGCTCATCTAGGGGTTAAGAAGATGCATTTAGATCTATGACAGTTATACTTCTGGTCAGGTATGAAAAGGGATATAGAAGAGTTTGTGGCTAGGTGTCCGGAATGTCAAATGGTGAAGGTTGAGCATCATCACCCATTAGGCATCCTTCAACCACACTTGATTCCTGAGTGGAAATGGGATATGATATATATGGATTTTATTATGGGACTCCTAGTCACTTATCGGAGACATGATGCTATCATGATCATGGTAGATAAGTTAACTAAGGTAGCACATTTTTCTTCTATGCAGTCATCCTATACTACCACCTCAGTAGCCAAAGTCTTCATGAAGGATATAGTTAGGTTGCATGGTGTTCCTATAAAGGTTATCTCCGATAGAGATCCAGTGTTCACTTCAGAGTTTTGGACCTCATTGCAACATGGTTTTGGAACTCAGTTGAATTTCAATTCATCATATCATCCAAAGACTAATGGTTAGACAGAGTGAGTTAATCAAGTTCTTGAGGACATGCTTAGAATGTATGTGATGGACAAATAGACCCATTGGGAAGATTATATGTACCTAGTGGAGTTTTCATACAATAATGGCTATCATGGTTCTATTGGAATGTCACCTTTTCAGACTCTTTATGGTTTCCCTTTTCATACCCCTCTAATTGGGATCACTTAGAGGAAAGAGTACTACTTGGCCCTAAGATGTTACAAGATATGGAGTAGTAGGTGCAGAATATTAGAGAGCATCTTGTGGAAGCTCAAGATAGGAATAAGAAGTATGTTGATGCTCATAGGATCAATAGGTAGTTTTTTGTTGGAGATAAGGTATTTTTGAGAGTCCACCCATGTAAGAGCCCTATCCCTTATGGAGAAGGTTCTAAGTTGGCACCTAGATTTGTAGTTCCATTTGAGATCCTTGAGAGGATAGGACCAATTTCTTACCAACTCCCGCTAATGCTTGGCCTCACACATGTGCATGATGTGTTTCACGTATCCATTCTTAGAGAGTATATTCCAGAATTGACACATGTTTTGGATTGGAACACTTTACAGATAGAGGACAGGAAGTTGGCTTTGGGGCCAGTGCGTATTCTCCAATAGCAGACTTTGACCTTCAGGGGTTGCAACATAGAGAAGGTAAGGGTCCTATGGAACCCCAATGATGAGACCTCTGCCACTTGGGAGGATTCTAGAAGGCTCAGATCTTCATATCCATACTTGTTTTTAGGCTTCCAGGAGTAAGCCTAATTCTAGGGGGAGAAGATGTAATGCCCACCCTAGTACCTTCATATTTTGGACTAACATGCTTATTACTTTATTACTTTGGATTATATGTTTGGGTTATTTTCATTTCTTGATAGGACATTTTGAGCATATATTTGGTTAATAGAATTATTTTATGGATATAATAAATGATTTGACATGAAATTATGTATGTTTAGGGATAAACTATTTGTGAAATGATTCATACTTGATTTATATTATTATGTTTATGATGGAACTAACCCTACTAATCCCACTATTCTTTGTTGATTACATTGTTTGATGTGAGTGTAGGATGAGGAGAGGCAGTCGTAGTTACTCCTATGGGAGATCCACATGATGTCGCACTCTCCCTCCTTGTTTGCCACTGTTTGTGCATATATATGTATACATGTTGGTGTACTTGGTTGGTGTTGTGGGATGCAGGTACTAGGCATTGACTCCACCTGGCTACACAAGTCTAAGCATGCCTTCAAATCCTCAAACTATTGCTATGTGGATATTTTACCAAGTTACTCTCAAGGAATTCCTGTTAACTTAGATTCTTGTTTAGGAGGTTACCTTAGTTGGGGATTGGTGTTTAGTGTTATGATTTTTGTATTGAGATTTATGTTTTAAGTTGGATTTACCTCTTGTATGAATACATTTATTTGTATTTCTATATGTATTATAATTGGATATATGTTATATATGTATGTGTATATATGGGTGCACACATATATACCTATGCATATATAAATATTATTACTTATGTGTTTTTACTTGTTAGTATAATGGTATATTTAATGTTTAAATAATTGTTATTAAATGAAATAATAATAAAGTAAAATAAAGCTCTTTTTGGTAAAACTAGCTATCTAGGAGATTTGAACCCGAGACCTCCTAGAAGTTAGGCTAGTTTGTTTCCAATTGGGCTATGTGAGTTATTTGATAAGTCTTGTGTTTCTTTTCTTATTATGGTCTTATTTAGGTGAATAAAGTAATAAAATAATAAAAAGCTTTAATAGTTTTTACGAGGATTGTTTAATTTAAACTTCAACCAACTATAGTAGTTGGGGAAGTTGATTCCCATAAAGAAACTCCTCCAACCATATAGTTTGGGGTTAAATTATCAGCATAGGAGGAGTTTTGGAGGATTAGGAAGATTGGAGAAATTTAGGATTTTTAGGAAATATATTGGTTTTGGGGGTTTTCTGTGTTTTTCAATGACCATTCTGGCTCTGTGAGGGCACTTAGGAGATTCTCAGTGGAGGAGGAAAGGTTATTTTCTGAAAGAAATCTATCCAAAAAAATCCACCATCACCCAAAGCTTGGAAGGTTGTTGTGGTGAGCACAAACTCCAAAAGGGATTCTCCGTCGAACTCCAGGTAGGATCTGGAAGCGGGAAGATTCACCTCCTTTCCTATATTCTTATATTGAGTGTGTGTTTGTGAGATTTATAGTGTATGCATAAGTGATTTTAAATTAGTATGGTTTTAGGAATAAATCAGTTAGACAAGACCAAGATATGGAAAAAATGGAGTAGTTTGTCAGAAATGCAACAAACTTGGTCACACAACAAGATTTTGCAGAATGAACAACATGAGAAACCCTAATCCTAGAAGCTATACAAGGAGAACTGTGAGTGCAAACAACAGTCAGAAAGGATGTTTTAGTAACTCGAAAGAAGTTAAATTTGTTAAAGCCATAGATCAAGCAAGCACACTCAGTATACCAGGAAACCAGATAGATGAAGTACCTGATAGTAAGTGTGAATCATTGCCTAATCTTTCTTTAAGCATTTAAGTAATTATTTAGATTAGAATAGAGCATTAGAATAGTATAGAAGTTAGATTAGATTGAATTAAGTCTTACAAAGTTAGAATGAGATAGTATGTGATGTAATTATGCTATGGTTAAGAGCGCATGAATTAATATGAATGTATGCGAATACATGAAAAGAATGAAGTTTTGCAGGTAACCAAGAACAACTTTTTGGTATGAAGTGGCAAAGAAATTTAATGCGATGTCAGAATCTTAAAATATTTAAGGGATAAAAGAATATGATCGGTATTATTTGATCATTCAAGTGATTATAAGTGATAAGGAGAGTGATTCAGTGGAGATTAAGAGCAGTTTGCAGGATTTGGAGAAGGATTTTGTGCTAGATATACGCAAAGCCCTAAATCATGTTTCTAAGGTATTTTGCTAAGCAAATCTATCAAAGAGGTTAATTTTTATAAGAATCATGGATGCATCACTTGTTCACGATATCAAAGATTCAGTCAGACCTAGAATAAAAAGGGAACCAGTAGAACCTTTAGAAGAAGACCCTAGTCTAGCATTGTCATCTGTTCCAGATAGAGTTTTGTACTTAGAAGATGTGAAAAGTTATTTGAAATGCAAGTTTGAGACCATAAGAGATGGTAACCTGATCATGGAATATGATAAGATCTATAAACAGGACATGTCATTCAAAGAAGGGTTTGAACATTTGAAAGATATTGATGTTATCAAGTATCCTCTTCATTATGAATTCCAAGATGATGAATGCACTAAGATTATTTTGAGTAGAATCCACAATGGTAAATTTTGGTTAGATGATAGAGTGATATATATCATTGCAGACCTTATTCATGAGGTAACCAGTCTATCTAAATATGGAGTAATTCCTTTTAATGAGAAAAATGTCAAGAAAACTATGTTGGATAACACTAAGTCATCTTACAATGGAAGAGGAATTGTAATCAGCAAGATCATACATGATGATATTAGATATGTGTGCAAGATTTTAACCTCAAAGTTTTGTGCAAATTCTAGAGAGGATGATATAGCAGTTGGCATGGTACATGCAACCTATCTTATGTGTGCTGAGAAAGTTCAAATAGACATGTGTGAAATTATGAGAATTCAGTTGAGAGAAAACCTTGAGAAGATCAAGAAAACTAAGAACTCACAGTTTAGATTCTCATCTCTGATCACAAATATGTTTTTTCATTTATTAAGGATATTTCCATACACTATAGGAGAGGATTGGAATGATAACAAAAATACCATGGACAAAATCAACAAGGTGTACCTAAGACACCCTATAGACAAAGTGAATGAGAGTGCCACTTTGGTAATCAAAACTTTTTAGAATCAAATGAGAAAAAGATCAAGGATTCCACCAGCTATTGTGGAGAAATAAAAAATTGAGATATGTTTTTTGGTTGACACAGAGTTTACTTTTATTGAAGCAGTTGAACCTAGAGTGGAATTTGTAGATCCACTTGAATATGAAGTTTCTCAAGTTGAAATTGAAGGATATATATAAGCATATTACTTAAGTGTAATTGGATACAAAGAGTCCAAGATTTGGGACATATGAGGAGAACTTTGAGTCCAAAAAATCATTACAGGCACAGAAGTTGGCTAAAAGGAGAGTTGACAGTATAATTAAGAAAATTCTTAAAGATACAGGCATCACAGAGCATGAATTTTTAGTTGCGAAGCATACTGCATCAGCAATAAGAGATATAGGATAGAAAGAAATCATATCAGTTCCACCCCTAAAATCTATTGCAGCCCCTACTAAAGGACCTTAGGACCTAGAGGAAGAAATTGAAGTAATGGAAGCGCAGGAAATAAGAAAAACCACTAGATCCTCCACCACTCCACTAGCAAAAATAGTAAGGGAAATAGAAAGCAGTCCAGGTAAGAGACAAAAGACATTATTTACCCCAGCACCAAGGAAAACATTAGAAGAAAAGGAAGATGAAGAAGAAGAAAGTAGCAAGAAGAAATGGAAGCCTAAGATTGAAAAAGTGAATACCTTAATTATTAATGAAGGTGATTTCACCAAGATGAATAAATTCTATGAGTTATACAACTTTTCTGAGAAAATGAACTTGGAGAATGCAGTTGTCAGGCATATGATACTGGAAAACAAGAAGTTTGATAGCATTAAAGGAAAGATTCCTGATGACCTTTTTGAGAAGCTGTTAAATAGAAAGAAAAGAGCAATAGAGGAAGATAAAAGTATAAGAGAAAGATGTGTAAGGAAATTGTGTGAGATAAACAATGAAGAGCACTTTAAAGAGATCATGAAGAATCTTAGCACCCATCTGAGAATGAAAAGAAGAACCATATTGATAATAGGAGGAAACTATGAGGAAATCAACAAAGAGACTGAGGAAGTAATTGTGAAAGTTGTGACCTCTAGTCCTAGTGAGCACATAAGTGTATTTGATCAAGCAATTGAAGAAGAATGCCAAACAAATCCATCACCAACATCATCACCATCTATTAACATTGAAGATGAGTCTTTGAATGTTGAAGGAACAAACATCACTTTGGACAGTGAAGAAAATCCGTTCAGTGATCATGAGGACATTGTTGACAATTCAGCTGATGAGCAGTAGGACATGGCAAAAAATGAGGAAGAAGAAATTGAAACAAGAAAGGAAGAAGAGGTAGAAGAAACACAAGAAGAGCCATAGATTAATGTAGCAGTAGTAGAGTAGGAAATTCCATAGGAGCAGACAGTAATCATTTATAAGCCCAAGAAAGTAGCAGAAATAGTACAAAAAACACAGATAGAATCAATGTTTGCTAGTCTTGGATAGGAATTTGATGATGATGATCAAATAGAATTGATCTCATCCTTGAACCAGATTATTGGGAAGAATAAGAAGGTAAAAATCCTAGAAGGATCATTACTTGAGGTGATTGAGAAACTACAAAGCATAATATCTTGTCAAATCGGTGAGGCAGATCCACAGGGAAAAGAAAAAGAGGTTATGAAATATTTTGATGCATAATTCTCTAACCTATCAAATATAGCCATAGTAAAAGCTCAAGCAGCTCATGATGCCCAAATATTTCAAAATGTATGTCAAAATATCAAAAATGATATAGAAAACCTGGATATTTGTATTAAAGAATTGAGAAGATGTTTGGAAAGAGGAAAAGCATTATATATTTAGTGTACAAAATCATAAAACCATATATTAGAGATAGCAGAGAAAATGAAGATCAAAGAGGCAGAGATACAAGCGGCAGTAAACCTTTTGTCAAGCCCTAATGTGAAGATCAGACGTTGAGAGGAACATAAGTAAAATCTATGATGATATGAGACTTCTGAATGATGAGAAGGAGAAGAGATTGAAAAGATTCTCTCTATTAAGAGGGCATGTATCAATAAAGTTGAGTATTCTTGAAACTCAATTGGAGGAATGTCTTTCTTCTAAGACATCTTATGGAAAATTTCACTATGCAAACCTACATGCATGTGAAATTGCATCTTTTGGCCTATGTGCACTCCTAAGCATTTTAGATGTAGTAAAGAAGTCATGGGACAAGGAGACAGAAAGTTTGAAGACAAATTTTATAGATTGTGTTGCAAGCCTACCGGCCTTGCAATTCTGAAATCTTAAAGTAAAACATTTTGACACAAGTTTTTGACACCTTTTGACATTGTTGTCAAAGGGGGAGTAGTATTAACAGAAAATTGTATAGACAATATAGTATGATGTATACTCCTAGGGGGAGTATAGATATTTCAAAGATATAAGTATTTTTGGAGATTTTCTCTATATTGCCACAATTTTGAATTTTAAAGTTTTTTTTTAGACTTAGCCAATTTTCTTATATGTTGCCACCAATGACAAATGGGGAGATTGCTAGAAATTTGGCTAATTAGGATATCATATTATTGTCATTATGGAAACATGTGATCACTATGATGATTGCATAATAGAAGAAAATAGCTTTGTATGAGCGCAAGTAAAAAATATCTAAGTACAACAGTATTTACCAGTTTAATCAGAGATAGTTTTGGTTAGCGATGTTCACAGAAGCAGGATCAGTGCATACACACTTAAACATGGATAATTCTATGTATATCAAAGTCACATGTGAGAGTGCAAGTCTATACGACATGTACAGAAGGAGATATTAAAGAATAACAGAGACAGTATTGAAGCCGACCTAAACAGAGAAAGAAGATAGAATGTAAATATTAAGTTAAGGGATTACTTTGTTTATCAAAATAATGACTTAACCATATAAGGGACGATATCCTAGATGTTAACCCTTATGCAACATGAATTAGTTTTGTATTTTGGAAAGAGTCTATTTTTTTTAAAGTTGACTGGAAGTTATTATTCATAATAACTTGTATATATGTAAGAAGCATGTAATGCGAAGAAGTAACAAGTTTTTTAATGTTGTGATGTTATGATGTGAAGTTGTATATTGTAAGAAGAAAAGCAAGCAGACTCTATATATGAAAGCTAAGAGCCTAGAAAGCTAAATCAGAATAGGAAAGCTATTCGATAGCAGTAAAAGGTATGTACTTTACCTTTGTATTCAAATATCATTATATATTACATGTTTGGGTAGTGTGCTCATCTTACAAACATCCTATTTTGTAATACCAACTCCTAACAGGGTTGGGGCTTCTAACAAGGCCTAGAATCCTTTAATTAGGACATAGACACTATATGTATGTAATAGACTCCTAGCAGGGTCAACATCCTTAACTGGATACTTTTGATTAGTGCATCAGTTGTGGGTATCATCCCCACCAGGGTTTTCCCTTGGCCAAGGTTTCCTCGAGAAAAAACATGGTGTTATGAGTTCATTTGCTTTATTTCTATGCTTGTTATTTAGTTTACTTTGTTATGCAAGCTTCAATTTAATTTGTTATATCCATAATTGGGCAAAAGTAAAAGTTTTTGAAATACTGATTTACCCCCCCTCTCATTATTCCCTATTTCTAACAATAGTATCTTATGCCATAACCATACATCTTCGTTCTTCACTAGTAAACAAGAAGTTTTAGCATTGTCAAGATAGAATAAATTACCTTTTGATTATCCTCCAATACTGACAAGCTTTCCATTTTCATCAAATATTTTTACCCTCTTTCTTTTGAATGCAACTCAGTGACCTAAGTTATTCAGTTATGCTACACTCAACAAATTATAGTTAAATCCTTTTACCCAGTATGCATTATCACATCTAATCCTATCATTCAATAAGATAGACCCTTTTCCTTTCACTTGACAAGGTGTATCATTTCCCATTTTCACTGATCCTCCATTATAGTGCTCAAGATGTTTAAATTAATCTTCATCACCAGTCATGTGACATGTACAACCACTATCAATGATCCAAGTATCATTCTTACTAACTTTAGAAATAAGGGTTGTTTCTACATACCTTTCCTCTTCTTCTAAATCATCTTTCATTGCAACAAATACCACTTCAATTTCATCATCGGTGTCAATGTCGGTGTCATCTTCATTTTCTCCAACAAGGTAACATGCCTTCTTGCCTTCCTTTTTAATCTTAGTTATCTTTGTTGTAGTGTCGGTTTCCTCTATTATTTCTTCTGCCAAACTTTCCATCACCGGATTGGTTATTGTCTTTATCTTCTTCTTTCATGTTAGGACATCTAGCAACAATATGGCCAATCTCTTTACAATTAAAGAAAGCTAAAGGTAACTTTCCCTTATACCTTCCTTTACCTTTTTGAAGTCTCCAAACCATAAGTGCTTCAAGCTCATCAAGCTCATCTTTGTTGTCACTATCACTTTCATTCTTTATATTATGCTTACTGCTAGATTTACCAATCTTTAAAGATGACATAAAAGAAGACTCAACACTTCGTACAACACTATTGTCATAATTATTTAGCTCAAAAGTAGTTAACTTTCCAATCAGACTATCAAGGGTAAGAGTGCTATTAGGTGCAAATCTCATTTCATGAATTGCAGATATTCTAATTGCATATATAGGCAACAAGGTTCTCAATATCTTACTTACCACAGTATCTTCAGAAATAATATATCTTGCTCCTCAGATAGAATTGACTACCTCTTTGATTCAGTTAGAGTACTGTGTGATGTTCTTACCTTCCTTCATCTTCATGTCATCAAATCTGCCTCTTAAGCTTTCAGCTCTAGCTCTCATTACATTTACATCGTCACCATAAACTAGTGCAACTTTATCCCACATTTGTTTCACTGTAGTGCATGTTTTGACATCTTCAAACTCAGCATCAGTTAGAGCAGCAACAATCTCTATCATAGTAATATTATGTTCATGTTTATCTCTCAACTGATCAACCGTCAAAGGTCCAATAGTCGGTTGTATGTAGCTATGGTCTAGTAGATGTAGAGTAGATTCTCCAATTCTAGAAGCCTCATCCTACTTTTCTATGTGGAGAAGTTATCTTTTTTCATCTTAGGCACTTCCCTCTTATACATCTTGTGATCTTTTTTCTCAAGTCCTTAAAACTTTCCTCCAAGCAACCAATACGCTCTGATACCAATTGTTAGAATAACTAAGAGGGGGGGGGAGGGAGGGGGGGGTGAATCAGTTAAATCAATTATCCTACAATCCCAAACTCCCAAATGTACTTATCAAAACTATTTCAACAATTTATGCAGCTCAGTAACATAAAATATCAATATGTCTGTTCACTTTACCGAATACCAGTAATTATCCACACTATGATTATAGATTAAATCAACTATGCAGTATGTAAAGTATGATAGTAAAACAATCATAACAAATAACACATAACATAATGATTTAACATGGAAACCCTGCTAAGGAAAAAACCACTTGGGACCGATAACCCAAAATAATTCACTCTTTTTAAGTGAGCTCGATTAGGAGCCAACCCTATTAAAGGTTACAATGCACACTGTTAGGTATGACCTAGTTAGAGGATTTATCACTAATAGTTAACTCTTGACCAACATTCACTATGGGGTCAACAAGATAACAATTAACATTCATTGAATGTCATATGGAAATACAATAAGACTGTTAGTTCTACTCGGTTAAGAGATTTTGCTAAATCAATGGTTAAACTAATATAGTTTTGATCTGATTCAAATACAACTCAATTGCAAATACTTAGATCTATGCTATGCTCATAAAAACTCATATGATCATTAATCAATTCACTTCCTCAATATTTCCTGACTTACTTCATTCGGTAAAATAGTTCTATGATGCTCGGTAATGTCTGCAATTAGATTCTTTCTATAACCAATTTGATCAGGAATGCATGAATAAAATCTTCACATGAAATCTCTGTAGTCTCTATTTGTTTGACATGTTTCAACAATGAAACTCATGTCTCTTAAATAGACAAGTAAACCATTTTCATATCAGCCATTGGATTTTTCCTCTTAATCTCCTTCATCCATTTTGCCACTTAAACCTTCATCGACAGATGTGTCCTTTACATGTTTCAATCTCATCCTTTAGATCATCTCTGAATTATGTCAGTCATGGATCTTATAACTAGCTTTATCCTTTACCTTGAAATCATAACAATATCCAACTCATCAATTTCAGTCGGTTGTTCTTAGTATTTAATGTTTTCATCAATACTCGGTTAATACTGAATGTGTCGGTGATAACTAACTTGGTTATTACTGTCACTTGGTATACAGTGCATGGGCTCAGTGTATACATAAGTCTTCAATTACTGACCACATTAACTTGTTCAAATTAAATATCTTCTTCATAATAGATTAATGTAACATGCTCAAGTCAACAATATAAAGCCATAGACTCATCAATAAGTTACCCAATGCTTACCTTATCCTTATATGTCATATCCATCTTTTTCTTATGTAGATATCTCATTTCTTCATCTTTTCTTCCTTCTACAGATGTTCAGATGTTTGTGACTATCATGATAAGTATTGTCAAAACTAGTTGACATCAATGACAATATATTGACTGATGCAATCATCTTACATATCACTATAGTAGCTCGGTGATCTCTAATCACTATTCCTTCAGTTCATCTAGATAATCAATTAGTTATAGATCATTAGGTTTTGTATCAAACTTCAATGATCTTTCTAAGAAGTTTCTTGTGCAATACTCTTACAAAATTGAACACCAAGTGCCACTTAGTGACTTATGCAACACAAAGCAAAGAAATAGGGAAACCTTTGCTATTTTTCTTCAAAGATGGAAACATCTTGCAAATTGTATGCCTTGGGAAATTCCAGATTCACACCTCATTGATATCTTCACTAAGAATCTGGTTACAAAAATGTCATTCCAAATGAAAATGGCTACCCCAAACTCATTTGAGGCACTCATTAAAAAGGAAAAATCTATTGAAGATGAACTTTTGATGAATGGAGCCATTAAACATTATCCCTCTAATTCATCTAACATCACCAATAATAAACCTAAGTTTTGGTCTAAGAACAAGGGTGTTGTTAATGATGGAGTGATAGATGCAAAGCATGTCCAAAATGTTCAAGCATCCAACAATAACAATCAAGGAAATCATAATTAAAATGATCAAAATAATTGTAATCAGAACAATAACTAGAATGATCAAGGTAATCAAACCAATCAAAACAATTAAAATCAAAATCAAAATCAAGATCTGGTTATCAAGGTTCCCTATTCTTGTGTTACAATGACAACAACAACAACAAAAATAGATCACAACAACAAAGACAATTCACATAGCTAGCAGACACCCTTGATGTCATTTTTTGACATTTAGTCGATCAAGGAATGATGGTCTATCCCAATACAAGGCCTTTAAATGATAATCAACCAAAACCAAACTGGTATAAGGATAACGAATACTATGATTATCATCACATCAAGGGGCATGAAATCAAGAAATGCATGAAATTTCACCATTTTGTTCAAGATTTGATTGACGATGGAAAATTTGAGGGAGAAGGTCAAAATTCCTCTACCTCTAATGCCCAATTAAAAATGTATTCTAAACCTTTTCCAAGACACAATCAAAACAATGCCTCATCGTTTGAAGTCTTTTCTTATGATTACACTAAAAATAAGATCATAGGCGATGTACGCACTTGCGATAGCCTAGAGGAAAATGGTGTCTATAATTTTGACTCACTATGTGGCCACATCAAACAATTTGAAGCTCATGTGAATATCCTAAATCTAAAGAGTGTTTATTGCAATGTCCCACCTATCATCCTCAAGTCAATGTGCAAGCCACTGCAAATTCACCTGTTATAGACCCACCTCTTACACCATCAATATCAACACCACCTGCATCATGTTATGACCTTCTTTCTTAGTTGAAGAAGACTCCTACATAGATATCCATCCTAGAGATCCTCCATACATCCCCTATCCACAAAGAGGTCCTTGAAAACACCCTAACTGAGTCCTGTATCCCAGAAAATATCAATGCATCCCAGTTCCAAGAAATGATCATAAATTTAGTCATCCAACAACAACTGGTGTTTACTGACAAAGATTTTTGAGGTCCTGGTCCTCACCACAATAAACCCCTCCATATCCAAGTGACCAACCACAATACTCAAATCAAAAGAGTCCTCATAGACAATGGATCCAATCTGAATTTGTGTACTTTGAGTATGATCTGCAACATAGGTCTTTCTGAGGACCTTATTGATGTAAATAAAAGAATCACAATAAAAGCATATGATGATAGAGAAAGGGTGAGAAAATTTCTCATTGCACTCCCCTTACAAGTGGGCCCAACCCTTATTGAAACAATCTGTCAAGTTCTTGATCTAGATCTACCCTATAATATCATTTTGGGTAGACCATAGATACACGCTATCTCAGGTGTCTCATCCATGTTTCATCAATATTTAAAGTTCCCACACCATGGGACCAAAATAACAATCCCTTGAGACCATGAACCCTTTCAGTATTGCAAAAGGCTGGAAGGTAAACAATAAAATTACTACCCACTAAATGAGTATGTCTATCTTGTTAAACAAGAAACTCCTATCTATTCCACTTCTTCTGAAGATAAAGAAAAGATGTCTAGCCAAGCTAAAGGAAAGGAAAAGGTTACCGAGTCTTAAAACAAGGTTAGATTCATAGATCAAGGTATAAGGGAGTATAAATTTGCAAATGCTATGTGTATTGGTCATCTCCCCCTCTCCCCCAAACCCTATGGTAAACCTTCACAACTCTTCCCTAAGGGAGATAAGGAAACCATGAAATGCAAGTAGACTATATTTAAATATTGGGGATCTCTTTCAGATGAGCACATGGAAAATAATATTCTATCCTAGCTATTTGATGATGAGGAAGATAAA
This sequence comes from Chamaecyparis obtusa, assembly GCA_027943335.1. NCBI lineage: Eukaryota > Viridiplantae > Streptophyta > Pinopsida > Cupressales > Cupressaceae > Chamaecyparis > Chamaecyparis obtusa. The sequence goes on along the minus strand of BSBK01003233.1, from coordinate 498,313 downwards.
CCTATAGACATCCCTAAGGATAAATATATTAAGGCCACTCCCATTTTTTAAAGCATGGGATATCATGGTACCAGCCTTGGAGCAAAAGAAACTGGAAGGAAAACTAACATCAAAGAAACTAGGTATCCCCACGGAAAAGGATTGGGTTCCATAGAGACTAAGAAATTTTTTGCCAAGGACTATTATGTGATTAAATCTGATTTAGACATCAAGGAATATTTCTTTGAAATCCCTTTCTAGTACATTGAAGATGATCTCGATACTCGTTTCCTTTATATCATCGAATCTAACCTATCCACACCTAACCTTCCCCTTACCAACCCTACGCTAATCATTTGGGACCAACAAGATTCACCACCCACCTTAGACATATGCGATTTAGAGGAGGAATTTCTAGCTCAGACTAAGGAAACTCCAAGAAAATGAGCATCATATCCACTACAATGAGAAAGCCTACTCCAGTAGCCAGGTCAACTACCTTAGTCCCAAAAATGAAGAAGTTAAAAATTCAAAAAATGATAAAACATCCTTGGGTGAAACCTTTTCAAGGAACCCCTAGATGAAGAAAAAGATAAATTAAAGGACATGTCCTCTAGTGAAAACCTTTCTTAGGTGCTAGAGGAGGGGGCAGTTGACTTTCCTTTTATGTTATTTCTGCCAGAAAAATATTCTATTCTCATATAAGACACTATAGCAGTCAATCTTGGTATGAAAGAAGATCCAAAGATCACATACATCACAGCTTCCCTCAATGAGAAATAAAAACAAGCCATGAGTATATTTTTTAAGAAGGCACAAATCAACTTTGCATGGACTAATAAAGATATGTCTGGGCTCGATACTGATCTTATTGTACAACATCTTTCCATAGATCCAAAAATCAAACTTGTAAACCAAAAATTATGCAAGATGCATCCACAAGTGGCACTCTTGGTCAAAGATGAACTACAAAAGATGCTCAAAGTATAATTTATTAGACCCATAGATTATCTTGAGTGGGATCCTCCAATATTGTACTAGTAGGTAAACCCTCTGGGGGTATCCGGATCTGTACTAATTTTAGAGACCTTAATCTCATCTATCCTAAGGATGATTTTCCACTTCCTCATATTGACATCATAGTGGATTTGATTTTTGGGCATGAGATTCTATCTCTCATGGATGGATTTTCTGCATATAATCTGATTCATATAGCACTAGAGGACCAACACAAAATAATGGACACACTAAAAAAGAATGTCCAACCCTTAGCAATTTCCAGAACCCTAGTTTTGATAATAATGCCAACCCTAAATCTAAGGATGGTGGCAAGTCAGGGAAGACCAAGAAGAATGATAAGTTTGTAAGTGATTCTTCTAGGGTTGTTATAGGAGATGACCTCAAGGAGCCCATCAAGGATCCAACTGAAACCATGTCTAAGGTTTATTTAAAGGAAACTATTGATAATGGGGACTTTGTTAGCCTGAATAATCCCTTGTTTGAAGATGAATTTGATGTGATATCAGCCTCAGGTCCTAGTGTCACCAATACCCTATCTGATTGTCAACCATCTTCTAGAATTGAAGAGGTTAATGATGGGGTCAATGAAAAATATTTACTCCCCCCCCAAACCTAATGCCCAACATCTTTCTCTTAACTCCACTAATGAAAAGACTGAGAATAGTAGGAGGATCTCCAATGGACCCCTAAGTAGAGGTAAGGATCTAATCGGGACCACAAAATTAGTCATTGCACCAAAGAACAAGTTAGTAACACAACAAATTTAGTGATAGAAGAACCATTTACTGAAGTCATTAATAAAGCCTATAAGAAAGAGAGGAAGATTATTGAGAGATAGTCTCTCTTTAATGATAGTAGAAATTCTAGAAAAGATATCCTAGAGTATTTTAATAGATTATATAATAATGCTAAATCATCCAAATGATACACATACACAACTAGAATGTGATAGGTCTTGAGATGTTAGATAGAAAATATATGGTTAGAAAATGGTGCAATAACCTTAAATTGAAAGACATCATATGCTTGCAAGAAATTGAGATTGTGGGTTTCCAATAATACACCATTCTAAAATTTATATGGGACCAGTCTATAGGGTACTACTCTAATCACCTTAGAGGTAAATGAGGCATTTATATTCTTGTCGAGCCACAATGGGCTAAGCAGGTTATCTCTAATGGGTCCTCCCCTTGTCATAGAGCCATGTGGGTTATCTTTCAGCACAATGACATCTTAATTGGGATTTGTAATATTTATGCCCCTAATGAATACAACGACCGTGTAGCCTTATGGGAATAATTGTCTAATGGTCTTCCTAATGCACATTGGATATTTGTTGGGGATTTCAACATGGTGGAGAATAAAGAAGATAAGAATGGGGGGAATATTCACTATTGGAAAGTGAATGAATTGTTCTTATGGTCTGATTTCAAAAGGAAATTTAGGATTGTTGACCCTTTAGCCCTTAAGAAAGGATTTTTCTCTGATATTTGGTTCACATGGTGCAATAACCAATATGGCCATCATATATTTTACTATCATTTGGATAGGATCTATGTGGAAGAGTCCATATTATTTGTTGTAAAGTAAGATGGGCAAGCCCCTGTTTGTATCTCCCCTTCTTCTATGTCTAACCACCACCCAAGTTATGCCAATATTTGGGTGTACAATAATATAGATAGTGGTTGTAGTAGAAATAAAAAGGTAAGTTTTAAACTCAATACCTCCCTACTTAATGATGAGGATAATGATGATTCTATCTGAATGGTAACTAGTCTTTGTAAACTTTGTAATCAAGGGTTGAGACATAAAGATATGTGGACTATACTAGTGGAGTCATGGAGGAAATTATATCAGATTATTGGTATAAAAAAAAGGCTATGGACAAAACTAAGGAGGAACAAATACTTCAAAGCAATCTCAATATTATCGAGGAAGAACTACAACTTAAGGGTTTTGACTCTCAGTTGGAGGAGAGACTAGTTTGGATCAAATGCCTACTTAGGAGCATCCAACATAATAAGATAAAAGGTTAGAAAACCAGAGCTAGGATGAATTGGATGAAGGAAGGTGACAAAGGTACTAAGTACTTATTTAATATCATAAGAGCCAAGCATAAAAGATAATTGATTGAGGGTCTTCAGATTAGGGGTGAGATATATACTGATCTAAATTGTATTAAAGAAGCCTTTTTCAACTTTTACAAGGACCTCTTTTCATCAAAATTTAATGAGGCCAAAAAATCCAATCTTGATAAATGCCTCAAACTTATTCCTAAAAATATTTAAAATAATGAGGCTATGAAACTTGACATGCCTCTATCACTTGAGGAGATAGAGAGTGCAATAATCTCTCTAGCAAATGACAAATCACCTAGCCTTGATGGTCTCCCAACTGAATTTTACAAACATAATCTAGATTGGATTGGTTCTGAACTTTTGGAATTATATGAAGATGATTTAAACCAAGGGTCTTTAGGTGTTGACCTTAAAAGAGGGGTCATTAAGCTCTTGCCTAAAGATGGTGATAAGACATAAGTCAAGAATTGGAGACCTATAACACTATTAAATCTATCCTATAAGATTGTGGCTAAATTTCTGGCTAGGAGAATAGGAGGTCTTCTTAATGCATTTATATCCCCAACTCAAACATGCTTCATCAAAGGGAGATTCATTCTGAAAAATTTGATAACAAGTTTGGAAGAAATGCACTGAGCTAAGAATGATGGTTAAAATGCAGCGATGGTTTTGTTAGACTTTGAGAAATCCTATGATAGAATTGAATGGCCCTTTGTTATGGGCATTCTAGAAGCTTCTAGTTTCCCTTCCTACTTCTATAAATGGATTGGTATTCTTCTTAAATACTCTTCTATAGTCATTGATGTGAATGGTGAGACTACTAATAGTATTACTCTTCAGAGATCTATAAGACAGAGATGCCCAATTGCACTTGCCCTATTTGTAATTGTTGTTGATGCTCTGTTTTATATTCTTAGATCACCCCAATTAGGATCTCCAATTAAAGGTATCACTTTCCCTAATTAGGAGATTCTTCTTAATGCTCAGTTTGTAGATGATATTGCTTTGTTTATTAAACTGGATGAAATAAATCTTGATAACACGAATAACAGGCTTCAATTATTTTGTTTGGTCTCTGGGGCTAAAGTGGCTCCACATAAATCTTCTATCATTGGATGGTCTCCCTCCCCATGGAGTGGATTGTGACTAAAGGATGGCAGTGGTTGGGGAGAAATGATATTGTTAGGTATATGGGAATCTCACTTTCTATTGAATCATCCCTCAAGGATATGTGGACATGGCTCTTCTCTAAAATTGAAAAGAAATACATGAAGTGGAAAACACATCTTCTATCATTGGCAAGGAGAGTGCAAGTGGTTTAAAAAGTCTTATCTTATCACCATATTTATTTCTCCCCCACATGGATGTTTTCCAACTATCAAACTGATAGATTGGAAAGGATTATGAGAGACATATTATGGTCTGATGGGGTAGGAAACAAGATCAGACACTGTACCAAATGGGAATGGTGTTGCTTACCTAAGAATAAGGGTGGACTAGGCATTCAAGATCCAAAGGCACAGGGTATGGCACTAACATCTAAATGGATCATTCAAGCCCTATCAGGTGAGGAACCATGGAAGGTGTTAGTCAAAAATAAAATATCTATATTGGGTATTAAACAAAGGTAAAGGGTGGTCCAATGTTCCTTTATGTGATAAGATGTTTGGGAATTTGTAGTTATCCATAGCTGGCTCCATTTTTTTTCAGTCCATTTGGAAGGCATGGTCCCATGTTAAAAAACTTATCCTATCCAGGGGTGCTAGTGGTGGTCCTCCTACATATTCTATTTTAGATAGATCAATTTGGTGGGGAGTTGAAGCTAATGGAAAGTCTCTTGCATTAACACAAAGTTGCTCTACTAAAAATTGGTATAAATATGGAACCTCTCTTGTTAAAGATATTATGGTTGACAATAGGCTTGGATATTGGGAATAAATCTCTGATAAATATCATATTCCTAATACTAAAAAAAAAACATACTCTATTATTGCTAGAGTTGTGGGTAACTTCTTCCCTGGACATACTATGAACACTAACCAGTTCTTACAATGGATAAAATGGAAAGATGGCACCGAATTTAGTAAGGTTTATACTAATTAGATCTATAATATGCTAAAGGAGGAATGTTCTATCATTGACAGAGTGAACCATGGCTGGGGGTTGGGTTGTTCAGTCTCTAGGTGGTAGTTTATCTTTAACTTTTTCTGGCACTCTCCCTGTGAACCAAAAAAATCTTATTTTAGATGGCTATTAATTTTGAGAAAACTTGTTGTTGGAAACACTCTGGCTCATGGATTAGGTTGTCCTATTTTGTGTGATGTGTTTTCTATTCCTGAATCTTTTGACCATTTATTTTTTAATTGTGGTTATGCTCGTGGTGTCTAGTCTATTTTTTGGGTCACCCATTGTTTGGAATAGTAGACCTGGCTTATCATGAAGTAAAATCTTAGCTAGTTTTGTGGAATCCTTTGATTTAAAAACTAACACTTTTTGGTATGTGCTAACCTATGAGATTCTATGGTTTCTTTGGAAGGAATGAAATGGAGAGATTTTTCAAAAGATAAGGAGACAACTTACTGAGTTTGGATGTAAACTCATACATTTTAATATCATGACATGGGTTATTGTTGCTCTAGAATTATCCAGAGATGGGTTTATGGTGTTGATACGAGAAGGTCAAATCTTGATCCACAAGGAAGACCTAGTTTCATGCCAATGCTTTTCTATCCACAACGATATGCTCAACCAAATATATCTTGATAATGTGAACCAGCTCATCAAAGGATTATGCATTGAAGATAGACATGGTGATACCAACAAAGTGACTCGTGATCAAACAGTACCTAGTCAGATGGTTATGGAAGGAAGGCAAGCAATTACCAGATGAATGGAAGGATATCTCTCTCATGCAAATGTTGACTCTCTTTTTTGTATTAGCAAGCTATATTCGACTGAAGGTTGCTCTTTTTTGAGGATGTAAATATATGATGTAAAGGGTGATCTTTTTTTGAGAATGTAAAGATATGATGTAATAAAAAACTCTTTAAATCATTGATGTAACCAAGATCTTTAAACTATGTTAATACAAAAATAATAAAAATATGCTTTGAATTTAACCCATTGCTTTGTTTTTGCAAAGGTCCCCCCTTTGCATCAACATCCTCATCCTTGATATATGACTAGTAATACATTGAGATCATGAGCAGAGTGAAGAACAAATAAAGAGGGGGGACATGATGCTTCACTTAGTCTTTACATAGCTTCAAAACAAAACCAAAAAAGAAATCATTGTAATCTACCTTATTTGATAATGACTGAATTTTATGTGTTAATGAATGTATTTATGTGCTAATGAATGTTCATGAATGATGTGTTAATGAATATTGATGAATGTTGTGTGTTGATGAATGTTAATGAATGTTATGTGTTAATGAATTTCATGTGATAATGAATGAATGTTATATTTTATTAATGGATGAAAGAATGAATGAATGTTAGATGTTAACGGGAAATTTAGAGTGATGTTAGGGGGGAGGGGCCATATGAGCTTCCACCTTCATGTTGTTGGCCTTGTTAAGTAGAGAATATTAAACTATTCTTGAAACAAAGTGAAGCTCAATAAGATAACACACTTTTCTCAATAATGAAATCAGTCACTCCAATCCTTGATCACTTATTATCAGTAGGGATCAATGGACCAACAACCTAATGCCTCCTTATGATGGCACCTTGGTGCAGAGGGATAGTGGATCAGTAGCCTAATGCCTCAATATTTTAGTGCTTGGATGTGAAGTTCACCAATTTGATGATGTGTTACTAGGTTATTTGAATATTGTGTCAGGAAAGTTTAATGTTTGGTGTATTTCCAAATTTGGAATTCTTTTCTATGTACATAGGTAGCAATTCACAAAAGTATCAAAGCGACAAGAGTCATAACTTGAGTGATGATTTCCTTGGTTCTTCTTTATATTATGGAGGGCATGATCTGTACCATGATCCTTCAACTACAAAAATAGAAGGGGTAGATTTAGACTTTACTCAATATCTTACCTTGGTTATAGCTTAATAATTTGCAAGTCTGGACACATTGACTTTAAACTAATTGTTTTACATTTTAAAATGTAGCAACTAAACAAAGATAATATGGATGATGATACAAAAATGTCCAAAGCTTCAAGAGGCAATTGGTGGAAAGGTATGGGATATGATTTAAGTTTAACTAGTCATGTTTTTGTAGCATTCTCATGAAATCTCTTCCAATAAAAGTCTTGGATTTTACTGTTATAGGCTCACTATAAAAAATTCAAGCCAGAGTAATTTGCCTCCTGCATCAATTATAAGAGGTATATATCCTGCTTGATATTCTTGAAATTCCAGTGATCCATCAAACACCTAGAAGATGCTATTTTTTTTTCATTCATTAAGGATATGGTCAGTAAAATTGAAATGATATTATTTTGTCTCATTGTGAAAGGACATGTTTATTGTTCATATTGAATGCAATTTAAGATATGAATATAAAATCCATGGTAAAAAAATTGTACACTCCTTTTTAATGGTCTTTTACTTCCATTGCCTCATTCTTGTTTATTTTGTAACCAATCCTTATTTCATAGAATTTATTATTTTCTAGTAAGAAAAGTTGATTCTTTTTTCAAAAAAATTCAGGTACAGATGACAAATTCCTAGCTGCACTCAGAAGTTTAATAAATTCAACAAGTTGTCATACCACCAGCTATTTAATACATGTACTAGTGTTTATTGCATCACACACAATATTTACTAAAAATAATTTATATTGTTCAAGTTTAGAATTGTCACCCTAACTCAGGCATTAGGGCTACATGACAATTCTATCCTAACAATGGAAACCTCCTCAAGCTGTGGGTAGACTCTAAATAAGGAGGAATCTCTGGATTCTAGGCCGGTTCCTATCAAATATAGAATATCACTTCCTGATCTGTAACCTGTTGGGAAAAGGGAAAAAGAATACTTCAAACTAAAAAATAGATTAGGGTGATACACCAAGAATTGATTCAAACTTTGCAGAAAGATAAATCATTAATCCTAACTCATAAATGAAGGTCTTCACACTTCAAATCTCTGCTCAACATATAGGTTAACAAACCTTACAATTAGGGTTAAACCACAAATAGCTCAACTAGTCAACAAACATACATTTTTCCCACAAGGCTTTTAAACAATTGATTACCTTAAGAAGAAAATGAAATTTTTTCACTTCTCTTGGACTACAATGAAATTAGCACTTATAAGAAAAGATGAAAACATGATCATAAACCAAAAGAACTTCTCAAATATGAGCCAAAAATCTCTGCTTTTATTTCCTCAAAAATCTGACAAAAGTGATTACAAAAATGGCTTTCAAAACATCTAGGAACAATAAGTTCTCTATATGCCCTCTCTCCAAAATATGCAACCTCTAAAATTAATCATCAAAATAAATCTTATAGCCTACCCTAAGCTTCAATCTGAAAATCTAAGCCCATTACAAAATGCCCTAAAATTGGCCAAAAACATGCCAATAATTAAGCCTATGAAAACTCGACTATAAGTGCCCCTTAAACATTGGATTATACTAAGGACTTAATCCTTTTACAATTTTTTGCCAATATTTAAATTTACTTAATATTAGATAAAATCCAATATCAAATAAATTAACTATTCAACTCCTAACCTAGAAAAGATCTCTAAGTATGAAACATGCAAAGTGGAGAAAGTCAACATGACTATTCAATCCACTTGCAATATGATGCAAAACTCGAGGAGATGACAGTATGAGGTGGCACTATACAGTTTTCAAAACTTTGCAGGAATGTGACATCTGCATTGATGGCATTGAATGATGCTCTTCTTGTGGACTCCAAATTTGTTATGTCCATTTTGGTTCTTGAGAGTTGTGCTTATCTCCTTCTTCGTAGAGAAGAATTAGGGAAGATGAAACCCTAACTAAAGGAAAGCTTTCAAAACTTTCTGATGAAGCTCGGCCTCCTGTGAACAAAGCTCTTTGTCAAACTCGAGCTTACTGCTATTCCTTACTGATGTGCACTTAAACAAAGAACTCGACATTTGGCAAACTCGGGTTCATTGAATATAGATTGAAACCTTCATCCGACTTTGGCAAGCATCTATAAGTTTGTCTTCTAGCTCTCTATTTATCTCTTGGAGATTTGTTTCTTTGGGCAATGAATATCATAAAACCGTATCATCATTTATGCATAAGTTACAGCCTCTCATCTTTTGAACTATTCTATTTCTATTTCAAAAATGTTATGAAATCACAGGTTATGAATATAAGTCATAGTCGTGACTGGTGTATATTTATCTTTTGTTTACATCATGCATAAACTCGGCCTTGCTAAGAGTTTCCCTTCATTTGTGAGTCAAGCTACAGGCTTCAAGTTGATTATGTTTTAACAGTCTCAAGACTGGTGTTCTTTTATGCTTTGTTTCTAGTTGTATTCTCAATACCCGAACTGTGACTTTATTCATTAAGTCTTGAACTTTGAACAATAACTTGACTATTATTTTGAAGGCATGAATATAGAAAATACTCAGCCATAGTTAACAACTAACTGTCGAACATCATGCATCTCTTGTGTATCTTTCGGCCCATTCTTCATCTTGAAAGTAATACTTCTCTTTCTCTATCAAAATTTACAAACCATGGCTTGGCTGTAGTTTACGCACAATTGCTGAGACTGCTTTGAATATTTTAAGTGACCTTTGAACCATAGATGACTCTACATCATGGGTCTTCAACTGTAGTTAACTAATACTTACATCTTTTATTTGAAAGATGATCACAACCCGTGATCTTACCCTTTGCTCTCGGTATTCAATTGTAGCACATCGAAAGCTTCATATGACTATTATCGTTGGCTCGTGATTCAATTTTGTAAATCATTAGCTAACTCATGGCTGTGAGTAGATCCCATTATTTGACTTGAATCTTGGCATTGTTCCTTCATGTGACCGGGAGTGAACTCAACTTTATCTCACTATTGTTGTATGTATTGAACACTAACTGTTTGAAATCTTGAACTTGTCTTGACATTGCTCGAGCCTTTGACTGGTTTCTTCATTGATAAACAACTAAAAAGAAACTGTATAAAACAAACAGTTACTAGAACTTGATTTAAATATGTTTTCTATAGTTTGTTCATAAACTGTGACTATAGCATATAGCATCAAAACCATCTCATTCTGTTGACATAAATAAATCTGTGTAATATCGACAGTGAATTTGATGAACTGGTGGACTCATTCTTGAAACCCACATACAAAGCCATATGTTTATGATCTCGGTAATGACAGACAGTTGCTCAAGGAAACTGTGATTACATGAGAATATGAACCAGGCCAAAATCTTCTCTAATGGCTTACTAAAGTTGCAAGGTTATGACTGAAAAATGTTAAAAGATATATTTAGTTATATTTAAAAACTATAACATCTTTCAGTCATAACCTTCACAAAATTTAGAAGGTGACTAAAAAAATACATGACTAAAAGTTGTTCAAGAATAACAGTCATTTATTCAAAACCAATAAGTACTTTCCTCCTTTTTCTCTGTTAGCTATGCATTTTCTCTTCCAGCTTATGCATATCTTGTACTTTCTACTTTCATTGCCATTATAAATGTGCACACACATCACTAGGAATATCAGATTTTACACTGTCTTCTTTGCTTTGAAAAATGCACCAAAATCTCTGTTAGTTGTCATGAACCATGTTGAAAACTCATACTTTCTATTTATAAAATACTTGTACAGCTTTCACTCTGTTTGATTTGTAAATTGAAATTGTTAGCTGTAGGAATAATATACTATGCACTTTTGTTCAATAGCATAAGTTTTCATTTTCCATCCTACCTTTTAGCATCATAGTTCCTGCAACATGTCCATTGTTAACAATTCTCTTTGATGCTGAATCTGCACTTTAAATATGAGAAGTACAACAAGATAAAAATGTTTGTTCATTGTTAATGAAGTTCGAGCACGGGATCGTGACACTCAAAAACACTAGAATGCTACTTAGTGAGGTTTGAACACGGGTTCATGACACTCACCAAAAACAAACTAAAAACATTTCATAACTTTATGGGTCAATCTTGAAGCACTCTTTATGTAATCAGCAACAATAATGATATTACTTGAAATTGTACCTTTGAAATAGCAAGGACATATTATACCAGTATTTATGCAGCTTCATTTTGTAACTTGAACTTTGAACATTGGCAACATTGGCACTTCTTGTAGCACTTTTATCTTCGAAATTCAACTTGATCTGCATCTTTGACAATGATTGAATGTGAAAACCAGTGAAATCTTTACTGCAAAATAATTTGTTAAGTTCTCAAACAAAATCATTATGAAATGGTTAGATTAGTGAACATAATAAACAACTTGTAAATTTACTTTCAAACCATTATGTTCACTAATCTAACCATGAACTGCACTATCTGAAAAAGGTTTCTCAGTTTGAAACATACTAAGTCCCTTTAATTCAGACACCTGGTTAATAAAAAGGACAACATACACCATAATGATCATAAATAGTAAAAGGTTTCATGTCAAAAACAAGTCCCTTTAATGCTACCTTGCAGTGAGTGTTAGTGTACATTTCCTTATTGCATTTAGTTTCCTAGATTGATATGCAGTATTGAAAACTTGATTGCTACAGTATGTTATTTGCTTCTGATGCATTGCTTAGATCCAACAGGATCTAACCACATTTTCTCTCTTATGCAGATATGAACCCTAAAGACCTAAATGCAGATGAAGACCCGGACTTTGAAGAACTTGGAACCTGAGACCTAGCAGACAACCAGCTGACAACAAACCAACACAAAGGCAATGCATGGGACCCCTATTCCATACTTCAATCATTTTCTTTCGATTCTACAAATGCACTCTACTTATTGATATGAAATATGGAACAAGAAAGGACATTTGTATACTACATTCAGTTTGAATGCACAATGTAATGATCATTTATGAATTTTTTTGAAATCTTTGGAATAGTGATCAATACTTAGACTACAATGATGACATCTAGAATGAATGCAATAATTACATGTAAAATAACAAAACCTGTAAGGTAGTGTTAATTAGACAAACAAATGCAACCTTTTCCTATTTATGCTTATTGTATTGTATGTTGTAATTTTGAGTAACAATTTTGGTGACTTCTGTTAGATGTCTGCCTGCTAGACATGACCTATAGACTTATCACAGGGCAACAGAAATTAGGGAAAACTGAAACCATGAATGCAACCATTATTGAAATGAAAATGCACCTAAACTAGACTCAATGCAACCTAGAGACCTAGTGCTTTTGTTAGCACTTCTTGAACTTGAAAAACTAAACTTAACCTAACCCTCGAAGCAAAGCTTGAGGTGTATTCCATTAACTGGAATCTGCAACTCTTCCCCCTCAGTTGTGGACAACTGAAAAGCATTGTTCTCCTTACAGGCTATTATAACAAAAGGGCCTGGCCAAAAATTATCAAATTTATCATGCTGCCCTGGCCTAGTCTTTAGTACATCCCACTTGAGTACTAGATCACCTTCTTTGAATTCTCTGAACTTAGCTTTCTTATCAAATGACCTTTTAGTCTGAGCTTGCTTTAGTTCCATGGTTTCTAATGCCTTTCTCCTTTCCTCTTCTAGCTGTAATAGATTAGCATACCTTAGTTTAAGAGGGTCTTCTTCTCCAAATAGTAACATCTGATCGGCCAACTACAAGGTTGGAAATTCAGTAGAAACTGGCAATCTGGCCTCTTTACCATAAACCAGGACATAAGGGGAATTCCCAATTACCTATTTAGGTGTAATCCTATCTAGCCACAAGGCTGCCTTCAATTTAGAATGCCAATCCCTCTTATTCTCCTACAAAGTCTTTTTGATAATTCTGATTATATTTTTATTAGTAGACTCTGCAAGACCATTACCCTGAGGATAATAGTTTGAAGAAGTATTTAAATAAATCCCATTGTTCACAGCCCATTTTGTAATAGCTAAACCAATAAAATCCATAGCATTATCAGAGATAATTGATTGAGGAACTCCAAACCTGGCTACAATATCTTCATAAAATTTTAACATAGCAGGTCCAATAGCCTCAATCCATCTCGTAAAATAATCAATAGCAGTCAAAATCCATTTATGACCTGCACTAGAATTAGGATTAATAGGACCAATAAAGTCCATTCCCCACTTATGATCAACCACAATTGGCTTTAATGGCAGTGCTGCCAGCTTTTGTTTACCTACAAACATAGCACATTTTTGACATCTTCTGGCCCAAGCATGAGCATCTTTAAATAAATCCGGCCAATAATAGCTTGCCCTTAGTATTTTCTAGGCTGTAGTCTTAGGACTAAAATGTCCTCCACAAGATCCATCATGAAATTCAGATAAAATTCTATCTTGATCTAGTGAATTAATACATTTGAGAAACATTCCAAAATAGTCCTTCCTATAAAGTATACCATCAATAAGAACATAGGGAATAGATTGTAACCTGTAATATCTCCTCTTTGCCTTATCAAGATTGATTGGACATTGTCCATTTTGCAAGAATCTGGTCATATCTGATAACCAAGTTGTAGGATTATTAAATAATACAATATCACCTTGTAAATTTTTAGATTCTTTAGAAGCTTCAGCCTATTCTTCCTCTTTTGCCATTTGAGCACAAAGGCCTTTGCCTCTAATCAGCTTAGTCACATGAATCTGTACATCATACTCCATAACTCTCATTATCCAACCAGCCCTCTTTTCATTAACATCTTTGTTCAACAAAAACTCTTTGATACTAGGATGAGCAACCATTAGATGTACTTTATTTCTGGCAATTAAATGCTTAAACTTCTTTAAAGCTTTAATAACAGATAATACATGTTTTTCAACAAAATTGTACCTTTTCTCATAATCATCCATACCTTTGTTGAAAAAAGAAACTGGTTGCTCTTGTTTTTCATCATTCTTTTGAACCAGCATTGTTGAAATAGTATCAAAACCACCGTAAGCATATAGAATAAAATCTTTAGTAAAATTGGGATTAACAAGAGTAGGGGCTGAAGACAAAGCCTATTTTATCAATTCAAAATTCTTCTTTCCCTCATCATTCCAGCTGAAAGGAACATCCTTCTTAAGCATAACAGTAAGTGGTTTTAACAGATTTGCAATATTAGGAATAAACCTTCTTACAAAATTTATCTCCCTATGAAACTCTACAATCCTTTCTTGTGTTTAGGCAATGTAAGTTCCAAAATTGCATGAATTCTTTTAGGATCTATTGTTGTACCTCTCTTAGACACCTGGTATCCTAGGATTTTTCCCTCATGAACTACAAATATAGATTTCTTTGGGTTTAAAGAAATCCCAAATTCTCTACATCTCTGCAAAATCTGTCTCAAATGATCAATATGTTGATTTGCAACCTTATTGTAAATTGTCACATCATCTAGGTATACTAGAACAAACTTATACATTAAGTTCTTGAAAGCCATGTCCATTGCTTTCTGAAAAGTGGCCCCAACATTTGATAACCCAAATGGCATTCTTTTGTAATCCATGATACCCCATTTAGTTGTAAAAGCTATTTTAAACTGATCAAATTCCTTGACTAAAATTTGGTTATAACCAGAATACCCATCTAGGAGTGAAAATCTCTCAGATCTAGAAACATATTGTAAGATCTGTTCCATGGAAGGAAGAGGGTGTCTATCTTTCAGAGATGCCCTATTAAGGTCTCTAAAGTCTACACAAAGTCTTATCTCTCCATTCTTCTTCCTTACTGGAACTAAGTTAGAAACCCAGGATGTGTGCTTAATAGGAAATATAATACCACCATCTAGGATTTTTCTTAGCTCTTTTAAAATTAATGGCTCTAACTTGGGGTTTATAGGCCTTTGCCTTTGTCTAATTGGTCTAGCATTAGGCTCCAATTCAATAGTATGATGGGTTAATTGGGGATCAAATCCCTTAAAATTAGAATAATCCCAAGAAAAAACATCACTATATTCTCTGAAAAGATCAATAAACAATTCCTTTTCTTCAGGAGAATTAATTTTACCAACCTTTAACCGCTTATCTTTGAAAATTTCCACTTCCTCATAATGATCTTCTTTAATCAGCAAGCTAGTTTTACCCTTCTTAAACTGATCATCAGAGTTGAAAGCTAATTCCAGGCTGACCAATCCCTTTGGAAGCTTGTTGGTTTTCAACTGAATAATCTAGTCTTCCAATTGTTGATGGATTTTATTATTTCTAGAAGCTAAGAAACCATTTGTTTTTGTCAAAAAACTTAAGATATGTTCATCAGTATTGAAAACCTGCCAATAAGTGTCATTATCTAGAATGGATGGTCTTACAATTATCTTAACATGTGACTGGTCTAAAATTTCTCCTTTATTTTCTGTTATTACAGCATGAGCACCAATACCAGCCAGCGTATCAGCATGCAGATTTTCCCTTCTAGGAATTGAAATAAGGTTGAAAGCATCAAATTCATCTAGAATATCAAAAACTCTAGATTTATACATCTTAAGTAGATCATTTTTAATAGTATTGATACCTCTCACCTGCTTAACAATAAGCTCACTGTCACCAAATGCCCTCAAACACTTAATACCTCTCAATCTTGCCCACTCTAATCCCTAAATCAAACTCTCATATTCAGCCACATTGTTAGAACAAGGAAAATACAACTTGACTACAACATAGAATCTATCACCATTAGGTGACACCAACATAACCCCTGCACCAACTCCATCCTTATTCCTTAACCCATCAAAATACAAATCCCAAAGCTGGTTAGATATATCAAACTCAGATTCTGGATCTTTAATCAAATTAGGCACTACTGAATCAGACTCTAAAATCATGTAATTTCCAAAACCAACATCAAAGATATCATCATTCTATTCATTCCTAGTAGCCCATTCATCTAGACCAATATTTGGATATGCTTCAGTTTGAGTATTATAAGCTGAATAATCAGGTATTTCATCTTGATCCATGATCACATAGCTTGCATTAATTGGACTTGGATTATAGGGCTCTATGTGATTTTTGGCCAATGATTCTGATTTTATGGTTACCTTAGTACCATATCTAGTTTTGAAGTACAAATGTGACCAATCTGATTGAAAAATAGCCATCTATCTTGGTTGTGAAGTCTCTGGACAAACACATAGAAAAATATGCTGGTAAATCAATAACATATATATCTTGTGGTATTGAAAAATTTGGGCAGGAGTGTAAGGTCAAACTTGCATCTTTAATGACTCCTAAGGTCTTAACTGAAGTTCCATCAAGCTAGACTACACCCTTCTCAAGAGGTTCATATTTCAAATTTAGCAGATCTGCTATCTTCTTAGGCATGATAGTGCTGGTTGCACCACTATCAACCATACAATTATGAACTAATTTGTTTCCAATAATCAATGAGACATAAAAAGGAGGAGGCTTATCATTTGTAGGTTTCTTACCTTCCTTTTTAGATGTCTTTTGTACACTTGATGGTTTCTTGTCAATAGTTACTGTTGGTTTTCCCATATTTGCATCTTTCTTGACTTCTGGTATTACTAGCTGTTGAACTTTAGTAGGCTTTTTCTCTTCTTTTAACAACTTTTCCTTAACCTTAGGAGGCTCAAAATTAGTCATAATCACTCTAGGTGATTGTTGTACTGTTTGCTGCGAATTAACTGCCAGCTTGGACAACTCTTCTTTTAGAATTTCAATCTGTCCTGGAATAGATAGAGTTTCCCATGCAGACAAAGAAACATTTTTTTTTCATTGTATCAACAATATTGAATGGAATAAAAAACTGTACCTAATGTGAGGACCTTGGAGAACATTGATCAGCATTCCTTTGACTTTGATCTTTATTAGAGGAAACTGATGGGTTCTTTAAAATAGAAACAGGTGCAGAAGAAACATTACCAGTGGACTGATCTATTTCAAGGGCTCTCTTTTTCTCTCTATTATTTGTTGCAATTGATGAATCTTCATTAAGACCACAAAATTCTTCTTCTTTCCAATTCAGGAAATCGGTATCCATAGCACTTTGATCTGGTTGATTTTGTACTTCTTCAACAGACACATTCTGTTGTGAATTCATTGCATTTTGTACCATAAGAGCTTGGTTAAGAATTCCATTAGAACATGTGGACTGATCACGTGGCTCATTACATGGAAAACACTAGTCAGTAGCAATATTATTCTAAGTAGGAACAATATCCCTAACAGTATTAAGAGGTGCTAGATTATATTGTCTATTTGGTCTTATATTCCAATTCTGTCTATTTGCATTAGTATTTGCTTGAAATTTTTGCCTATTGCCCTGAAAATTAGGCTGATTAGGATATTGGGAAGAAGAACCGGCAAACTGATTTTGAATAGCAGGGTTTGTCTGAGCTTGATTCCTCTTAAGGGCCACTAAATCATTACCAAAAGATTGCAGTGAACTTTCAATTATTTGTTGACTATCCTTAATAGTCTGTAGCTCATTCAAAGGAGCTGTAGGAGCTATTTCTAAGGGTTTATATGATGGGACAACCGATAATGGTGGAACAACCAATGACATATTAGACTGTATATTAGGAAAGAAAGGCATAAGAGGTCTAGGAGCTATCTTTCCTGTCTGGATAAGATTTTTTTCTGCCCTAATAGCAGTATCAAAAGCTTGAGGTAAAGACACTCCTCCCATAGATTGAATCATTACAGAGATATCACTATTTAAGCTCTTCAAATAATACAAGAAAACATATTCAGTTGAAGGTCTTACCGTAACAGGAATCATGTTCCAAGTCTTCTGAAAACAGAGATTAAAGTCACTCATCTCCTCTTGTGGGGCTCTCTTGATAGTAGTTAGTTGCTCCACCAAGGATAGGTTATCAAATTTGTCCTCAAAAAATTTAGACAACCTTTCTCCTAAGGTATCCCAAGTAGCGATAGAATCCACTAGGAGAGTTCTGAACTAATCAAGGGCTTTACCCTTGAGAGATGCACCTAACAGCTTCAAAGCTACATCTTCAACTGTAATATGATGAACATTGCAAAGAGTTGCAACATTGCAGATATGCTCAATAGCTGTCACATGTGTTTCACTAGTAAAAGTTGGCAAGCTTTTCAAAGCAGCCAATGGAATATCATTATGATTTGCAATCCTCAAAGGACTACCTTGATCAAATGGAACAAAAGGAAGATTTCTTGCCATTGCTTGATGTGGAGGAGCTTGTTGCTGAATGGCAGGTGTAACACAAGGCTGAGTAGACTGAACTACCTTCCTTTGGTAAGTCTTCAAATTCTGGGGAGTTGTTGCAGTACCACTTGTAGAAGCTCCAAGAATAGAATTATCTATAAATAAATTTTCAACACTTGGAAATTCTAATCCGAAATGATTAGGAACACCTAGATCTTCAGGAAGACTGATTTCTTCAATAATAACCTCAAGTTCCTATGAATTTGTAGCTTGATTTTAAAAAATGGTGTTATCAAATGATGATAAATTTGAATTCAAAGGGGTACCTCTTAGATCTTGTGATGTTCTTCCACCTTTGGATGATCTTCCTCCCCTTTTTCTTGACTGTAATTACCGATATAGAAAACCCTCCTTGTTTGATCTCGTTGGAGTTTTACTCATTAAAATCCACAATGGGAGCTACAATTGAAATTAAAAATAGCCATAGATCTAGCAGCTCAGAACTAAAAAGCAGTTCATGGTCCCACAGAGCATGCCAAAAACTGTTCAGGTTTAGAATTGTCACCCTAACTCAGGCATTAGGACTACACGACAATTCTATCCTAACAATGGAAACCTCTGCGAGCTGTGGGTAGACTCTAAATAAGGAGGAATCTCTGGATTCTAGGCTGGTTCCTATCAAATATAGAATATCACTTCCTGGTCTGTAACTTGTTGGGAAAAGGGAAAAAGAATACTTCAAACTGAAAAATAGATTAGGGTGATACACCAAGAATTGATTCAAACTTTGCAGAAAGATAAATCATTAATCTTAACTCATAAATGAAAGTCTTCACACTTCAAATCTCTGCTCAACATATAGGTTAACAAACCTTACTATTAGGTTTAAACCACAAATAGCTTGAATAGTCAACAGACATACATTTTTCCCACAAGGCTTTTAAACAATTGATTACCTTAAGAATAAACATAAATTTGTTCACTTCTCTTGGACTACAATGAAATTAGCACTTATAAGAAAAGATGAAAATAGGATCATAAACCAAAAGAACTTCCCAAATATGAGGCAAAAATCTCTGCTTTTATTTCCTCCAAAATTTGACATAAGTGATTACAAAAATGGCTTTCAAAACATCTAGGAACAATAAGTTCTCTATATGCCCTCTCTCCAAAATATGCAACCGCTAAAATTGATCATCAAAATCAATCTTATAGCCTGCCCTAAGCTTCAATCTGAAAATCTAAGCCTATTACAAAATGCCCTAAAATTGGCCAAAAACATGCCAATAATTAAGCCTATGAAAACTCGACTATAAGTGCCCCTTAAACATTGCCTTATACTAAGGACTTAATCCTTTTACAATTTTTTTCCAATATTTAAATTTACTTAATATTAGATAAAATCCAAAATCGCGGATGTTATTGTGGCTCCCGACTTAGGGTTTTCGCAGGAGATGAGTATGACTTCAACTGGGTTAAAAACGTCACCTTTCCAGTTCAGATCATAGCCATTTCAAAGGTCAAATATTCATCTCAGTTTTGGCTCTTTAGCAGACTGTGTTCGGCTGAGAAAGAAATTCATTTAAAATTTAATTAATGCAGTTCGAAGACCAGTCAGCAGTCACTACGAACCTGAAGCACATAATTTTCGATACTAAAATGTTGCTCAAATTCGGCGAGATCTAGGAATAGTCCTACCAGGGGGTGCGATCCTATTTTTAACACAATCTGGCTTCAGCTAGTGATGTGAACATTAGCTACAGGTGTTTACAGCAATGTGTGCAATTTTATCTAAAGCAATCTGATCATCCTTGTTAAGTTCAGGAATGTACAGGCAGCCAACACTGCGATTTTTAAGTATACACCAAGGTCATTCACAGTTGAGCATTAAAGGTGTGATTACATTGTAAAAATACATTTTGATCAGTCTGAAATTGTGTGGCAGTCAGTTTGAATAGGAGGAGCCAGGCCCTTTCTTTCAGTTTCAGCTAGCAATCCAAAGGGAGCAATTCGGACCAGTGAAAGAGGCATCAACAGTTGTTAATTCCAGAACAACTATTTGACAAAATTCCTAGTTAACAAATAGAGATAAATTCATCCTATTTTGGCACGAGACATTACACAATCAACAAAATGTGAACTTTTCATTCAAAAAGGAAATCTGCCTTACAAAGACGTAAGATAAATATTGGTCTTTTCCATGCGAATCGAGATGCAAAGAAAGATTTAGCTGTATACAGTAAGGATAACCCTAGAGCAGAAAGGCCCAGTATGGCTACAGGTGCTGCAAAGAAGCAAGACAAAGAAGAGGTTTTTTCAAGTTATTGTTTTAATTGTTGGCTCTATGGCCACAAGAAAAAAGATTGTTGTAAACCAGTACAGCATCACCCTTCATATGAGCATTTGAAAGTTTCATAGCAAAACTGAAGAAATTAGCTGAAGAAAATATAGATTTGGAATTGTGCGCAATCTTCACTCAAGCAAAACCTTATCCTTTCATTGATGTCTCTGCTCCAATTAAGGGTTCCTCTGAATCTTCACTACCAGATAAGCAAGAGAAGGATTCCCAGAAAGAAAAACTTAAGGAAATTGCTAGGGAGGAGAATCCTGGTTATGCACTTAGAATAAAAAATTTAATCCCTAAGAAAACAAGGAATGGTAAGCTAAGAGTCTTCTCAGTCAAGGCATTGGACAGACAGATAAATATCTATTCCAAGACTAAATATGCAAAATTGGGCATAAGCATCAGGGCTGCTAAGGTGGGAAGACTTGAGTACAATTTAAATTGTAGAACCAATGAACCCCTATCTGCTAAGGGGGAAGGCAGGATCTTACCTACTCAAGCACCTCCCGTTTGCATGATGAAGAACGAATCCACTTGGCAGACGGTTAAAAATAGGAAAAAGGTTAATAGGTATCAGCTATCTCATAGTCCTTTTAATCTATCTCTGAATAACCCATTTGATTTGCTTAAAGAGGAAGATAATGGGAGATATTCACCCCCCCAGAAAGGCCATAAGGCAAGACAAAATAAGTTCCATACCAATGTCTCAGAGATCTACCCACAGAAGGATCAAACACATAGAAAGAATCTAAAAGGTTTAACAAGTAACAATGTATTAAGGAAGTTTCAGGAACAAAACATACAGGTATGCATGCCCCCTCATAAGTGTAATAAAACTATGGAGAGTAACAATGATAAAAGAATAGGTAATTTCTTTCAGAATCCTAACATGATTAGAATAGATCTAGATGGAAAATGCATAGAACAGAGACAAAATTCTTTTGTAGATACAGGGCTGATTTGCTGATGGTCTGGAGTAGGAACTTCTACCACAGATCTGATAGCCTGGTTGAAATCTCAACTCTCGAATGAGGTAAGTATATCTATCTTATTAGAAAATTTTATTTTCATTAATTGTAAAAATGGAAATATTAAAAGTAAAATTAGAAATGAAGGGTTAGCTAAGTATAAAGACTCTGATTTTGATATTTTTGACTGGGTTCCCCTGTTCAACCCAATAAAACTTAAGGACTAAGTTATAGTTCTTAAAAATCTGCCTATAGAATTATCTGATGTAGAAACTGTCAAATTAATAGGAAAACAAATTGGTGACTTTCTAAGCATTGTTGATAATGATAATAACCAGTATGAAAAAATCATTAGAGTAAAGATCAACTATCATCAAAAATGGATACATCCCATAAGATTATGCTTTAATTCTAACTCTATTATTATTAACCCCATTATTCTAGAAGATTTTGTAGAAAGACAAACAAATGATCCAGAAACCAATAATTCAAGACAAATGGACACTCATATTCAGAAGACATCAGAATTGAAGGAGAGCTTTAACCCAGAAAAAGGAGGTTTCACTATGACTTCTCCTAAGAAAACTAATCCGATCAGCATCTCCACACAACCTTTAGACTCTAAGTGTCAACCCCCTTTTGCTCTAGAAAAGGAAATATCAATAAATAAGACCTTAAATGTTGAGGTCAAATCTCCCCTACCTTTATCGATAGAACATGAGAATAACCTTAGTACTCAGAATTTCAAGCAAGAAATTAACACTAAAATTACCTCTTATAGCCCGAATAGAATCTCCAACAGTCCAGAAGATAAAGAAAGATCACTTCTTAAGGAGAACCAAAAAATAGAAAAAGAAATAGTTGAGATCACCAATGAGTTAATGGACACCCTTATAGACGAAATATGTGACAAAGAGGAACTTGAGCACCAAAAAAGTTTGCTAATTAAAAGTATTATAGAGATGTTGGCATCAGATAATACTCAGGAAAATGGAGAAGAAGACATGGAAATGAAATGCTTTCCAAATCTAGATGAGATAGGAGACATGGAAAGGGATATTAATGAAAGAGAAGATCCCTCGTATGGTAGGAAAGAATAAATAAATAATACAAGGAATCAAAATGAGGAAGAGATCAGAATTTGCCTAGAAGGTATCAACAATGAAGATAGACAATTAGGAATGGCAACAACCATTGATGGAATCAAACCCAACGGCAATCTCTCATTGGTTAAAGAATCTATAGAAGGCCTCTTTGGCATCACCAACCAAGATAGGTAGTTAGGAACAACAATGAAAAGAGGAAGTCTAAGCACCCCTAATATCAATATAATTAAAAAGAAGAGGGGGAGGAAATCCGAAGTGGAGTTAAGAACTTTAAATGTTAATGCAGGAACCCAAATAGAGATTGCAAATATTCCTAATATTGATAAAAACTCAGAACTCATCCATTCTGAATCTTTCCATTAGTTAAAAGAAATGCAAAAAGAATAAATGGAAAAGTCCCCCTTAGTGGAGACCATTGACCAAGGATCACTGCTAGACTTTTTAGGATTAGACCCTGCCTCTATTCTGGAAGATTCTAGGAGTAATGATATAATAACAGGAGTATTAGGCTCGCTATTGAAAGAGGAACTCTGTGAGGAAAACAAAGAGAACATCGTTAGGAACAATACAGAAACTTTAGGTTTAGGAAAATCTATTAAGGGCAAGTTAGAAGCTGATACGGGGAAACTAGTCAAACCAAGAGGTAGAAAATCTCTTGTTGAACTAAGAGCTAAGGAAGGAATGGCGCCAGGTCAGGTTAAAATTACCGATATTCTATACTCTAGGAAGGGGAAGATCCTTCCTGAGTCCTCATGAAGATCATTAGTTAGAATGTTAGGGGTTTAAATGCCCCTAACAAACGAAGCCTTGTAATAAGGCAATTAGCGAAAATTAAACCAAATATGGCTATGATACAAGAAACTAAACTTTCTAATGAAGGATATGAGAATTTAAAAAAGAGTATAGGGATTAGAGAATTAATAGGTTTCGAGGCAGAAGGCGCTTTGGGTGGGATTGCTTTTATTTTGGATCCAAGAGAAATAGTTTTCAATATTCATGAAAAACATAAAAATTGGATGGGAGGTCAAATCAAAAGTTTAAAATCAGATTTAAAATTTAATCTAATAAACATGTACGCTCCAAAATTCTTACATGAAAAGAGAATTGTATGGCAGGAGGTTAAGGATTATATAGAGAACTTCCCGAATGAAATATTTATACTAGGAGGAGATTTTAATGCTATCCTATCCTTGGGAGATAAACAGGGTGGGACGAAACACATATCAAAAACAACTTTAGAATTCCAGGAATGGATAAACATTATAGAGGCAATGGAAATTGAATCAAACCGAGGGAAATACACCTGGACTAACAAACGTAAAGACACAGAGTTAATAGTAGAAAAATTGGATAGGTTCTTTTTTATAGGGGAGTTGAGGAATTTTGATTTTAATTTTACTAATGAGGTCCTACCCATTGCCGGTTCTGACCACTTTCCTATAGAACTAGTAATTTCGGAACCAATCAGAAATAAAAAAATCCCGTTTAGATTTGAAAAAATGTGGTTACTTAATGAGGAATGTTTGAATCTAATTAAAAAATGGTGGACAGAGGCAAGGTTCGAAGGCTCCAAGATATATAAAGTCATAAGGAAACTAAAACTAATAAAAAGAAATCTGTCACAATGGAGTAAAAACACTATTGGGGATATATTTGTGAAAAGAGACCTTATAGAAAAAGAGTTGGAAAATGTGAATAAGGAGATTATTGAAGAAGGAAAACAGACTTCAGATGATAACATAGAGCAAGAACTATTATGTAAATACTATGATTCTCTTTCACAAATTAGCGCCTTCTGGGGGCAAAGAGCGAGAGAAACATGGCTCAAGGAAGGGGACCAAAACACCAAATTTTGTCACAATAGCGTCAAAGCTAGAAGGAATATAAATAATATTTCCAAATCAAAGATAGAAATGGTAATACAATAGAGGATCCCAAAGAAATTGCAGATTTAGCAGTCTCTTCCTTTGAAAAATCTCTAAATAACTTAGGGAGTGTGGATTTGTTGGACCAGGCCAAGCTGGTAAGAAACATCCCTCATATAATAACTCTGCGTCAAAATAACCTCCTAAATGCCACATTTACAGAAGATGAAATACTCAAGGTTCTAAAGGAAATGAACCCGGATAAATCCCCTAGACCTGATGGATTCCCAACTTTTTTCTTTCAAAAGTGTTGGTCATTTACAGGCAAGGAACTTGCTGATGCTCTAGAGGGAATGAGAAACTCAAGACATATTCTTAAAGAGCTAAATAACACATTCATTGCTCTTATTCCCAAAAAGGTCAATGCAGAGAACTTTAACGAGTTCAGACCTATCTCCTTGTGCAACACTTTGTATAAAATCTTCTCAAAAGCTTTGGCAAGCAGAATGAAACAACTTCTTCCATTGATTATATCTGAGGAACAAACGGGATTTGTCCCTAATAGGTCAATTTTGGATGGAGTGATTATTGCTCATGAGGCTATACATTCAGTAACAAATAATAAGGATCTGAGTATGTTGATTAAGTTAGACATCAGTAAGGCGTATGATAAAGTGGACTGGAGATTTTTGTGTAAATGTATGGAAGCTTTTGGATTCTCAAAACAATGGATCAATATGATTTTTGAATGCATCTCCACCCCTCACTTCTCAATTATGGTGAATGGGTCTCGCGAAGGCTTTTTCAGCTACTCTCAAGGTTTGAGGCAAGGAGATCCGTTATCTCCTTTTTTGTACATTATTATGGCGGAAGCTTTGGGGAGAGGTATCAAGAAACTTCAGAGAGAGGATGAGGTTAAAGGAATCAAGATTACTTCGAGAGTCGAGGCTACTACTCATCAGCAATATGTCAATGATAATCTCCTTTTTGGAAAAGCACTTTTAGAAGAAGCTCAAGCTTTCAAAGAAATTTTAAATACTTATGCTAACACTTCTGGACAATGTATAAATGAGAAAAAATCAGAAATTATTTTTATCAATACTGAAGAGAGATGAAAGAATGAGATTAAACGTATTCTAAACTTCAAAGAAGGTTTCTTCCCATGTAAATATTTAGGTTTACCTCTGGATAAGGGGGTCAAATCAAATCACTTATGGGAAAGTACAATTCAAAATATCTCTAAGAAACTAGATCAATGGAAAGGAAAATGGTTATCAAATGCAAGAAGGGTTGTTATGATCAGGTCAGTCCTCTCTGCAGTTCCTATTTATCAGATGATGAGCATGAGAATCCCGGCAGGTATTAATAAGGAGATAGCTCGAAAGTTAAGGAGTTTTTTCTGGCAAGGGTCGGAGGAGAAATCTAAACTAGCTTTAATTGCTTGGAATAAGATTTGTAAGCCAAAAGAAGAAGGAGGTTTGGGAATAAAAGACCTTACGCTTCAAAACAAGGCCTTGGGGGCGAAATTAGTATGGAGAATGATTAAAAACCCAAAGGCAAAATGGGTTAAAATACTAAGATATAAATACTTACTAGGAGAAGAGGAGGAAAGCGTTTGTCGTTCTGATAATTATCCGACGGGTTCACGCATATGGAACTTCATAAAAGAATGTAAAGATATAGTATTAGAGTCCCTTTCTTGGGATGTGAAAAGTGGGAATAAGGCTCTATTCTGGGATGACTCATGGGGTGGAAAACTAGCCCTTCGTGAAATTCTTGGGAACGATCAGCTAATTGAACTAATCAAACATAGTAAGGGAGAGCGGGTTAAAGACTATTTTTCACAAATCAATAATAGTGAGGGGAGCAGCTGGGCATGGAAATCTCTAGAGGAATTCAGACTTCCCCTTGATTTCCAGGATAAACTTAACAAGGCTCTACAAGAACGAAACTTCTATCCATGCTCTGGGGAGGACATAATCATATGGGCTACCTCAAAGAGTGGTGTATACAATTTGAAAGAAGGTTTCAAAGTTATATCTGGGATAGATAACCCATCCACCAGTCTTCCCATTGATCTATGTTGGAATAGAAATTGTCTTCCTAAGGCAGGTTTATTCTCATGGGCTGCTTTACAAAAAAGGATTCTCACCGCTGAATGGTTTGAAAAAATAGGGTACCACGGTCCTTCTAGGTGTGCCCTGTGTGAGAAAGAAAGTGAGACGATAAATCACATTTTGTTAAATTGTGAGTATGCCAATAATTGCTGGCTTTGGGTTCTGGAGAAATTAGATCTGAAGACTGCTCTTCAAAATGATATCACAGAAGTTTTTATTTCATGGCAAAGATCATGTAAGGAGGATTTATACAGTAAAATGAGATACATAATCCCATCTCTGTTAATCTGGGAATTATGGAAGGAAAGGAACCGTAGGATTTTTCAAGATAAAAGGATGAACATTGAGAGATTTTTGAACAAATTAGAGGCAAATATAGTAGAAATTACAAACAATAGAAATATGCTGGGACAATCAATGATGGAATTCTCACTAGAAGACAACTACCAGAGAAAGAAGTGGTATGGCTTGAAAGTTCCTCCTTGGATTGGATCTAGCATTGACAATAAATCCTTATCAAGGGCAAACTGTAAATGGAAACCACCGGAGCAAGGATGGATTAAGTTGAACTTTGATGGGGCAGCTAGGGGAAACCCAGGGGTGGCGGGAATAGGGATATGTGTACATAATGCAGAAGGAAAGTTATTAGGAAGGATAGCAAAACCTATAGGAATTAAGACAAATAACGAAGCTGAAATGGAAGCTATAAGATTAGGTCTGGCATGGTGCAAAAAATGGAGGCTAAAAAGAATTGCGATTGAAGGAGACTCAGCTATTATTATAAATGCAATAAGACAGGGTAGAACGCCGAACTGGAAACTAAATAGTGCTATTGAACAAATAATGGAATCTCTTGAAGTTATAGGAGATTATACAGTGAATCACATTTACAGGGAGGGCAATATAGACGCAGATAAGTTAGCTAACCTAGGAGCTGACGAGCAAGAAATTGAAGAAATTCATGAGAGTTTGAAAGAAGAACTCGGAAGGTGAAGAAAAATGATTTCAAAATAGGAAATCAAGATTAGATGTAAATAAATGTAAATGAATAGAAACATTTGTGAGTATAATATAAAAATGCAAAAATAAACACACAAACACGCACAAACACACACTCATATATATATTGCCCTCTTACATAGTAGACCTCAAGATAGGGAATGTAAGAAGTTAACATCTCATTTAGTCAAAACAATCATCATATATTAGGGACATGCCAACCTACAATGAAGTCTCATTGATCACAAAAATGATAATCTTTAAAACAGAAAATGTTATGACAAATTAAAAGGCTCCTAAAGTGCTCTTAAATTTCTTATGTTCATAATAATGAAATAAAGCTTATAGCATGACTGCCAATAGAAATGGACTTAGATGGTAATGTTTTATTTAGTAGACTAACTCATGGATTAAGATTTGCAATTACATTATTTCATCAATACCTAACCTGAACTAGCTTAATGAGGACTGAATCTTGAAAATGATTAATTAACTATAAATTAGGAGAGTAGAGGTGGCATGGTGTCTATCTATTTTGCAGATATACAGGAAAACCATAACAGACCAAAAAGGCAAAAATAAAGAAAAGGAGGCTTGAGAACTTATCAAAGCTAAGGCAAATACTCGAAGAGCGAGGATGAGAGAAAATAACATGATTTTTCAAAAGCATAGTTAAAGTTAAAGGAAGGCTCATTAGATCTAAAGATAAGAGCAAGGTACATGTAATCTCAATATAAATAAATATACGGCACAAGATGGGAATGCTCATTAGTTCTTCTTAAAAGAGCATTGTATTTAAAAGATTAATGAAGATCTGTGCTCACTATCATGGAGGTATGCCTCCTTTAATCTGTATTAAAGAGGGAATTCCCTCTTCGACTCCATCAAGTGGAGCTTTGTAATCCTACACTTGTAGGAACTCTAAACTTGATATATTATTTTTGGACTAAAGTCTCGGGCCAGACTGGAGGTTTTCTTCCCCATTCTTTCCTACCAGTGCCCGCATGAACGGAGGAAAATGTAAAAAGATAAATTTTAAATAAATAAAATCAAGGCTTCAGCCGTTTACTGATCAAAAATTAAAAAATAAAAAAAATATTAGATAAAATCCAATATCAAATAAATTAACTATTCAACTCCTAACCTAGAAAATGATCTCTAAGTATGAAACATGCAAAGTGGAGAAAGTCGACATGACTATTCAATCCACTTGCAATATGATGCAAAACTCGAGGAGATGATAGTATGAGGTGGCACTATACAATTTTTGAAACTTTGCAGGAATGTGACATCTGCATTGATGGCATTGAATGATGCTCTTCTTGCGGACTCCAAATTTGTTATGTTCATTTTGGTTCTTGAGAGTTGTGCTTATCTCATTCTTCGTAGAGAAGAATTAGGGAAGATGAAACCATAACTAAAGGAAAGCTTTCAAAACTTTCTAATGAAGCTCAGCCTCCTGTGAACAAAGCTCTCTGTCAAACTCGAGCTTACTGCTATTCCTTACTGATGTGCACTTAAAGAAAGAACTCAACATTTGGCAAACTCGGGTTCACTGAATATAGATTGAAACCTTCATCCAACTTTGGCAAGCATCTGTAAGTTTGTCTTCGAGCTCTTTGTTTATCTCTTGGAGATTTGTTTCTTTGGGCGATGAATATCATAAAATTGTATCATCATTTATGCATAAGTTACGACCTCTCATATTTTGAACTATTATGTTTCTATTTCAAAAATGTTATGAAATCATGGGTTATGAATATAAGTCACAATCGTGACTGGTGTATATTTATCTTTTGTTTACATCATGCATAAACTTGACCTTGCTGAGAGTTTCCCTTCATTTGTGAGTCAAGCCATGGACTTCAAGTTGATTCTGTGTTAACAGTCTCAAGACTGGTGTTCTTTTATGCTTTGTTTCTAGTTGTATTCTCAATACCCAAACTGTGACTTTATCCATTAATTCTTGAACTTTGAACAATAACTTGACTATTATTTCGAAGGCATGAATATAGCATACTCAGCCACAGTTAACAACTAATTGTCAAGCATCGTGCATCTCTTGTGTATCTTTCGACCCATTCTTCAGCTTGAAAGTAATAGTTCTCTTTCTCTGTCAAAAGTTACAAACCACGGCTTGGCTGTAGTTTACGCACAATTGCTGAGACTGCTTTGAATATTTTAAGTGACCTTTGAACCATAGATGACTCAGCATCATGGGTCTTCAGTTGCAGTTAACTAATACTTACATCTTTTATTTGAAAGATGATCACAACCCGCGATCTTACCCTTTGCTCTCGGTATTTGGCTATAGCACATCAAAAGGTTCATATGACTATTGTCATTTGCCCGTGATTCAATTTTGTAAATCATTAGCTAACTCACGGTTGTGAGTAGATCCCATTATTTGACTTGAATCTTGGCATTGTTCCTTCATGTGACCGAGAGTGAACTTGGCTTTATCTTACTATTGTTGTATGTATTGAACACTAACGGTTTGAAATCTTGAACTTGTCTTGACATTGCTCAAGCCTTTGACTAGTTTCTTCATTGATAAACAACTAAAAAGAAACTGTATAAAACAGACAGTTACTAGAACTCAGTTTAAATATGTTTTCTACAGTTTGTTCATAAACTGTGACTATAGCATATAGCATCAAAACCATCTCATTCTGCTAACATAAATAAATCTATGTAATATCGACAGTGAATTTGATGAACTAGTGGACTCGTTCTTGAAACCCACATACAAAGCCATATGTTTATGAGCTCGGCAATGATAGACAGTTGCTCAAGGAAACTGTGATTACACAAGAATATGAACCAGGCCAAAATCTTCTCTAATGGCTTACTAAAGTTGCAAGGTTATGACTGAAAAATGTTAAAAGATATATTCAATTATATTTAAAAACTATAACATCTTTCAGTCATAACCTTCACAAACTTTAGAAGGTGACTAAAAAAATACATGACTGAAAGTTGTTCAAGAATAACAGTCATTTATTCAAAATAGATAAATACTTACCTCCTTTTTATCTGTTAGCTGTGCATTTTCTCTTCCAGCTTATGCATATCTTGTACTTTCTACTTTCATTGCCATTATAAATGTGCACACACATCACCAGGAATATCAGATTTTACACTGCTTTGAAAAACGCACCAAAATCTCTGTCAGTAGTCATGAACCATGTTGAAAACTCATACTTTCTGTTTATAAAATACTTGTACAGCTTTCACTCTGTTTGATTTGTAACTTGAATTTTTTAGTTGCAGGAATAATATACTATGCACTTTTGTTCAATAGCATAAGTTTTCATTTTCCATCCTACCTTTTAGCATCATAGTTCTTGCAGTTTGTCCACTGTTAACAATTCTCTTTGATGTTGAATCTGCACTTTAAATATGAGAAGTACAACAAGATAAAAATGTTTGTTCATTGTTAATGAAGTTTGAGCATGGGCTCGTGACACTCAAAAACACCAGAATGCTACTTAGTGAGGTTTGAACACGGGTTCGTGACACTCACCAAAAACAAACTGAAAACATTTCATAACTTTATGGGTCAATCTTGAAGCACTCTTTATGTAATCAGCAACAATAATGATATTACTTGAAATTGTACCTTTGAAATAGTAAGGACATATTATACCAGTATTTATGTAGCTGCATTTTGTAACTTGAACTTTGAACATTGGCAACATTGGCACTTCTTGTAGCACTTTTATCTTGGAATTCAGCTTGATCTGCATCTTTGACAATGACTGAATGTGATAACTAGTCAACTCTTTTCTGCAAAATAATTTGTTAAGTTCTCAAACAACATCATTATGAAATGGTTAGATTAGTGAACATAATAAACAACTTGTAAATTTACTTTCAAACCATTATGTTCACTAATCTAACCATGAACTGCACTATCTGAAAAAGGTTTCTCAGTTTGAAACATACTAAGTCCCTTTAATTCAGACACCTGGTTAATAAAAAGGACAACATACACCATAATGATCATAAATAGTAAAAGGTTTTATGTCAGAAACAAGTCCCTTTAATGCTACCTTGCAGTGAGTGTTAGTGTACATTTCCTTATTGCATTTAGTTTCCTAGATTGATATGCAGTATTGAAAACTTGATTGTTACTGTATGTTATTTTCTTCTTATGCATTGCTTAGATCCAACAAGATCTAACCACATTTTCTGTCTTATATGGATATGAACCCTAAAGACCTAAATGCAGATGAAGACTCGGACTTTGAAGAACTTGGAACTTGAGACCTAGCAAACAACCAGCTGACAACAAACCAACACAAAGGCAATGCATGGGACCCCTATTCCATACTTCAATCATTTTCTTTTGATTCTGCAAATGTACTCTACTTATTGATATGAAATATGGAACAAGAAAGGACATTTGTATAATACATTCAATTTGAATGCATAATGTAATGATCATTTATGAATTTTCTTTGAAATCTTTGGAATAGTGATCAATACTTAGAGTACAATGATGACATCTAGAATGAATGCAATAATGACATGTAAACTAACAAAACTTGCAAGGTAGTGTTAATTAGACAAACAAATGCAACCTTTTCCTATTTATGCTTATTGTATTGTTTGTTGTAATTTTGAGTAACATATATAACATCACTTTTAGAAAACACTTTAAACATTAAACCCGATGCAAATAAAAATACATAAAGCTCTAAAAAACTAGGATATTAGTTGAAAGGTAATTAATCAAATCAAAGGAAAAAAATTACTTTTTTAATTGATGACTTATCTAGGGTAAATAAAAACCGTAACTTAGAATGTGGCCCTTCATTTCATTTTGATCATCTCTCCATTCTTTGTTCTCTACTATTAGTGTTTTCATGAGGGTTTTGTGGATCTGGAAATTTATGAAACTGTTTTGAGTAATTTTCTTAAGGGTTTTTTGAGCCTTGTGCAGGTAAGCTTAACCTTTAGCTTCCATAAGCTTCTTCAAACTCCATTTGAAATTATCAAAATAGAAATGCTTTTCCTTTTTTCCTCTATTAGTATATTGGGAACGAGGCTAAGTTTACATCTTCGACCATGGTTTTTCCTCTGCATACTAATGTGTTCACTTGAGGGTTGTTGAAGCTTCATTTGTATAGATCTTTAATCACTCTCATGAGTATTTTGAGAGCCCACATTTCTTTACTCCTAGTCATGGATTATACATCTTGTACTATGTATATTTGCTTGATTCTACATATTTCCTCACTGTTGTTCCTTACTTTTCCTCTATTGGCATATTAGTAATGAGAGTTTCATTAAAAATAATGGCATGGTTTCAATTTGTAACACTCTCAGTCATTTTGGGCTCTATATGATATTGCACTCTCTACTTATTTAGATGTTCATGTCACTACTATATATATTCCTCATATTTTCCAGATTTTATTATTTTGTGTTCTTGAGATCTCTTCATGGATCTTCTTCACTATGATATTCATTATGTCTTCCTCATCATGGAGATCAACCATGAACTTTTCTTTTGATCACAAAACTCTTGGCCTTGATTGTGTTCCTGTGCCTTGGATTTTTCATCATTCAACCTTTACCATGTTAAGGAACCATTAAAATTTCTTGGAACAATGGGTTCATGTTTGTAATGATAGTGCTTTCCTCCCTTCATCATTGTATCTTAGGCATTGAATAATTGTCCATGAGATTGTTGTTCTTTCACTATGTTTGGTACTTTGTTCATATGCTTGTAGAAATATCTACAACACCAAAATATTGGCTGAATTAATTCATGCATTTGTTTACTTCCAAGAATTATATTTGATGCCTTCTCTACAAAAAATATCATTATTTGGTATTCTTTTGACATCTTCCTTTAGTGACTGTAGGGATTATTTGTTGTTCAATATCATACTGACTTGATATCTTCATTTTTATTCCTCGTTGAAACTTTTCAAAACATGCTTCATTGTTTATCTTCATAGAATTTTCATCACTACCTTCATTGATGCAATCATTGTTTCTCTTTCAATTCTACTGAAACATCATATCCTTTTTGGGTGTTTAAAACTAACTCCCACTCTTTAAAATTGTCCTATAACTCTGTATTGGAATATATTGTGCCTTCATCATTGAAATTGTCCTTCTTTGGTACTTATGGAAAATCTAGTACTCCTAGCCTCTAATAACTAAGTATGAGCACTTTTGGGTCATCGATAATACGATCTCTACAACAATGGTTATTCCCTTGAAGGTCTTTAACCTTTCTGGTAAAGTCATAGTCACTACAATGAGGTACATTTTAATAGTACAATCTTTTATTATGCATGATTATTATCATAGATTCATTCCCTACTCATGTTTTAACATTATGAAAAAACTTCTTATCACTGTCTTGTGTCTCACCTTGCAACACTAGGGATATTTGTCAACACACATTGTTAGTTATTATTGCTCCCAAAATAATGATATCGTTTGATTACTATGTAATATTTTTTAATGCTAATGACCAGTGCATCTGATATATTTGATATCTCTTCTTCTTGGCACTTGTCATTTATGCATTTGATAACCTTGTATCACTTCATGTTTTCTCACTTATTTTTACATATAAGGTTAACATTTTTTACTCTTCACATTATACCATGGATGCCTTATCTTGTATTTTTTTTACATTTGGACAATTAACATTTGACCGTTTATGTTGTCCTTATGTTGTCACTTCTTCTTCATTGGATCCAACACAACCACCAAGGATCCTTCTAATCCAAACACAATTCAAGGTTCATCAACCTCTATATGAAGCATCTAACAAGATTAAGCCTTCAAATTTATCAATTTGTTCATCAACAACTCAACACAATGGAACATTTCTATGACAAATAATTTTCACCACCACATCTTTCTAGCCTTACATTAAATCAACCATTTTCACCATTAGGAAAAAAATATCCCCAAATTCATCATAGTCATCACAAATTCCATTAAATCAACAACTCTCCATGACTACTTTTAAAGAGTCACATTCATACTAAAGCACAAAATCATCTTCAAGGCCTATTAGGCATTGGTGTCACAACCATAATGTCCTTTTGAAAATCCTCATTTGAAAATGTACAACAATAACTAATCACAATTAGATATAGGAATTATATTGACCTCCCCATTATCATTCAAACTGAAAGAGAACTTCCTTTGAGTCATTTCATCATACCTTTCAAGGTGCCCTTATATGTTGTCCACATGGTAGAGAATTCATTGGCCATATTAGAACCATTAGTATCAATAACTATAAACCTGATCATAACCTATTAAACAACATCATAGTCACTCAATCATATCCAATATCATGTTCTCATAGCAATAAATATCATGATCACATACTTTAGGTGACCAAACAACTTTTTTTGACAATAAACTTCACAGACTTGTTGTCCCTATCAAACAACTTGAACAAGAAAGTAAGTGATCAATCAACATGAGAGTAGGCATCCAATCCTTATCAAGACATTGATAAGTCTTTTCCATTAGTTAAAAAGTGTTGGATCAATGAAAAAACCTTATAAGCTTCTTGGATCAAGAACCAATCCAATCAATCAAAATTGTCCTTTCACTATGACTGTCACAGGGTTTTAGTAGTCTTGTATCAGTCGTTAATAAATTTTGCAAATCACAATATTTATCCAATCATTTTGATGGAGTTTTAGATAATTTCAATAAAGACCCTCAATTCTTATGTTGTCCTTTATTGCATATGGTATGGTCTTTTACATCTCTCTACAACATTGTTATAGATGTACCTTTAGTTGCAACTTGTTATCTCTCTATTCTCAGGGACATTATGACTATTATTACCATTGATGTTCTCTTTGAAAGACTCTTATCAGTCCCAAAAGACCAATCAAAAATCCCAACTACCCTTATAACCAACTCCATACTCGATAAGGTGATTCCCAACGACTCCTTTAAAAAAAATATCAATACGTCATCGACATTCTGACGCTCAGTCAAAAATAACTAATGAGGATGTTGTATGTACAACAACCTCCTCGTTGGAGAAAGTGCATGGAAACCATCAACATTCTGATGCCCAATGAACTTGCACCAATGAGGATCTTGTATATACGACATCATCCTTGTTGAATGTAGTGCCTGGGGGTCGTCGAAATTCTGACGAAGATGAGTTGCACATCCGATGTCGATGTTGTGTGTCCGAAAGCATGGCTGTCAGTCGTGCACCTTCTTAATGGCATCAAAATTATGATGACATGTGTCAGAATTCTATTGACGGTGAAAAATTCATTGACGTGTTAACCGTAGGTCATACAAAATCCTTAGTTGCAACATCCTCTCGATTCTGCGATGATGTTGGAGTTAGAATTTTGACGCAGGTGAGCAACGTCAAAATTTTTGATGTAAAGTTTTTGATGACCTCCAATGTCGATAGTCTGATGACATATCGTCATAATTTTGATGAATGACTGTCAAAAAAATGGCCCAAATGTACTAGTGTCTTTTACCCTCAATTTTTTCCCAATTGTTGACTCTCCATTCCATCAAACTTCCAAAGAGCTTGCCAAGGAGGGGATTGCCCATAATTGTGTGGTAGTTAGACATATTATTGATATCACCACTTTTAAAGAGAGCGATGAACACATTGGTTGTCCACTCCTCTGGAAATCCTTCCTTATTGATGCCATTAAATATTCTTTTTATGTGAGGGCCAAGAGTCTCAATTCTCTAGTTTAAAAACCTAATCTATAACCTATCTATGTCTTGCACTTTATCACTAGCCAAATTCTTTATTCCTTGTTTAATATCATCTACCTTGAAAAGTTCCATTGAAGTGTTTACAATGCATGGATAGTTTGTCTTATGAACATGCTCATAATGAAGCCTAGCATTTTCCAACCACTGGAGATTCACAATACTATTTTTAATATTTTTTTTAATCTTTTGTTGTAGTTCCTTCTAAAAAAACTTTCAAATTATGTTTCCCAAGAGAGATAAGTTCCTCCCTTATTTCATTTACACAATCTAATTTTTTGATTGAACCAATTTTTCATTCCTTTTCTTCTTTCTTTGTCTATTCTTCTCTCTTTTATCACCCTTGGCTACCTTACATTCTTCATCATACTACATGTTTATGACCCCCATCTTGGGACCAGACCTCTTGCATGCACTTAAAGCCTTGTAAATTGTTGGAATAAACAAACTTCCATGAATGTGAACAACCATCTCATTGGTTGTTTTATTCTTAATGTTATTTTTTTGACTGTATAAATGTTGGTTAAGAACAAAACTAAATATTCCTCTATTTTCTTGATTTATGAGGATTTTACTCTTGAGAAGGGTTTTATTTTGCATATAATGAATCTGTTTATTGGAATGTTGATTGATTTGAGAGATTCCTAACTTAACAAGAAGTGTATGATTAGATTACATCTCACAAAGGTGGTCCCCAAAATTAAATTACAATAATCTAGAAGTAAAATTGGGAGAAAATCACATAGTCCACCATACTTTGATCATTATAAGTTTTGCATGTGATACCCCCTGATCTTGGCCAATTCCTCATGCCATTGAAAATAATCAAGCCACACAAAATACAAATCCTAAGAAAGGCCCCCAAACTGAGTCAGGTTGTCATTACTATCTTGTGATGTTTTTTTTGTCAAAGTTGATTTCTAAAGTCCTTGTAAGAATCCTGCTAGTTCTACCTCCTGGAAACTCAATTTTAGCCTTTTGACATTTCGATAAATAGTTAGCATGCAATGCCTAAGTTCTGATTTCTGAGTGTATATGGTTTGGTTCATTTGTATTTTAATGATTTATGCAATTACAAAACATATACAAATGCATGAAATTTCAAAAGTTAAATAAATTTTTTATTGAACCTTCATATTTTATTTTCACAATGCAATTCTTCATATCAACTTAATTCATTCACTACCAAGCAAGAGTTATAAATATGTATGCAATGATGATAATATATGTCTGAAACTAATTATGAAGAACATGTGCTAATTTGCATGCCTGCAACATATTCCAGATCAGATCACAACCTTATAGTAATAATCTCATATAGTCTCTAAAATTCTTGACATTAAAAGAAGGCATCAAGCATCCAAAAAATGTGCCTTATATAGTCTACGCTGCCCCAAATAATCAATGAAACCTGTAAGAACTTAGTTATTATCTTTAGTTGTAATTGGTGGCGCTCACCGACCCTAAATTTAACCTACAGTAGACTACCACCACTCAACATGACTTGCAACCAACAATAACATCAAAACATAGGCCCTTACAATGCAAGGATCTATAATAACAAATCATTTCCCATCTCTGCAACATTCTCTGAGATAAAATATTGAATCCTTCACTCAACTGGATCACAATTTGAAGCACAAATGGATGGCACTGAATGATGCCACCTCTAGGCACAATTTCACTGGATAGTTTCACTAGCTTAGAGTGCAAAAAAATGTAGAAGAATTTACAATTCTTCAAGCTTAGAACTTGAAACCCTTGTTCCAAATTTCTCTTCACCCAAACACAAAAACAAATGCATCAAGAATGAATTTGATTTTAGCATTTAAACTTATTTATAATTCATCATTAAAATTTTCCCTAGAGCTTCTCCTTCACACCTCACATGATTTCCATTTGTATTTTCCTTTGAGGTACATATGAAATAAAATACTTTATTATTTTCCCTCCATGACTTAGGTGTCCAAATCACTTTATAAATAAAGCATTTAATGCACTTAAACGTTACTTTCTAATAAGATTTTAATTTAATTATCAATTACGTATAACTCAATTAATAATTAATAATTAATAATTAATAATTAATAATTAATAATTAATAATTAATAATTAATAATTAATAATTAATAATTAATAATTAATAATTAATAATTAATAATTAATAATTAATAATCAAATAAATTGCTTATTAAATCCTCCACAGGATCAACTTGAAATCCAGATATTCCTTACCAAGGCTAGACATCCAAGTGCTCTACCAAGAATAGTAACTGGGCAAATTGACTTACTATAAATAGTAAGTCCCTCAAACTGAGCCAACTGATGAATGAGTCAATCACTGTGCATGCCAAGAGCCTGGGTGCCCCTTCCAGATATAATGATCCCTTAACAATGACTTACTATAAATATAAAGTTTCTAAATAACTACTCCAGACAATGATACTGAATCTTAACACTACCACCAAGTTGTTTAGATGCCCTGCTAAAGATAGAAACATTGGCTTTCCCAAAATAGACACTTACTATAAATAGCAAGTGTGCCAATTTGACTCAAACAAAAAGCATTCCCAAGCATCCCACACCATTGGAGTGGGAAACTAGCCTTTGGCTCGACCAATTGAGACCCTCTATCTAATTGATTAGCCTACAAGGATTAGGAAATAGGCTAATCTCTCGAACTTAGATGCTCACAAAAAAGGGGACATTACATTCCTCCAATCATAACACATTGTTTTCCTCTCTTTCTTCATAGCTCAACTAAAGAGACAAGTGATTGGCTATTCTTGCATTAATGTCACCCATTAACATTGAATGCATGCAAATGCAATAAATAGAATATGCAATAAACTTGGACAAACATAGGGAAACCTAAAACTGATAAGTATGTTGATGTGTTGATGGAGGAGATGTGGTTGCTCATTGATCCAACGACACAACAATATCATATGGAGAGATTGATGAAAATGGGAGAGGAGGCCTTACTTTATAGATTTTTCATGACGCAAATCAATAGCCAAGATTAAAACATAAATGGAGGGTGAGGACTGAATGTCAGTGTGGTACTAAAATTGAGGTTTATCCTTGTGAAAATTGTCACAAAGAGAAGTGATATGTAGGGCTAAGTGAGCTCACACATGTGTGAGCACACATGATGAAGCTCATGAAAGGGACATGTCTGACATGTGTAAGAGTTAAGTTGACTTGTGAGTCACATGTGGAAAAGTTGGAGGGCTTGTGAAAATGACACGTTTATGACGTGTAAGAGGTGATGTGGCATTTCATACCCACACATGCGTATGCAACATGAGGGTAGTTTGCGAAAGTGACATGTTTATGACATGTGTAAGAGGTAGGATGCCTATGATGTAATATTTCATGCTCACATATGTGTAAGCATTTTAGAGGGTAGAGACACTTTTTACATGATGACAAATTTAGAGTTTAATCCATGTAGATAGATTCACATTTCATGCTCACATACATGTAAGTAAGAGGAGAGGTAGGGACACTTGTCACATGCTGACAAGTTTAGATCTTGATCCATGTAGATGGATTCAAAGGCTAGGATGGAGTGGGAAAGGATTAGGGTGAGGTGGAATTAAATAATAGGGAAAATAAATAATGAAGAATTAAAAAATAGGTGTATTTTAAGTAACCTTTTTTTAAAGAATCACATTCTTAGTGCCTCTAAAAGAGCACTTGCATTTTCTGCAACAAGGGGGTGGTGGAAACTGAATGAGATTCATCAAGGAGTGTGTTGTATGTTTAGTCAGTTTGATAATGACTTAGAGGTGGACATTTTGAATGAACTCTTTGAATATGCAAGGTTTCACAAAACAAGTTTTTGAATGAAATTTTTTAGAAGCCCCCTCCACGGACCCTAGCTTCAGTGCCTCTAATAGAGCACTTCCATTTTCTGGAGCAAAGAGGTGGTGGAAACTAAATGAGATTTCATTAAGAAGTGTGCTGCATATGACTAATCGATTCGATAATGACTTAAAGACTAACAATTTGAATGAACTTTTTAAGAAATTAAGATTTTAAAAAACAAGTTTCTTAGTTAAGATTTATAACAAAAGTACCAACATAAAAAAGAATTTAAAATTGATTAAAGAACTAACATTAAAAAAAATTAAAACTGATTAAAGAACAAACCTAAAAAAAAAATCCTTCATTCATTCTTAAACATTAAAAATCTTCTAAGCTATATTTATTTTCTAAGGTAAACCCTTAATTCAAACCCATATATGTATGGTGGAATTTGAATGGCCGAGGAAGTTCTATATCATTCGAAACGTAGCCTATTTATTTGCATTACGTGGGTCAGCTCGGTGGTTATGTAAAAGACCAAACATTGCTGTCGCTGCTTGCGCACCACTATTTTGGCGATGATTTATCGTCTCGAGTCATGACTCTCCAACGATATTCATTATTCCTTTTGGACGTTCTAACAAGCTTAACAGAAATGAATATTCCTCATCACACGGAAAGAGCTTCAGTTTAACCAGGGAATCTTTATCTTCGACAGCATTACAAATTTCAACACAATAACATTGTTTCTACCCAGCATTTCAAAAATTCAGAGTGCAATTTTCATATCTTTTTTTTCGTTAAGTTGCATTAAATTTCACCTCTGATGGAGGATTTGCCACAAAATGTAATGGAAATTGGCGGTACTGGCTGCCTTACGGCCATCTGCGACAATTGACAAAAACACTTTACACATGCGGAAAGATTTGGAGAAAACCTTCAATTATTTGCAGGATTGAAAGATGTCTGTATTATGTAGGAGACAGTTGCCTTTTATAGGTCCAGGTCAGCGCTTGACGCCGCTAAATCCTATGGCAATCCGGGGTTCGAAACCCGCAAAGTGCACTTCCTGTTTTCAGGGGTTAAATAAGAATGAAGTGATAAGAAGCAGGGTTGAAGTGAGAAGAGCTCTGGAGAAAATTGCAGTTCAGAGGTTGCCTCTTGTGTCGATTAAGTGTGTTATGACTGCGGGGACTGCTCTTGCAGCGGCTGCAACGAGTGGATATTTACATGCTGCAGTCACTTCTACAATAACAAACGTGGCAATTACAGCGGTTGCGATTGCTTCTGGTGCGTGCCTTTCTACAAAGATCGATTGCTTGTGGCCACGAGGGGAGCAAGGGCCAGGTATTATAAGCCTTCTAATTCAAGGCCTGCAAGAAAAGTTTTATGGAATTGAAGATTTTGTGAAGTATAAACTAAGGCGTGGTAATTTTTTTAAAGCTAATAAATGTTAATTTATATGGCGTGAAACATTGCCGGGTTGATGCGTTAAGCTTTCCTTATTTCTTTCCGTGCAGAAGAAATTGTTCAAAAGTAAACAGACAGCATGTTGTTTGTAGGATAAATTGCTCAAAATCAAGCATCCATCATGTTGTTTGTACAAGAAATTGTATTGTTCATTATTCGAGCTTGCATATTTAGATATCAATGTTTCCATTTATGATATTTATATCATGATCTGCATAGTTTTTGTGTCAAATTTATTGATCTATATTTTATAAGTAATGGTTTACACAAATTTATCTCTCATAAAAATAAATGGTCCACATAGCATTCATTGAACTTACCCGGAGGTCACCCATCCAATAACTACTTGTGCTTAACCATGAAGTTCCTTTCAAGAGCAAACCCACTTAACTTGCTAGCTTATTTGTAAAACCTTTAACAAGTGTTGTGCCCTATGTAACACTCATTATAGAGTTCCTTTACCTCATCCATTGATACCTTGTACTTATCAATGGGTCAACTCTTTAAGATTTACGGATTAATTTACAAAAGAAATCACTTAGTTATGAGAAATTGGTTAAAAAATGATTGGAGTACTGTGAGGGAAAATAAATCACTTTACATGAGTATCCTATAAATTAATTAAATTAAAATGATAAATAAATCTGACCTAGGATAATGAATTAAGAGTAGAAGTAACAAATGCTGAATCAATTGTGAGACTTAAATTGATTTGAATGTGATGCCCGTTGGATTTTAGTGATGGAAAAATGATTTGAAGATGCCAAAATTTTTGGGACTTTATCAAACAATTGTCACATTAGCTGCAAACTAACTGTGCACTGCTTAGGTTAGATGCTCGATTGTAGACTTGATCTTTGTGCTTGCAGAGAGGAATTGGCATACCAAATTTGAACCTATATTTGCAAGAATGAACTAGCAGAAATTCAATTACTTGGAATTCACTTGCCTTAATTCTCAAATCTCTTAATAGCAGCAAGGATTGGTGGTTTTTAGAAACACCTTTGTGGAATTTGTTGAATTGTGGAGGTCCGGTTCTCTTCAATCAAACTGTTATGCCCCCATCTTTAACCTAGAACATAATAGCAATAAAACACATATGTGGTGAAGGGGTGGCAAATCTTGAGCCCCTTCAAATAGTTAGAAGATAGATAGTTAGTAGCTAATTGTACATAGAAAATACGAGTTCAAGTAGATACTTTGCATGTTCTTTCCATAAAGAATCAATAAGCATCAAGTGTATCAAGGAAAATCGTGAAGTCTTATCAACAAGAAGATTTTCCAGACTTCACGATTTTCCTAGTTGGCATTAAGTGGCACAACAAAATGCGATATGAGAATGAGTCAAGATGCATGATGATAAGATCAAGGCAACAAAGAAGAAGTATGGTGCTTAACGTATCCATCACGCACAAAGTGTATTCGTAGCAACACCATCATGATGCATCCATTGCACTTGAAGATGTAATGTCCCCTTTTTGAGATGATATGGTTTATGATTGGATTAGCCTATTATTGGCCCTTGTAGGCTAAGATTGATGGTTAGAGGGTCTCAGTTGGCAGACCAAGAGGCTCTTTCCCTTCTAGAGGTCGGAAGTGTTCAGGATTGCTCTTCATTTGGGTTAGTTTGGTAAACTTACTATTTATAGTAAGTCATTTATCTAGCATTTCTTTATTTGGTAGGGCACCTAGACTGGCCTCAGTTGCGGAGATGACCCTTGGCACCTTCGATCAGATTAGGTTCATTGATTTACTAAGTATAGAAGTCAGGGATTGATAGAGATGGACCCTTACTATTTTTAGTAATGCAGTTGGTTGCACAGTGGAAGCAATGGTTGACCTACAGGTTTAGACGGGAAAGAGAGATGTTGAGTATTCAATGAGATATAAAATTTATAATGTCATTAATGTTATTAGTTGGTAAAGGTTATATTATGAAGTTATTATTTAACTTCATAAAGCTTATTATAAAGTAATAAAGTGAATGAGGCAAAGTGACTAATTAATGTGCATTAAATGACTTTTTTTAAAATGGCGCCTATTAAATGATTTATATACCAAGGTCAACGCCATGTTATTAAAAAGCAAATACTTTGATGTGGAAAAGCAAATGCAAGTCGATCAAGGGCGAGAAAGTATAAAAGGGCATAAAGTACAAATCGATTTCATTATGATATGAGCTTTTGACTTGTCTGTGGATGTTCTTGGGATTTGAGCTTGAGACCAAGGGTTTCAACCGTTTACAACATTGGAGGGTGACAATTCTTCAGTGTTTTTGCAATCTGAGGTGGTGAAAGACCCATTGAAATTGCACTTCAGTGATTGCTACACACATGAGCCAAAATTGTGCCTAAAGCTCATAGTTGTAGGGAGTTATTTGGTTGAGTTTGAAGAATAATTGCAGTGATTTGTCAAAGGGGGCGACCGGCAAGATAACACAACTATTGATGTCTGATTTTGTGCATTTTCAAGGCGGCCGCACAAGTATATAGGTGCACATGAGCAACAACAGCTTCGGCGTCAAGCATTTAGGTCAAATCGCCTTGTATTTGGGCCTCTATTTCATCCAATAATAGATGCCTGCCCTAGCAGATCATCAAATGTAGTTTGGGAAGGGTTCAAAGCAAATTTCCAGGTGGTGCGATCTGATATAGGTTCCACATTATGGCTGCAATTTTATTTCAGACTTTTAATTTTCCATCAGGCTCAACTTTATAGCTGCTAGTTCATTTCAATCTTATATTCTCCATTGATATGCATTGTAACTACCTATAAATTAAATAAGGCAAACTCTATTGATGAATTGCAAGCATTTTCAATTTCATTTCATGAGTGTCTATTATTTGCAAATTCCAATTCATATATTCACAAAAGACAAAA
The DNA here is from genome assembly GCA_027943335.1 of Chamaecyparis obtusa. Classification (NCBI taxonomy): domain Eukaryota; kingdom Viridiplantae; phylum Streptophyta; class Pinopsida; order Cupressales; family Cupressaceae; genus Chamaecyparis; species Chamaecyparis obtusa. Next base: position 453,685 of record BSBK01003233.1, on the reverse strand, counting down.
AAGTACAAACTCTGTAAAAACAATCAAAACTCAAACATTTATAGGATTACTTAGAGGTTGAGCCAGCAGGGCTCATTACAGTGGTATCAAAGTGGTTTCTTGCCATCCTATTGGGGTTTGAAATTAAAAAATCATTGAGTTCACACAGTTGATATTTGAGTGACCAACACTGTAGTTTTTGTTTGGGTATGGGAAAGTGGCATATCTTCGAAAAGATCGTTAAGGACCTTGCTCAAGCTTAGCAAAGGTTAGGTTATGATTTGCAGTGTTATGAAGATTATCTTTTGAGGAAACCTAAACACTCATCCACACCTACAAGTAAAGATTCAACACAGAAGTACCATAAGGAAAATATTGTCGAAGGATCTGCAAATGTTGGCACACAAGTTGGAAGCGTCAAAGATGAGGAATCTGCATAGAATACAAGCTATAATAATTCTGATTTTATGAACAACAATCCATTACCTTCACAAAATCATAAGGTGACAAATAAATCACATGAGGATGATCATGTTATGGAATCTCCTAACATTAGCACTAAAGTTTTGCATGTGGAATGTGAAGAATGTATTGGGGATTCGAGCTACAAACAGTCTGCTTTTGCATATCAGACCATAAAAGATGTGGATAAGACACAAATTTTGTGTGGTGGATGGTTGCAAAGGGCAAAAAAGTTGGCTGCCCAAGCAAAATAGCATTTGCAGGAGGTCAAAGAATGTTGAAACCAGCTGGCTCAAGCAAAGAAACAAGTGGAGTCACCTCTTAGATCTCTAATTCTTCCAACGGAAGAACATATTAAAGTTGAGCATGCAAAGGAGGAGCTTCTTGAGGTAAACAAGCAGGAAGAATATGCAATTATGGGTGAACAAGAGAAGAGGTATGATTCATAAAATTTAATTGGTACACATAACTTGCATCTTGAGACCCATGAGTTACCTTTGGTTGAGAGGCCATTAAATACTCAAGTCTTAGACCACATAACTAGTGGATCAGCCACTAATGTCTTTGCTACACATGAGACTGGGGAAGAGTTAGATCATTTCCTTGTCATGCGAGAGTAGCATGGGAATGATACTCTATTTTCCTATGCACTTGTTGGTATCCTTCGCATCCCCTCAGATTGGTCTTGCAGTTTTGAGGGTTCTGTTTGGTTTCACATCAACAACCTAAGAGGGGCAAGTACATGTTATTCAACACCTATGGGGGGCATTCAGCACATCCAGGATAGTTTAGCAGAAGGTGCAAATTGTTGTTGTGTTGTGGGTACTCTTAGTTATTCGTATCTTCACATAGTAGATGGATGTGAGTTCAGTTTTCTTTGGGACCCTAGTGATGACAGGGTTAGCATTACAGTTTGGGCAGGTCCTGTTGGTTGGCTTCACCACTTTTGGCATGGTGAAGTTGAGATCAGTGTTGAGCAACAGAAGTTGGAGGATGATCTTCTTGGTAGGCTTTTATTCAGAGTTTGGGATCCTTCCAGTGCATCAGGATTTCAAACATGGCTTGTAGAGGAGATTTTGGGTGTGTACATAGTGTCGAGTACATATTGTTTTACTTTTGACCCTCATGTGCATGACCTCTTTGAGATGCACAATTCAATTGCGCATGTGTTAGATAGTGTGTATAACAGTTCACCTTGCACAGTTTTGGGAAGTAAATTTTGTCAGCCTTCCGAGTTGCTTCCCTTTGAGTTGTCTCTTGCAATACCAGTTGTAAGTATTGATTTGGTTCGGCAGGTATTGTTAGTTATTTTGGTGTTGGTGTTACAAGAGTTAGTTGGTATTAGTAGAGACATTACACAGTACTTCCCTTGGGATCCGGGTGGATTAGGTTGTTATTTTGTTTTTGAGATTACTTGGGGATCAACAATTTCAAGGAGGGCGGACTGTAATGTCCCCTTTTTGAGATGATATGGATTAGCCTATTATTGGCCCTCGTAGGCTAAGATTGATGGTTAGAGGGTTCCAGTTGGCAGATCAGGAGGCTCTTTCCCTTCTGGAGGTCGGAATTGTTTAGGATTGCTCTTCGTTTGGGTCAATTTGGTACACTTACTATTTATAGTAAGTCATTTATCCAACATTTCTATATTTGGTAGGGCACTTGGACTGGCCTTAGTTGCAGAGATGACTCTTGGCACCTTCGATTGGATTAGGTTCAATGATTTACTAATTATAGTATGTCAGGGATTGATAGAAACAAACACTTACTATTTTTAGTAAGGCAGTTGGTTGCGCAGTGGTTGACTTACAAGCTCAGACGAGACTAAGAGATGTTGAGTATTTAATGAGATATTAAATTTATAATGTCATTAATGTTATTAATTGGTAAAGGTTATATTATGAAGTTATTATTTAACTTCATAAAGCTTATTATAAAGTAATAAAATGAATGGGGCCAAGTGACTAATTAATGTGCATTAAATGACTTGTTTTAAATGTTAATTTTTATGGCCTTTACGGCAAACATCCCCTTACTTGAGCAAATCGATATGATAAATAATAATAATAAATATTGGTTATATTTATTATTCATTGTTTATCAAAATCGATATATGTATGTTGATTGAATTTATTAAGGACCCAAGGTCGGCCTCTTGGCTTTGATACTTAAATAGAATTTCATAAGTCCAAGTCGGCCCCCTTGTTGGTGAATTCAACTCATATATAAGGTGTTCGGATTCAAGGGAGAAAAGCACCAAAAACATAACGTGCTTCCCTCCCTCAAGTGCGAATTTGCTTGGCATTGATATAGCAGATAGGCTGTGCATTTAGGATCGAAATATGTGACCAGATTTAATGCATGACAGTTCGCACATCTAATATGTGATATTTATCAGTATAGTATGAGTTACCTAGTGCGAACTTTAGGGCAATAATATGCAGCGAATTCCTGGCATGCATATTACTGGAAGTAAGCTTTGGAACTGTGATATTCAATATGGTTAAGTGACATGTTAGGAGCAGCAGTGCGAATTCCAGATCTGCTCATTATCTTGTTACATAAGAGCAGATTACTGTTGGAGCAATCTTAAAGCAGAAATATCGGAACTTGCATAGGGTTTGACAAACATATGCTAGACGGAATATGAGAAGCCATCTTTGAAGCAAACATTAAAGAGCAGGGCTAGATGCAGATCAATATTATATCTTAGATATAATATATTGGCATATTATTGGAGGTCAACTTGAAATCCTTCAAGTTGCAGATCTGAAGTCATCCCCTGTCAAATCCGGGTACTATTCGTTCTTACTTATGCTTTATTATTTGTCCTGTGCTTAGTTTTGTTAGATCTCTATAGATTGATATATTCCTAGGTAGAATCTGAAAAATACTAACATTAAAATGGTGCCCATTAAATGATTTATATACCAAGGTCAACGCCATGTTATTTAAAAGAAAATACTTTAATGTGGAAAAGCAAATGCAGGTCAACCAAGGGTGAGAAAGTATAAAAGGGCATAAAGTACAAATCGATTTCATTATGATGAACTTTTGACTTTGTGGATGTTCTTGGGATTTGAGCTTGAGACCAAGGGTTTCAACAGTTTACAGCATTGGAGGGTGACAATTCTTTAATGTTTCTGCAATCTGAGGTGGTGAAAGGCCCATTGGAATTGCATTTCAGTGATGGCTACACATAGAAGCCATAATTGTGCCTAAAGTTCATAGTTTTAGGGAGTTTTTTGGTTGAGTTTGAAGAATAATTGTAGTGATTTGTCAAAGGCGGCGAACAGCAAGAGAACACAGCTATTGATGTTTGATTTTGTGCATTTTCAAGGCAGCCGCACAAGTATATAGGCCCACATGAGCAGCAGCAGCTTTGGCGTCAAGCATTTAGGTCAAATCGCCTTGTATTTGTGCTTCTATTTCATCCAATAAAAGACCCCAGCCCTAGCAGATGATCAAATGCAATTTGGGAAGGGTACAAAGCAAATTTCCATGTGGTGCAATTTGATACAGGTTCCACATTATAGCTGCAAGTTTATTTCAGACTTTTAATTTTCCATCTGGTTCCACTTTATAGCTGGTAGTTCATTTCAATTTTATATTTGCAATTGATATGCATTTTAATTACCTATCAATTTAATAAGGCAAACTCTGTTGACGAATTGCAAGCATTTTCAAATACATTTCATGAGTGTCTATTATTTGCAAATTCCAATTTATATATTCTCAAAAGACAAAAAAGTACAAACTCTGTAAAAACAATCAAAACTTAGACATTTACAGGATTAGTTGGTGGTTGAGCCAGCAGGGCTCATTACAGAAAAATATACATATCTACACCATCATGGCAACGAGCATCATACGATTGTGAGATAATGAAGATAGCAAGTAGTAATATCACGTAGAGGCTCATTGGATGAATCACAAGGGCAAGTCCTGTTCAATATCTCTATCAACCAAGAAGAAGGGCATCATCATGAAAGAAGGATTAACCAGCAAGTTATCAATCAGAAAATAATGATAATCATATATGAAGACCAAACAAGGAAGATATAAGTGGTCAATAATCACCATGCTTTAGTTGGATCGTTCATGTCAAACAAGGGGAAGAATATATTTCCATTGCATATGAAGGAGCAACTAAGGATCGTTCAAAGATTACAATCAGCAATCTACTAATCGGTTATCAAACAGATATTGATTAAGTAGAAAATACATCCATCAACAAAGTCAAATGACAACATCACAATTAGCATGATAAATATTGATCCAATAGATATCAAGTATCCTTCGATGCCCAGCGATTATCAATGCAGAAGAAGATCAATCATCAAAGCGTGTCTGTCATTGCCTAAAAGAAGAAGATGATTGCAATTAAGCAATTTGCTAATTGAACAATTAGTGATCCCATAAAGATGATCGTTAGTATTGACATGATGACAATCAAATAAGCATTCGATTACTATCAAGTATCGCTATATATGACAAACCGAAGAATATTGATTATAAGGAAGTTGTCTCGTCAAATGATTGGTCATAACTATTAGAAAGACAGCGATTGGAATGATTAATGCTAATCAGTGATTATGATGACAGCATTTAGAAAAACTGATTGTTATGGAGAGATTTTGCTTATGGAGAGGCATAATTATGAAGAGACATATCTCTTAGAATGCAACTATTCCGTCGTGCAAGATACATAAGGGAGTTTGAACTCATTCAATCAAACATCATTGAATCATTTGATCTCTTTATACATCCTTATTGGATCGGTGTATTGAGCAATTCAAATGTATGCAACCTACTAAATTAATCATCCCTGTTTCCTCTTAGAACTGCAATTCAAATGTATATTCAAGTGTATTAGCATCTAACTCGCAAATGACCTGGTTGTCAGGAGACATGATTATTTTATTGTGAGGTTGACAGTGATGAGCACATGCTATGACCAGATTGAAGGACTGAATTGTAATGGGAAAAGAAGCAGCCGGAGTAATCTCACTTTCTACTAATTTGATCACCAAGCAACCTCTCACTGTTTCATTCATCTTTAAATCTGGGATATTCATATAACCTAACGTGGTATCTTTGACATGGTAAGAACTATTGGATAGGCATGTTTTGGGCTCTCTGGAATGCCTTCGTGTAACTCAATTGTTGATGGTGACTTCTTCTTGCTCTCTGTGATTTTTGAAAAGGAAGAAAGAGCTTGTTGTTCAATGTAAGAACCCTTACTAATACTGAGCCAAAAACTCATTACAAAACACAAAGTTCTTGCATAGGCAATTTGTCAAACATTTGCATGTGAATAGAAAATTGATAAAGTTACTTGTTCAGCAGAGGCATAAGTCCAAACACTTAGCAAATGATGTTAAACTTCCACCCAAGGTCTCACTGCGCAGCCTAGCATTTAGAGTCTAGACAAACACTTAACAAGAAAACTAACTTCAGACCTTAGTTCTCATCGAGTAATTTTTCAAACATATTGCAGACCACTTTCAAACTTTCATATTCATGGACGAAATCGTGCATACAAAAATTACAGAACGGGGCAGCTTATTACCAGCAAATCGCAGGCACAAATATACTTATCCAGAACTCAGACGTTCCTATTAGAGAGGAATGCTGGTGCAAAACGACTTCTACAAAAGGATGAAATGCATTGAAAGGAAAAAATCTTGTGTATGCACCTGTCTTTGTAGCCGCACTATCTGGTTTTGTGAACAGATTACCAGACTTTAGTGATACGACTGTATACTGCGCCTTTTTGGTGATGCCCAGATGCTGCTCAATACTCTAACCCAGCTGTATAATGCCCAGAATCATTTCTATCCAGTGCTTCTGTCCAAAACAATCAATCTCCTTATACTATATCCCTGCTACATCTCCATCGACTCCATTATGGAGAACGGCTTCTATTATGAACAAATAAGGGAGATATGTAGTCACTCAGTCAAAACCAAAGCCCAGAAATCTGACCTATGAGAATGAAATGGGGTTCGATGATGCTTGGAGTTGAATCACTTCCTTTTCATTCAAACATTTGTGTGATGCTTGGAGTTGAATCACTTCCTTTTCATTCAAACATTTGTGTGGTCCATGATGATGACTCCATTGGGTTTGTCTCTACTCTTCAAATTGCCTCTATCTCTGCTATTTCAAAATCCAAAACTCATGCATTAAGCCCAATGGTGGACACTGATATGAATCCACTCATTAAAGAAGGTTTGGGTTTGTGTCCAACCTTCTGTTTCCTAAAGGGTTTCGTCCTTGGAAACCAATCACTGAATATCAGCAACAATGGAGAAATCACTTCAATATTATAATCTCATAACATATCCCAAATGAGAGTACAACTTCTGTTTATAAAGCCTCTTTAGGCAGTAGATACTGTAAGTTTTCTGCAAATTCTGAAGATATAATACTGATGGAGTATTAATACCTTGCTGCAAATCGATCTACTACAATTCTGGGCTGAATGTTATTGTTCTGGAAGTCTGCAATAAATTCTGGAAATTATATTTTATTTTTGCACTAAATCGCCAAGGAGCAGATTGCTAGAAGAGCAGACTTAAGATTGTATTGTATGTTCTCTATCCACAATCTTGCTCCTACTTACATATTAACCAAGGGTCTTGTCTTTTCATAAGACACAACCCCTTCTAGGTCGGCCCTCCATGAAACAACCTACTCCTCTACAAATCAGTGCCCTTGTCCATTAACTAATAGTTAATTATTAATTAACTACAATAGTCAAATACAAGGCATATAAATATGCCTAGCAAATCGCCGATCTGTTCTAGGGAGATGTATTTATCATGAGGCCATATATAAAGGAAATTACATGCATTTTAGATTTGTCTAATCTGAAAAATGAGAACATTAATATGATCAAGTTATCAGGATTTAACACTCCTTTTTAACTTGATAATATAAATGAGAGAAACATATCTAGCAACATCGTTACAATGACTAAGCATAGATCTGTACTCTATATCTATCTGATTCTTCCAAGCATGTAGTATCATGGTACACATGATACTTTATCATATTACTAAACTTGTAATATGAATTATCACTAATACTTGTGATAACAGTATTACATGTGATGCAATACACAGGATAAAATCTGGAGAATGATTAAATTCTTCCTTTATCCAAATTGTGACTCATAGGCACTGACAAGCCTATATCACAATATGATCTTGAATTAAGATCTGCCAGTACACAGGATAAAATCTGGAGAATGATTAAATTCTTCCTTTATCCAAATTGTGACTCATAGGCATAGAAATGTCTATATCACAATATGATCTTTAATTCATCCAGATCTGCCAGTAGTTCCCTACTGTTTTAGAACATTATCTCAGAGATCGTCATCTCATATAATGTCTATTCATTATCACAGAGATTGTCACCTCTTTAGATAATAAACACAAATGGTGAAGCCCATAACAGTCAATAGCCCGACAAAAATAATTTAACACAAAATTATTTTATTAATAATCAAAGAATACAAATGAGTTATAATTCAACCATACCAAGTCCTTTTCTGAAGTGATCTATCTTCACTCGAGAGAGAGGTTTGGTAAGAATATATGCTGTCGTTAAATTATTTTATTAATAATCAAAGAATACAAATGAGTTATAATTCAACCATACCAAGTCCTTTTCTGAAGTGATCTATCTTCACTCGAGAGAGAGGTTTGGTAAGAATATCTGCTGTCTGATCTGCAGTACAAATGTATCTTAACTTGATAGTATTCCTGTCTACCTTATCTCTTACATAATGGTAAGGAATTTCAATATGCTTGGATCTGTCATGAAAAACTGGATTCACAGAAAGCTTGATGCAACTTTGATTATCACAATGAATGATAGTGGGATTCATGGGTTGACCAAATAATCCCACAAGTAACTTTCTAAGCCAAACTGCTTCCCGAGAAGCCATTGCAGCTGCAATGTATTCAGCTTCTGTGGAACTCTGTACTACTGATGCTTGCTTTCTGCATATCCATGATATCATCGCTGAGCCTAAACTGAAACAGCATCCTGAAGTGCTTTTCCTATCAGTAACACTTCCAGCCCAATCTGAGTCTGTGAATCCATGTAAGTCCAAGTCAACTTTCTCATACTTGAGCCCAAGGTTAAGAGTGCCTTGTAAGTATCTCATAATGTGTTTGACTGCAACCAGGTGAATCTCCTTTGGTTCACACATAAACTGACTTAAGGCATTAACTGCATAGCAAATATCAGGTCTTGTATTTACCAAGTACATGAGAGACCCAATCATCTGGTTATAAAGAGTAGAATCTATGGAGGGTGATTCTGCTGCTGCTTCCTTAAGTTTGTGTAGGTTAGTCTCCATTGGAGAAGACATAGGTTTGCAGTTCCACATTCCAAATCTCTTCAAGATGTCTAATGTATACTTTCCTTGATTAAGTATGATGCTGTCAGAGTTTTGCCATACTTCCAATCCTAGGAAGTAATGAAGGAGTCCTAAATCTTTCATATCAAATTCTCTGATTAGATCTTTCTTGCATTGATCTATAAGATGATCATCACCTGTTATTAGTAAATCATCAACATATAGTATCAAAATTATCATATCATCTTTATCCTTTTTATAATAGAGATTTGGATCATCTTCATTCTTGGAGAATCCTAAACTGGTGAGATACTTATCGATTCTTTCATACCATGCCCTTGGAGCCTGTTTAAGCCCATAGAGAGCTTTCTTGAGCCTGCAAACAAAGACTTTAGGGTTATGAGTTTCAAATCCTTCAGGTTGTTCCAAATATACCTCTTCAATAATCTTTCCATTCAGAAATGCTGTTTTCACATCCATCTGATGTACTTTCCATCCCTTTGATGCTGCAATAGCTAGGATTGCTCTTATAGAGGTGTATTTGACAACTAGAGCAAAGGTTTCTTCATAATCAATTCCCTCCTTCTGCGAGAATCCTCTGGCTACGAATCTGGCCTTATATTTTTCAATGCTACCGTCAGCAGCATGCTTGATTTTAAATATCCACTTAGAAGAAACAACAGATTTTCCCTCAGGCCTTGGAACAATTTCCCAAACATCATTCTTAATAATGGATTGGTATTCTTCTATCACAGCATCCTTCCAAGCTGTATGTTTAATAGCATCTGAAACATTGGTTGGTTCTGATTTAGATAAATCACTCATGTTTGCAGCATAGCTAGAGTAGCTTTTGGGTCTTTTGCTTTCTCTGAAGGTTCCTTTTGGTGCAGAGAAGTCCTGTGCTTCTTCTATAGTCTTAGAGGCCCAAAGTGGTCTTTTCTTAGGATTTTGAGTTTCCTCAAGATTAAGATTTTGAATTTCACCTTCAATTTCTCCAATGTTCTCTCTTTGAAACTCAGGTTCATGATTTTCTTCAGAACTAGGTATATGTGAAGGATCTTCAGAACTTAGGGCTCTTTTGAATGCTAAATCTTCTTCAAATATTACATCCCTACTAAGTTCAATGTTTTTCTGACCAGGTATGTAAACTCTATATGCTTTGGATGTTTCACTGTATCCAACAAAAATACCTCTTCTACCTGAAGGTTCAAGTTTAGTTCTTTTCTCTTTAGGAATATGAATGTAAACAGGACACCCAAATATTCTAAGATGACTGATATTTGGTTTAGAATTAGAGAAAACTTCCTCAGGAGTTTTATCTCCGAGGTGGGAGTGAGGGCATCTATTTTGAATATAGACAGCAGTACATGTGGTTTTTGCCCAAAGATAGGATCCTAAATTTTGGTCAAGTAGCATAGCTCTTGCAGCTTCCACAATTGTCCTATTCTTTCTTTTTGCTACCCCATTTTGCTGAGGATTGTAAGGAACAGTACACTCCCTCTTAATTCCTGCTTCTTTACAAAAATCCTTAAACAAATCTGAAGTATATTCCCCTCCATTATCAGTCCTAAGAGTTTTAATTTTGTGTCCTGATAGATTTTTAGTTATGGATTTGAATTCTTTAAATCTTTTAAGGATTTCTTCTGATTCTTTACATTTCAAGAAGTAAATCCATGTCTTCCTAGAGAAGTCATCCATAAAGAGTACATAGTACAAAAATCCTCCGAGAGAAGGAACAGACATAGGTCCACATAAATCTGAGTGGACTAATTCTAAAACATTGTTAGTTTTTCTAGTGCTATTTTGAAATGGACTTTTGGTGTTCTTACCTAGTGCACATCCTTTGCATATGCTTGAATGATCTTTGTTCAACTTAGGTAAACCAGTAACCATCTTCTCCATAGTTGATAAGGCTTTGAAGTTTAGGTGCCCTAACCTTCTATGCCATACTTCGTTTATATCTGCAGGTTCATGAACTAAGGCTTCAATAGGTTCCGAACATAGTTCAACTTCATACATGTATCCCTTCCTTTGACCAATCAATTTTGATTTCTTAATAGAAAAGTTTTTAGGCCAGGTCATTACCTTTCCATCCACAAATGCTACCTTATATCCATCATCCTCAAGTGCTGTGACAGAAATTAGGTTCCTCTTGATTCTGAGTACATATACTACTCTTTTGAGGTGTAAGGAGATGCCTGATTTTAGTTTTAAGGTGCAGCTTCCAACTCCTTTGACTGGATGTGCAGAACCGTCACCTATGGTAACTTCTTCATCGGTTTCCTCCGCCATTGAATCCAATACTTCTTTATACCTTGTAATGTGTCTGGATGATCCACTATCAATTACCCAAGAGTTGAGTTTGCTAGATACATCATTTGATAGTGCTGAATACAGTACATAATTTTCAGGATCATAGTCTCCTTTTGTCTTAGTTACCTCTGTGAAATTTACTTGCTGTTTCGTATTCTCAGGGCTGTCAAACTTATAATGTCCAAGTTTCTCACATTTGAAGCATTTGACTTTAGATATGTCCCTCTTGAATTTGTTATTGCCTTGAGAGGCCTTCTTCTTCTTAAAGTGTTTCTTCTTTCCTTTGTAGGAATTTGTGTTGAGAACATGAAGTTCTTCATCTCCAGTTTTCGATTTTAGTCCTTTCTTAAGTTGCCTAGATTCTTCTTGAAGGCAGTCTCCTTTAAGTCTGTTGAAGTTTGGGAGTTTGTCTCTAGCACTTACTCCTTGTGAGAATGTTTCCCATGAATCCGGTAACCCATCTATAGCCATAAGTGACAGCTCTCAGTCTTCAATTATGGTCCCTATACTTGCAAGTTCATCTCTTAGACTAGCCACCCTTAGGAAGTATGAATTCATAGATTCTCCCTTATTTTTATATGATTTAGTTGCCTTTTTAGTGCAAGGGTTCTAGTTGCATTGTTAACCTCATATGCATTTATTAATGCACTCATCATATTAAATGTTGTCTGATGTTTCATTAGCATAGGTACTATTTCATTTTTAACTCCATCTAATATGATTTTCATGGCTTTCCTGTTTCCTTTAATCCAGTTAGTTTTATGAGGATCAGCATCAGGCTGCTTGGATTCCTTATCAACAAACTGTAATACATCATTGTCTTCAAGAGCCATCATAATTCTGAATTTCCATGCAACGAAGTGTTCTTTTCCATCAAACCTGTCTTCAGGTCTGATTGCGTTGGCCATTGAAGGTAGAAGGATGCTGCTTAGATATTTTCAAATCTGATTGTTAATTTGTAGAGCCTAGGTTTGACAACTTGGCTCTAATACCATGTAAGTTTTCTGCAAATTCTGAAGATATAATACTAATGGAGTATTAATACCTTGCTGCAAATCGATCTACTACAATTCTGGGCTGAATGTTATTGTTCTGAAATTCTGGAAATTATATTTTATTTTTGCACTAAATTGCCAAGGAGCAGATTGCTAGAAGAGCAGACTTAAGATTGTATTGTATGTTCTCTATCCACAATCTTGCTCCTACTTATATATTAACCAAGTGTCTTGTCTTTTCATAAGACACAACCCCTTCTAGGTCGGCCCTCCATGAAACAACCTACTCCTCTACAAATCGGCGCCCTTGTTCATTAACTAATAGTTAATTATTAATTAACTACAATAGTCAAATACAAGGCATATAAATATGCCTAGCAAATCGCCGATCTATTCTAGGGAGACGTATTTATCATGAGGCCACATATAAAGGAAATTACATGCATTTTAGATCTGTCTAATCTGAAAAATCAGAACATTAATATGATCAAGTTATCAGGATTTAACAGATACACCTCCGCTAAACAATGTGGGATAAAAGTCACTTTTATTTTATAATGTCACTTTATAAAGCCACTTTAATTTTATAATGTTAATTTATAACATAAAGTGACTTCAGCCTTATAAAGCCCATTAAATAATATTTTATTTCCTTCAATTCTCCACAAATAAAGTCATGACTGGAAATGCATCCCTTTTAAAAAAATTATCAGCCTATTGGGATGAGAAAATAGGCTAGCCAACTCTTCAAAATTTTACTGAGAAGAAGGGGACATTACATCCAATGTGTAATCAAAACTTTGAAAATAAGTTTCTTGATGAGATAGCAAAAATCAATGGAGAAAAAATTGTAGTCTTTGTTAAAATAGATGTTGGAAAGCTCTTTATAGTTTCATCTGATTTGGTCAACTTGATAGTTGATGGTCCCAACCAGTGCTGAGAGGGGAGGGGTGAATCAACACCCACTAAAACTTAAGTAACAAAATCTGATATAATCTAGCTAAAACTGTAAGCAAAATAGATTCTATCACTGAAATAGCTATCACACAATCAAGCAGTAAACAACACCAGATTTATCACGTGGAAACCCAAATTGGGAGAAAACCATGGTGTGAGGAAACCTCACAAATTTTGCACTCTTCTGAAGTGCGCCCTGTAAGGGGCCTTCCCTGTTTAAGGATTGCAAATGCACTGTTAGATGCGACTCAATTAAGGGATTTAGGAAATAAGGCTTGTTAGAACCTGCTTGGTTAGAGGACTTAAAACATCTACACAGATGTCACTCGGTTAAGGGATTTAATACAAGGGACCTGTTAATGTCCACCCAAAATACTGAGATTTTTCTATTGCAATTGTCAGAGAGCAATAGAGGGTTTGATCTTTTGGAAATGGCTTTGTTGAGCCTGATAAGATCGCTGTGCTTCTCAATTGAGAATCATCACCAGTCATTGCAGGTATGTTCTCCTTGGCTGTTGTGCTTCCTTGCACACTCTTCTTTTCTTCTTCTCTTCACCTTTTCGTAGTTTCTTTCAGCTTACAGGCTCACTCTTTTTCTTTGGCAGAATGAAGGCAAATAATATTCTTCATAGGCTGAAGAATATATAGTCTTCTTTACCTTTCCGCTTTTTACATGCACGACTTGTTTAAAGATCTCCTTCAGATCCATCACCCAGTGGAGTCTCAGTTCACCGACGAAACATCCGATGCATGCCATGTGCTTTTTCTGCTTTATGAAGGAAACGACAGATGCGTGCCGAAAGCTTTCCTTCACTAGAGATTTCTACATGTTTTAATGCCACAAACTTTGGCATTAAAACCTTCAATTTCGCCTCGCATCGATCTTTTTGATAACACAAAGTCGTCTGGATTTTGTGCAACAAATCCCAGTCAAAGAGTAACACAAGTGTTTGTCAACTGTGACTTTCCCCAGTTCATCAATCTTGATGATATCTTCACTGATCAGTTTGTAACCTTAGGTTAGGTTGTGCACAGGTAAAAACCTTCATCTGTCACCATTCCTTTTTCTGTCTGTACCGGTTGAATCCTCAGTTTCGGTTACACACTTTATCGGTCATAGTACTGAAACCTTGATTACCAGTTGCGCCTTCCTTGGTTACCGGTTTCTTCGATGATCAGTTAGAGCTTTAACAGTAACCTAGACAGTGCCTCTTCTACCTAGAGAGTGCCTCTTCTTGCTCACTACATGTCACCAGTCTCCAAACCAGTGTCTCCTTGCACTTATTATTGTCAGCTGTACCTTTCCTTGATTCCTGACTGAACACTGTAGGCATCCCTAGTCATAACTGACAATATCTCTTTGCCAATCAATGACAACACCTCTTTGCCATGTATCGGTTACATCCTTACCGGTTAATGCCAACAATAGTTTCATCTGGTCCTTTTTGATAGATGGCATTAGTGATTTATGATGAAGTTTGAGCTGATATTTTGCTCTTGTGACATTAAACTTGTGTAATTCTGATTTAGACACTTCAAACTTGAATACTTGCCACTTTAATGCCTTGCATTTCCTTTTGAAATATGAAAAAATAAGAAAGCTAGGACCATGCTCTTGATTGCTGAAGTAGAATTTGTTTTGTGATTTTAATGAATAAATGTCTCATTATAAAGGCTTGGATTGCTTTAAATCTTTCTTTCTTTACATAATTGGCTAACTAGGATAGGGTGCCATGAGCTTTAAGGTTGTTTTATGCTTTTCAAGATTGTAAATAGGTGTAATAGGTGTTTAGTCTTGTTTTTGCAAGACATTGTTGCACTTTTCTGTGATCATTGCAATCGTGATTGCCTTTGTTAGTGGCATTGGCACATGGTATGTGTGACTTAATTAAGTGTATTAATTGATATGCTGTAGGGCAATTATACATGTTCATTACCACTATGAACACACCTTTAGTTTGGCATTGCTATAATGTACCCATTATGGACATTCCAACATCTTTGAGAGCTCCAACATTCTTGGAGAGCGCCAACATTTTCAGAATGGAGTTCAGTTTTTGGCATTGTGTTTTGGGGATCAAGTTGAGTTTGTTGATTCTTTTTGGGTGTAGTTTCAACCTTTCAAGTGCATTTCAAACTTCTGGGTCGATGTTCTATTTTTTGAAACTGTCAAATTTTATGAAGTTGGATTTCCAGTGATCTTTGAGACTATTGGCACATTTAGATTTCACTATCAAGCTATTTTTGCATTTTTTATAATCTTGGCAGGTGTGAAAAATATTTTAATAATTAAATAATTAAATAATTAATGTTTAAGTTGTCTAAAACAGCAAAAATAAAAAAAGACAGCTTATGTTACCTTTTAAATTGGTGTTTAAAATCACTTCTGTGGAGCAAAAAGGTTTGCTATTTAAAAAAGTGATTTTTAAATTTTTTTTTTGGAAAGTTCCTCAAAAGGTTATAAAAGAGGCTGAAGCAACTCATTTGTGCATTTTGGATTGTTTGAAACTCTTTTTGGATTGATTTGTCATTTATCTTTTCAATCCATAGGATGAAAACCCCAAGGGAAAGTTGGTTTTAGTAGCGAAAGATTTTCCCTTGTTGTATTGTAGGAGTATTCAGATTTTAGGTGTGCACTGAAGATTTTTTGGTAACAGTTTTTGTGCTGTAGGTGAATATTTTTCCAATTGAGAGAAATGCTTGAGGAGAAAAAGATTGAGTTCAATTGATATATTTCCTAGAATTTGCAAATTACAAATTTATTGGAGATTCACAAGCATATAATAAGTTTGAAGGATGAATTATTTTTATTATTAGATCGTCCCAATTTTACCCTTGCGGCCCACAACAGTCCATTCATCCTTCTTCAACTCCTTTTTTAGACCCTCTTGAGGATGGGACCCTGAATCCTTAGGAGGAGATTTGGTTCTGGGAACTACCAAAGGGCAGTCCTTAATCTTGTGTTCCGTCGAATGACACCGATAGCAAGTGTTTGGAAAACTCAAAGGACCTTCTGGGTGAAGGTATTACCACCCACTTGAATCTCAAGGGTTTCTTTAAGATCTCGCGAGAGATCAATTTCAACACAAACCCTTTTTTGAGGGCGAGCGTTAAATAAACGGTCATGTTCAAGACAAACAACTTTACCAAGCTTTTGTGCAATGACTTGAATGAAAGGCCAAGAAAGCAAGGGAAGGCCAGGGAACTCAACCCACATAGGCACCCTAAGCTTCTTGTCATCAGAGACTGAAGTCTCGATACCATCGTTGAAAAACCAAAAGGGAAGACCTAACAGTCCATGACCCACGAGCGAAGACAACTTCAACATGGGTAGGCTGGAGAATTGAAATAGGAAAAACCCTTTCTTGAGGTTTTGAATGCCATCAAGCCGAACTCCATGAGGAGTCCAGGCTTTGGCAATCTAGGCTTTGAGCATGCTTTCAGGAGGGGTTCTTCCCACAAAATAACCTATCAAAGTGTGTTGCTCTAACCAAGTACATGCATTATCAAAATCCTGAACAGGAAGTACAACATCAGGAGATGGCATACGTTGTGAAACACCTTCAGAACGAACTTGCGAGGTTTCTTGCTCGAAGGCACCATGATTATCCGTCACCACTCCAACACTAGCAACAACCGTTGAGCTAAAGGTGGCCGGAGCCATTAAATTGCTAGGCTAATGTAATGTCCCCGTTTTTCAGACTTTGGGATTAGCTTGTTTTGGCGACCCTCGCAGGCTAATCAGGTGATCAAAGGGGGTTAGATGGCGGAGCCAGTGTTGGGATTCCATTCTAGAGGTTCAGTTTACTAGGTTTGTTCTTCGTTCGGGTCAATTTGGTCAACTTACTATTTTTAGTAAGTGGTATTCTGGGTATGGCCAGGATTAGCAGGGTGTCTGCACGGAGTGTCAGATGTGCCAGGATCGAGTTTCAGGGAATCTCCAGTTTGAGAGACTTACTATTTTTAGTAAGTCTATTTTTAGCAATTGGCTATTTTTGGCAGTGGGTTATTTCTGGCAGGTCAGTTGGTGTTTGAGGCTCTGGTGTTAGAAATGAGTTTGTCACAGTCAGTGTGATTCAGTGGCTTTGGTTTTAAAGGTTATCGTTATTAAATTAAATTATTTTAATTTAATAGCTTTATTACTTATAACTTTAATGTTATAAAGTGAAGTTATCATTTAAAAGCCTTTTTAATGAAAAAAGTGAAATTGTGCTTTTTCTGAAAAAGCTATATATTCATTTCGAAAAAGCACTTTCATTATTCATTGTTGATTTGATTTTTATGAAGTCTTTTGTTGAGAGCTTTCAACAAGGGTTTGAGGACTGATTCCTCATCTGCAGCACTTTGAATCATTCTTGTGATGGTGAATTGTGCAACTGATTCTTCTGAAGAAATTCTGATAATTCATGGCTGCGAATTGATGCTGATGTATATCAATTTGGTTCAAGGATAAATTGAATTCGTTCATTCTATAGCTGGAATTCATTTTTCTCTTGCCTGGATGCCATTGTTGTGAAGGAGGCTGAGGTATCTCCTGGGATTGCAGCATTTGACTGTACGGCTGCCTTCAATAATTCTTTAGCTGCGTTATTTCTCTTGGGGCCTTCGTTTTTAATTCAAAGGGCCAAATTCAATGCCCTAGTTGTTGTGTGGGGTTTCCAAGTGTCACGTGGGACTCTGGATGAGCTGCGTGAGTCCATAAGAGCTGGCTGCGAGGTATCTTGAAGTTGCATTTAACCTCATGTGAGGTTGTAGACTCCATTGTTGGCTGCGCGGAGTCCTCATATTCTTGCAAATTCATTCTTGGTGGCAGCGATACTTATTTCCTGAGCTGCGTTTGGTTCCTTGGCATGCGTGTGGACTTCAGGGAATTTCCTTAGCATTCAGCACTCATTCTTTCCTTTTCCAGGTGCCAATAATTAATGAATAAACATTTCCAGAATTTGAATTACCAATTTTGAAATATTCAGACTTATGAGTTTAATTGTAAATGGATTATCTGTATTTTATGGTCCTATATTTGTGAAGAATTTATTGAGTTGTATATTTCTTAATAAATATCCTGTGAAAGTGTTAATTATTTTAAAGAACTTAATTACCTAGAGCCAAGAGTCAGTTAGGCTCTTTATAGTGGTATCAGAGCATTTTTCCTGCCATCTTGTGGGGTCTGGATTCATTTATATTTTGATTTTTTTTAAAAAAGTGATCAGCACTTCCATTGTCCCTAGCTATAGATAAATACAAGAGGCCCAGTTCCAGAAGTCGTCGTAGCAGTAAGGGAAATAGAGAGGAATTAAATGCTTTAGTAGAAAGCATGGAGAGACTTAGACTGGATCAACAGAGATTGACAGAGAGTTTGTCGGATCCAATTACAGTAGACAGGGCAGCGAGATATATGGTCTCTTCCTTTAGAAGGCCGACATCGAGTTTGTAGGGGAGAAGGCTGGAGTTTTCTCTGACAGTAGTCCATGATGCTGATGTTCCTACATCTAGTTCAACACCTGCTATTCCCATCCGCAGTGGTGGTGATGGATTTATTGCACAGGAGCCAGTGGATGTTTCAGTGCCATTGGTTGACAGCAGCGCTGAGCATCACTAGATTGAGGCTCCCAGAGCAGTCACTACAAATTGTACAGAGGCAACTAATGTTGTAGTTATCACTGAGTGTTTAGACTCTTTCATGGAGGGAGTTATTATTGGAGATGTTTATGTCAGCTGTAGTGGTGCCGCTCCAGTTCAGGAGGCAGTTGCTTCCTTAGTTGGGATTGAGGCATGTACGGAGTCTCCCAGTGGTGAGGTTGGTGATCTGGGCATTACAACGGGGTCATTTGATGACAGTTCGTGCTCCAGCATTATTGGTGCACAGCTTAACGTTGAGTCATGTGTGCAGAGTCACGTGTCAGCAGTTGAGATTTTAGCAGGAGATGTGGGAGCTGATACTATAGACACGTCTGATGACACTTTTGAGGATGCTGTGAGTTGCATTGGAGATGACATCCCCCGTGAGTTGTTGGGTGATGACTGCGAGGAGCATATAAGCTCTGATAGCTCAAAGGTTTATGATAGCAGTCGTAGTGTGGGATCAATATAGGAGACAATGGTTTTTTCCTGTGTTGAAGATGTGAGCATGGAGCTTCCTAGTGATGACACTCAGGATGGGAGTGTGGCAGTTGATTTGGGCGATGTTTCATGCCACAGTATAGTTGATTCACATGACGACATTGAGTCGTGTTTGCAGCCAGAGTTAGTAGAGGAGATGCAAATAGATGATGTGGACGCTAGCATCGCAGATATCTCCGATGTTGAGAGCGAGGATGATGAGTGCTCTAGTGTTTATGGCTTTCTATATCTGACTTTGGGTGTAGATTCATTGTTGTCATATGGTGGTGGTGGGTTCTAGGATTCTGTGTTATAGGGACTCACAGATGAGGATAGGGAAGCTTATGAGTGGCAGGAGTTTGTTACAGCCAGGGCTTCCACTTCTAGAGAGGGGGTTACTTTGTCGGTGACTCATGTGGATTATCCCAGGATCTGGACTGTCAGATGGTTGCAAAGGACGAGGGAGCTGGAGATTGTGTTGAGTCAGATTCAGCATCAGCTTCCCCGGGGTTAGATGAGGACGTCTCCGATGCTTGTACTCAGTTTGTAGATGTGTACTCAGATGAAAGTACACAAAGAGACGGTGATTTTGAGGGGAGTTTGTTGGATATAGATTCCTCTCATAGTGTTGACAGGGTGTTTGAGGTTGTTCATTGGAGGCCTGTTGTGCAGAGTCATCATGTGACTAGCCAGTTGCGAGTTGATGAGAGAGATATTACTTCTACTCTCGAGCATTTTGATGCCTCTCATCAATTGTTGGCTGCGTGGAGTCCTCATATGCTTGTGAATTCATTCTTGGTGGCAGCGATACTTATTTCCTGAGCTGTGTTTGGTTCCTTGGCATGCGTGTGGACTTCAGGGAATTTCCTTAGCATTCAACACTCATTCTTTCCTTTGCCAGGTGCCAATAATTAATGAATAAACATTTCCATAATTTGAATTACCAATTTTGAAATATTCAGACTTATGAGTTTAATTGTAAATGGATTATCTGTATTTTATGGTCCTATATTTGTGAAGAATTTCTTGAGTTATATATTTCTTAATAAATATCCTTTGAAAGTGTTAATTATTTTAAAGAACTTAATTACCTGGAGCCAAGAGTCAGTTAGGCTCTTTACAGTGGTATCAGAGCCAATGGCTGTTTATGGTTGGGGTGCACCTATGACAGATGAGCCCAGTGGTGGTTACCTTTCATTGACAGAGATCCATTCTTTGCGTGAGGCTGTCAAGATTTTGAGACAAAACTACTTACAAATGGTAGCCGACCGAGATCACCTAGTTCAGTGGGGGAGTACAGCTTATGAGGCACTGATGGACAGAGAGGAGGTGAGTGAGCTTACCTAGGAGCTCACAATGACTACTGAGGTTTTAGAGGACACTCAACGGGCTCTTTAGGAGACGCAAATGCAGTTAGAGGAGGTGACCGTGGAGTTGGAGCATTTACGGTCCACACCAGCCCCGGATCCAGTTCGATTGCACATTGAGGTGGTTGGTGCTGAGTTTGCTCCTACGTTTGGTGATGAGGAACATGATGTTGTGGTAGTCACATCTGTTCAGGTTATGGGAGCACTTGGTACAGATGAGGTAGGAGTACCAGTGGAGTCAAGCTTTCAGGTTGATTTGCTTCCTTTAGCTAGGAGTGAATCTATTACATCATCTCATATAGCTGATAGCATGGGACAGTTGGTTGTGCCACATTTTTAGAGGGATTAGCTGTGGATTGCGGGGGAGCAAGTTGACACTTCCACGTATAATTTCTAGTGCACTGAGTCATTTATGGAGTATTTACTTGAGAGTGCAGATGTGCGACAGGATTCTTATAGAGTGTCTGAGGGTACTCTCATCTGAGGCTCTTGTGCTATTCGGAGGTTGGTAGGGAAGATTGTGGAGACTCTATCTACTATGCTTCCCCATAGGGATTTCGAGGTTGGGTTTGTTGAGAGGGTTGCTCAGGTTCCTACCCAGCCTGTAGTTATGCGGAGTTAGAGATTGGAGCCATCTCATGATTCCCAGTTTGGTAATGATGAGCCATTGACAGAGATTGGGGTTTCTTACTGGCATTATATGGTGAGGTATGCTCATCATTTTTCTTTTGACCCACAGGTGGAAGATTTGATCTCACATAGGGGTAAACCAGCTCCAGTTTCCTACCATCCATTATGGGATGGATTAGCACCATCTTTTACAGATGGATTTGGTAGTTGCAAGTTAGATTACTTGCAGTATCCACACACTCAGGACTATTTAGCAGAGGTTAGAGTTGATAACAGTGATTCCGATACATTTGGTCATTGTCGTTTTCTCAGTGCAGTTGGGTGTGAGTGTCGGATAGATAGGGACTCAGGTTTTGACAGAGTTGTTATTTCAGTTGGGTTGAGTTTCGCTGGGTTGTTTTCTGCATCGGCATCTGCAGTTGGTCTTCGGATGTTGTTTTCAGTGATGTCCGTTATTTGGGTGTTTAGGGCACTTTCTCAGATGCTGGTGTCTGTTCTGTTGGTATTTTGTTCACAGGAGTATGGTGAGGATCAAGACATTACTTATGACCATCCTTGGGATCCGGGTGGTTGGCGATGTTGCTTGTTTTTCCTGATTGCTTGAGGACAAGCAATCTTGGGAAGGGAGGACTGTAATGTCCCCGTTTTTCAGACTTTGGGATTAGCTTGTTTGGCGACCCTTGCAGGCTAATTAGGTGATCAAAGGGGGTCAGATGGCGGAGCCAGTGTTGGGATTCCATTTTGGAGGTTCAGTTTACCAGGTCTGCTCTTCGTTCGGGTCAATTTGGTCAACTTACTATTTTTAGTAAGTGGTATTCTAGGTATGGCCAGGATTAGCAGGGTGTTTGCATGGAGTGTCAGATGTGCCAGGATCGAGTTTCAGGGAATCTCCAGTTTGAGAGACTTACTATTTTTAGTAAGTCTATTTTTAGCAGTTGGCTATTTTTGGCAGTGGGTTATTTCTGGCAGGTCAGTTGGTGTTTGAGGCTCTGGTGTCAGAAGTGAGTTTGTCACAGTCAGTGTGATTCAGTGGCTTTGGTTTTAAAGGTTATCGTTATTAAATTAAATTATTTTAATTTAATAACTTTATTACTTTATAACTTTAATGTTATAAAGTGAAGTTATTATTTAAAAGCCTTTTTAATGAAAAAAGTGAAATTGTGCTTTTTCCGAAAAAGCTATATATTCATTTCGAAAAAGCACTTTCATTATTCATTGGTGATTTGATTTTTATGAAGTCTTTTGTTGAGAGCTTTCAACAAGGGTTTGAGGACTGATTCCTCATCTGCAACACTTTGAATCATTCTTGTGATGGTGAATTGTGCAACTGATTCTTCTGAAGAAATTTTGATAATTCATGGCTGCGAATTGATGCTGATGTATATCAATTTGGTTCAAGGATAAATTGAATTCGTTCATTCTATAGCTGGAATTCATTTTTCTCTTGCCTGGATGCCATTGTTGTGGAGGAGGTTGAGGTATCTCCTGGGATTGCAACATTTGACTGTACGGCTGCCTTCAATAATTCTTTAGCTGCGTTATTTCTCTTGGGGCCTGCATTTTTAATTCAAAGGGCCAAATTCAATGCCCTAGCTTTTGTGTGGGGTTTCCAAGTGTCATGTGGGACTCTGAATGAGCTGCGTGAGTCCATAAGAGCTGGCTGCGAGGTATCTTGAAGCTGCATTGAACCTCATGTGAGGTTCTAGACTCCATTGTTGGCTGCGCGGAGTCCTCATATGCTTGCGAATTCATTCTTGGTGGCATCGTTACTTATTTCCTGAGCTGTTTTTGGTTCCTTGGCATGTGTGTGGACTTCAGGGAATTTCCTTAGCATTCAACACTCATTATTTCCTTTGCCAGGTGCCAATAATTAATGAATAAACATTTCCAAAATTTGAATTACCAATTTTGAAATATTCAGACTTATGAGTTTAATTGTAAATGGATTATTTGTATTTTATGGTCCTATATTTGTGAAGAATTTCTTGAGTTATATATTTCTTAATAAATTTCCTATGAAAGTGTTAATTATTTTAAAGAACTTAATTACCTGGAGCCAAGAGTTAGTTAGGCTCTTTACAGCTAATCCCAAAGTAAATGCGGTTTCAAAGGATAGAAAAAATGCAGAATAGCAATGCACAACACTAAACCCTAGCAAAGCCAAAAACGCTCATGCATAATTTGAATTTTTAAATTTTTTATTTTTTCAGGTGAAGGGTTCTTCAAGTGCATTGATAGGATGTATGACTCTGAGACTGCTGGGAAGGTTTGCACTGAGTTGATCAAATTTCCTACTCTTAGGGGTTGTAAGGCTGCAACAAAGGCAAACATAAAAACTATGGCACAGGAGGATCGAATTTTGTGGTGGAATTGTGATGGATTGAAATTAACGACTACCACACTAGCCACTGATTTGTTGTCTTAGGTTTTTAGTTCTTCAACTTCTGAGAGGACTGGTCTACTTATAGCTTCATCCACTCTCTTAAGAGGAATAGACTTACCTCTCAGAGAGTAGAGAAGCTAGTGGCTGTACATAGTGCCTTGCGTATCACTGATAGCAGGACACATGTATACAAGGAGAGCCCAACACGCGATGGGATGTAGAGCCAGAGGAGCCATCACTAGTTGATGAGGATGAGGATGCTTTAGATGCAGGGCTGCTTGGTGTTTGCTTCACGGCTCTTGACGTTGGAGAGTCTAGTAGTTCCAGTGATGACGAGTTTACCGACCTCCAGAGGGATGATTAGAGGCCTCCTTCACTACATTTTGTCATTTTGACATTTTGATTTTGTACTTGTTTTGATATCATGCTATCATGCTACTCAATGTAAACATCTTTATGATCAGATACTTTTGATATCTATTATCACATGATATATAAAACTCTTCCATTTGCTGATTTGACTATTTAAAATTTTATTGTTCAATGTTCCATGTTCAATGTTCAAGTATTTTACTATTTAGTAATTCTAATTTACTATTTTACATCTTTATGTCTTATACATCTTTTCATAACTAGCATTTTCAGTACCATATGTATAATATATAGTATATACACCCCCCGTTCCCCCCCGCCGTCCCGAAATTGAGGCCCCTTTGTACCTCGCCCCAAAAACTTGTCCCCCTGTTCCGACGTCCCCTTGTCCCCCAAGGCGGTGTAACTATGTTTATGGGTAATGGGTCCCAGGATCGTGGCTTGCGGGGACTTGCAGTTACATGGGAAGTGGAAGTGTGCAAGGAGATTGTTATAGCAGCAGCTTCCACTTTATCTAATGAGCCATTTGTTGAGGTGTTTAGCAATAGTACCTCGATTGTTGATGTGTGTAGTGATGATAACGCACATGATGCTACTTTTCATAAGGTGAGTGATGTAGATTCAACCTCATATCATAGTGCAGATTGTGGGTCAGAGAGCTTGCATGGGAGTCCTGAATTTTAGAGACATCATTTGGTTGGGCAA
Organism: Chamaecyparis obtusa; assembly: GCA_027943335.1. Classification (NCBI taxonomy): domain Eukaryota; kingdom Viridiplantae; phylum Streptophyta; class Pinopsida; order Cupressales; family Cupressaceae; genus Chamaecyparis; species Chamaecyparis obtusa. The sequence goes on along the minus strand of BSBK01003233.1, from coordinate 429,049 downwards.
TTAAAGGCGATTGACAGTCAGATTGCCACAACCATTGAGCTTTTTGATGTTGCTCGTTAGATGTTAGCTATATTTGGTTGGGGTACTCGTATGTCAGATGAGCATGGTGATAGTGACCTTTCCCTTGCAAAGTTCCATTCACTACGAGAAGCTATTGGGATAATGAAACATAATTATTTGCAGCTACTTTCCGATAGGGACTTTCTTCTCGAGTAGGATAGTATTTTCTTTGATGTATTGAAGGGGAAGGAAGAGGAGGTTGTTGAGCTCATGCATGAGCTTGAGGTGACTATAGACTAAATAGAGAGCACCCAGTTGGCTCTTCAGGAGTCATAGTCATGGTTAGAGGAGTTTACCATGGAGTTGAGCTGAGCACAGTCTTCACCATCTGCAATTACAATACAGTTTCCTATAGTGGCAGTTGGTGATGATTTGATATCCACGGGTTGTAGTGGGGATGTGGCTACATCCATTTCAGATATAGGTGCAGTAGTCACAATTGGGATGAGTACTTTGGTTGAGAGCTGTAGACAACCACTTATTGCATTAGGTTCTCTTGAGGTCGGTACTAACTCTTGTGTGGTTGTGGTGGATCCTCTAGAGAGTTGTGTGTTAGTACACGATGCTACTCCATCATCTTCACATGATATTCACAGAGTGTCATTTGAATGGAAATATGGTTCTCATGTTGATTTGTTTCCTTCGCCTAGAAGAAAATCGGTTACTTCATCTCATGTAGCGGATGGTGTTAGACAGTTGGTTGTATCACAGTGTCAAAGTGATCAGTTGAGGGTTGCAGGAGAACAGGTTGATTCTACCTCATATTGTTTCTATTGACAGATTCGTTTATTGAGTACCTTCTTGAGAGTCCAGAGTTTTAGGAGGGACCGTTTGGAGTCATTGAGGGTACTTTCATCCGAGGTTCTCGCGACATTCAGCTTTTGGCGGGAGCGATTGTAGATAGTTTGACTACAATACTTCCCACAAAATTTTTTTGGTTGGGTTTGCAGAGAGGGTTACTAGAGGCCCTGCCCAATCAGCTATACATGGTTAGAGATTGGAGCCATCTTTGATTCTCGAGTTGTCAGTGATGAGCCATTGATATAGATTGAAGTCTTTTACCGTAATTACATAGTAAGGAGTGCTCATCATTTTTTCGTTTGATCCACATGTGGAGGACTTGATGATGCGTCGATGTGGATTGGCTCCAAGATTATACCATCCTTTGTGGGATGGGTATTCACCATCTTCAGTGGATGGATTTAGTAGCTGCAAGTTGGTGGGGGACAACTTGCAGAGTCATTACATTTATGGCATCTTAGCAGAGGATGGAGATAGTGATTGTGATACAAACACCTTCAGGAGTTCTTATCTCCATAGTACGGTTGGATTTCACACCCATGGGGATTTGATAGACTGTAGAGGGAGGTTTGGTATAGTAGATGCTTCTAGATATTCTCACCTCCTTATGATGGATGAATGTGAGTTTAGTGTGCTTTGGGACCCGAGTGATGACAAGACTAGCACTACAGTTTGGGTGGGTCCCATTGATTGGCTTCACTACTTTGGGCACGATGAAGTTGAGTTTAGAGTTGAGCAACAAAAGTCTAAGGATTTTTTTTTGGTAGACTTTTGTTTAGAGTTTGGGATCCTTCTAGTGCATTGGGATTTCAGATAGGGCTCATAGAGGAGTTTTGGGATGTGTACATGGTTCCGAGTACATATGGTTTTACTTTTGACCCGCATGTGCATGATCCCTTTGAGTTGCATAGTTCAGTTGCACATGTGTTGGACAGTGTGCATGATAGCTCACCTTACACAGTTTTGGGAAGCAAGCTTTGTCAGCCTTCCGAGTTGCTTCCCTATAAGATGTTCGCTCCTAAAACATCTACAGTGGGATTTGTTTCATTTTGGCAGATTCTGTCAGTTAGGTTGGTGAAGATGTTATAGGAGCTAGTTGGTGATTACAGGGACATTACACAATTCTACTATTGAGATCCAGGTGGACTGGAGTGTTATTTATTTTTGAGATTGCTTGGGGACAAGTAACTTTAGGAAGGGCGGATTGTAATGTCCCCTTTTTAGCTCACCATGGTTGGTGTTTTGGATTAGCCTATCAGTGGCCCTTTTAGGCTAAGTCAATTGGTTAGAGGGTCCCGGTTGGTAGTTTAGTAGGCCAATTCCGTTTTGGAGGTTAGAGGTGTTTAGGATTGCTCTTCATTTGGGTCAGTTTGGTACACTTACTATTTATAGTAAGTCATTTATTCGACATTTCTATATTTGGCAGGACACCTGGTCATGCAGAGTAGGCAATTAGAAGAATGGCAATCCCGATTCCACTACTTATCCAACCTTTGACTTGGATCTTAGTCAACATCTTGGGCTCATGGCAATCCTGTATCTCGGTAGCTTGTTAGATGTGCTCGGTAACTGCTTTGGAGTTCTCGGTGGAGTGTTCCTGTTTGTTCATCGACGAGCTCGGGTACCACTCGGTGGTGTGCTGTCTCTGCTTGATGGTGCCTTTCACCGAGTGGCTTTGCTGTTTTCTGTTCTACTCGGTGGTGTTCTTAAGTCAACATCCAATTTATGTCCTCAATTCAACTATCACCCATACGGTCATAAGATTTGTGTTCCAAGGGAGTGATAAGATTGACACCTTAAGATACCTTAGATTGGTCCATTGTCCAAGTTTGAATGCTTCTTTTCACAATTTACTTCACACTACACCAAACTGTCCTATTTGGCTAGTAGTCCTAAGGACTTGGTTTCTTCAAACAAATTTGGACTTTTCCAGAGGTCTTCCCAAACAAATTATATTTTCGAATACCCTTTATGGTTCTTGGTCAAACTCCAAAAGGTCAGATTTTGACTCTGTTCTTGCACCCCCAAACACTCAACAAAGGACACAGATCTAATAGGCCTAATTAGGACTAGTTTCCAAAGGAGGTCCTAAGAAATGGGTTCATAGAATCACCAAAACCACTTGGATACGATCTACTATCTCCAATTACACTATTTCCATCATTTATTTGATTCTTACCACTCCTGTGGTATGACTGGCTCTCGCTTCTTCATAGTTTTAGACTAAACACATGGGCTTGTTTAGCTTAGGGCTTGGTGGAAAAATCACCAATCCATACACCTTGATCCTGCCCTTTAGGACTCTTAATGTACATTCCCCTAACTTGCATTCCACCAGGATTCATGGATTTTCCATGGTGGGAGTGCAAGTTAGGGCTCCATCTTTGACTGGTCACTATAAACGAGGGTTTCCGGGACTGTTTCCACAAATATGAACACAACTCTCGCCAATCTCCACCAAATTGGTTCAAACCAATTGCATCTGGACCACAACACAACACTACACAAATCCCTCAAATGTGCATCAATTCCAATCACCAATCAGATCGTACAATACGAAAATCAGACAGTTTTACACAAAATCAGGGTTTCTTCATTCAGAATTCCACCAAACTTCATACATCAATCAACTTCTGATCATTTATGATCAAAAGGGACCCAAATATATCCTTCCCAACGGCTACAACTGTTTTCCAAATGGTTGTGGCCGTTGGTGCCCGAATTACAACTTTTCGAGCAACTTTTAAATGTTGCTTTACATCTTTTTAATCACTTTGCTAATTCATGTCTTAAGACTCTTAAAAAAAAGTGTGAAGGTTTGTAAGCCTTTCCAAAGACTCTTTATGCCTAGACCTATCTCCAAATCACCTAAAGACCTTATTACAACCCTTAAATACCCCTTGGCCTAATGAGACTCTAGGTTTATAAAACACCTTAGAGCCTATTAGCCTTACAAATGGGTCAGAGATTACATCATGGATGATCCCATTGGATCAAATCCTTTATTCCTATTTACTAACCCGTTGATTACATTGGGTGCCCTGCACCACTTGGACCGACCTCAGTTGTAGTGATGACCCTTGACATCTTTGTTGATTAGGTATTTAGAGATTTGCTAATTATAGAAAATCAGGGGTTGATAGAGGTGGTTCCTTGCTATTTTTAGTAAGGTAGTTAGATGTGTAGTAGGAACGATGGTGGATCTCTTGGTTCTGACAGAATCAAGAAATAGTGAGTATTTTTGGAGTAATGACATTTTAATTATTAATGAAGTAATACTTTATTAATAATTAATAAAAAAGTGCACATCATTAAATGTTATTTGACTTTATTATTAATGAGAAAGTCAAAGGAAAGACGCTGCCAAGAGTGAAGTTAAAAGTTTCAACTATGCTCATAAACAATACAATCCTTACCTATGAACAAGAAGTCAAACCACATTTGCAAGCAAGGCAAAATGGAAGAAACACAAAGTCAAAAAGAAACCATACCTTGAAGAATATAGAGAAATGTGACTAGATGATACACTGAAGAGAAGAACGCCTTAAAACGTACAACAAAAATATCTTTCAAATGTCCTAAAAAATGACCTAAAATCAAACAAGTTGTGATTAAAAAAATCTAAGGATCTAGCTGCAGAAATATAGAGGAACTAGAAGAGTTTGAACACAAACACAAACCAAACTCTCCACTAATAAATGCATCTTCAATCCTGGACGATTTTGAAGCAAATCGCTAATTTCATGCTGGAAAGTCATGGATTGGGGGACAAAAAATGAAGGAAATCTTCAGTTCGAGTTTCAAATGAGGCATGCGCATGTTTAGACTCAGGAAAAAACCCTTCTTTTGTTTTTTGGGTTTAAGAAGCCTGACATAAGCACTAAGCTTTGTGTTTTGAGAAATAAAGCCCGGCACATAATATATCGGGTTTTAAAAAGGTATTTACAAGTTACAATGATATTGGGTTTTATAAATTCGATTTCATATTTTTATTACTTGCAAAACTTTACTTGTTATTGCAAATATGAAACCGGATATTATTTAAAACACCCTATTCCATCATGTTTTGCTTTTGGTTAGGTTATGTGGGGACCATTACGAGTTTTCAAGCTTAAAAAATTGCAAAATAGACTTTGAAAGCCGACCCCCTAGCTGATTTCGGGTTTTACATTATAAATCACAAGTTGCCTGAAATTTATAATTTGCAAATTTATATTTTAACATATAATATTATTATTTTTCATTACGAACTTGCAATGTCTTTTTGGAAACCCGAAATTGGCTTATGATGTAAACGACACAACATTTTATGTAAATAAATTAACCAATTTAGGATTTTGAAAAGATCATTTTAACTATAAGTATACATAACGTGAATTTATTATTAAAACCCCAAAATCCTGAAATTAGATTAAAAACCAATGAAAAATAAAAATAAAAATAAAATTAACATTGAAAGTTGCCAAAGAAAAGACGAAACTAAGACCAAATGACAAATGACTTAACCCTTGTGAGTTCTATCCTCGTAAAGCTTTCCTTGGAGATTAACACTATGATTTTGGCTAAAAGATCATATGGGTTACTTGTTACGAAATTAACAACAAAATTCAAGAATCTCCTTAACCTGTAATCCTTGTTTTGCCACTGTATGCACATCAATGAAGTTATGTGTGGCACTTGTATCCAGTAGTCAAATAACTTGCTGCCCTCTATTCACTCCTTTCAAGCGGAAAGGATGTCATGTAGGTCCTTTTGAAAGTTTGCATTTTGTAACGGGAGGCTGATCAGCTGCCTGATCTACACTTTTTTGCCCTGTGGGCTGCTAATTACTCTCTTCATTATCATTGCCTTCTAACCTTCTGTCCTCAATCTGCTCTTCTTCACCCTTTGAAACAACCTCAATATAATGTACCTTGCCTTTTCCAAGGCACCTATGTTTGGGGGTCCATCGTTCCTTACATGTAAAGCAAAGTTTCTTCCTCCTCAACTCATTCCTAATCTCTGTATCCAACTTGGGAGGCATATTTTTGATCTGATTATAAGATTTCAGATTTGAGTTTGACCCCTTAAATTTCTTTTTGGGTGGCTGGATGGTAGAAGATGAGGTATCTAAGTCAAGTGCCATCTTAATAGCCTCTTGTGGAGAGTTGGGTTTAAGGACTTTTACAAATCCCTTGATCTTTTCACTCAATCCTTCAGTAAATAGCATGAGCTTTCTTTTCTCTGACATATCCGGAACCATCATTGAAATTCTCTGAAACTCATTGATAAAAGAATCCAAGGAAACGCTCTGTTTCAGCTGTGCCAACTCCCCTGTAGTATACTTCTATATCCTTTCTATCAAAACAAGGTATCAACTTATTACTGAAATCTTCATATGAATTAATCAATCCATGGTCCTGAGTCACAAGTCCATGATGCCACCAATCATAGGCCGTTTTGTCTAAGTGCATAGTAGCAAATTTAATTGCTTTTGTCTCCTTCATGGGCTTGAGTGTCAAGAAAGTATCCAGCTTATGTATCCAAGTTCATGTAGTTGTCTTATCGCTGCCATCATATGTAGGAAGTGACAACTTGTTTGTAGCATGCTTCAGATCCTTGTTTTGAGTTTTAGGTCTTCTATCTTGCCTCGTTCTCATGCTTTCCCTTTGCTACCGCATGTATTTAATGAAAGATAAATCTTCCTTAACATGATTTGAGAGGAGGTTCCATTCATCATGCATAGTCATTTCATTATCAGGAAATGCTATCTTTGCTTCAGCATTATTCACTTCCTCCTCATCAACATCGGCAACAAAAGTATGCATCAAAGGCCTATCAAAAGAGTGTGTGGGTGCTCTTTCACCCCGTGGGGAGCCAACTGTGTTACCACCATCACTATGACTACGCTGAGATCTTCTTGGGGTTGCACTTAATTGTTGTATAGCTACTGTAAGCTGCTAAAGAACATTGGTCACCTGTTCTTGTCTTGTTTGAATTCCTCTTAAAGTATCTCTTACTTCCTTGGCCTCATCCCATGGTGGTTATTATTCCTTGTATCACCCATCTCTGCAACCTGTTCAACACTGCTAGAAGAAGGACCAACCAAAACCGATACAGTTTTACCCTCAGGTACTTGTGGTGGTTGTCAAGTCTTGTGTAGTTCCCTCTGATAATAGCTTCTTTCCCTGTCATTGGGTTGCATTAAAAAATCTACTATAAACCCAAAGGCTGGTAGAATCTTGGCTCTGATACCACTGTAAGAATCCCTTCCTATTATGTCCTTCAATTTTCAGTTTTGAAGCATAAATATTTCGTCAAACAGTTGGTGTGCCAGATCAGTTCTGAATTTCCTGAGTTCTTGAGCCACCAAACACATTACCAAATACAAATGTCTTGCCTAGGAATTCAGTTAGATACTTTACTGAACATTACAAACTGATATAGTTGCAATAGTAATTTAAAATTTCAAAAGAAACTGCATAGAATTAGACGTTCGTTAAGACAAATAGTTGGCTGTCAATCTCACAAGTTCTCACAGAGCAAATATATGAAGTCATTACATCGAACACTTTGCATCATACTGAAATAGCTAATATGCTGTTAAACAATTATAAAATCTGAATTGTTCTCTCAATTCTACAATTGGCATTATAGCAAACAATTTGCATGCAACCTCAATGGACAAACAACTCACAAAACTGTATACAAATCTGTTTTCTAAACAAAGATTGACCCCTCGTTATGGATACCTTATCAAAGAGATTATCTTGAGATTCATGCGTACATCAGAAATGGCAGCAAATACAGAGATAAGAGGGGGATGTCTGAACCTAGAATTGCAATATTGGTGTTTTGACTATGCAAATAAAGCCCAGATCGAATAGCAGCGATAATCAGATTTGAATGCCTTGGGAATCGAAAGCAATACTAATAATCTTTCATGTCCATGCCGTGGAAATTCTGCTGTAGATGTTTGCCCAGTATGGAGGGCTTGGTAGGAGGGTGGTCATGTGCTTTCTTAACTAGTTGTACCTCTTTACCAAATGCTCACAGCTGAGAGAATGATTCTTTCAATTATTTATCTGCTTGCTTCAGATATGCTAGCAATTCCAAACAAGGGTGCCAAGTTAATATAGTTCTGATTTCCCTTGAGACATGTTCTTTCTTAACTAGTTGTACCTCTTTACCAAATGCTCACAGCCGAGAGAATGATTCTTTCAATTATTTATGTGCCCATGATTTGCTTCAGATATGCTAGCGATTCCAAACAAGGGTGCCAAGATAATATAGTTCTGATTTCCCTTGAGACAGCTTCTTGAATGAGCAATGGAACTGAGCAAAAATCGCTTGCTTGAAACCGGCATCAAAACTAATAGGGTGCCATTACCATTCCTTGCATGAAAACTCAACCTGCTCAAAGTCCTTGTAACTTCAGTCTTCAGCATTTTGATGTCCAAATGGTGAACTCAGATGCAAATTCACCTCACATGGAAGGCATGGGTTTTCGTCCAAACCTTCTTGGTTCCAAGTGTTTCCGTCCTTAGGACAAACCAGTAACTGAACATCAGCAACAAGAGAAAGATTCAATATTTCAATCTCAAAATCCATCTCAAATGAATGAATAGCTTCGCTTATATAGCGTCTTAAGTTGGCGTATACACTCACTTTTAGCAATGTGGGATAAAAAGTAATTTTTAATTTATAAAGCCACTTTATAAGGTCACTTTAATTTTATAACATCACTTTATAACATAAAGTAACTTTAGCTTTATAAACCATTAAATAATATTTTATTTCTCTTCATTTCACCTCAAATAAAGCTGTGACTGGAAAGCATCCCTCTTTAAATAAATTATTAGCCTATTGGGATGAGAAAATAGGCTAACGAAGCTCCTGGGTAGATTATTGAGGAGGGGACATTACAAGGATACTGACTATAAATCTGCCATGAAATGCACAGTTCTGTAGAGGTACCAACACTTGGGTATGACCACATGATGACAATTGAGAATGATATTGACTATAAATTTGACATGAAATGCAAAGTCTCATTGAGATGCCAATTTTCTTACTAACATATCACTTCGACATCTTTAGTATGGTTACCATTTTTCTACTGAAGATTAAATATCTACTAGCAGAAATTCCTCTTCATCAAGCTGAAACAAGTTGGAATCTCTTACATCGGATTCTGTGTGATTTTGCCTAAATTAGGCTTAGTATTATATTTTTCTGTTCATTACAGAGAATGTTCATCATTAACATTTTCCCTGTGAAGAATGTGCTCTTTCTGAGTCTATTAAAAAATTATGATTTGGAGGCTGGGAAAGGATGAAATGTTTGTGGTCAAGAGTGCAATGAGTTAGTTCCTAAAATTTGCAGTTTTAGGTCTTCAAAATGATGATAAAACATATTGTATATTAGTTCTTTTGATTGTATTATTAACCATGTCTTTACCTGCAGATTCTGTTGAGTTGGATGGAGTGGACATTACAGGCTATACAATATTCAACGAGTCAAAGGTAATTGTATATTGAACTTGGAGTTCTCCAAGAAGTCTATTGCTTTCACTTTTTAAATGATTTTTTGATGTATGAATATGTGCTACATTGCAGGTGCAAAAAGCAGTAACATTTGCTAGAAAAGCCCATAGTGGTCAGACAAGAAAAACAGGGGAGCCATATTTGACTCATTGTATCCACACAGGGAAAATTCTAGCAGCGTTAGTCCCATCTTGTGGGCAAAGGGTAAATTTTATCTAAAAATTCTGTTTCATTTGAATTTGTGTTTGTAAACTAGAGTTGTCTTAAAAATGCATCTGGGATACATTTAAATGCCTGTTGCACTCCATTTATAATCTTTTACTTTTTAATTTTAGGCTGAACTCTTTGTAGGCTGTCAATACCGTAGTTGCAGGCATACTTCATGATGTCATAGATGATACTGGGGAAAATTTGCAAAATGTAGAACATAATTTTGGTGGCGATGTTGCAAGCCTAGTTGCTGGTGTCTCGAAGTTAAGCTACATTAATCAGGTATGTATTGAGACAGGTCTTATCCATTGTCCCCACATTCTTTGTTTAAAAACATTTTCTCTCATGGACCCACATATGATGGCTAATTAAATTCATTGAGAAAATACAATCTTATTTGTATTTTATTCATGTTTTACAATGAAATAGTTGATATTCTTCAGATTTCTTATATATATAAATTACTATTTTGAATTTTTGAGATTTCTAGTTGTCTTTATATGATTATTGTTTGCCACTGATTGATTTCATTCGAAAATGAGTATGCTTCTAAATTTCCTGCAATGTTGCCAAATATAACTCAGGGCATTAAATTTTTTAGAATTCACAGAGCATTTATACAACATTAAACTCCAGATGGTCCATCATCAACATGTTATTTACAGGTGCACAGAGGTCTGGAAGTGTCTTTGAGAAGCGATATTATCACTTAAAGTTTTGAAGGACCTTGCTATCCAACCCTGTTAGACATTGAATAGCAAACTCCAAAGATGAGAGGACCCAAGATGTCTAGTTGGTTTTATGGGTAGAAGAAGGTAAAAATGAATAACATGGTCTATGAGGTTTATTACACAATTAGGTTTTTCATATAACAACAATGTCAGTTGCACCTTATTTGCAGTTCCTCTTAACAGTTTCTAAGGTGGCGAACCTTTAGGTTGATCATGCCTCACTTTGTGACATTCCCTTTGCTGAACCACTTGGATCCCTGCCTAGACTGTTGCTGAGGTGTCAAAGGAGGACTAGATGATGCCCAATGTAATGTCCCCATTTTGAGCGAGCATCTGAGTTATTAGATTTAGCCTATCACTGGGTCCTTGTAGGCTAATACTGGTGATTAGAGGGCCGTGATGTGGGTTTTGGCCTATTTTGAGGGACTTACTATTTATAGTAAGTCAACAGTTGGTTCCGATGAGCTCAGATGAATTAGAGGAATTAAATGATGCTCTCAGTTTTTATTTTCGGCTTCCGGTTTGGGCTCCAAGATTCCTGGAGGGAGCGTCTATTTTTAGAAAGTCACTCCGTCAAGTTCATTCATTGCCTTTCATCACCAGGATCATGCCTGAGTTGTCAGATTTCGATTCTGATGCTTTTTCAGTCATTTTCGCAAGATGTGAATTTTGATTATTATTTAATCATATTGGCTAAGGTTGCTATTTTTATTGGGATTGTCTGTTGGGCACCTTGGTGTTATAGCTCATTGGAACCGGATTGAGTAGTTTTAAATCTTGAGCTCATAAAACAGGGACCCTATGTGTCAGAATAGGATTATTTAATGAAAGGGTCATTTTCAGCATTAAAGTGAAGGGAAATATAGTAGTTTATTATATTTCAAATGTGCAACCATAAAGCAAGTGGCCTTTAAGTGAAAATTGTATTGAAGAAGCCTTTGTGTTTTTCTAATGCTTATAAAATGAAGCCTTGAGGATTTTCAAAATTCATTCTATTATGCATCTTTGATAAAATCGAAATTGGGAGAAGACAACAAGGGTTTGGAGAAGTGTGAAGAGCTGCGGATTTCTTCTTGAGTTTCACACACTTTGAATGGGTTTGGAATTGCCAATGAATTGTGTTCAGAATTGTTTGCAAATGCGAGTAAATCAGTTTGGGGGTTTGATTTGAGAGAACTGTTTATTCCCATACAAAATCGTGGCATTCATAGAGGCTGCGATTCCATTCATAGTGGCTGCAATTCCTTTAATGATGGCTGTGTAACTTCATATAGTGGCTGTGTTACCAATACATGGAGGCTGTGATACATTTATAATGGCTGTGCAACATTCTATGGTAGCTGCGATTCATCCCCAAGTGATTGCGTTTCATCCTAAAGGGCTGCATTAGACTTCTTGGAAGAAGCGAATTATTTAAGGTGCATCATCAACATAGTTTCTTATGTATTGTTTCAGAATATTTGCAAGTATTTTAAATTGAATAAATCAGTATGCATTTTGAGGAAGAAGTATTCTTTTTGCTGTTATATATTATTTCATATATTGAGAAAATTACAAAAAAATTATATATGTTCAAAAAACAAAAAAATTGCAAAACAATTAAAAAAAAAAACAAGTCTTCAGCATAGAGCCAGCAGGGCTCTTTACACCCAAGCACCACTCTTAGGGGTGATTAGATTCCCATAGCTTCAAATCCGACAAAGGAGCAGCATGGGCCTGCAAGCTAGGCTGTCCTTGAAATTGCTACCTTCTCTGAGTCGATCACCTCAAGGTCTTGAACATGAAAAGGTTCATTCTATTCCAATCTAATGGTTCGTTATATATTCCCCAATAGTTCATTTACATAAAGAGATAGTAGAATAGAAAGATAGTCAAGTTGGCTCAAGTTCTCTTCGATCAAGCTGGCCTTCCCCACCACAATCTCTAGGGTATCTGATTGAAACAAAAACCTAAAACTCTAGAAAGTGAAAAATTGGGGTCCCCATTTGCATTGGGGCGATGTCTGATAATGACGCAACAAGACCAAGATATGGTTTTGAAAACAAATGGACCATTGACTTAAGTTATATTATATGTTGTAAATATTTGTGATGATTAACCTAGTCGTCATATAGATGCAATGATATGTTGTACTCAAAACCTAAAGTAGGTAACCTTGTCTTTATGTGTGCAAGTATTAATAAGATGGAGGGAGAGGATGCTTTGTAAAGAAATATGAAAAATATTGGTGATATCATAGTTCTATCATTCTTTACCTTTCTCTTTTTACTACAGCACCATACGTTTGGCACATTATGGAAATGATCTCCATATTAAAAAGAATTTGGTTGAACCAACCTTGTAGAAATGAATTATGTTACTCTATTTGACTCCTTGCAAGGTAGGAAGGTTTTCCTGTATATGGGACTTGAATGCTGCTTAAAAAAGAGGAATTCAAATTTATGTAAGTACTAGTTGATATGTATGTTTTGGTTTTTTGTATTTGACTTTTGTGTTGTATTTTCCTTCAATTTGTAGTGTCTGTGTTTCTATCCATGCTTAGTACTTTTCAGAGCCATAGCAATGCAACATTACAAAACATTGTTGAGTATGGAATCACAATGGTTCCTATTATACTTTTTATATATAATTTTACAATTCCTGCATAATTCCAATCTGATCAACCGATTGCTAAAACCTAGGTTGTAAAACTGTAAAAAGTAAGGATTGGTTATTTACTTCAAACTTTTTTAGGTCTTAATACATATAATTTTTGATAATTCTGCTTAGAGTAAGGGCTTCTCATTTATTTCCTTTATCTTTTTGTTTATTTCTCATCTGCAGATCTGATTGTCACCAGCAACTCCATTTCCCAGATTAGCCTTTTTCACTATTCCTTAAGCATTCATAACAGCACATTGTACATGGTATATTGATTTTGGCATCAGATATACATTTTTTGCTTTCCTTTTTGCAAATTTGTGAATTCCATCTGTATAACTTTTTCTTATCACATTCAAGCTCATTGTGGTCTATTCAGAATCCTTTTGGAATTATTGTGGAACTTTAACCTTCATCAATAGGAGCGTTCAATGCAAATTGCAACATAATGTAGTTGAAGTCAGCAGCAGAAAATAAGTAGAAACTATGAGAGAACTTTCATAGTGGATGGTTGTTAACTGTTAAACTACAATGCATTCTGAATTCACTTGATAGGAATATCCTGTAAATTTTAAGTCAGGTAAGCTTGAAAAATCTTGTCAAACTAGTCTGAATCCACATGTACATAGATTGAAAATATGGTTTCCTTAAGTAAGCTAAAGAATACTAGCAAGAAAGTCTAATAAATAAACTGATGTCCTAGATGATGGTAAAGAACATTTGTCAATAGGAGGTCATAATTCAAGAAGCCATATGGAGAAAAAATCTATTCAGTTTTGTTTGTTGAAAAGGAGCTATAAGTGCTGATGGGTTACAAATATATCTTGTTGACTTTGTTTAGTTATTGTTAATACACTTGAAAGCTTCCTAGAGAAAATCTGATAAAAAATTACAAAACTTTCATGTTTGCAGTTGCTACGCAGACATCGGAGGACAAATGCCAAAGAAAATGCCTTAGAAACTGGTGATCTAGCCCTTGCTGAGGTGCTTGTTCTTGAATTTATTTCCTTATGTTTCTGTTTTAGAGATAGTTATTGTTAATATTGTTTCTCAGGGTGTTTTCTGAATAGTAGTTCCTTGTACTGTGGTCCTGGAATCTAAAGTCCTGTGCTTGTGGATATTGACAACTATCAATAATTATTGCAGAAGGATGTTATTGAGAATCTGAAATTTGTGAAGCATAAGGTGTTATCAAGCACTGAGTATTGTTTGTTTCTTCTTGTTGATTTTGTTTCTATTTCTTACTTCCATATTGGTTAAAATTTCCATTCTGCTGTTGTGTAGCTTGTTTAAAGTTGTTTTAGGTGAAATAATCTCAATTTCTAATGAAATCAATGAAAATTACACTGCCTGGCTGTAAGAAGTGAAAGCATGGAAATCCATACCATTATAATTATGTCATGTATCTGTTGGCTCTGCATTTCTCGCATACTGTTGATTCACACTCAGATGAAGATAGGTCAGTGAGGCTACATTCGAATTAGCATTCTACTACTAGCATCCTCACTCCTCTCTACTCTCTCTCCAAATGTACTCCTTTTCCTCCACCATTCTGTTCACATTGATTGTACTTTTGAGTCTCATTTATCTATTTTGTTCATCCGTCAACTTTAATATTTTTATTTATATTTTCTTTCTTTCTAGTTTATTTGAAGTGATTGTCTTTTTCTGCCTTAAGCTGATCACTTATGTATTTAGAATCTTTCTTGCAAATTTCTAGGTTCAATTTGAACAATGATGCATTTGTAAAGGGATGTCATTGCTAAATAGATATGCTCTACCTTCAAAGGCTTCAATCCTATATAATTGATGAACAAAATCATAAAACAAAATTCAAGAAAGGAAACACATAGATACTAGATTGTATCAATATTTTGGTAAACAACTTGCGGTCTATCATCTTAGTGAGCGATTACGATTATAGATTGGAGCACTTTTGATAGATTATTCTTGCTACAAAAGAGTTGGTAAACACTTACAAGTGAATGATGGATATAATAAATGTACAATTGGGTCCCTCTTTAAGACATTATAGAAAATTGTTCCCTCTTTAAGACATCACAAGAGAGTATTTGATGTTCTTATAGTGCATTCATAATTATTTACCAAAGAATGTTATCAGATTTCCACAATCTATATCAATGTATTCTTTCTTCTGGGTTTGATTGTGTAGTAATTTTTTAGCATCAACGTTTCGGATCACACTACATGATCCATCATCAGGATGCAAGAGATCCAAGGAAATGAAAATGGCTACACTATAGGATATGAAGTATCACCTATCTCGTGATACTAAAGGATATAATATACTCAAGAACATTACATTCTCCTCATATATCCTAGTTATGGTATGTGCACTGACATTAAGTCACATAATGTCTACCATAACAAATCATGACAAATCCATGAATAATGATATCAATCTATTGAACATTATAAGATCGTCAACTTATAGTGTCAAATACAAGTGTTCATTATCTTAAAGATCGTCACCTTTCAGAAATATACATAGGTGGTGGGGCCCATAAAGTCATAGAGTCACACATATGACAAAAGAAGTTTACACATTAAACATCTTATATATTAGTATAAATACATATGACACTTACATTTCAATCATACCAAGACTCTTTCTGAAGTGTTCAACTTTCACTTTGGAGAGAGGTTTGGTAAGTATGTCTATTGTCTGATCTCCTGTACCGATATACTCCAACTGTATTACATTCCTTTCTACCATGTTTCTCACATAGTGATAAGGAATCTTGATATGCTTAGATCTATCATGAAATACTGGATTCACTAAAAGCTTAATACAACTTTAATTATCACGGTGGATAATAGTAGGTTTCAGAGGCTCACCAAATAATCCCACAAGCAATTTTCTGAGCCATACTGCTTCTCTTGCAGCTATAGAAGCTGCAATATATTCAGCTTCTGTAGAACTCTGAGCCATTGAAGATTGTTTTCTGCTTATCCACGATATCATAGGCGATCCTAAACTAAAGCAACATCTTGAGGTGCTTTTCCGATCGGTTACGCTTCCAGCCCAATCTGAATCTGTGAATCCATGAAGATCTAAATCAACTTTTCCATATTTGCGATCATAATTACGAGTACCTTGAAGGTACCTCATTATATGCTTCACAGCAACAAGATGTATCTCCTTGGGCTCACACATAAATTGACTTAAAGCATTCACTGCATAATAGATATTTGGTCTGGTGTTGGCCAAGTACATCAAAGATCCAATCATTTGCCTGTAGAGAGTTGGATCTGCTAATTGAGAATCTGCTGTTGCTTCCTTCAATTTATGAAGATTTGTTTCAATGGGAGATGACATAGATCTACAATATATCATTCCAATTCTCTTCAATATATCAAGGGTGTACTTCCCTTGATTCAGAATAACGCCATTTGATTTCTTCCAAACTTCTAATCCAAAGAAGTAGTGTAATAGACCTAAGTTGTTCATGTCAAACTCTGAGGCTAGATCCTTCTTACACTGATCAATAAGGTGATCCTCTCCTGCAATCAACAAATCATCAACATATAATATCAATATTAACATATTACCTTTGATTTTCTTGAAGTAGAGATTTGGGTTTGCATCATTTTTCAAGAAACCTAATCCCATGAGGTAACTGTCAATTCTTTCATACCAGGCTTTGGGAGCTTGCTTAAGTCCATACAGTGCTTTCTTCAATTTACACACACGTGACTTTGCATTGTGGATCTCGAATCCTTCAGGTTGCTCTAAGTAGACCTCTTCTTCAATAGTCCCATTTAAGAATGCAGTTTTTACATCCATTTGATGGACTTTCCATCTTTTGGCTGCTGCAATGGCTAGGACTGCTTTGGCTGAGGTATAGCGAGCAACTGGTGCAAAAGATTCTTCATAATCAATTTCCTCCTTTTGTGAAAAACCTCTGGATACAAATCTTGCTTTGTGTTTTTCTATACTGCCATCTACAACATGCTTGATTTTGAATAGCCACTTGGAAGAAACAACAGATTTCTCTTTAGGCCTAGGTACTATCTCCCACACATCATGTTTCAAGATGGATTGATACTCCTCTGTCATGGCATCCTTCCATACTTGGTGCTGGAGAGCTTCTGTAACATTAGCAGGTTCTGATTTGATGAATTTACTCATCAAAGCTACATAACTAGAGAATCTCTTAGGTCTTTTACTCTCTCTAAAAGTCCCTGACGGAGTTGCACAAGTCTTTGCTTCCTTTATTGTCTTAGTAGCCCACAGTGGTCTCTTCTTAGGATTTTCCAATGATGTGATTTGTTCTTCATTTCCATCTTCCTCAGTGTACTCCCTTTGAACCTCAGGGGCAAGATCCTTTTCTAGGTCTATGGGGGAAGTTTGAATTTGTGACTCAATAGAATTTCTAGCTCTCTAAAAGCTACGTCTTCCTCAAAAATCACATCTCTGCTTAGTTCAGTTTGTCTCTAACTAGGCACATATATTCTATAAGCTTTTTAGGTTTCACTATAGCCTACAAAAATACCTTTTCTCCTAGAAGGTTCTAGCTTAGTTCTTTTCTCTTTGGGCACATGAATGTAGACAAGACAACCAAATATCCTCAAGTGACTGATCTCTAGTTTTACACCAGTGAATGCTTCTTCAGGAGTTTTTTCATCAATATGGGAGTGAGGACATTTGTTCTGTATGTAGACAACGGTACTAGAGGCTTCTGCCCAAAGTGATGTTTCTATGTTTTGATCAAGTAACATTGCCCTAGCAGCTTCTACAATGGTTCTATTTTTCTTTTCAGCAACCCCGTTTTGTTGAGGGTTGTAGGGTACAGTGAGCTCTCTTAATCCCAGCATTTTTACAAAATTCTTTAAAATTATCTGGTGTGTATTTTCTCCCATTATGTCCTTAATGTTTTAACTGAAAGATCCCAAACCGGACTCTAGGTGAATAACTGTTTTAATTGAAGAATTTGTCTTTGACCAGCGTTTACAAACTTGCCCGGATAAATGCCAAGTTCTGATTTGTTTATGCTTTTCTCTAATATTCAATTTTTTTTGGGTTTTTGGAATTATAAATAATTGCATAGAAAACAGTAAACAATTTCTAGATAGAACAATAAGAAAAATGTTAAGAATTTAACTGTACTTTAATTCTGAAACAATACATACCCGTACAAGAAAACAATCTGATTTTTCTTTTATTCAACAATAGATTCTTGCAATAGTTTGAAGTTGTCCACAATCTGAATTAACGCCAACTTGAGGAAGATTATCAGTCTTAAACAAGATGATACAATTTGCTGTCTACAACCCTTTCTCAGCAATGCTCAAACAATGGCGTCAGCTGCAAGGTGATTGATGCCTCCAAGAACCCTCACGTGAGCTGCTACAGAGGCACGTGCAAGCTGATATGAATTGGCCGCCCAGCTGAAACCCACTCTATCAAACTAAATCTGCAAGCAATGATGAAATCGATCTCTACATCTGACCATCTGAGTGCACAATAGAACAAATGCAACAACCAATCCTTGCTGAGGGCTACGTCCCAACAATCCCAGACCTGGGGTTTGCGTCCTAGACCTCCAAATCGCTCTATCAGAGCAATTTGCAAATTTCACAATGTTTTATGTTTTGAAGATGATGAGAGAATACGGTTGCTACCTAAGTCACAGGGTTTGCCGAATTTCGGCCATGAGGTTCGAAATTCGGCGAACTTAAAAGAAATTTTAAAAAATCCTTGTTGTTCGCAATAAGTTCGTATGGAATCGATTTTAGGTTTTTATAAAATCATCTATCTTGAGGGCATGGCCAACATGATTATTGCTGCAGATAAGATCCGATTCAAATGAGTTTGGTTATCGTTGTAGACTCAAACACAATTCAGGTCCGATGCTGTTTCAAACATGATTCGGTTCAAAACCCCGTGTTTCTAGAGTGCTCAACTCCCCACTCTCAACATTAGCTCCTGCGATGTATTTGACTCCCCTCTCTCGCGACTGCATTGTATGAATCGATAGCCATTCAGTCTCTTACGAAAAACTTCAAACTGACCCTCTCTATCTACTTTGGTTTAGAATCGATTTTATTTATTTATTTATTTTGTTTTCTATTCAATATTAAAATTTAATATTTTAAAATGTTTAATTAGATATTATTATAATACATTTATTAATTATATATTAATAATATTTAAAGTAAGATTTTAAACATATTTAAATTACACTATTGTTTTACATAATATTTTGGTTTAGGAATGAATTTTATTTTTGTTTTCTTTTCAACATTAAAATTTAATATTTTAAAATGTTTAATTAAATATAATTATAAATTATAAGACATTTATTAGTTATATATTAATAGTACTTAAAGTAAGATCTTAAACGTATTTAAATTATACTATTATTTTATTTTTCAATTTTTATTTATATTTTTTAAAACTAATTTATATAGGCGAATTTAATGCTGAACTTTTTCTGAATTTTTGCATTGTCAAATTTTATCCGAATTTTATAGTTGCTGAACACGAACTCGAACTCGAACCTTGTGACATAGGTTGCTACTCCTTATATCTCCTTACTCCATGCAACTCGAACCCTAGAGGGAAATTCCCATTTTGCACTTTAATGAAAATATAATAAAATAACATTTCCCTTGTAAATGGCGCTTTAACTTAAGGAAAAATATTACTTTATTAAGTTATCACAACTCAAGGCACCAAATCACTTCCTAGTAGCGAAAATAAGTTATAATAATTCAAGACCTTTCCGGCAAGCTCCCACACATAGGCATACACGTCCAAATTATTAAATTATTCCCTTATTACTCCAAACTGGCTATAAATATAGCCTTATTATAATTTATTTAATCATAAATTATAAATAAATAAATTATAAATTATAATATAGAAAAAAATATTTCCCTTTATGCTTCTGAACCCCCAAAACAAGCAGATAATCATAAAACTGACCATGTCACCTGTCTATGACTGATACCGAACAAGATGGGTCAACTGGCAGTCTCTTCCATAAAATCTAGGGATGCTCCTAGAAACTAGGGAACTCATTGTGTCGTCCTGAAACTGAAACCATGGGCTGGTCCCGAGGAACCTCATATCTAGAAACTACCACACCCTCCTAAATTTTAGGGAAACATCCTAAAATCAAGGAACTACGCCAAACTGGCCCAAAACTGTCTGAAATGCCATGCCCGGCCACTGAAAATCCTGTGTGAGTCTTTGTCCAACATTGCTAGCCTACAAGACTCCCATGATAGGCTAACTCTCATGACTCTGAAAGTCGAACTAAGGAGGGGACATGACATTAACTTTCCTCTCAGAAGAGTTTTCTGTAAGGGATTTGAATTCCTTAAACCTTCTAAGGATCTCGTCAAATTCTTTACATTTGAGGAAATAGATCCAGGTCTTTCTAGAGAAGTCATCAACAAAAATTACATAATATAGGAAACCCCCTAAAGAAGGTACAGAGATGGGTCCACATAAATCTATGTGGACTAATTCTAATATCTCATTTGTTTTACTAGAACTACTTTGCAAAGACCCTTTTGTGTTTTTCCCTAAGGCACACCCCTTGCATGCCCCTGAATGATATTGTTTGAGTTTGGGTAAGCCTGTGACTAGTTTTTCTATAGAAGATAGGGCACGGAAATGGAGGTTTCCTAATCTCCTATGCCATATTTCATTAGAGTTTGCAATTTCATGAATTAGGGCAAGATTTGGCTTAGCACATAATTTATATAGATATCCTTGTCTATAACCTATGGTTTGAGCCTTCTTAATAGTAGAGTTCTTTGGCCATGCCAACACTTTACTATCCATGAAGGTAACCCTATATCCATTGTCTTCAAGTGCAGATATGGAAACCAAGTTCCTCTTGATACCTGTTACAAACAATACTTTAGTGAGTTGAATAGAGATACCAGACTTCAATTTGATGTGTAGAGTCATCTCCAATTGTCACTTCCTCATCATTTTCTTCTACTATGGAGTCTAAGAGTTCCCTGAACCCAGTGATTTGTCTTGATGAGCCACTATCTATGACCCAAGTGTTGGATTTATTTGACACTTGGTTTGAAAGTGCAAAGTAGGATACATATTTCTCGGATTCGTGTTCTCTTAGACTTTCCTACTTTGGCAAATGATGCTTGTTGCTTTGTACTATCAGGACATCTGAATGCATAGTGCCCATACTGATCGCATCTGAAACATTGGATTTGTGAAACATCTTTCTTGGATGAACCCTTCCCATAGTAGCTTTTCCTCTTCTTGAAGTGCTTCTTCTTTCCTTTCTTGTGAGAATTTGCATTCAAGACATGGAGATCTTCATCTATGTTCTTCTGATTGAATCCTTTCTTTGTTTGTCTCGATTCCTCTTGAAGGCAGTTTGATCTTAGCTAGTCAAACTTTGGAAATTTAGACCTTGCACTAATGCCTTGAACAAATGTCTTCCAAGAATTTGGTAGACCATCTAAGACAATAAGTGTTAGCTCCTTACTTTCAATTTGGTATCCAAGTGTTGATAGATGATCCCATAGTGCAGATATTCTCATAAAGTATGTGTTGATAGATTCTCCTTTGTTCATACTTATATGATTGATTCCTCTCTTTAGAGCAAAGGTCTTGCTGGAATTATTTATTTCGTATGTGCTTTCAAGTGACTTAAACATATGATATGTGGTCTCATGTTTTGTCAAGATTGGCACGATATGATCTCTAACTCTATTAACTATGATTTTCATGGCCTTTTCATTTCCTTCGATCCATGTCGTCTTCTTGGGATCATTCTCTGGTTCTGCTTTATTTTCTTTCACAAATGACTCAACTTTATTCTCTTTTAATATCATCATAATCCTGAACTTCCATGATGAGAATTTATTTCCTCCTTCTAGCCTATCTTCGAATCTGATTACACTCACCATAGAGGAATGTGATGTACTTAGATTTAAATCTGAATATCTTAAGTTCGATCGCTGCTTGGATCCTCCTTAATGTGGCTCTGATACCATGTAAATGCAGATTGTACTCCTTTCAGATTTGATAGTTGTTAGATTGCAATTAATATTTCTGAATATATGTGATTTATGATTCTAATGGAGACTGTGTTTGCAGGTCCAAACAAGGCTGAGAATGCTCGATTTTAATTGCTCAATATTGCCTTATCGGGTCTGCATATATACTTGTATCGGGGGGGCATGTCTTGAGTGGACATGTCTCCACAAAGTGGAGGGATGTCCGCTCAAGACGTGCCTCCTCATTGATGGCACTTAAACAGTATTGTGAATACCGTTTTATGAACGGTCACTTACCATTAGTTAAGTGGCTACTAACATATGTTTAATATGCCGATAAGAAAGGTATTCAATGTATATGCAATGTAAGCAATGTTGATCGATCATTACTCGATCAATAATGAAACCAATATGATATTAATTCATGCAGATCGAAAGCATTCTTTATTCCATCATGATAATTAATAGTGAGGTGGTAAACTGATATATCTTATTGTTGATTCTTTATCTGATGATGCTATAATTTCAACAAAATAAATTATAATATAATTATAGATAACTAAGATCAAACAACAATACTTATAAAGACTCTTAAATACAGCAAAAGAGTTTTAATTATAAATACTGAACAAATATATTTATCAATACACAAGGATGTTAAAGCAGTAATCTAACGATTATAAGTTACAGATTACGTAATAACTGAGCAGTGATGATATTAATAAGGTTGTTTTTTACTACCCCGTTTTATATAATGAACAACATCAATCGATATAGTTAAGTTGGGCACGCTAACAGAGATTTTCGTACTTAATATGCTGAAGCGATAATCTGAACATAATCATCGATGGAGTGCTTAGAAGGCATGAATAAAGATTGATCAAAGGATGAAAGATAGGTAGAAGTTATCAGGTAGAGTACAAATTAGAAATTCCTTTAATCGCTGGGGGTCTGAGTAATATAGAGCAATAATGATGAATGAGACCCATCGATAAAACACATTATCGATGTATGAATAATAACAATTAGTCTTATTACACAGGTCCGAGATTATGGAACAGTCGACAAGGATACATCAAAGTATGCAACGGGAATGGATTTGCAATCATATCGATAGCAACAACTTAATAAGTAAGGATTGGAATGGTAGTTAGTCGACGGCATCCCCAGTCATGTAATGACTGGCAACCATACGCTTCACTAAGCTATCTTCCAATCACTGTATATTTGACTTGGTCTTACATTAGAAACAACATTGGGTTACATGTAAGCAATGACTAAGCCGCACATTCTGTCCATATGGAGATTATAAGGAACTATCGTGGAAGGGTATGTTGTGTAAAGAGCCTGCCTGGCTCTTAACTGCAAACTGATTTTTTTGTATATTTGTTTTGCAATTTTTTGTTTTTGTTTTTGAACATATATATATATATTTTTTTGAATTTTTCAAATATATAAAATATCTCCAACAGCAACTACTCAAAATGCTCACCCAAATTTATTTTATTCAAATGCTTGTAAATATTTGAATGACAATGTATATATTTAATTGCAAACAAGCACCTTTTCTTGGAAATGTAGCATGCTATGAATTGGACGCAGCCTTCCAGGAGATGAGATGCAGCCACAAATGGAAGAGTCACAGCCACTATTAAGACGCCAGCAATTGTGATCAACTCCTTAACACCAAAGGACCTTGCGTAGCAAAGTCTGCTTGCTTCCTTTTGGACGGCAGCCTTCCTCAATACTAACATGCAGTTGAAAGAATTAAATGTGCACACTACAGATGAAATCGCAGCCTCCTTGCAAACTGTACGGACTCCATATGTATTACAGCATTTGCAAATTTAACACAATTCGTTGGCATTCAGTCCAACTCAAAGTGTACAAAGAATTCTGAAGAAATTTATCGTTTCTTCTTGTGCAGACCCAAACCCTTGAAATCTTACCCAATTTTGATTTTCACCAAGTTGCATAATAATAATGAGATAATGATGCCTTTCGAAAATCCTCAAGGCCTTTAATAAAACATAAAGGATGGCTTCTTCAACACACAAGCCTCGAAGCTTCAACTTCACTCCTTTCACTAAAGAGGCTTCAACTATACACCATCAAATTAAAACATTAAATCTCATAATTCATTAATTAAGCCAAGCTCAATTAATAACTTCATATGCAAATGATTTAATTGAATGCTCTTGACACTCAGCACCCTGTGTTCACACTGCCCTGCCAAAAATAACAACCATCCAAAAATAGACTTACTATAAATAGTAAATCTATCACAGAGACCCTCAAATCCAGCCGTCAGCTCACGAGGGTTGCAATGATGAACTGACCACAACATCCTTTAGATTCCTGCTAAAATGGGGACATCACATGTTGGCAATCATCGATTATATGCAGCGATGAAGGAAAAGTATTAGAGTGTATGGATCAAGACAAGCTTATTGACTAATTGATAATTAGTCTTGACTATCTACAACCAAAGTTATCATAAAATGGAAGACTCATCAATAAACAAGGAATTGATACTAAAACGGTAGTGACTAGTAATGAAGAGGTATGATTTGAGAAGGAACGAGCATAGGACGTGTCTTTTAGCCTAATTGGTTGAACATTCCAAATATTGGATATAAGTAGACATTCAAGTAACCCTTTCAAGATCACCGAGCAGGGGAATAAGAAATTATAATAAGTGTTTGGCAAATTGGACACAGAATAAAAAATGGAAGTTGCAAAGACACTGAATACTCTATAGATAAGAGTAATCTGGAGTAAATAATGACCTGCAATTCAATACTAATCTCCAGATTGCTATGTCAAAATATTATTGGAAATAAGGGACCATTATATATATATGGTCCCTCAATATTTATTAGTATTAGTAAGTGAGAAGTATAAATGGGCTAATATTTACCATGTTTATATATTAGAAATAAATATATATAAACATAATGAACTAATATATAGATCATTTATATTTGTTAAAATCAATACTATTTATATAAATAAATAAATAAATATATATATATATGATATATACTTATATGTATATAAATATATAATGTTAAAATAAATATTCTGTAAATCAGAATTACGTGTGACGTTGATTTTTTTAATGATAAATAGATGATTATATACATAAATAACTCTGAGCCGTATATTCTGATTCTTATGATTTGATTCAGCATTCTGGAATAAAATTCCTTATACATTTGTATGTGTATCCACTAACTAATTATGATGATATTGAGATCAAATGAATTTTATATTCACTAAGGATTGATCCTATATCTGGAGAGGACTAATGAAGATTACAATAGTTTCATTAGTCTCAAGATTGTTATAATCTCATGTAGGCAGTATATATACTGGTATCAGTCATATGCATATGCGTAGGCTTGGATAACGTTTCTTGTTTCCAAGAGAACCTTAGGAGCAGTGCTCTATGGGAAGATGTGCCGATAGTCTGGGTTGCTTAGAATGGATCCTACATCCTTCAAGCGGAGAACTTGGAATCCTGTGAAGCCTGACCTAGAGGCAGCTCTTAGGATCAAATCCCCTCCTATTAACATAGAATGTAGAAATAATAGGTTGAATATTATTTAATCTTTTACTAACGATGGTTTTTGCAGGGAACATATATAAGGAAAAGGAGTAGGGACATTACATTTGCATTCATTCTCCTCACACTTTCATTCTCTTCAAAAGAGCTGATTTTCTTTTGGAAGACTTGGATAGAGGGATTGATGGTTGTTTTGGGTAGGGGCAGATATAAAGTTTGATTTGAGGTCTACACATTTTTAAATCAAGGTAAATGCCAAATGGAAGAAATTTTTCCCTCTTTCTTTCACTCTTATTCTCCTTGATTTGTCGTGTTTTATATTATTATTTTAAAGATTCTAAATTCAAAACCCCTAAAGAAGTAAGATAAATCCCAGGTTTTTTAATCTTCCAAAAATTTTTGGGATTTTTGTTGTATTTTCCATAGATTCTTTCCTTGAATTTTCTTTGGATTTTTTCGAAGTCTTTAGATTCTAGATTCAAGTTATATATATTTAATAGTTACTAAAATAACCCTTGACCCTTATACAAGTCCTAAAATGATTGAGTTCCAAAAATGTGGTTGTAATCCTAAAAGCACATGCTTTTGTGGGTCTTCCCATGGTTCAATGCCTTCAAGAGTGCACTTGTGTGTTTGCTAAAGCAACAATGGAAAATTGATAGTAAGTCATGAAAAGTGTCAAGGACCTTAAAAGCATGCACTTTTCTAGTTAGACCAAAGCTTATCAAGGTCTCTTCAGCACATGGTTTTTCTTCACATGCCACCTATAGATGAGTGTTTTTGACCAAATTTCACAAAGTAAAGGTGGTTGAATGTCCCAAAGCACATGCTTTTCTTATCATGAGCAGAAGTGAGTGTTGAAGTCTTGCAAAGGGTGTGTTTCTCCATCTGTTGTCAGGCAATGTCCCCTGTCCGGTCCTATGAGATATGGGGCTCAATTCTTATATTTCAATTGCAAAATACTTATTTCTATGTAATAAATATTGATATCCTTATCTTCTTTGAACCACCAAGTTTGATTAAATCAAATGTTTTGCTATAAAATCTAATCTGCAATGATGTTTCAATTGTTCAAAGAGCATATGTTATTACTGATATCTTCTGTAAGTATATGCACAGGCATCCTTTGCTCCAAAGAATGGTGGAGTAATTTTACTTGCAACACACACACACACACACACAATGTTCTGAGTTCAAAATATCCAATTCCCCATTCTGATCTGAATATCTCATGTATAAGAAATGTCCCATCTGTTCAAGCTTTGTCATCTATCTGTTGTGTATGTAAAACACTATACTTGATACCACTTTTATTGCCACTTGCATACGATCTTTGCATAATCTTTAAGGAAGTCAATAAGGTTGTTATTCGATACTGTATCACAATTGGTACATTATCTACTTCTGCTCAGAATATCAGATGATATTGCATGTTTTCCTCTCATAAATATTACCTTTGAAAGATCTAAAAATTATGTATTCTTCATATAAGTAGCCCTGTATGGTATGTTGCTGACAGTTTTCTGACTGTATCATATGTTTTGTTGCTGATTGGATATTGAATGCTGATTCCTTATAAATGTCTGATTTAATGATGTATATTAGATGCTGTTCCTTTCCCCCAACCTGGTCTTTTCACTTCCCATTTTATACCCGTGTGGGGAGGGGAAGGTGACCCTTGAGGAAGGATCGGACTCCTGATTTTTCAAGGAGTCAAGGCATCGTGACTATTAGCTGCGTATATGCCTTGGTAACAGTTGTTATTTTTTTTATATTATGATATATATTTTTAATATAGTGTATTTAATATATAATATTTAGTATATATTATAATATATATTTTTAATGGTATTTATATTTATATTTAAATGTTTGGTATTTAAATATATTTATATTTAATGTTTGGTATATATTATAATATATATTATATTATATTTCAGATTTATATTATGAAATATTTAATTTATATATATTTCAGATGTATAACATTGATATATATAATAATTATATATATATATATATATATATAATGTTATATGATGATAGTATTTGATATATTGTTAGTTAACATATTATATAGATTTATGTTATTTATTATTTATCTATTTATATTTTATATATATTGAATTTATTATTAAATCTTTCGTGGTATAGCTTTAATTGATTCTCTTTACTTGTCACTTTGCAATTTTGTCTCTTAGAGACTTCACAAAATTGGTGTGAAGTAAATGGGGATATCGCAATAGGGATTCAAACAGGGGACATGACAGTCTTGCCATGGTTGAATGCCTCCAAGAGTGCACTTGTGGTGTGTTTGCCAAAGCAACAATGGAAAATTGATAGTAAGTCATGAATAGTGTCAAGGACCTTAAAAGCATGCATTTTTCTAGTTAGACCAAAGCTTTATCAAGGTCTCTTCAGCACATGATTTTCCTTCACATGCCACCTATAGATGAATGTTTTTGACAAAACTTCACAAAGTAAAGGTGGTTGAATGTCCCAAAGCACATGCTTTTCTTATCATGAGCAGAAGTGAGTGTTGAAGTCTTGCAAAGGGTGCGTTTGTCCATCTGTTGTTAGGCGAAGACTCTGGAAGTGTGTGTTTCTTTTTCTTTTGTCATGGACAAGTATTCCTCAGTGTATGCCTAGCACCTCTTTGCCACGCGAGAAAAAAGAAAAAGAGGAAAAGGCATAAAGATAAGAGAGAATTTCCCCAAAAGTACGTGTGACCCAAAGGTAGCTATAAATTTGGAAAAGGCAAGTTGTTTGTCACTTTTTGGGGTGCTTGAGTGGAAAGGTTGCGTTGAGTGTTGGAGACAAAGAATTGAATATTACCAAGTTTTCGAAAGACTTGAAGGGGCTGCTGCAGCAAATTTCACCAGCTTTCAACAGTTACATTGGAGGCTTTAAGGTTGGTATCCATTGTGAAAGAATTTGTGAAGTTGTTCACCGAATCTTATTCAAAATTGCGAGGGTTAGGGGTGTTCAAGTGCAGAAATTTCAGGTGTGTGTTACAACCTTGTCAATGTTCAAACTCTGGTTCGGTTTGTCTAAAACAACAGGTATATATTCCTATTTGTTTTATTATATTGTTCATTGATTCGTAGTGAAAATTGGTAGGATTTGAGGCTTTTAAGTGAAGAAAGTTCAGATGTTTGTTAGAACTTTGTGAATGTTCTATAAGTGCAGAAATTTCAGAAGTTTCATTTTCCTAATTTGAATAAGACAGTTAAGGTTTTTGTTTGTAGAATGAATTTACATGAGTAGGCTGTTAAGCAAAAATGAGTTTTGGTAAATGAGTACCGTTATGTCAAGGCTACCTTAGTCATGTAAATGTTCTTGATTTACACATAGGTGGGTGTATAAAGCAAGGGAGTGAATTTGGTAAGAGATTGGGAGACAGTGGGCTAAATAAGTAGTCTCTTTTCTGGATTCCACTCACTGTTAAGAATTGGTAATAGCATGTGTACATCATAATTACGTAGACAGAAGTGGTATGTAATTTTGATCATGATTTCTTTGAAGTGGCTTTTGGATTGTAACCACTTGAAGAAAGCCAAACTGTTGAGATGGAATTATGCAACAAGGAACACAGTGATAATTTGGAGGAATGTAAAAAAACTGGGAATAAAATGGTTAAGCTCAGATGTCCAAAACAATTGCCTAATGTTTTGTGACAAAAGACTTCAAGGAAGAGTTGTCCATTATGTTTAAATTGCTAAATAGAGTGACAAGTCAATTTGAGGCTAGGGCATTCGGTAATTACCAGTGCTGTATACAAGGCAAGACATTCCTTAATCAGAGGCAGCTAATCAATGAAAATCTTTATAATCAGTTCTGTAATTGACCAATTTCTTTTTACAAGCAAAATTTTCATATGGTCTCATCTAGGAGATGGGGTTACTTAGAGACTCTAGAGACGGGTAACGGTACTAGTACGACTAATTTTCAAAAATAGGAGACGGGTACTTGGAGTCTTGGAGACATGAATTTTTGTTTAATATAATTTAATAAATTTTAGAAAATATCTTGACATAGAACTTCGAAAACAAGAACAGTGATAAAGTTTAACATTTAACTTTAAATACACAAGTCAAATGTCATTGTGTCAAAGAGTTCAAAACTCAGAATACATATTTCATATTAGATTATCGTTACATATTGAAATTCAAAAATATTGATAGTTTGATGCTGATATACATGCCAAACGATATGAGATGTGTGGTTTTGAGAAATTTTGTACTGTTCTTCTGAGAGTGGATAAGGTTTGCATGGGTGTGTCCCTATAAGATATTTGAGAAGGCTGGAGATACTAGTGGCTTCCATTATTTCCAACAGTCAAATTGATGCTACAAAAAGATCTCTTATTACTATTTTGGTGACCTCTTTAAAAGAATTGCAGTTAATAAATCATGACACTACAAGAAAAGTGAATAATCGTACATCATTGATGAGTCTTTCTAGAGAGGCAATTGAGTAGATTGATCAGAAGACTATAGTGGGTATCATTATCATTACTAACAGATAAGTAATAATGATTTTGCAAGGGTGATCATAGAGGATAATAATTAAGAGTTTTTTATAACATATTATGCTTTATGTTGTTTTGTGGGAGACATCAATTTCTGGTTGGGAGACTTTGGAGACGACTACTAGAAGAATCTTGTGCATTGGGACATTTCTAGGGACGTCTCTGGTACTAGAGGTCTTTGAGATGCGTCTCACGGGGTAGGAGACATGTCTCCTAGTAATTATGGATATATGCTTTGGTGCAAGTTAAAATTGTTTTTTGGATATAATAGAGCAAGGGACGAGTGGGTCTACTACAAACAATATCCATAGTTGGAGTATCATAACAGGGTGAAGCCTTACATGAAGGTAAATGATCCTTTCTTGATGGTAATAGTTTGGAGCTTGAGAAATCAAAGCATATTTCCACCTCCATATTTGCTAGAGCCAAAGGATCTCTTAAATTAACAGTTTTTAGCTAATTCTATAATTAGAATAGAGGATCTATTTTCGGGAAAGGGTTTGGAGTTATTATTTTTAGACAGTTTTTATCTAAATTTTATTTATAATTTTTGAATTGAAGTATTTTTATTTTCAGATATTTTTGAGGTGTTTAAGTGAAGAAAGTTTAGACGTTTGTTATAAATCTGTAAATGTTCTATAAGTGGAGAAATTTAGAAGTTTCATATTCCTATTTTGAATAAGGCAGCCAGGGTTTTTGTTTGCAGAATGATTTTACATGAGTAGGTTGTTATGCAAAAATGGGTGTTGGTAAATGAGTACCCTTGTGTTAAGGGTGTAAATGTTCTTGATTTGCAGCTAGGTTAGAGGATAAAGGGAGTAATTTTGCAAATGGATTGGGAGATAGTGGGCTAATGCAAGTAGACTCTTTTCTGGATTCCATTTAGTGTCAAGAATTTGTAATAGCATGTGTACATCATAACGACTAGAGAGAAGTGGTTCTAATTCTGATCATGATTTGTTTGAAGGTAACTTTGGATTTCAACCATTTGAAGGAACCCAAATTGTTAATATGGAATCATGTAACAAAGAGAGAAATAATAATTTGGAGGAATGTAAAAAAAATTGGGAACAATATGGTTACTTGAGCTCAGGTGTCCAAAACAATTTCCTAATGTTTTTTGACAAAAGACTTCAAGGAAGAATTGAACATTGTGTTTAAATTGCCAAATAGAGTGACAAGTTAATTTGAGGCTAGGGCATTCATTCATTATCAATGTTGTATGGGAGGCAGGATATTCCTTAATTAGAAGTTGCTAATCAATGATAGTCTCCATCATCAGTTATTTAATTTCTTTTACAAGCAAAGTATTCATATGGTCTCATATTTGGTATATGCTTTGTGCAATTTAAGGTGTTTTTTGAATATAATAGAGCAAGGGAAGAGAAGGTCTTCTGCAAACAATATCCACAGTTGGAGTATGGTAACAGGATAAAGCCTTACAATAAGTTAAGTGATGCTTTCAGAGCTAGAACCAAAGGAACTCTTATTAGCCAATCTGTAATTAGAACAAAAGATCTATTTTTGGGACAGCTTTTAGAGCTATTATTTTTAGACAGCTTTTATCTAAATTTTGTTTATAATTTTTTCTTTAAAGTACTTTTATTTTCAGATATTTTAAGTGAGCTGGGTTTGAAAATTGGATTTTTTGAGATTATTTCATGAGTATTTGAAATCCAAAAAAATACCATGTTAATTTATAAATAATTGCATTGGGCACAAGATTTTCTTAATAATAGTTGATGCCACACATATGCTGCTGAAATGATTGTTCAAGCTTGTGTTGAATCTACTATGTATCTGTTTATGATAATCATCAATTGAATTGAAAGTGAGAAATAGTGTCAAGCTTTGTGTTGGCATCATCATTCATGTAGGTTATAGGCTATAGCTCAGCATGTTACTTCTCAAATTGTTGTATACACTGACTTGCTGGTTTTTTCTTTTAGCTAGTTGTCATAATTAGATTAGCAGATGATTCATTCAATTTAGATTCATAAAATATAAAATTCTCTTTGTGAGAGAGGAGTTGATTTAGATTTGTGATCATACTTGATGTAATGTCCCCATTTTTAGGCCCTCTTGTTGTACAACTAGTGCTAGTCTCCAAGTTAGTGCGAACATGGTTAGGGGCGTATTTTGATTTTGCAACTATGTTCAGATGGGTTAGTGGAGATGAATGACACTTTCTCGGGTGATTTTGGACTTGTCCAAGACGTACTATTTATAGTAAGTTACTATTTTTAGTGTCAGTTTTGACACCAATTGGTCAGTTGGGAGACTTGCTGTGTTTAGTAAGTTACTATTTATATTAACCACCTTTTTTGACAGCTGGCCATAGCTTCAGTCTCCTCTTCACTTCAGCATCCAACATCTTTAGCTTCAGAGTTTGAATAGTTGGGCCTATGCTTAGCATATTACTGTTTGTAGTAAATGCTATTTTGGGGGAATTGGTCTCAGGCTCAGCTTTAGTTCTCTAGTTGGTTCGTGGATCACCTTCTAGGGATTTTTTAGTGGGTTTGACAGACACTATTTTAGTAAGTCATTGGCACGTTGGGGTCCAACCTTACTATTTATAGCAAGGCATCAGTATGATCTGGTACGCCTTGGTGATCTTCTAGGAGTTAGCAGAATTATCAGAAGATTATTATTTTGGCTTATATTAATTGTTGGAGGATTAATTTAGTTATTATCAAAGTTAAATGATTTAATTATATTAAATTAAATTAAAAGGTTATTAAAAAGGGTATTAAATGCTAAGGCATTTAATAATTTAATAAAGCTAATGTATTTAGCCAACTTGGGCTCCCATCATGGAGATATTAAGTTACAACAAAAAGAAAATATTTAACGTGCTTTTTAATGATTAAAAAGGCACATAGAAAATCATGCCCTTTGAGGAAGATATAAAAAGCTAAAAACCAATCAATTCCTCATTCATTATTAAGATTGCTTTATGAAGAATTGGAGAAATTGTGAGCAAGGGTTTGCTGCAAATGGAAAATTTCAGGCTTTTGGGAAAAAAAACTCCCAAGAGATCAAATGCTTGTAGATGTGGAACATCATCCAAGAGCATTGATTTCAGGAGGCTTCATTCGGGGGCTTCGATTGAGCTTAATTTCATAGAGTTTGATAGAGGATTCAAGAATATATTCAGGGATTACTGATCTGCAAGTTGAAAGCCATTCTAAAAGGCAGATTTGTAAAGCTATTACACACATTTCGAGAGGAATACCATTTCATCTTTCAGCCATACAAATTGAGGGTTTCAAGAAGTGTGGCTTTCCTAGGGCACTTTTTTCCAAAATCGTGATTATTGCCTATAGCTGCTCTACAAATATTATCAGCAAATAATATATTATCTATTGCTAGGCAATTTGGGGATGCTTATATTTAATTAATTTAATTCGTATAGACAAAGCTTTAACTGTGAAACTTGTTGTTTTAAAATCAAATAATTAAATTGCAATTCACAGTTTATTTCTAGGATTATATTTCTATTCCGAAAACATCAAAAAATAAAGAATAATCAAATCAGAAGTAAGAAAATATCTCTCAATCAGAAAATTTAAAATTCACATCAGGGGGGATATTACACTCGAGGCCAGAGAGATAGGACAAGTTCAGTTTAGTTTTATACTTTGCATCAAAAGCCTCCAGAGAGTTATTGTGCATACATGTAGCTTCTGTCCATAGTCTAGGGTCGAGGGTTAGTTTTAGTTGCAAGGGAGGTTCCCCTCCAGTTTGAAGAGAGTTTCACTGCATATACTGTTCCATTTTGTGCTGTCTTGTAAAAGAAAATTTAAATTTCTAAGAGAAAGCTTGCTTTTTGCTCGTGATTACTTTGCTATATTCAGCGATTATGTGAAACTGCTGTGAATAGTACACTCGTTACTGAATTTTTTATTTGATCTTAGATATATTTTAATAATTTATTTTTAATACATAGGCAAACAATTTTTTTTTCGCTAACTCTTAAGAAAACCATAACTTTATTGGATTATGTCTTAAACGATTCTATAGTATATACATTTCTTTTAGTACTCTTATCAATTTGTTTGAATGGTATGCCAATTTTTTCCATGTAAAAGTGAACTAAAAATTGTGTCAAGATTCATGATGCATTTACTTCTAAGTTTTGCAGTGGACAATGCTACTTAAGTTAAAATGCAATTTTCTATTTTTCTAGCATAGTGTTGGAAATATTAATCTGTTGTGAGAAGGTTTTGTGCATTGATAAAAAAATTTACAGTGTTGTGTGTAAACTAGTGACAGAAAGTTGGATTCGCTGGGAAATGATTTCTAAATATGCTAACGTCCACAATTATACACAAACTGGTGCTATATGGTCTATATCAAGAAATTTTTTAGAACAGACATAAATGTATGACATAGATTGCATTCAGTCATGTCAGTGATTGTCGGTATCAATGGCATATAGTTTAAATGGAATTTGCTATTTTTCCATAATAATGTTGGAAATATTAATCTGTCATGTGAAGGTTTTGTGCATTGATAAAAACATTTACAGAGTTGTGTGCAAACTACTGACAGAAAGATGGATTTTGTTGGGAAATGACTTCTAAATATGCTAACATCCTCTATTATACATAAACTGGTGCTATATGATCTACATCAAGAAACCCTTTATAACAACAGCTGTAATTGTATGACATTGGTTGCACTCAGTAATTATAGTGATTGTTGGTATCAATGGCATATAGTCCACATCCTTTATTTTGCATTCATAAAATAGTTATGGAGATATAATCATGTGCACTAGAAAATTGATCTCTTTGCCAAAGATAATGGTAATGTTTAGTCTATATTAAAAAAACATGTGTTATGTATTGAGCTATTAATTGGGCAAAAGTACTATTTTTTAGTCTTTGGTATTTAGGTGCTTGCCATCTGATTGAAACTGTGCATGGGTGGATTCAATACTATGATAGATGCCACTCAAATGGCTTACCAGACCTCATATTTCTATCACTTAATTTTTCTTCTGGTTTTGGTATGGCAGATGGACAATCTACGAGTTATGCTTCTTGGTATGGTCAATGATCCTCGTGTGGTCCTTATAAAGCTAGCTGACCGTTTGCACAATATGCGAACAATGTAATACTTCAAAACATGTTTTAGCAGTTAAAAATTCCATGCACATATTCTCGTTTGGTTTATTAGGTTATATCTTGAGAAATATTAATGACGTTTCTTCTCTATGTATATTTTGTTTTAGCAAGGCTCAGAAGTATTCATATAAATGTATAAAATATTCAACTTTTGACAGACTGCTAACTTTAATTATGATACACTAACCTGTTCAATTCCATGTCACATTAAATATTTTGTTCTTCATTTATCTGCAGTTCCACTATACAACTTATAAAATGTGCAGAATTGATGCTGATGTAAGATTACATGTTTTCATAGTTCAATTAATGTTTTATTTTTAATTGCATAGAACATTTTTGGTATGATCTGTTGTATGCCTTGGATACATGTGTAGATATCAATTAAGCATGTTTTTAGAAGAACTGTTTGCAGATATCAATGTAAGAACATGTAGTGGCAGGGAAGAGATTAGAAAGGAGGCAGAAATTTAGAAGATTGTTTTGCTGATATAATGCTGCAAACCTTCCTTAAACCTGCAATAAGAAGAAAAGGATACCCTGCTCTGCTGTGAATGGAAACTGAATAGTTTTTGTGCATTTAAAATGGTGTTCATCATTCATATATAGGTGCTGAATGCATGCTTTTAAGCCTGCTTTGTTCTTTTAAAATGCTTTAATATAGTGAACTGCCTTTTCTTATGATTTTTC
This sequence comes from Chamaecyparis obtusa, assembly GCA_027943335.1. NCBI lineage: Eukaryota > Viridiplantae > Streptophyta > Pinopsida > Cupressales > Cupressaceae > Chamaecyparis > Chamaecyparis obtusa. Next base: position 393,152 of record BSBK01003233.1, on the reverse strand, counting down.
TTCAAGACTTAAACTTAGGAAAAAGAATGACTGTTAGCTGAATGAGGATTTAGGCAAAAATTAGAAGCGGCAGATCCATGAGCTTCCATTTTGAGTTACTTCAGTACTGTTTAAAGATAAGAAGAACTAACTAAAGGTTTGGCCATCAGAAAAACATGCCAGCAGAACAATCCAATGGCTTTGGAATCTAAAAATTGACTATGCTTAGTTGAAGTCTTAAGTGGAAATGAAGAATGGATTTTCCAAGGTAAAAGTGTAGCTTAAGTGAATGCTTGTTCTTAACATAGGTGCAGATCATCAAGGTGTTTTCTATAAATGTAATAGATTTCTATAAGTGAAGAATTTAAATTATTTCAACTGATGTGCAGTAACATAATAAGTATATAGAACTATAAGAATCTGATTATTGATGCTGTATATATTTCACAAATATTGCTGGTGTATACTTTCACAAATATCGTTGATATATGTTCTACAAGTATTGCTGATATATGCTTCAAGTATCACTGATATATATGCTTCTCGAGTATCACTGATGTAATGGTATTGATCTAAAAGTGATGAGCAATATTGATTTGTATATATATATTGATAGCCTAGTATCGATACTCAATATGGATAGGTAATCCTGATATGCTGTTGTGTATGCTTTAATGTATTGTTCACCGTGTATCTCAATGAATGAGATGGCATCGATAATATATGCTCTCAATGTGTCTCACGTAGAGACACGGACATAGAGACGTGCCTCTACGCGAGGCACATATTATTAATTGCATTAACCATAACAACATTTAATCAAAACAATATGCAATCTGCAGCAGTATATCGGTATTATACTATCGATTAATAATATGTTTATTAACACAACTCAGCGATGATTATTAATCGATTATATCATTGATTATATATATATATATATTTATTTTTAATAATAATATAACCTATTATATATATATATATATATAATTGATGATATTAATCTCTATCAATAATTAAGCATATACAGCAATAATAATAATAATATTATATTATCATTACTCATAATTAGATAGGATTAGGATAGAGATCAAATATTCAAGGCCCATAGGCCACTTATACATTTGATAATATTGGCTAGAGTGATCCGACTGAAGCTATATCCTTTAACATTTTCCTTATTCGAGTTGACTAGGCATAAATGAGTTAAGGTTAAAATCATAGTTAGTTTACAATGACTATTATTAGTTCTAATAATATGGGTTATCCAACTATGTATTAATTTTTTGTTGGCTTTGGGTAGTTATAAGCGTCAATTGGTCAATAGTTGTGTTCCTCTTGGTTATCATTGGGTCCTTCAAATAGATTTTTGTCATAGAAAGCAATATGATCTAGTTGGATTGACTCTGATCCTTGGTTGACCATCTCTAGTCTTCTTTTGTAATAACTTCATAGGTGAATAAATATTTACTTATGTATCCATATGCATTGACATCTCTATTATTAATTCATGTATTGATTTAATTAGAGAGAGAAAAAAGCATTTGGTGTTGTTGCCTTAAAGAAATTGGGTCAGGTTTGAAAAATTCATGTCTTTTAGATCCCAATAATGGTGGGAAGAGAACACAACTTGGTTAAGACCAAGAGATTAGGTGATCTTTAAGGATTGTTGAGAAAAAGGGAATGAACGATACAAGGGACCCGTTAATGTCCACCTAGATACTGAGATTTGACTATTGCAATTGTTAGAGAGCAATAGAAGGGTTGATCCTTTGAAATGGCTTTGTAGAGCCTCATGAGATCACTATTTCATTCACTGAGAGTCATCATTGGGCACCACTGGTATGCTCTCTTTAGGTTATTGTGCTTCCTTGCACACTCTTATCTTTTTCTTCTCTTCTTCTTTTCCCTCTCTTTTGTAGTAGCTTTGATCAACGTGTTGTTTCACTCTTTCTTCTTGGCAGAATGAAGGTGAATGATTTTCTTTGCTAACTGAAGAATAAATACACTTCTTGCAGAGCATGGGACAGTTGTATAGAAAGAGAAAGAAGCGTATGTCACTCAAATCAAATTAAGAAAGATCTTCCTGCTCTTTGCCGTTGCGATCTCCGTGAAGATCACTTTTTGATCCACCATCCAGTCGTGTTTCAGTCAAGAGAGGAAACATCAGATGCGTGTCACAAGCTTTCCCTTAATAGAAGATCCGCCATGAATGCATCATTTAGCTGTGTTTTAGTCTTTTAAAGGAAACATTAGATGTGTGTCACATACTTTCCCTTAAAAGAAATTCCTCCATGATTTGTGCAATCAATCACGAAAAAAGAATCTCCTCAGTAGCCTTCAACTGTGCCTTTCACCGGTCTTTTCCTTAATAGAAAATCCTGCGTGATCTGTGCAACAAATCTCGGTAGAAGAGTCTCTTCAATGTCCGTCAACTGTGCCTTTTACCGGTCTCAATGATATCTTAACGATCACTAGTGACCGGTTTACACCTTTCCTTATGTAGTGTTCTGGTCTTTGTCTTCACCAGTCGCTTCTCTGTTCTCTGTCTACATCGGTCACTGCTTTGGTCATTGACTTCACCGATCAATATCATCACTGGTCGCTTCTCTGAGAAGTAAGTGAATTGTTGGACAACATTGAGCTCATCACCGTGTCACCGGTTTTCTAAACATTTGGATATTGTTAGCGTAGACATTAATGACATCAATGACAACACCATTGGTTATTACTGGTGGTCTTTTTACCGTTTACCGATTGCATCCTTACCAGTAATGCCAACATAGTGCATACTGCATCAAGTATATTAATGACCATCAGTTGATCAACAAGAGGCCTAATCTCACAAGATGGCCAAAGGGTGTGCGCCATTCTGGATTCAAGGAGGAGACCAATGATCTCATCACTCTGCTTAGCCGCATTGCAGGACTCAGGGGATCGAACACTTTTGATCCTTGGATGTATAAGTACATCTCTCTTATTGTCAGGTCTAAACAAAAAAGATATTTGGAGAGAGATGATTAGTGACATTTTATGAGAATAGTTATCTCAGGTCTCTTCTACCGGTACTTTTTATATGAATTCATATTTGGTATACATTGCTTCTGCCCTGGGTTATTTTTCAGGCCTTTCTACTAAAGGAGACAGGACACTTGTGCTTGTATGGGAGTACTATGATCAGTTGCCTTTGAGAGCCAGCTGTCTGCAGTACACGACAGTACATGATGCATTTTATGGGCATTACATGTGTTTGTTTGACAAGGAGCTTTCGAAGAAGCGTGTATCTGATGAGGCTTGGATTAAAGTAAATGAATACGATTGCCTTTTCTTACAGTTTCCTAACTTCACCTATTTGAGAGTGGTTTATTTTCAGGGAGAACCATACACCTTGCCTCGGTTTCCTATCGATAAGATCATCCTAATGGAGTTAGCAAGGCAACTTATGGCGGTGCAAACATATTAGTCTCCACTACATAGGATAGGAGTGGGGATTTCCTGATGAAATCCACTCAAGATTGGTAGATACTCCATTGACACTATGCCTAAGGCATAGAATATGGAACTCGAACTTCAACGGATCACTCTAAAGAAATTCATGGCAAGGAGCTGTTTTGACTAGAGGTAAATGAATGATAAAATAAGAAAATAGTTTGTGCATGTGCATCGTCTCGAGGATTTATGGATTGATTTGTGCACGGAGTTGGACATCAGGAAGTTAGACTACTGCAAACTAACCATCAAGAAGTTGATAGACTTCAACCTCACAGAGATTCTTGATGGGGTTGAAGATGATGGAGACATACTTGATCCTAAATACATCAAACATCATGTTGAGTCTTTGCCTATCTTGCCACCTTCATGATCAGTAAAGGAGAACACATCTATTTGGGATTGTTTTCAGTCTATCCTTGCAAATACTAATATTTGGCTCAAAAGAAGAGGTCTCAAGTGTGTTAAAATCAAATCAGGCAAAGGTTTTGACCTTGCAGGCCCAATTGGTTTGAGATCTAAAATAAGAGGCAAAGGGAAAGATGGTACTTCTACATCTAAAGCTCCAACTCCTTCACTTCTGAAACTCACCATTAAAGGAGTTAAGGCCACGGGCAAGGTTCTGGAGATAAAAGTTGCAGAGACTGAGACGATTCACATTAGCTGAGGTGCCTCACTCCACAGACGAAGAAAGCATGACAACACTCCCGAATTCTGCACCAGTGTCAGATGAGTCTTTTGACTCTCCACTGGATATAGATGTGGATTCATTCTCCACAGTGGATGTAATCTATCAGCCTATCAATGGTAAAACAACTGTCATTGCACGGAACATAGGAGCTTCAGATCTAGCTGTTGTGCACGAGTCTCTTAACAAATTTGAGACTTCATAAACTCCTTTTGAAGACAGCTCCCAAGTGTTGTGGACACTTGACATTTTTACATGCTTTGATAGAGTAGATGTAGTTTTTATGGCAGATTGCATGTAGAGCATGAACACTTTGTAAATACAGGAAAACATGAACCTGTATAGCCTCTTCATGCAATCAAGTTGCAAGTCCTTTAGGTGTTGCAACATTGAATAAGTCAAAGATAGTTTATTTTTGAGTAAGTCAAGGTGGTTAAGGGTTTCCCCTTTTCTCTCCACCTTTTTCTCTCCTCTTTTCCTATACAAAGGAGGGAGCTCATTGTAAATAATCATCTTTTGTTTTTGCAAGGAGACTATGCTAACTATTTCAAATACAAAAATTTTAGAAGTGAATAGAAGAAGCAAGTTATCTCAAACTTTGTGTTGTGGTGCTTGAGATTGTTTTATGTATTCTTAAGTTACATTAGTCAATCTATCATCGAATCACTCATTGGTTTTCCTTTCATAAATTCTTGAGTGTTCAATTTAGTTTCTTGAAGACTTGGAGCTTCAAGAAAGGAGATTGCTATAGTTAATAGTGGCTGCAACTACTTGAGACTGAAAGACTTTGAGCTCCAATTACAAGTATCTATAAGTTTGTGGATTTTCAGTAAGAGATTTTGCGCCTTACTGTTGATTCAGATAATCGAATCTAAGTTTGGGCTAATCGCAAGAAACTTTGGGTTCATGTTGTTATTCCACCAAAGTATTATTAACTGTTGTCTTAGGAGTTGTACTTACGTCAACCACCGAGCCATTAGTATTATCGTAGCAATAGGTGACTTTTGTATAGTTTAAAGTTGTAATCCTTTGTGAATCATTCTTGAAAAAAGAGGAATTGATTGAGAGCGTCACCCCTTTGTAATTTCAGTTAAGATCCTATTAAAGCCACCTATGGTAAGAAGGGAGCCTCCCCTATTGCTGAGAGGAGAGAGAAATCTCATGATATGTTGCCTAAAGTCACAGTTTTGCAAGTTGTAGTTTTAGTGTTAAGATCCTATTAAAGCCACCTATGGTAAGAAGGGAGCCTCCCCTATTGCTGAGAGGAGAGAGAAATCTCATGATACGTTGCCTAAAGTCACAGTTTTGCAAGTTGTAGTTTTAGTGATTTACAATACTTTTAGCCAACAAAGTCATGGCACAAGCTTGGAATGTGATTGAACCTATTCAAGGAAGTGTCTTGAGTATTAACATCATCATTGCCTAGCATACATTTAAGGTAGAGTTTATAGCAAGGGTTGCATTGTCATTAAGGAATCACAACATCAAATGAGCCACGACAATATCTAGAAGTCACAAGAATTCTTTGAGCAAGGGTTACTCTTTGAGGGAAAGACTAAAATCGCACAATCAAGAGGGGATAGTTGTGATTACCAGGTGCAAATATTATCACTTATCATTGCCACTAATTTGTGCCATTTCATATCTCTTTATGTGCCATTTGTGATGGAGGCATCATGTATATGATGATATTTAATTGAAGAAGTTAATTTTGGAATTTGATATCATCTATGTCATTATAATATCTGATTTTTTGTTTTCCCATCTCATGATATATGAGTTAATTGATATATATATATATATATATATATATATATATATATATATATGCAATAATCTGATCAAGTCATAAGTTTAAACAAAGAATTGAAATTCACTTGAAAGGAAGTCTGCAAAGTGTTTGATGAAATTACTTTGGGAAATAAGTAATAATTTCTGAAGGCCATATTCATCCAAGTGTTTGACCAAATGCCTATTTATAAACTTGTGATTTGTGATGAAATTTTGAGTCAGGTTTAATAAGGATTCTTATAGTGGTATCAGAGCTTGGATCCTACCATCCTTTGGGTTTATTTTAGTGTGTTCATGCAACCAAGTTATAGGGAACGGAGGTATTATCAAAGGGAATTGATGAAAGTTTAGTAAGCCCTCAAGTGCCAGAAAGGGAAACAGTTCTGGATTGTTGGGTATTCATCAAGATTCATCTTCTAACAGTGTAGTGCAGGATGAATATATGGGTGATAGAAGAGGCAACAACCTACCTCGAGATGATGATATGGAGGCTGGAGATAATATGAGAGGTATTCAAGAAGGGTAGCAACAGGTAGCCGATGTATTACAACAGCTCACAGTTGCTATTCAAAAGATGAGTGCGGGACCTGGGAAACAACATAGTCAAGCAGATGGTGACAGTATGGTTGGTTCCCCATGTGGAGAAATGGCTCCTACACGTAATACAAATAGACCTTTGATCCCAACTTTCCTAGTTGGAAACGAAGAAGTAGATAATTGTGATGCCCCCTTTTTGAAATAGGATTTAATAATAAATAATAATTATATTAAAATATTAAAAGAATATAAATAAAACTAAAATAAAAATATAAAATAATTAAATTAAAATTTAATTGTTTAATGAATGGTCAAAAGATATGAAATGAAAAGATGTGACTCCCTCAAACATGAGATATAAAAGGGAGAATAGAATAGAATTTGGAAGAGAGGGAGGGGAGGAAAAGAAGAAAGAAGGTAGCATGGGAAGTAAGGAAGGAGTAATGGAAGAAGATTGGAATGGGAAGGATCAATGAAGGGTTATGACTCTTTCAAAAGGTGGTAGCTATGAAAGGTTGTGACTCTTTCAAAGGGCATAAAGGATGAAGGGTTGTGACTCTCTTGAAAGGTTGTAATAATGAGAGGTTGCGAGTTTCCCATCATGAAGATGTAAATAGGAGGGAAAGTCATTTGTTGAAGGCATGGAAGAAGGGATCATCATAAGAAAGGTAATCGTAGTAAGTTTTGTTATGAGATATAAGATAGTTCTGATTTGCATAAAGGGGGCAGACCTATATATTGATATAATGCATAATGATTTGATTGACTATGATTGGTTTCTCATTTGTTAGCTAGTAAAATATTATAAATTGCTACTATTATGCATATTCCATAGTACATGAGATATTAGTATACTCTAGTCATTCCTTAATCAATTGCTATAGCCCCTTAAGAAGATAGGTTGGTGTTGTCTAGGGAGAGGTAGGGTAAATCCACACAGGGTAGGTGAATCCCAGGATATGATAGGGATGGGGTCCTAAAGTCTTGAGGGAGCCTAATTGTAGATCAATGTCAAACGCCCTACGGCAAGTAAATCCACATCCTCCTTAGGGTCGAGTTTAGGAGAGAAGTAAGGAAGTGGGCTTACATATGTTAACTATCAAATGTATTATGAATCATTAATTGTTTTAACTTGAGTTAAACAACTCAAGATGTATGTTAATCATTGGGAATCAACAACCTCCTAGTATGGAATGTTAGAAATTGCCATTTCCAAGCTCAACCCTAACCCTAGTTGGGAATTTTAGGGTAAATTGAGTATAGTCGTAGTTGGAGACATTACAATTGGTATCACAACTCCTACCATCTTGTAGGGTAATAGATGAAACAAGGAATCATTCTAGTCAATAAGAAGGAATCTAACAATGCATGTATTGTGTGTATACTTTGTATATGCTCCCTGCCTTCATACATTGATGTGTATACTTTATGTATGCGCTGTCTCTTCAAGTACTCATGTGTACATTTTGTATTCTCAAGTTTATGCTCCACGTGTGGTTCTACTATGGTTGATCTAGAATAAGAGAATAACTAAAGTGAACCCAAAGATATGAATTTATTAGCAAGGTCGGTCAATTCCAAATCAATTTCGATGTCATCACAAAGATGAGCTTGATCCTTGTCTCTAAAAGATGAGAGAAATTTGTCTTAAAATTGCAAACCTTGAAATTTCTCAATGCATTGATTAGTATCAGAGTTGCGCAGAAAAAGATACTCACACTGAAAGATTAGTATAAATTGGCATTGCTTGAGGACAAATTTTGGGGAAGGGCAAACTATGATGCCCCCTTTCTAAAATAGAATTTGATAAAAAGTAATAATAATATTAAAACATAAAAAGAATATAAATAAAATTAAAATTGAAATATAAAAGAATGAAATTAAAATATAATTAAGTTAAATGAATGGTCAAAAGACATGAAATGAAAATATGTGATTCCCTTAAACATGAGATATAAAAGAGAGAATAAAATTTCATTTGGAAGCGAGGAGGGGAGAAAAAGAAGGAAGAAGGTAGCATGGGAAGGAGTAATGGAAGAAGATTGGAATGAGTAATGTATGTATGTACACACACCCATATATGTCTGCATTCTTATTTGTTTTGTCTGGTTTCCTTCCTAAGGCTGTGGAAGTTTGATTATTTTTGGTGGAGCTTTCACCCTATAGCAATCTAGTTTTGTTATACCTAGTCCCAAGTTCCTTGTTAGCATTCAAGTTTTTGTAGTAGTTTTGGTGGAGTAAATTAAGAACAAAGATTTGGCATATTTCTTTTCGAATCATATCATGTTCACATGTTTGATCAATTAAAGGAGTATATCCATTAGTGATCTTGGTTGTATCATTTTACTCCAATGTTTTGCAATAAGAGCATGCCTGTTTTTACAATGTTTTGTAATAAGAGCATGCCTGTTTTTACAATCGGTAGATTTAGTTACACATTTTTAATAAATTTTCTTAGAAGTTCATAAGAATTACCTTGGGGTAAACTTTTCTTTTTCTATTAATGGGATATCTTCATCTCTATTCTTCTTGTATCTCAACTTCCTTTTTTGTCCTCCTTTCAATACCCTTAAAGCACTATTGAAATGTCAAAAACATTTATTTTCATCTTTTACCTTGTACATTAGTAAATATAATTTGATGAGCATTATTTGATGTATTAGTATCAACATTTCAGTTTAAATTTCACAGGAACCACTCCACTTCATAATTTTAGGCATACAAATTGATACTGTGCTTTAAATTCCCACCATTGTTCAAAATTTTATCACTTCGATATGTCAATACTATTTTTTTATGTATTGTATAGGATGTTTTCAGCTTTCTGATTGATGGTATATTGGTAGTTTGGTACTGTTTGTATGTCTTGTTATATGTTTTTGTAGTATTTATAACTATGACTTTTCTTGTGTCCATTTTTATTGCCAGTTATGCACTACCACCATCAAAAGCTCGAGCTGTTGCTCAAGAGACTTTAGCTGTATGGTGCTCACTTGCTTCTAGGTTGGGACTTTGGGCTATAAAATCTGAGTTAGAAGACCTTTGTTTTGCAGTCCTCCAAGTGAGTAGCATTACATATTGATAATTTCCTCTCACATGTGCAAGTAAACATCATTCTCTTTTTTCTGTATTCTTTCAATAAAATAATTGACTCTAATTTTTTAGTTTTTCTATTAGATCATAATACTTAAAAATGAAAGTGTCTTCTTTTTTGTTTTCCTTCAATGAAATAATTGATTCTAATATTTTAATTTTCTATTAAATCGTAATAATAAAAAATTAGTGTGACTTTTGACAACAATTAGAAGACTTGGACTTGGCAAAGCCTCTGCAATTCAAAAACCATAAAATATAGGGATTTTTAAAGAATTTTAAGCATTTACCATGTACCTTCGGTAAATAAACTCTAAAGACTTCAGAAGCTTGCCAATTAGAAGCTATTTTGATCATATATACAAGTATAAATCAATTAAATGAGTACAAAATTGGAATTGAGTTGAAGGAAACTAATTTTTAAATAAGTTGCTGGTTCTAATATGGGGTCAGGTTTGGGTAAGGGGTTCTGGCATGCCGGTACAACACCTTTTTTTGGTACAATATGTGTGCGCGTGCTTGTGCACATAAATGAAAATTCATTTGATATTTTGTATAAAAATAATGGCATTTGAATCTTTGATAGTATCACACTTTATCATTGCATAAAATATTAATAGACAATTGATAATTCAAAATAATCAATATTATGTTATATATCATATATGTCCAAAAATCCAAAATCAAAATTCAAATGAAAATCATGATGATTTCAAAATTTGAAAAGAATATAGTAAAAAAAATGTATCTTGGTCTTCAATCTTCATCAAAAGCATCTGATTGAAGTCATCAACTGGTTCAATATTATTTGAACCATAAGCAAATGGAGGGTGATTCCCACTAGGGATATTATGTGTAAGGGTCCTGCCATCATCTATATTGACTTTGGGAAATTTTAAAGTGGATGCATCCAAGTTCTGAACACTCTGATGGAACTCTAAATTTTGGCAGAATTTAGAGTCCCAAATATGATACCAAAAGGAGAATTTTCAGATCTTACCCACTACTTATGTTCAAACAATATAAATATTAAAGTCATGCTCAGAGGAATATATTCAGAACGATACATATGAGCTGTGAACAGTAAATGAAATCTATAAAAAGAAATAATGAAATCAATGGATAAAAACTCTGATGCATATCTTGCTACAGACCAATGAAGATATGAGGATGTAAAAAAATGGGTCACAAAGAAGCACTCCAAATATAGATGATTGTCAGAAATTATGCAGCCCTCAGAATCAATTCTACATAGAGGATTTGATTTGAAATACATGCCGTAAATTATACAAGTTGCTGGAGTAAGGATAAACACGTAGTCTGAACACAGTATAGAAGTATTTCGAAATAGGCAGGTTGTATTGCCCGTATGAAGCAAGTAGACACAAAATTGCCAAAAATAGGAAGGCATGTTTGTCAGCGCATAGCAAATTTAGAACTGTCGAGTATGGGATATGAGCAGTCCAGTCAGCCTATGTTTCCATGCCACATACTATGGAGCAGCACAATAAATGGATTAGACTACACATATCATCATTAACAAGAAAACCATTTGCGCTAGAGACAAGAACGAAGTGAAGCGCTGGAGATATACAGGCGTCGAGAGTACGAGTCATGCGATGATGTATACACAGAAATAACATACTCAGAAATTGAAGAACGTGGATAGAGAATGACATGAATAGCAGCGAAGAGGATTATCAAGTTTTTAAAGCCGCGTCTAAGGTGTCATCCGGTAAGGCATTGCGTTATGTCTCGTTTTACATCACAAATGAAGCAATTGAAATTTGCAAGGCTTGCCTTCGAAATAAAATAATAATTCTGTATAATTGCCAAGAACTACTAAGGCTCCACCAATACAACAAAATCCATATCGAACAATCCAAGTGCCAATAATTAAATTAGTTGTCAGTTTTTAATGAAAAGACACGATTAAGGAGTGAAATATATTTTATAGAAGCATGACTTTTCATTTGAAAAGTCACATTCTTTAAATTAAAAAGCATATAAATAAGCGATTTTCTTATTTGAAAAAGACATTCGAAGATAGAAGCATTTTTTATATATTTTGTATGGAGGGATAAGGGAAATAGTATGATTTTATAAATATAAATTTATTTTATTTTAATAATAAAATAAAACATCCTTTGTTATTTATTAAAGGCATAGAGAATTAAATTATTGATGAACCGTCCTTTATAATTATTATTTTTGAATATTATGTGCAATTTAAATATCGGATAAGTGGATATAGTCAGATAGCATCTTAAACTCACGCTGAAATAATTTAGGATTGCATAAATATTTGATTTGTCGCGTCTTGATTATTGAATTGATTAACAATATAAATGTGCTAAACATTATAAAGTTGTACGTAAACCTTCATTGAAGTTGACTCTATCGCCCGAGTAAGCAGAGGCACTGGTCTTATTATTGAAATATTGGGTTTATATATGAAGTCAGAAAATCTATCAATTCCTTCCTACAACACTTACTAAATCATTACACAATACTTCAATTCATATATTCAGCATTCACTTTATTTTGATCGAGTTCAAGGATTTTGCCTACCGAGGAACTCACCAGCTTAAATTCGCTATTGAAGAGCTTCGAACCAAGTGATCAAGTTTGAAGTAAAGGTTTACCCGCCTAGGTGTAGCGAAGCCTGAAGTGCAGGGGAGTTTGAAGTATTCCCATTTGTTGGCCAGAATTGATTTGGAATTTTATTGGAGAATTGGCAGGCTCTAGGATTTCAAATCTGCGGTTTTGGGAACCAACACACTCAAGGGTTGTGTAAGAACACCTTGTGGTTTTAACTTCGAAACTCAATTTTTCTCTTTTGACATTTCGACAAACAGTTGGCATGCAATGCCTAAGTTCTGATTTTACTGAATGTATATGGTCTGCTTGTTTGTATTTAAATGATTTTGTATTTCCAAAGATATACAATTACATAAAATTCAAATTGCAATTCAACTTGGCACGCCTAGCTTTATTCACTTCAATTTTACATGCAAATGTTTACAATGCAAGAAATATATTAAATATGCAACTCTTAGCTTTATTTTGGAATACATATATAAACATGGAATGACTGAGAAGGATGTTATTATTTTTCCAGAATTAATTATAGTCCTCCAGCATGCTCTTCTTGATTGACGTGGATGCTAGGAAGTGTAACACGACATCTTATCAAACCAAACCGAGCCTCTTTATGGTGACGCAGGCTTTGCATTTCAAAACACAACCTCCCCAAACTATGAATGCCGACCCATAGAAGAATGTGGCTGCTGGAAAAAGCAACGTCTGACAGTCCCAACCGGTGCTGAGAGGGGAGGGGTGAATCAGCACCTATAAAAATTTAAAACAAATATGATGTAGTATACTATAACTGTAAACAAAACAGATTCTAGCATAAGAATAGCAGCAAGCAATCAACCATAAAGCAACACCAGATTTATCACGTGGAAACCCAAATCGGGTGAAAACCATGGTGTGAGGAAACCTCACAAATTCTGCACTCTTTTGAAGTGCACCCTGTTGAGCCTTCCCTGTTAAAGGATTACAACACACTGTTAGATGCGACTCGGTTAAGAGATTTGAAACAATAAGGCCTGTTAGTGCCTGCCTGGTTAGAGGACTTAGAACACCTGAATAGATGTGACCCGATTAAGGGACTTATTACAAGGGACCTGTTAATGACCAACCAAAATACTGAGATTTAACTATTGTAATTGTTAGAAAACAATAGAAGGATTGGCCTTTTAGAAATGGCTTTGCATAGCCTGAAAAGATCTCTATTATACTCAACTGAGAAACATCACCGGTCGCTGCAGGTATGTTCTCCTTTCCTGTTGTGCTTCTTTGCACACTATTCTCTCTTTTCTTTTCTATTCACCTCAGCTTCTTTAGCGTACAGGTTCACTCTTTACTTTGGCAGAATGAGGGCAAACTGTATTCTCACTAGACAACATAATATATAGACTTCTTGCCCTAATTGCTTTTCTCATGCACGACCTATTTAAAGATCATGTTTGGATCCATCACCTAGTAGAGTATTAGTTCACTGAGGAAACATCCTATGCACGCTCTGCTTTATCTGCTTAATGAAAGAAAGTGACATATGTGTGTCAAAAGGCTTTCCTTCACAAGAGATATCTCCATGATTTAATGCCACAAATCTCGGCATTAACACCTGCAATCGTGCCTCGTATCAGTTGTCTTGACAACTCAGAGACTACATGAATCAACGTAGTAACTCTCGGTCAAAGAGTTAGAAAATTGCTTGTTGACTAAGACTTCCCCGGTCCATCTATTATGACGAAGTCTTCTCTTGACAGGTAAAGGAACTGAAGTTGTGTACAGGTAAGAGCATTGACCTGTCACCTTTGCTATCTTTGTCTATACCGGTTGCATCCTTTCCTCGGTTGCATAGTCGATACCGGTTGTATCCTTTCCTCGGTTGACGATTGCATCTTTCTTAGTAACCGGTTGCTCTTGATGAGAAGATATAGTCTCTTCTTTCTTGCATAGTGTTACCGGTTGCCAAACCAGTCTCTCCTCGCACTTGTTGTCAGCTGTGCCTGCCCCTTCACAGATCTTGCACTGGTGCCCCTAGATTGAAATGTCAGCACCTCTTTTCCTCTTTTGCCAATCAATGACAATACTTAATTGCCATGTACCGGTTGCAATCTTACCGGTTACCATTCCTTAATGCCAACAACATCAACACCTAGAAAGCCAACGACCCTTTCTGCAAACAATGGAGGCTCTCCAATATGAAATGCAACCCCTGTAGAAGACTAACGCTGACTCAGATTCTTCAGGATACTTTGCCATGAAGTCTCCAGCAATTTTTGAAGACTCCGGAGACGTGAAAAGTCTCCGAGACCCGTCTCCGTCTCTGAGGCGCGTATGGAGGGGGGAGACGGGTCTCCGGGTAACACTAATTTCAGATGATGTTTTTTGAAAATTATTCCACATCTCAAAACATTTGAAAATATCCATGAAGAAACACTGTGCTTAATCGCTCTTGAAAGCTTGATGTGAATTTAATATTCGACCTATGTTTTCTATCACCACTTGTCTAAAAGTTTTCTAGAGAATAAAGCCGATAAGAGACAAATAATAAGCTTAAATTCTTAAAAGCAAAATTCAACACTTCAAATAATTCTTCTTTATGCTCCATTAGGAGACCAAAATTGAAACAGGAGAGAAACCCATCTTTATTTGAGGTTTTTCTGCTGACTTTTTCTTTTGTTTTTTGCATCTATCTATTTCTTTCAATTTAAAACTGTTCTTGCATGGATGCCCTTGCATCTTTTCTGATGAGCTCCAAAAAACAATTGCTTTGTTAAATTTTAACTATATGATGATTTGTATTTTTTCTCAGCAGCATATTTATCGCATCAGGAAAATCCAGAGGATTGTGTATTGATTTCCATTCCCATCTTCCCACTAAAAATAACACTTCTCTGGTCCTCAATATCTTCCCTGCTATCAATCTTTATGTCCCTTTCTGATGGTCTTTTTAAGGTATTCAGAGAAATATAAAATTTTACAATTGTAGCTGTCCTCACCATATTGATTTTGTGGTTATTCGCATATTTCTTCCTTACCTTGTAAATTGATTACCTTCCTAAGTATGAAGATTTCTTGCAATTGCCCAAATCTCAAATTTTTACCAGCATTATGGAGCTCGTACAAAGACACCCAAATCAAAATAATGCAAATATAAAGACACATCTCAGCAGAACACTACTGGACAGCAGTCTTCCCTTCTCAACCAGACAATCTTCTCCAGGTTTTCCAATTATATCCTATCTCATGATTTTTTTTGCTCTTGGTTCAAAGTCAGGCTAGGGAGAAAGGATCAAGAAATGAGGATGTTATAGTCACAGAAAAACTGTCTGCTCTTTATTTCTTAACCATGCCCTATCCTGATAATGAGAAATAATTTCTTTTTATAATAAATTTTTGCCATGGGTCCTCCTGTAATATATTTCTAATTTAGATGACTTGCATCCTGTTCCATATGTGACAGACATAATGAAAAGAGCTTACCAACCAAAGCAGGTAACATTCAAATGCTTATTTGTAACGGCCACTGCTTGAAGTTCAGTGTAGAAGAGGAGGATATATTTTAAGTACATGGTATATGACAAGAAGTATGGTAATAAATAAACAATCTCGATGTTAATTTAAAATGCTTATCTTGGATAAAATAGAAATTTTGTGTGCACTGAGAAATAATCATTTTCTAGGGGTTTTATAGGTATCAATACAGTTTTTTGTTAGTGAAAACAAGTGAAATTTATCGATTAGGAAGAGTGATTTACCGATACATTTTCAACAGCTGATTACATCAAATTGAATTTTATTTATTGCTTATCTCATATTTTGTTAAATTTGAACTAGTTAATCTACATAGATATCTATAATAGAACATGAAATGCTATATCAATTATCTTTTATTTTATTTTCTTTGCTTGTATCCTATACATGAGGATTTCTCTCTTAAACTGTATAAATGGACCTAAGATGGCTTGCTAAGTTTATCAACATAAATGATTATTGCAGCCTCAGGTATTTCGTAATTTACGTGCTGAATTAGCAGCGATATGGACCCCTAGTAGAGAACAAAGATATCTTAGGAGGATCATGGAAAGTGCCAGGCATAGGAGATCTTTGCATGACAGTAAAGATGATTCCAATTTGGTAAAGAAAGATGATTTCCATACTGATGATGGACAAAGAATTAAGGTACATCCTTACTGAGAAGTTTGCATTGGGTGGGAAAGTTGACACGTTTGCATTTGCAGTTTCTTTTTCTTTAAATTGGATCAATATTATGTGCATACCTGAAACTAGATAAATAAATAAAAAGAAAATCAGTCCCTTCATAACAGCATATAGTTTGTGAAACTTAAGAAGTTAAAATGGGATTGTGAAGTTTCTTTTATTGGATGAAATAAGGCGTATACTATAGACTATTCAATCAATGAAATGAGGTAAAAGAAAAGCATTCTCGTTTGTAGATAATGTTCCTTACATGCTTTATTTATGTAGGAGTTACATTAGGTGGGTCATTATTTCAGACAAATTTTAAGTATTTGTAATGTTGGAATATTGTGATATCCCTTGTCAATTATAAGAATTTGATAAATAAATAAATAACTAAATAGTTATAGATTGTTAAATAAATTGATTATGTTATATACTGATTATGTTAATCAATGTTATTGTTAAATAAATAATTAATTAATATATATATCAATTTTTATATATTAATTAGCAAATAAATAAAATATTAATTTATATATATATATATATATATATATATATATAATGAATAGCAAATAAATGATATATTAATTAATTATTAAATAAACATATAAACAATATTCATTTATTTATAGATAAATAAATATATAAACAAATTAATAAAAGGCAATACTCGTACGTACGGCTGTGTCTCATGCACCGGATAGCCGAAATGTTCATGTAACGTTATGAACAATGTAATAATCATTAAACAAACCAATCAATGATTATGTTACCAAACAAATGGCACAACTACGAACAGTTTAAGCTATGTGGTATTGATATAATACAACACATACCACCGAAGGTTACGATCAAAGAAGACGAGGATTCTCGATTGTTTAATGAACGACTAATCCATGGTAAACAATTCGCCTTTCATAAAGAACTTGGAAGGGATGCGACATCATTCAACATGCAGCAAATGAAAGTGGGAATTAACATCAATGAAAAGGTATAAAGTATAACAAACAAGTGATTATATCCGGGATTAATAATAATAATCGGTATCATTGATTGATTGTGAAGGGGTATAAGCTGCGTACAACCAATCCCTTGGATACTTCAAGATATATATAGAAATCAGAATCATTCAATGGAGAATCATCTGGAAAAGAAGGGTCATTATTGAACCTTACAGCAAATAAGGGGAATACAAATCAATAATACATGCTATCTGAACAGTGACAGTAAAGACTGTAAGTGATAGAATACTCTATTTCAGGAATAATAAATAGGAAGTAATAGAATGCTCTGTTGTATTAAGCATTTAATAGCAGTCTCTCTCACCATATATTTATAAGGAATTTGGATTATTAGTGAAATCCTAACAGATTATAAAACCGGATTCTATTACTGCTCCAGACATGAGAAGGGAAGGGCCGAGGCAGCCAAAGAGGGGCAGTCTAAACCCAAAAAGATAACTCCCAAGATAGGGTAGGGATCAGCGTTCTCTTTAGCTTTGAGGGCTTAAGTCCAAGACAGGTTAAAGACTGATCTGTAAACTTCGAGGGAGCTTATCAATGGTCTCTAAGCGCTTTGGAGATTGCTTCCAATGTCTTCTCCCATCTCAAGAATTGAAGTAATAATAAGATCAGTCCTATAATATGGATTGGAAACAGTCAATTTCTTAGTTCATTACTTATTCTTTATCTTTATTACAAATGTTATTGTTAAATTAGTAGGGGACATTACAATTGGTATCATAGCGTCTTTCCTGCCACCATATGGAAAATAGTTAATGCAAACTAGCCAAAGGGCATTAGAAAGAGAAAGAAGGAAATTAGTAACAAAATCTAACAATACGATGGATGAACTAACTGGCGGAGAAATGAGGTCATTCATGGAAATAACAACCAAGACACTAATGGAACAAAACGAAAGAGCCCAGGTCTTCATGGAAGCCTTAAAAAATATGAATGCTTCAATTAACGATCTTAGATCACACCCCAGTGGAAGAGACACTAATACAAATCATTCATAAAATAATAGTAGGACATCCAGACCAAGAATAAAAAACCCTTCCTTTCTACCAAGGAAGAATACATTGAGGGAGGAAGAGAAGAATAATCACCTCCCTAGCAACACAGAAGAATTAGTAGAAGCTTACTCAAAACTAAGTCTTGAAATAAGGAGGAGCGTGTCTTTTAGAGATTATTGTGAAGCAAAGAGATCGAAAGCTCCTAGGAGAGAAAGGGACCAACCTAATAAGAACTTGAAACACAACGCGAATAAGGTCACCATTCCAAATTTTGATGGATATGGCAAAATCACAGCCCATGGATGGATGCAAAAATTAAACACCTTTTTGAATCTCAATTCCATGACCGAGGAGGATGCAATTCAATTTGCCATCCTATATTTGGAAGATGCATCCCATGATTGGTGGCACCATGGCGTCAGTACCCAAGGCTATGAAAACATAACTTCTTATGAAGAATTCTCGGAGAAGTTAATAAAAAGGTTTGACCGTAAACATCCCCAAAAAGACTTTAGAGAATTGACTCAACAGAGGCAAACAGGAACAATGGAAGAATACATCTGTAGGTTCCAAAAAATTTCAATAGGAGTTACAAGGTTGGATGAGGAAAAAATAACTTACCTATTTGTGGACGGACTAAAATAATTAATCAAGGAGTTGGTAGCTGCGTTCAAGCCAACTACTTTAGATGATGCAATAGAAACAACCCTAAACTTAGAGACATCATCCACTAATATGATGTTACCTTACTGGTTACTGAGAGGGGGGGGGGGGTGAATCAAAAAATACTAAATCTCATTGTTTAAAACTTGTAAACAGATTCTTGAATGCAAAGTAGAAAGTCAACAGTCATTCACAAGCATAAACTAATACCACACAGATCTATTCAAGTATTTGTACGTGGAAACCCTTGGTTAGAGAGAAAAAACCACGGTGAGACAGAGCTCACAACCTCACTAGGTCTAAATGAAGGTGCCCTGTTAGGAGCATACAAAGCACTGGTTAAGGTGCTACATAGTTAAGGGATTTTTACAAAAGATCGTTTAGGATCTAAGCCCTATTAAGAGCTGCCTGGTTATAGGACATTGAACATCAACAAAGATGTTACCTTGTTAAGGGATTTTTACAACGAACCAATTAGGTTCACCCTATTAGAGGGATTTGTATATGATGTAATACCTTTTAAAAGCGGTGATCTATGATGACACTGATTGTCTGATTAGATCATACCTGTAGATCTTTTCCCCTGTTTGCCTGGCTGTTGATCTTCTTTTCTTGCTTCACCTTTGTCCTGTAGCACTCCTTAGAAGATCTCTTTCCTCTGCTCTCTGTAATTTCCACTTCTCAACAACAGCAACATACTTTGCGTCCTATGACTAATATTTATACAAGAGTGATCCTCTTGACTCAGAGAACCGTCGGGGAATACACTTGACCATAAAATATGCAATGCAAGAAAGCTGTGCGTTGTGATCTAGAGTTTATCTTGAGATCATCCGTAGAACTTAAAGCTAACTCCTGTTGAAAGGTTAACTTCGCATCAGAGTAATGGATGTCTCGCATAATCAGGCTCTTAACTCAAATTATAACTCAAACTGTTCCACAAAAACTAGACCGGATTTTTCTATCAGTTAGATCGGTACCGGTTTGTCATTGGATGCTGAATAAGACCGATATTGAGTACTTGGTTCAGTCTACCGGTTTATCTAACTACTTAGTTGACCGGTGCATATACTATGTTCTTTATCTACCGGTGTCATCTAAGTAATGCGAGCAACTGGTGATCTTCGACCGGTGTGAATGTTTGATGAAATTGTTGGAATCATTTGCTGTTGCACCAAAAGCTCAAACTTTCAATGCCCGATACAAATGTCAGATTTACCCTGATCCACGAGAGACGGTTAAGCCATGTCACGAATCTCCAAGGAGGTGCTGACCACCAAGTCAACAATCTCCCCCTCAGCATCGACTGAGCCTTCAGCACCCACTGAAGGGAGACTCGAACCCGTGACCCAAGGCTCTGATACCAATTGTTGGAATCATTTGCCGTTGCACCAAAAGCTCAAACTTTCAATGCCCGATACAAATGTTAGATTTACCCTGATCCACGGGAGACGGTTAAGCCATGTCACGAATCTCCAAGGAGGTGCTGACCACCAAGTCAACAGAAATACACTAATGACAACTTATATTGCTAACAATCTTCCCCTTTGTCATTGGTGGCAAAATAGTAAAAAACAAAACCATTCATATAATAGCTGTTCAAACCTTGGTCAGTGAAATAGAATACTGCTGGACTGCCCTTGGAGTCTTGCTTGATTGAATGCTCTGCTCCTGACCGAAACTTCCCCTGACTGAGTCCTCTGGTTTTCATTAACTTCTCCTTGTTCTTTTTCTTTACAAATAACTTCTCCTTTTTGCCTCCATAAGACAAAGGGTTATGTCTTCCTTCACATTTGAAGCTGTGTGAAGATATCCTTATATATGTTCTTTGTAGAGTGTAGAAACGGTGCCCATTGACCGGTTACATGTTCAATGTTTTGTTGGGCAGCCTTGAGAGAGACAATGATGTTTTCCATATCATCTACAGTTTTGTAGTCTGGTTCATTAATCAGAACATCAGTTGAGGTAGCTGTCTGGTGCATGATATAAAGTGTTGGGGCCAAAAACATCTGGAATCCAACGATGTCTTGAATTCTTTTGTTCTCTTCTTTTGCAGTCTTTTTGCGGACTAAAGCAAGACTAGCCATTTCTCTGCTGAAAGTTGTGGCCGTTTTGGTCTTGATATCAAATTGGTTGGACAAGGCTTTTATGTCTTCTGAAGTCTTTGTAGCTTTGTCAGTTAAGTCTGTCAAGAAAATCTCAAAATTTGAAGTTCTGCTTAACAAATTTTCTGCAACTTGTATCTGCTGTTGAAGAACTTTGAGAGTATGTAGCAGAATAACTTTTATATTGGCAACTTGCTTGTGAAGAAGCTCCACTCTTTTCTGCGCATAATGGTCAATTGCCACTATTTCTGGATTAGTCAGATCCTCACCGATGGTTGCAGTCAGCACTTCCAGCTGGTCGATGACCGGTTCATCTTCATCTATATTAGCATCCGGCACAAAGTTGTATAGGATATCTTTTACTTTGTTCAGAACCATATCCTGTTTTCTTTTAGTGAGCTCTTTCAACTGTCTTGTTGACATTTTGCTGATGTCAACTATTGTATCGGTTGCTTTGCTCCTTTTTGCTTCAGATTCTCCAGAGGATGGGATCTTTCTTTTGGAGGAGCTGACAAGAGTTTCGTGATCCTTTTCTCTACTCCGTTCTTGTGCCTTTGGAGCTTGCTCATGTTCTTTTACATCCTGTTGGTCTGTCTTGTTTCCCTCTTCTGGTCTGGCTTCTGGTTGCTGAATGTGAATCTCAGGCATAGCATCTTCTACTTGATGTGAGGGCTCTTGTGATGGGGCTTGTGATTGCAGCTGTTCTTCAACAATATGAAGATCATCTATAGGGATCCCTTCACCTCTTTGATCTGATCCGTCAGTAGGAAGATTGACAGAAGTTTGTCCCAATTTAACCGGTTCACTAGAAGTGAACTTTTCTGTGAGGACTTCCTGCTCATCAGATATCGGAGTCTGAGTTGCAGTAAACTGAACAGGTGGATCCACAATTGTAGTGGTGTGATCCTGAGGACCTGTTTCTTCAAGGGTATTGAAATCATACTGCTCCCAGAAATCCAAGGTCTCTTTAAAGACTTCATTCTCATAACCATTGAGAATCTTGGCAACTCTGTAATTTGTGTCTAGATTCATACATGCATCTCCTAAAAGAAGCATGATACTTTTATCACTCAAGCCAGGTCTAGCTTTCTCTAGTGCTTCTTTATTGATTTGTGAGTTTCTTTCCAGACCGGTTCTCCATTTTTCTTGAAGCTTGCCATTCAATTCAAGAGGAAACTTGCCTCTATAATCCCTGGGTGTTTTCATGAAGTCTAGAAGACTTTCAACAAGAGCTTCTTCTATTGCCTGTTTGTCTTCCTCAGCTAACACGCTATACCATTTAGCTGCATTATCTATTTCTCCAAAATTGGTAATTTCAGCTACAATGTCATTAACAGTCATGGTGCGAGCCTTACCTTTTTCTGGAGATACAAGAAGGGTAGGATTTGTCGGTTCATCGGTAATGTCAACGATGACCGGTTTGTCTACTCCGAGTACTCCTTTTCCTTTTCCAGTGTCACGAATCGGTGGAGGTATTGCCTTTTGGCATGCTTCCTTTGCTTTTTGCTGTGTCCGAAGTAGGTTGTTCCAGATGGCTACTCCTTCAGTATGGACTTTCTCGGTTTCTCCAATCAGCAAGAGGTTTGTTCTTTTCTTAATCAAGAAATTTTGCTAGTGTAGTTCAACTTGTTGACTCGCTTCTTCTAGAGTGAGATGATTTTGCACTTCTAGCAGAGCTTGAATCCTTAGCTCTTTTTCCTTTTCCATTGAAGCTTTCCACCTGCCTTGAAGGATATTCAGCAGATCCTTAGGCAGTACCTTCTGAAGCTTAGTAGGGCTTAGATTGAACTTGTGCAGGCATTCAACGATAGCATCTTCGTTTTTCCTTCGGTCTTCATCATTTGCCAAAGTGTATCTTCTACTGACATTAGCCATTCCTCCGATTTCTTTCAGTCCTGTGATAAATTCTTCTAATGTTGGTTGACCTTTTCTTGGTGGATCCACATTTTCTTTCTTGCTAGTCCTCTTCTTTCTTTCGCTGAGCAGAACTTAATCCTCCGAATTGGTTTCTTCTGCTTCTTGCTCTTGTGTGCTTGGCTCCGGTTGAGCTTTTCTCTTTTGTGCTTAAGGTGGCGTAGTTTCCGGTTTCTTCTTTGGCGCGGGTGATCTTTTGACATAGACATTCTTGATTGGCGCCTGCTTTAAATTCTTCTCTATCTCCTCATAAGTTCCAAACTGTTGAGCCTTGAGCTCCAGATGTGCTTTTTCCAGGGCCTCTACATACACTGTTGCAAACTTTGCTGTGATTTCGTATCCAAACTCAGGTGCCTACTCGGTTCTTGGTTCTACTGCTTGAATGATGCAGAAGTCAGTAGACACCAGAAAACATACCTCCTTTTTGTATTTTTCAACAATAGTGGATGGATTCTTTCTCTAGCATGCATTGAAGTGATTGGTCATTTCCTTGTCAAACTGATCTCCCAGTTCGTTAGCCATATCAATGATTTGCATTATGACCGGTCGATCTGTTGCCCACGTTACTTTTCCTTTCCTGAGAAAGAAATTAGAATAGTAGAAGTAAAGACAAACCAAAAGTGTTCCAAATTTCAGTGATTTCTTCTTGACGATGCCCAGCTTCATGTTTTCAAAGATTTGTCCTCTTAGCATTTCGCATATATCATACTGTGCGTTATCATGAACAATTCTGTAGGCTGCATGTATGCCTCCACCCGGTATGCTGTTGAGGTTACTTGATTGATATACTTTGTAATCGATTATTGCTGATGCGAATCGAACAACTGGATCCTCAATGTCAGTTACGGTCATCAATCGCTTGTCAGATTTTGATTTTGTCAGGTTAGCCACCATTGCATTAGATATGGTTCTTAGAGTAAGTGCTTCTCCCTGATTGCAGAACCCAGTTACCCTGTAGAGATTGTCTTTCGTGATCAAAGTGCAGATTCCTCTCATGAGCCAAAATCCCGGATCATGCACCCGATTGACTACTATTCGAATCCACTCAGGTTTGAAGATAACTAGATACGAGACTCCATTTATGATTCCCGATGACACCAGCTTTGCGTAGCCACTGGGATGATTACCGTCAGAACATAGCGAGTGATACTCGCTCTATATGTACGTTTCTCCTAGCTCTTCTTGCTTAGCGTGAATAAACGCAGTTATGTCTTCTGTCAGGAGCACTCCTTTAGGTACTGAGGAGAGCGCACCAGCCATGTCGATCTCCTTGTCTTGATTTGGCGAGATGTGAAAAGGGCTACGCTTCGTTTGATTTGCAGGAACAAGCTTGGCCTCGCATGATGAGGATGCCATTGCTCTCACTTGGTTGTTAGAGATGACTAGATCGGTTTGATAGATAATCTTACTCAATGATCGAGTTGCAAGAATATTGCTCGAGCAGAGATTTAGATAACATAAAATCGCAAGGTAAAAAAGAAAAGAGTTATCCTTCTTTTCTTTTATAGGATTAGGGCATAACGGTAATTACTAAACGGTAACTATTGTTAAACGGCTATAGTAATAAATGCCTTACCTAACCTTTCTTTACACCTTTTCTAACCGGTAGTCTGACTTTTTCGATTAGGCATATCCCGGTTGATCACCTCATGTCCTTCCGGTTTGTTCTGTAGCCTGAGTGAGATAGAACTCACTAGTTCTACTGGGAACGATAGTTGTACTACCGGTTCCCTATAGGCCTTGAAGACTTAATTAGCAGAAGAAATATCACCATCTTGTGATGATTTTGCCTTTGTTGCCTCCTCGACAGAGTTCTTTGATTCCTTGACAAACCATATTTTCTTCACTACTTTCTTGGTTTCTTTGTCTTTGTTGTTCTTTTTATCAGAACTCAAGATCTTCACCACCGGTTTGTCCTATCCTTTGTTTCTGTTCTTGATCTGGTTCCAACGGTTTTTAGCTAGGTGACCGACTTTGTTTTCCATGGATTCATCCCTCTTGGATTAGGTGGTTCGCTCCATCATTCTCTGTTGCAATGCATCTCTTTGTTTAGTTGCATTCTGGTTTCTACCCCTTTTTGAGAATACCGGTCTGGGTGATCTGAATGCCATAGTCTTTGATTTGCATTCTTCAGCCTTGTGTCCGAATTTGTTGTAGGCATAATAGTATCCCTTGAAGCTTCCCCTACTTGCACTGGACACGGATATGGGATTGGACCAGCACTCATTGGTCTTGTGGCCCCTTTTGCAACAGTTTTTATAGTAACTGTTGTTGGTTCTTACCGGTGCATTTCTGCAATCATTAGTGTCATGACCTGGTTTTCCACTAAGCTTACAAGAGGTGTAAAAGTTTTTCCTACCTTCGAGACCGGTGTGATCATTGTGCCTTCGTTGAGCATTGAGTTGCTCATCAAGCTTGACCGAGCTTTCATTGTATCTTCTCAGCATTTCATTCCTTCTTTCAAGGACTTTCATTTGTTCCTTGAGTTGATATATCTCAATCGCCAGCTTCTTGCATGCTTCACCTCTAACCTGCCATGCTTTATGCATATTGGCATTTTCCTCAGTGGCAATCAACAAGTCTTCTTGGAGTTGCATAATGAGGAGTTCGTTGGCTCTTGCAGCTTCCTCTGCCCGGTTCATTGCTTTTTTAGAGGCTATTGATGTCTTGACTGCTGTGTTCCTTTCGCTTTCAGTTTTTCGTTTCTGCTTTATCAGTTCAGTCATTCTTAGAGCATTCACCTTTTGCTCCCTTTTGAGATCAGCAATCTGACCAGTTAGGATCTGATTCTTTTCCATAAGCTCGGAGACCGCTTCCTTGGCCTCATCAGACCCACTCTGCCCAGAGAGTTCGTTGATGGTTTCATTGCTCTCATTTAATTGCAGAGCCAGCTCCTTTCTCTTTGCAAGTGACTTTCTCAGTCTATTCTCCAGCGAGGCAATAATGTCATTGGCTTCCTCTAGCTGTTTCTGGTACCAGTAACCCTCCATGATCTTTTTCTCAAGTTAAACTTTTATTGTATAGAGAACAAGGCTCTGATACCAATTGATGTTACCTTACCGGTTACTGAGAGGGGGGGGGGGGTGAATCAAAAAATACTAAATCTCATTGTTTAAAACTTGTAAACAGATTCTTGAATGCAAAGTAGAAAGTCAACAGTCATTCACAAGCATAAACTAATACCACACAGATCTACTCAAGTATTTGTACGTGGAAACCCTCAGTTAGAGAGAAAAAACCATGGTGAGACAGAGCTCACAACCTCACTAGGTCTAAATGAAGGTGCCCTATTAGGAGCATACAAAACACTGGTTAAGGTGCTACCCGGTTAAGGGATTTTTACAAAAGATCGTTTAGGATCTAAGCCCTATTAAGAGCTGCCTGGTTATAGGACTTTGAACATCAACAAAGATGTTACCCTGTTAAGAGATTTTTACAATGAACCGATTAGGTTCACCCTATTAGAGGTATTTGTATATGATGTAATACCTTTTAAAAGCGGTGATCTATGATTACACTGATTGTCTGATTAGATCATACCTATAGATCTCTTCCCCTGTTTGCCTAGCTGTTGATCTTCTTTTCTCGCTTCACCTTTGTGCCTGTAGCACTCCTCAGAAGATATCTTTCCTCTACTCTCTGTAATTTTCACTTATCAACAACAACAACATACTTTGCGTCCTATGACTAATATTTATACAAGAGTGATCCTCTTGACTCATAGAACCGCCGGGGAATACACTTGACCATAAAATATGTAATGCAAGAAAGCTGTGCATTGTGATCTAGAGTTTATCTTGAGATCGTCCGTAGAACTTAAACCTAACTCATGTTGAAAGGTTAACTTCACATCAGAGTAATGGATGTCTCGCATAATCAGGCTCTTAACTCAAACTGTAACTCAAACTGTTTCACAAAAACTGGACCGGATTTTTCTATCAGTTAGATCGGTATCGGTTTGTCATTGGATGCTGAATAAGACTGATACTGAGTACTTGGTTCAGTCTACCGGTTTATCTAACTACTGAGTTGACCAGTGCATATACTATGTGCTTTATCTACCAGTGTCATCTAAGTAATGCGAGCGACCGGTGATCTTCGACCAGTGTGAATGGGTTTGATGAAATACACTAAGAACAACTTATATTGCTAACATAATAAAGCCCCAAATGATCATGTAAAAGTTTTTCATAAAAAAGACAACCATCACAGGGATTACCGAAACCGAGACAAACTGGAAAGGAAGAACTTATGCTTCAAATGTCAAGAACCTTGGGAAAGAGGGCACAACTGTCATAAGAGAGGGTTAGACAATAAAAGAGAATGCTATAAATGCAAAGGGAAATGGGAACCTTGCCATAGATGTAAGAGTGAAGCCCACCAACTAGAAGTAACTTTTGAGGGGGAAAGTGAAGAAAATCCTAACAAAAAAATCAAGTATGATGATGAAGAACAAGTGACCTTGGCCACCATCACCTAAACCACCAAACATCATCCTTTCTGTATAAAAGCAACCTTAGGGGACAAAAGGTCATTATTCTAGTAGATAGCAGAGCTTCCCATAACTTCATAGACGAAAAGTTGGTGGCAAAGAGAAAATTAGTAACTAAAGACTTCAAGGGCTTCACAACAACAACTGCAACAGGAGCCATGATGGAGTGCACCAAGATAGTACCACAGTTGAAAGTATTCTTGGGAAAACACCCCATTAAGGAAGATTTCTATGTAATACCCTTAGACGCCGACATGAATTTAGGCACTCCATGGATATATTCATTGGGATGCTTTATGTTTGATCTACCAAACTTAACCATTCGGTTTGAGCATGAAGGAAAAGAAGTGACATTAAAAGGGCTTCCTCACAGCTCCCCAAAGATGGTCTCTTGCAAAAGGATGGAGAGAATTTTTAGGAAAGGGCAAGGAGAATGGGCAGCCCAATGCATGATCCTTGACAAATCTACCTCTCAAGAAAAGGCCACACACATTGATATAAAGCCAATCTTAAAAAGGCACAAAAAGGTTTTTGATGACATTCCTCCAGGACTACCCCCCAAAAGAGGATTTGAACACATTATAGAATTAGAAAAAGGAGCACAACTAGTGATTACGACTCCATATTGGCATCCACAAAAATTCAAGGAAGAAATAGAAAAAACTATAAATGAATTATTGGAGATGGGCTGCATTCAACCAAGTTCCAGCCCATTTGCATCATCAGTTGTACTAGTCAAAAAGAAAGACGAAACTGTGAAGAGCCTAATTGGCTCCTTCTGAATGCACTCAATTTGTATTTAAAATATTTGCAAACACTTATTCAAAATTACATTTAATTGCAATTTAAATTCATCTTCCACCAAAATTCTAATATCGAAACTAGAACAATGGAATTTTCCTGATAACATTTGTTACTTTTTATTCTCATCACAACAGTACATATAAGCATTAAATTAATGTAGAAATTAAAGCACCTGGCAGATTCTAAAATGTTTGTATATGCAGTATCTTCCTCAAACCATGGCACAGCCTAAACACATCAATTGCCAAGCCTGTATAGTCACGTGGCAACTCATAGCAGTGTGTGACTGGTCTTTAGCAGTCTCGGGCCCCAGCAGAATGAAGAACAGCCCTCATGGCAGTCACGTGAACAGCAGGGAACAAGGCGTGACTGTCTTAAAGTTAACGTAGGGCCTTGCAAATGAAACATGACACTTGCAGCAGTCACATGGGCTGTGTTGGGGGCTGAGAGACTTCTTAAGCCTCACGCCAAGTATCAAGGACTCCAAACGGCTCCTCTAAAATGAATGCAGCTAACTCACATCCAACCACAATGCCTTCACAAATTAAAACGCAGCCAGAAGATTATTCAATACCTCTTGATAATTAAGAAACCCTTAGCAAATTCGTATTCAATTCCAAATGAAGAATCACAGTAAATTCTCAATAAATTTCAGAACCTCAGCATGAATGACAAATCAAACCCCAGGAGAATAAATTGATTTTTCTTTAGAATAAACTTCACACAAATCCAGTATATATCAGCATTGGATTTAATTCAGAATCGGAACGAGCTCTCTCCTGGAAGAAGACCAAGCTCAATAATCTCAGAAGAACTCTCTCCAAAAATGAAGACCAAGCTCCAGAAACCCTAGCTTTTCCAAGCCAAGGAGAATTCTCACATAAACAATTTATCAAATCAACAATGGGTAATGAATGTGCTTTTTCGGATTGAATATATAGCTTTTTCGGAAAAAGCACAATTTCACTTTTTTTCATTGAAAAGGCTTTTTAATGATACCTTCAATTTATAACATTAAAGTTATAAAGTAATAAAGTTATTAAATTAAAATAATTTAATTTAATAACGATAACTTTTAAAACCAAAGCCATTGAATCCCACTGATTGTGACAAACTCATATCTGACACCAAGGCCTCAAACGCCAACTACCTAGCGAGAAATAACCCACTGCCGAAAATAGCCAACTGCTAAAAATAGACTTACTAAAAATAGTAAGTCTCTCAAACTGGAGATTCACTGAAACTCGATTCTGACACATCTGACACTCTATGCAGACACTCTGCTAATTCTGGCCATACCCAAAATACCACTTACTAAAAATAGTAAGTTGACCAAATTGACCCGAACGAAGAGCATACTTGGTAAACAGAACCTCCAAAATGGAATCCCAACACTGGCTCCGCAATTTGATCCCCTCTGAACACTTGATTAGCTTGCGAGGGTCGCCAAACCAAGCTAATCCCAAAGTCTGAAAAACGGGGACATTATAGGAACTATGAGAATGTGCATTGATTATAGAGCCTTGAATAAAAAACGATTAAGAATTGTTACCCTATCCCTAGAGTGGATGAACTTATTGATGAACTCCATGGAGCCAAATTTTTCTCAAAAATTGACTTAAGGTTTGGATATCACCAAATAAGGATGAGAGAGGACATTCCAAAAACAACATTCAGATGCCACTATGGACACTTTGAATTTTTGGTCTTACCCTTTGGGCTAACCAATGCTCTCGCTACATTTTAGTCTTGTATGAATCATACTTTTAGAAAGCAACTCATAAATTTTTTATTGATATTCTTTGATGATATCCTCATATATAGTAAAACTTGAGAGGATCATCTTAAGCACATTGATGAGGTATTGCAAATTCTTGAGTAAAAGTCACTTTATGCCAAATCTTCAAAATGCGAATTTGGTTCAAAAGAAATTTTATACTTAGGCCATAAGATCAGCAAATAGGGAGTAAGTGTTGATGAGGAAAGATCAAGGCTATTAAGGAATGACCTAAACCTAAAGGCTAAAACATTAACCCAATTAAGGGGCTTTTTAGGACTTTGCAATTACTACAGGAGATTTGTTAAAAGATTCTCAAAATTAGTCGCACCTCTTATAGATTTGACTAAGAGGGGAGTTTTTGGATGGAATGAACCAGCCCAACAAGCTTTTGAAGAGCTCAAAAAGACCATGAGTTCATGTCCCGTATTAGCTGTTCCCGATTTCTCTTTACCATTCGAGCTACAATGTGATGCATTAGGAGAAGGCATTGGTGTTGTCCTCATGCAAAATAAACACCCAATTGCCTTTGAAAGTAGGAAGATCCATCCCACCAAAAGATCCCATTCTATCTATGACAAGGAAATGTTAGCAATTATGCATGCTTTGGAAAAATTTAGGCAACACTTGGTTTGTGGGAAGTTTTTGGTCAAAACAAATCACAATAGCCTACAATTCTTCCTAAAACAGAAAGGTCTTAACGACCGTCAATAGAAAAGCAAATTACAGGCTTATAACTTTGACATAGAATATGTAAAAGGGAAAAATAATATAGTAGCTGATGCACTATCCAGAAGACCCTACTTGTGTACCATAATAGATATCACAACAGATTGGAAGCACTCCATTATCGCAGAATATGCCAAGGATTCCTATGCCAATAATATCATCGAAGGACACGTACAAAATGAAGATTACAAAGTGGTAGAAGGAATTGTTTGTTGACATAACTTAGTTGTCATTGGTGAAGTCATAGCAAACATCAATCCCACCAGAGCCCACCGGAACACCGGTACATCACACTAGTACTCATAATTATGAACCGGTAGACTAAACAAGGAAGCGGTGTACTTTGCCAGTCATGCTTATACCGATCTAGGTTATACCAACCGGTCATAGGAAACACACAGGGAACAGATGACTAACCGGGTACAAGTTCTTTACTGGTTAAGTGCATGATAATCCGAACCGGATTATAAGGAGTGTTTTCAGTAAAACTAGAGTTAGCTTTTTCAGTGGAACTGGAGTTAGCTTTGTTTTATCTATGAGTGTTTCAAGGTAAACTCAGGATCAATTTGCAAGCTTTTTATTCAAGGGTTTTGCATGTGTGATTTATGAGAGAGTTTACAGCTTGGCGGATCTATGAGATGTAATTTTTATAAGATTGATCTCTTATAAATACAGGTCACAGGACATGAAAGGAGTGTTGTTGAATATCTAGTGCAGGAGAGCGATATCTTCCGAGAGGAGTTACAGTCACGAGAGGTGAAAGACAGAGAAAGGTTCAACAGCCAAGCAGAGCAAAGGGGAACATGTATGATCTGATTAGACAGAAAGTGTCATCATAAGATCATTGCTTTAGATTGTAAAGCATATTCAAATCCCTTAATCGGGGTGAACCCTAACAGGTTCTTTGTATAAATCCCTTTACTGGGTAACATCTTTATTGGTGTTAAAAGTCCTCTTACAAGGCGACTCCTAACAGGATCAAGATCCTAACAGGTCTTCTACCAAATCCCTTAACCGGGTAGCACTCTTACTAGTGCTTTGTAAGCCTCTAACAGGGCACCTTTATTACTGCAGTAGTAAAGTTGTGAGTTCTCTCCCACCGTGGTTTTCTCCTTCTAACCAAGGGTTTCCACGTATATATGTTGTGTTGACTTGTGCATTTCAATTTTTGTTTATGAGTGTTGTTATATTCTTTTAAATTTGCAAGAATATATGAATATATATATATATATATATATATATATATATAGAAGAATAAATTGAAGTAGAAATTGTATTTACTGATTTACCCCCCCCTCTTAGTAACCGGTTAGGATTAACATTTTCCTCTATAAAAATAGAATTTATCTCACACCCAGCTCAAAAATGAAAGTAACCATCACTACAGAATTTCATCACAGCCCCCTAGTAGGACACCAGGGGTATTACAAAACATACAAACAGGTAAGGGAAAGATATTCTTGGAAGGGACTTAAGAAGGACATACTCAAGCATGTTCAAGAATGTATGACATGCCAAAGAAATAAAACAGAGCAAACACACCCAGCCGGATTACTTCAACCCTTACCAATACCAGGCCAAAAATGGGAGAGTATCTCCATGGACTTTATAGTGGGCCTCCCCAAAGTACAAGGAAAAGATTGTATATACGTAGTGGTGGATCGATTGACCAAATATGCACGCTTCATGGCCATATCTACAAAATATAGAGCACCTCAAGTTGCAGAAGTTTTTTTCAAAAAAGTTTTTAGATTACATGAATTACCAAAAAACATTGTTAGTGACAGAGATAGCCGATTTCTAAGCATGTTTTGGCAAGAACTTTTTTGTTTGGTAGGCACAAAATTGACACTATGTACAAGCTATCATCCTCAAACTGATGGACAGACATAAATTGTAAATAAGTGGATAGAAGGATACTTGAGGAATTACGTTATAGGCCAACAAAATGCATGGGTAAAATGGCTACTCCTTGGTGAGTATTGTTACAATACCACACATCATCTATCCATTGGAATGAGCCCATTCAAGGCATTATATAGTTATGAAGCCACTTCTTTTGGGAGTCTAATTCTTCCAGAAAGTAAGCTACCTAGAGCTAGAGATTTTGCACAACAAAACATGGACATTATGAGAGTTCTTAGAGATAACCTACACCATGCACAAAACCAACAAAAGATTTATGCTGACCAAAAATGAACTGAACGAGCATTTGAAGTTGGGGATTGGGTTTTCTTAAGGTTACAACCCTATAAACAATTATCTATAAAAACTAGTGGAGCAAAAAAACTTAAGCCACGATTCTATGGACCCTACAAAGTTTTAAGGAAAATTGATGAGGTAGCCTAGAAACTAGAGTTACTCGGGAATAGTAGAATCCACAATGTCTTCCATGTATCACGGCTAAAAAGAGTCCTTGGACAACAAGTTATTCCATGTGAAGAATTACCCCCAATTGATGATGAGGGTAAACTCATCCTAGAGCAAGAAAGGGTCCTCGATATAAGGGAGAAGAAGTTGAGGAATAAAATCATCCTAGAATTCCTGATTAAATGGAAAGGCCTGCCTGAGGAAGATGCAACTTGGGAAGGAGCAAATATTTTTGAACACCCAAACCTTAAATTGCTTGAGGACAAGCAAATTTAGGAGGGGTGGACTGTGATATCCCTTGTCAATTATAAGAATTTGATAAATTAAATAGTTATATATTGTTAAATAAATTGATTATGTTATATATTGATTATGTTAATCAATGTTATTGTTAAATAAATAATTAATTAATAAATATATCAATTTTTATATATTAATTAGCAAATAAATAAAATATTAATTAATGAATTTATATATATATATATATATACTGAATAGCAAATAAATGATATATTAATTAATTATTAAATAAACATATAAACAATATTCATTTATTTATAAATAAATAAATATATAAACAAATTAATAATAGGCAATAGTTGCACATATGGTTGTGTCTCACGCACGGGATAGCCGAAATGTTCATGTAACGTTATGAACGATGTAATAATCATTAAACTAACCAATCAGTGATTATGTTACCAAACATATGGCACAACTACGAACAGTTTAAGATATAATCAAACTATGCGGTATTGATATAATACAACACATACCACCGAAGGTTACGATCAAAGAAGACAAGGATTCTCGATTGTTTAATGAACGACTAATCCATGGTAAACAATTCGCATTTCATAAAGAACTTGGAAGGGATGCAACATCATTCAACAGTCAGCAAATAAAAGTGGGAATTAATGTCAATGAAAAGGTATGAAGTATAACAAACAAGTGATTATATCTGGGATTAATAATAATAATCAGTATCATTGATTGATTGTGAAGAGGTATAAGCCACGTACAACCAATCCCTTGGATACTTCAAGATATATATAGAAATCAGAATCATTCAATGGAGAATCATCTGGAAAAGAAGGGATCATTATCGAACCTTACGACAAATAAGGGGAATACAAATCAATAATACATGCTATCTGAACAGTGACAGTAAAGACTGTAAGTGATAGAATACTCTATTTCAGGAATAATAAATAGGAAGTAATAGAATGCTCTGTTGTATTAAGCATTTAATAGCAGTCTCTCTCACCATATATTTATAAAGAATTTGGATTATTAGTGAAATTCTAACATATTATAAAACCGGATTCTATTACTGCTTCAGACATGAGAAGGGAAGGGCTGAGGCAGCCAAAGAGGGGCAGTATAAACCCAAAAAGATAACTCCCAAGATAGGGTAGGGATCAGCGTTCTCTTTAGCTTTGAGGGCTTAAGTCCAAGACAGGTTAAGGGCTGATTTGTAAACTTTGAGGGAGCTTATCAATGGTCTCTAAGCGCTTTGGAGATTGCCTCCAATGTTTTCTCCCATCTTAAGAACTGAAGTAATAATAAGATCAGTCCTATAATATGGATTGGAAATAGTGAATTTCTTAGTTCATTACTTATTCTTTATCTTTATTACAAATGTTATTGTTAAATTAGCAGGGGACATTACAAATATTTTGTCTTTGGTAGAATACATCAATAAATAACATAAGTGACCCTTTTACTATCAGTTAAAGGGATATTTATTTTATTTTACTTTTGAAAAGCCTTACTTGAAATTTGCCCATCTCAATAAAAAGCCATAATAACCCAGCTACCTACAAGGACAATAACTAGACCAACTGCCCCTAACATGGTTGAACAACTCTGGTTGCAGAGTTGTGAGTGGAAAATATCTGGCAGGCTATTCTCCTGAAATCTAATTGGTGAGTGCTTGGGAAAGCTGACAAATTCACTTTCAGTTATTGGTGATTCCTGCATAAAAAGTTGCCAACTTTAATGTAAGACAGGCATACAGGTGTAAAACTGCTGAAACAACATTTTTCTTGCCTTTATGACACTTATGTGCTATTGAATCTTTGACTTCATTGCTCCAATTTTCAATTGATTTGGACCTGCTTTGAATGATCTTCAACCAGTTTGGTAAATTTATTGATTGGATTGTATAGGTGTGCAATTCTTTTTAGTTTTTTCTCTTTCGTTGACTTAGGTTTTTTGGCTTTTAATTTTTACTTTCACTTTTTACGTACTTGACAACTTCTATGGTTTCAATCTTTCACTGTTTGTTTATTTTCTCTACTTTATTTGAGCTAGGGTTTAAATTTTTTAATTTGAAGCTTGATTGCATATTCTTTTTTCTAGGGTTTCAAATTTTATAGATAAAGATGACATTTGTAGGTAAGGGTAGTGATGGTACGGCTAGGTACCTCACTATGAAGCATCACACATTGGGTTTTAAGGAAAGAATGGTTGTTTGCAATTATAGTGGGTTGAGAGTGAGAGGAAGCATCTTTTGCTGCCAATATCACCTTGCACAAATCCTTGGCTTAGATGTGTATATGTGTAAGCTAGTGGAAGTGAAATTCTATGAGACATAATATTGTCCTTGTCTTGCACAAGGAGAAGAAATCAGAAAAGAAGACTGTAATGTCCCGAGCAAAAGTAGGACACTTTCATACTGGCCTTCTCTCTAACCCGCACGTTGCTTAAACTCCACACCTGGATGGTGCTTTGTCTAAGACCCCCATACGACGTCTTCCTTCCACGTACGACACCTTTGACTTTGGTATAGCAAGTACACATATGGCTCTTCTTCCTCTCACCCATACGTAGATATCCATACAAATTCTATACTTCACACCCGTACGGCCACTATACTTCCTCACTCGTATGGAGCAATACGCATACAGATCTTGCCCTCACTCTCAATCTGCCAAACAATAGAAGTTATAATGTTTATTTCCCAACCATACATGAAATAGGCCGATAATATATTGCCAAAAATGTAAATGTATAATCCTTATTCTACACATGCTTCAGATAAAGTATTCCTGTACAGCTTAGCACAGGTAAGCTTATTGATGTTCATTCTTATTGATGCTCTTATTAGTTACCATGGATATCAATGGAGAGGTAAGTGATGAAAATCAAACGGTTATCAACACTATTAGAAAGGTTGCTACAAAAGAAGAAGAGTTACTTATGAAAGAATAAGACATTCTATTAGAGGATCATGCTATCACTCCAACCCTTGTAATAGAAGATAGAAATTACATGATAGAAGATGATCGATCTAACTGTTTTATTCCTTTGATGGATTCTTTGAAGGATATTATTATGATGAGATTGAAGAAATCTACTTTGCCTAAGGCCCACAATCATAATATAAGGAGGATTTGCAAAGTTTGTCGCTTGAGGTTGACATTTTGCTTCAACATGTTCATTTTGATGATGATCTAATGCTTGAAGAAGATACAAACTTTGAAGGTTTGTCAAACCATGATTCAATAGATAAATGATGAAATTGAGGAAGTGTTGCCTACTCAAGATTTAAAAATAGGTGATTGAGATCTTATTGCAATGGCTCTAGCCACTAGTAGAGTATAATGTTTCCTTTGAAAAGCATAGTGGACAAAGTTCGAACTAAGCTTGAATTCTCATCATCCTTGAACATGTACTACAACAATACCTTGCAAGATATATTTGGAGGGAAATAGAATTGTTTGCCCGTTGGGGTAAACTTACTATTGCACAGGCATAGTACAGGAAATATAATAAACACATCATATATAAGAGAATAATAAATACTTTCATTAATCAGTCCAACGTATGAGTACATTCACATTATAATCATTGTCGTCCCTTTCACCCGTAGGTGGTACATATTTATCTACCCAAAGGGGTGTGACCAAACGTCACCGCCCAACCCAACTACCCTTCGGTAATAACTAATTACCGTCGGAACAACATAACTAATACCCGACATATAATAAAGTAGTCTTTTCGGCTAACATCATCCCCCCCAAAAAGAAAGTCATCTCCAGCGACTCACAACAAAAAAGAGATGAAATACACCACATAGAATAAGAAAATCACTGAGAAGGGGTGGAGGGGCGTCCCTGAAAAAGCTGGAGTGCCGCCCTCCCCATCAATGTTGCTTCGAGTAGTTCTTTTTTCGTCACATCACATTCCTCCCGTGCCTGCACCAAACTGGTCTCCAAAAAACACGTTTCAGCTGTAGCCTTGGCTTACACAATACTATCTCCCTAGCCAATCTGACCTTGATAGCCACCCGTGCCACCTCTCGGCTTCCAACTCCTGGGTACACTGAGCCAAGTGTCGCTCTACTGCCTCCAATTGGGTGGTTAGCTCCTCTCGAGCTCTCTATGCATCCACCATGACAGCCTCACGTCCAGCCAACACCTACTCTGAGTGCCCAGTACCCCTCTCGAAAGGCTTGCTCTAGTGCTCTCTCCACCTCTGACATGCAGACACTCCATGCCTGCAGTAGCTCCGGGTCTCATCAATTGGTCACACTTCCCAAAGGTTGATAACTGAATAATTTTCTCATGCCGTTCTGATGCCCCAACTCACAATTGTGGTGTACCTCAAAAAGACGATGGGGGTCTAGGGGGCAACGCCCCCAGTGGGGTCGAGGGGCAGCGCCCCTGCGGGGTCCTCGGGCAGAGCCCCAGGCGCGCTCCCTGGGGCACACCATTTTCGTGATTTTCTTCCGATCCCATACTCTTTCTGCCAACCGCTTATGTTTTCTTCACTACTTGCTTATGTCCTTCCCTTCGGTACCATACGTTATTCATTGTGAATTGTTTTTATTTGTCATTTTTTTTTACTACAGAACCTTCCCAATGATCGGACTAATACAATGTTTCCTGATCGTACATCTGCGAGTTGTTCTTGTGGTCGTACGGTACTATATGCCACTCCAGGCACAAGCAGTATTGAAGATTGTACGGTCTCAACTCATTCAATATGCTTCCAAGCCATATGGTGTGGTTACTCGCTCCAACTCACGTGCGCCGTACGACGAGCCTTCTATCCTTCTACTATGCGGACTTGATGTTTTTTCGTATGGTCTCAATGCCCTACACACCGTACGGAGCTTGCCTTTTATTTCCCTTGCATGTGCGACTTATGGCAATCTCCTTGCTCTTGGTATGTTGTACGAAACAATAAAGGTCATCCTAAAAAATGACCGTACAAAAGTTCTGTTTTTCGAGACTGTACGGTGTTGTGTGCTCTCCGCTTATGCCGTACGATCGATGTTGAGGCCGTACGCCATACGCCACCCTCCCTCCCTTTTGCCATATGATAGCCTTACTGACATCTTTTCACCGTACGGTGACGTGCTTTATTCACCGTGCGGCTAAACACCGTACAGTGACATTTTTTGACTCTCTGCCGTACAACATTTTTTTCTTCTTTTTTTTCTTTTTTCTTTTTAAATTTTTTTTTTTCCTTTTTCCACCATACGGTCATGCATAGCCGTATGTTTTTTTTTTTTCCAATTTATTGTCCGGATGCTTCTTTGGTCGCCCGTATGGACGACTCTCGAGTTGTCTGCCTGACCTCTGCAGTCCCTTTCCATCCTCTCGGTTGCTTTGTCCCTCCTCTCGGGTCCATCCTCTCCAAGTAAGGTTTCAATTTGGACTCGTTGATGCCCTCATGTATCTCCAGTCCGTCGAGAGTCCACAACTTGACAACCCCGTCGTAGCCAACTTCTCGAAATTTTCTTGGCTTAATCTCATTCTTTAGAGTGTGCAGCCGTTCCCTCAAGCTTTCCCTGTCGCCGAGTTTGTTTTCCATGGCGATCCAAAGGCTTGGAACCACAAATTCTATAGGGACCACGGCCTCTTGCCTGTACATAAGGAGAATAAAGATTTTGAAGGCTGCGGTCTTCCACAGAGGATTCCAATTGTCATAGATAGGAATGATCTTAGGTTCCTCTTCCTTGCCTAGATTCATTGGTTTGACAGACGACTCCTTATACCTCAGGGGGTTTCGCTCATCAAATTTATGCGTCGGGACTTTGCTTACTTTCGCATCCCCTTCGTTGTGTTCACCGTACTCGGGGGGAAATGTTTTTGGCTCTTCCTCAATACTTAGTATATTGCATGTTGGTCGGAAGGGTTTGCAGTCCTCTATTTGCCAGTGGAAGAGGCCGTCCATGGAGTTTGTATCATCCTCCAGTTTCAGTACCCCTTCCGTGTTGGGCTCCATACTTCCTTTCCCTTCGTCTATTCCGTCATCCGATTCCAAATCCGA
Organism: Chamaecyparis obtusa; assembly: GCA_027943335.1. Lineage (NCBI taxonomy): Eukaryota > Viridiplantae > Streptophyta > Pinopsida > Cupressales > Cupressaceae > Chamaecyparis > Chamaecyparis obtusa. Next base: position 353,633 of record BSBK01003233.1, on the reverse strand, counting down.
GGAGGATGCCATTTCGTCTCCGACCATCTGCGTTGTGAGATCTATCACAAACTTCCTTCCCCCTTTCTCAAATGATAGAATGTTTCTTTTCAAGTTGTGGTTCGCTTTGGCAGTCACGAGCCACCCTCTCCCTAGGATGGCGTCATACCCCTTCTGCTTCAGGGGAATTACCACAAAGTCCAAGATGAACGGTTGGGTCTCAATAGTTACCTGTTGTGCCATCAAGGTTCCGAGGGGTTTGATGCCGTGCTAATTGGCGCCCAATAAGTTGAAGGTTGGGGCCACAAGGTTGGCTTGCCCAATTTCTTCCATGTCTCCTCCGGAAGGACGTTCACTCCTAACCCTCCGTCCACTATAGTGTTTGTTAGGATGGAGCCAAGGATGCCCATCTCGACGACTGTCGGGTACCTTCCGCTGTTTATAGCAAGTATCATCGGGTCAGTTGCAAACCCTCCGGGGATGTCCGTACGTGTGGTATTTGGCTGCATGGCCAAGTTCCCCAATAGTGTCGTTCCCAAGTGAGGTATGGTGTGAAGGAGGTCCTGGAGTTTCACCGGTACCTCTAATTGTAACATTTGTCTCAAAATGTGTTGTTCTGCCTCCCTCCGGCCTGAGGTGGTAGCCATCTCCCATGTTTTTTTTGGTGCCTTCATCGCCTTCTCTATTTCTTCCTTACCATCCCGTGCCCTTTGTTTTGCTTGTGATCGGGTGATGGCTAGTACCCCCTCGTCACTTCTTGTTCCCTCGATATTGAGCAAGTTGACCCCGGATTTTGGGCAGTTGGCATCCTCGTGGTTGCCAGGACCACACCAACGGCATAGCTTCTGCGGGGCGTCGCCCTTGTCGCAGTCCCTTGCAAAGTGGCCCCACTGATTGCAAGCTCAGCACTGGATCATCGGCCTACCCTTGGAGTCATATTGTATTTGACTCGTGTTGGTGTTGTTATTGCCCCTTCCGCCACCATGCCGGTTGCCTCTGTACCCGCCAGAGGATGCGTTATTGTTAGTCTCTGCCCCTGATGTAGATGGTTGCTCTTGGGTAAATAACACTTGTTGATTCCTCACCTTCATGTTGTATGGGCATTCCTTGGTTGAATGGCCCATGATTTGGCAAATGTCACAAAATGTCTTTTTGGGACATGACCCCGTTGTATGGCTACTCACCTTGCAGTCTGTACACCATATGTCAACTTCCCCCTTGTTGGTACCCCCTTTCATGGTCTTGAACTCCATCATTCTCTCCATGTCCTTTTGGAGTGCCTTGACTTTTCCCTTCGACTTGACATCATTGCCACTGTCATCGTTCAAAGTGTCATCTTCGTCGGAAGAGGACTTGCTTCTTTTCTTCTTGGAGGTCTTCTGTTCGCTCTCCAAGTCCATCGCCCAGTTATAGGCGTCTACGTATGAGGTGGGGGGCACTATCTTCATTTTCCTCCGTAGGTTAGATTTCAGGCCCTCCACGAACCATCTTTTCTTCAGGCCATCCGATGGCTGGCTATCCATTTTTCCGACTAACTCCTTCAGTCGGCGACTGTAAACCCTCATAGTCTCTTTTTTTCCTTGCTTCGTTTCATATATTTCAGAGACGATTTCATTATCGTCTCGCAGGAGCCTAAACTCCTTTTCAAATGCCGTCTTCAATAAGTCCCAGGTGGTCACTCTGCTTTTGTCTAAGTCATAGTACCAATCGATTGCTACCCCTCGGAGGGTTGCCGGAAACTGTTTCATCCATTCTGCTTGGTCAGCGACTCCATTCGCAGACCAAATTGTCTCATAGGTGCGGCAATGCCGAATAGGGTCTTCTTTTCCCTTGCCATGGAACTTGGGTAACTTCTTGTTAGCCGCCATATTCACCCTTCGGGGTGGGACAGTGGTATGTACCGCCTGTTGTGTTGTCGGTTGGATCGCCAGAAGTGTTTGTTGTACCGTACCACTTGATGTCCCTGGACTACTGGAACCATCCAAGCCTGGTGGGCTACTGTGATCCCAATGCCCCTCCGTCACTTCGATACTCCGTGCGACAACGGTATCCTAAGCCTCCCTCCGCACGGCTTCCTCTTCTTCCTTCCTTCGGGCTTCTCTTGCTTCCGTCTGTGGGGTTAAGGTTAAGGACCCGAACAAGCTCCTTGTTTCCTCCAAACGGTCCTCGTCACTTCTTCCGGCCTCCCGGTTAGATTCCTCCAGACACTCGCCTTCACTTACTCCCTTCGGTAGTCCTTTGGCGCGTCTTCTAAATCTCTCCCTTTGCTTGGCTTGCTGCTGTGCGAGTACGACAATTCTAGCGGCTTGTTCTTCTTTGAGTTCCTTCTTTAAATTTCTATTTTTATTCAATTGATTAGGCATAAATTTTATTCAATGATTCCGTCCTCATTCGTCCTCACATTGATATTCTCCTCCAATGGTATTCCCATCCGTCCACTCATTCCGTCACTTGCCAGATTCGTTTGGCAACGGCGCCAGATGTTTGCTCGTTGGGGTAAACTTAGTATTGCACAGGCATAGTACAGGAAATATAATAAACACAAAATATATCAGAGAATAATAAATACTTTCATTAATCAGTCCAACGTATGAGTACATTCACATTATAATCATTGTCGTCCTCTTTACCCATAGGTGGTACATATTTATCTACCCAAAGGGGTGTGACCAAACGTCACCACCCAACCCAACTACCCTTCGGTAATAACTAATTACCGTCGGAACAACATAACTAATACCCGACATATAATAAAGTAGTCTTTCCGGCTAACAAGAATCTTCAATAGATTCAAATAAATTTAAATGAAGAAGAATACCCAATGCCACATTACATTGCTATACTTTAAAATTAAGAAAAAAAATCTTGGCACAGACAACTATGTTATGTGCAGCATAATCTTTCTTTTGTTTTATGCCTAGTTTCCAAAGGAGCAATGGCAATATGAAATTTATACACAAATCTTCCTTTGAATTGATTTCTATGTGTAACTGTTAACACATGTTCTGCTTATCTAGCATAAAGTATTATTCTGACACAGAGGTTTATCATATATGTTGTTTTTATCAAATTTGATTTTTAGTTAATGAGCTTAAGTTTCTTTTGCTTGGGATCTGCAGGAACTTATACAAGCAGTTCAGCCTTTTGAATTATTACTTGACAGAGGAAAGCGGAGTCACATCCTAAGTAACTTTGCAAAGAATTCTACTGCTGAAAGCAAGAAGCCTAAAATTGTCCATGATGCTGAAATTGCCATTGCTTCTCTTACTGCTTGTGAGGAGGCAATTGAGAAAGAGCTGGTTTTATCAACATCGTATGCTTAGAATCTGGAGTACACTTTTTCTAGAGTACAATGATGATCTTATGCTTGTAGTTAAAATGACAAAGATATTCAGCTGGATATACAGAAATAGTTTTCAGCAGTCTGTAGTTTCTTTTCTCCGTTTCTGTGAATAAAATGGAAGAAAAACATTGTGTGGGGGAAACAATTCAAATAGTTTGTTGGCCTCTTCTTTTGTTGTAGGTACATTCCAGGAATGGAGGTAACACTCTCTGGACGTTTGAAGAGCCTCTATAGCACATATTGCAAGGTGCATCTTTTTGAATGTTTTGTTCAGCGCAATTTTAAGTTGGTACCTTGGACTTCAGTTGAACTTTACAAGATGATATTTTAGAGTCTCTATAGTATACAATAGCCATACATTGTTATCAAGTTGAATCAAAGAATTTGGTATCCCTCTAGTTCTAGAAAATCATAAGCATCTCAAAACATCATATCTTCTTGGTTCATTAATAACCATTATGTGAATACACATGACAAATTGGATTCTATCAATGATTTTAAGAGGGGATCATGTTTTGGGATATATGGGCATTAAACATATAAATGAAATGATGCTCTATGAACAAGATGATTATGGATATTGTATAACACAGGAGTTTGACCTTCTATTGCATTAGCATTCTTCAAATTTTTATTTTTGTTTAATTTCACCCAGATTATTCTTAACAAAAGATAATCAATTTCCAAAATGAATTATAATTAATTACTCACCATAGAAAATTTATTATTAATGATGGAGGCCATGACTGAATATTCATGTCCACTTGTAGACAATTTATAAATTCAATCAAAATCGTGTAAATCACTAGCAATAAATATGAAACAAATTATTTTCTTCATTGGGACACCTCTCGGTAGTGGAGTCATTTATGTATTGTTTCTTCCATCATTCCTTCCATTCATTTAGATATCTGTCTAGTCCTTGTCATGTATCTATCTCCCTTATTTCTTTGGTTACATACTATTCTTCCTTGTGCATGTGTTTATCATGCTACCATTTCCCTCTATGTCATTCTTCACATCTAGTAACTGTTCATTTTGTTGTCATGTCTTGTTTTGTCTTTGTTCAAATTCGATAGAGTATTTTGCCTATACATTTAATTTTTCCATTTTTTCACAATGCACGTTGTAATTCTTTTCCCATAATTCTCGCATCAATTTGTATCACTCCTTTACTTCCCTTGATGTTTTGAATTTCTCTTTAGCTGCTATGCCTTCTATTTTTCTGATATTCATTCTCCATCATATTATTGCTTGTTTTTGTAGTGCACCTACTAGGTACATGGTTGTAGATAGGCGTACAATGCCTATTGTTATGTTTGATAATGTTGCTTATCCATCAATATATTAATTATTGGTATTAAGTTTGTTGTCACTCACGGGTAGTTGTAAGTGTTTGTTGGTTGACGGTTGTGTTCCACTTGGCAACCATCAGGTCCTTTAAATATGTTGTGTATCGTCAAAGAAGGGGGAGGATATAGTCGGATGAATTGGAATCTTTGGCCAACCATCTCTGGTCTTCTTCTCTATAATAATTTCATGAGCAAATAAAGACACATTTTACTTCTATATCTGGTATGCATTGCCAGCTTTATTATTATTTCATGTATGTAATTTATCAGATATAGCAATAAATCAGAGTTATGTGATTCATGCCATTAGATCCCAATAAAAGTGAGAAGAGGCCACAAGGTGGTCAAGACCAAGTGATCAAGTGTTCTTTAAAGATTGTAGAGAAAAGAGAACGAAGAAGAAGACACTATCCATCTCAAGGGAATCCAAAGTTGGAGGATCCAAACAGAAGACCCCTGGGCAGAGGGAGTACATGGAATTAGAGCTTGAAAGTACTCGAAGTGTTGGGGATGCTGGAGGTGTACATGTAGAGGACATGCGTGGCTGAGAATGCAGGGAAAGCACCAAAACTTAGTGGTTGAAACAGTCCATCTAGGTCCAACACACAAGCGAGCAAGTGGGCAAGAAAGATGGTGACTCCTTTGGCAAGTCCGAATGTGGACCAACAGAAATTGCTAAAGTTCATGGGGAATAGGTTAGAAAATCCTGCGAGGCACTGTAAGACGTGCAAGACTATCTGAATAACAAGTGGTCAGGAGAAGAAGTATTGGATGATGTAACGTACAACCTCAATTTTTCATATTTTTTGAATGTTCGTTTTCAATGTAATAATGTTTGTGTCTAGAAAGTTGGTATTTTCTTGACAGTTTGGTTTATGTTCTTGCAAATTTATCATTCGTACTGCCATTGAAGCTTGAAGGAAAACATAGCAACTAGAAGTACTAGAGAAATATATTTTATTCATTCAATTTCAAAATCAGATCAAATACCTCAATACAAGCTCCTTAATTCACAAGTCTGATTACAAAGCCATCACTTGGACAACAGCGGCATGAAGCTCGAACCAAAAGAGTTCTCTTCCAAATGCAATGACAGGTCTCAAGTTGAGTACCAACAATTTTTATCACATCCTCAAGAAGCAGCATCAGCTTTACAAACTCCTTTAGCACTTATGATAAATGGACATAGGTCAGGTCTGATTATTTTGTGCTAAAGATGGGCCAATGTCTGCAGCAGCAATACATAATGGAGCATAAACCATGAAGTTATTCCTTTCAGTGCAGTGAGATAAGGAATGTGCCTCTCTGTTTACTGCTGTAGCTTCCTGTGCAAAAATAATTAATGTAAATTTGACCCAAACAGCCCAGATTGCAGCAAAAAATGCCCAGATTTCATTTGTTGCACACAGAAGTTACCAAACAATACTCAAAACTCATAAAATAGCATTATCAATAAATTTTGAATAACCCAAAGTCTGCACAAACATAAATTCAACATTATGTCACCCCAACGCACTCAGAATAAGGAGCGGCCAGAATATTAAGTCTTCAATCTGTCATTATTTTGCTTCCAAAATGGACCTGTAAAACCATAAACCTCTCCAATTTAACCCTATGCCACAATCTGAGGTGAAATGATCCTTAGTAAACCCTGGGATAGTTTTGTAAAGAACCTAGCTGGCTCTAACACTAAAATTCAACTGTAAATGTTTTCCTTGTCTCGGAAAATGAATTTTTAATATTTTTGCAAATATATATATTTTTTCGAATTTTTGAGAATATAAAATTGACAAATTGGAAGCAATTAATCCACTCACTTAACAAACTAAATTCATACGAACCACTGAATATCATTATTGAAAATTCGATTGAAGCCATACAATGCAATTCTGAAACCAACTAAATTTTTTTTTTTTAAAGAATTTGTTGTCTTCGATGCTACCAATACTGGCTGTGGCTGATGAAGGAGGGAAGAGGCAGCTCCAATTCTGTTCCACAGGTGCATAAAGATGGCCGCAACTCTTAACACTTCTCCTCACTGATGAAATGCTACCTCTTGTGTGAAGTCCAAAGTCATGGAAGCCTCCAAATGAAGCATACGCGACTCTAACACTCAGCAGCTAACAACTAACAATGCCGTCCTTGTATGGTAACTGGTGGCTACCAAAAACATGTCAATCACGCACTCTATGAGGTTTCTTCTCAGCAGAATTTACCAACACAATTCATCAGCATTAATAACTGATTCAAAGTGGCTAGAACATGCAGGAAAACCGACTGGTTCTACAAATCACCCTTGTCCAAACCCTTGTCAAACTCTTCAAATTCGATTACATCAAATTGGATGCAAAATAAAGGTGTTTCGAAAATCCTCAAGGCATTGCTTTAATAACATTTAAAAGCAAAGCTTCTTCAACACACTCTATGCCAAGTATCTTCATGAACACTCAATTCACTAATGAGCCTTCTTCAACACACCATTCAATTAAAACCATAAACTCATAAAGTTATTAATTAAGCTAAACTTAATTAATAACCTCCAATATGCAATATATCACTAAAGCTCAATGAACACTAACATAGTCTGGACCCAAGGTGTCACCATTGAGCACTGCCAAAAATAGAGAGCCACTCTCTTGACTTACTATAAATAGCAAGTCGAACACCAGAGACCCTCAAAACCAGATGTTAGCTCATGAGGGTTGCAATGATGAGCTAACTTATCCAAACTCTTGAAACCTGCTAAATTGGGGACATCACAGTCGTCCCTCCCCAAGATTGCTTGTCCTCAAGCAATTGCAATCCAGGATGTTTAAGAATATCCTTTGACTCCCAAGTGGCATCCTCAGCTGGTAACCCATGCCACTTCACCAAAAATTCCTTGATGACTTGCCTGCGTAAATGTCTCTCCCTGGTGTCCAGAATAGTCTCAGAAATCAACTCCAACTTCCCCTCATCGTCCATTGGGGGTAAAATAGAAGATGGGACAACATGCTCACCTAACGCCTTCTTGAGGTGCGAAATATGAAATAAATTATGCACCTTGCTGTCCTCTGGTAAATCAAGCTCATAAGCAACCTCGCCTACCCGTCTGACAACACGAAAAAGGGCCATAGTACCGAGGTTTGAGCTTCTCAGCTCCGCTCTTCCGAATGAATGACTGCCTGTAGGGCTGCAACATCAAATATACCATATCCCCAACCTGGAAAGAGCGAGCAACTCTCCTTTGATCAACATACTGCTTTTGCTGATTTTGAGCTCTCTGAATATTATCTCGCAATGTTCCCACAATATCCTGGCTATCCTACAGCAAGTCACCTGCACTGGGAACTCTGCTATCACTGAATAGAAAATCTAAGAAACTCGAAGGATCATACCCATACAGAGCTTTGAAGGGCATCATCCGAATAGACATATGGTGAGTGGAATTATAGCAATACTCACATAAGTATATCCACTTCACCCAAGCTCTTTGCTGAGAAGATACATAATTCCGAAGATAGCCCTCCACCCATTTATTAACAATCTCAGTCTAACCATCAGTCTAAGGGTGGTAACTAGTACTTGGAGTCAACTTTGTCCCACATAACCTGAATAACTCCTGCTAGAAGTGACTCATAAATCGGCTATCTTGATCGCTCACAATATTCTGGGGTAAACCATGCAATTTGAAAACCTCTCGGAAGAATAAATAAGCAACTTGTGGCGCTGAAAATGTAGTAGTGATTGGAAAGAAGTGAGCATTTTTCATGAGACGATCAACTACCACATAAATCCAATCTCTACCTTGGGCTTTAGGCAAACCCACAATGAAGTCCATAGAAATGCATTCCCACTTCCGCTCAAGAATAGGAAGTGGCTGCTGTAACCCAGCTGGATATGTGTGCTCCTGCTTGTTCAGCTAGCAAATAGAACACTCTCTGATATATTGTTGCACATCATACTTCAGGCCTTTCCATGTGAATCTCTCCCCCACCTGCCTGTAGGTTTTGAAAAACCCAGGGTGTCCAGCTAAGGGAGAATCATGGAAAACTTTCAACACCATCTATCTAACACTTGATCCCGGAACCAGAAATACACTCTCCTTGTAAATGATCAATTCATTCACAAGAGTGTACCTGCTGTCTTGTATGGTCCCATCAATAATACCTTACGCCCAATGATCTCTAGCATAATCAACAATGATCAAGTGTCTCCAATCCTCAAATATTTCAGTCATAGGACATAAATGAGGCCTCTATGAAAGTGCATCAACAATCACAGTCTGAGTACCCTTGATATAAGAGATGTCAAAATCATATGATTGAAGTTTGTTGACCCACTTTTGTTGTCTCTCATTGAGATCACGCTGTCCAAGGAAATATTTCAGGCTGTTATGATCAGTTTTTATGCAAAACTTACTACCAACCAGATATTGCCTAAACTTAGCCAAAGCATGCATTATGGCTAACATTTCCTTGTCATAAACACTAAAATTTTTCCCAGGACCCCAAAGCTTCCTGCTCTCAAAAACAATGGGATGGCGTTCCTGGGAAAGTACAACACCAATGCCCTCACCAGAAGCATCACAATGCAAATCAAACGGTCTAGAGAAATCTGACATCGCTAGAACCGGGCATGATGTCATAATTTGCTTGAACTTCTCAAAGCAATCCTGCACCTGAGAGGTCCACTCAAAAGAACCCTTATGAGTCAAATCAGTAAGAGTAGTTGCATGTCGAGAGAACCCAGCAACAAATATGCAGTAGACAGCACACATACCAATGAATCCTCTAAGCTGTGTCAAGTTCCCTGGAGAAGGCCAATCTAGACTAGCACGGACCTTATCAGGGTCCATGCGCACTCCCTTTGCACTGATAATATGACCAAGGTACAACAACTTGGTCATCCCCAAAGCACACTTGGACTCCTTTGTATACAAAGAAGCCCTATCCAAAATATCCAATACTGTATCCAAGTGAGCAAGATGATCATCCCATGTCTTACTATATTCTAGAATATCATCAAAGAAGACTAGAACAAATCTCCTCAACTGACTGTGGAAGACCTTGTTCATAGTGGACTGGAAAGTAGTTGGAGCATTAGTCAACCCAAAAGGCATGACTAAAAACTCAAAGTGTCCACAGTGACATTTAAAGGTTGTCTTCTCTATGTCCTCCCAAACTCTGATCTGATGATAACCGGACCTCAAATCGATCTTAGAGAAGTAAGCTGCACCATGCAACTCATCTATCAAATCATCGATGCGTGGAATAGGATACCTATTTTTAATTGTCTTCCAGTTCAACATCCTATAATCAATGCACATTCTGAGTGTACCATCCTTTTTCTTCACCAAAACAACTGATGAAGCAAAGGGAGACTTACTCGGCCTAATATGACCCATAGATAACAGCTCCTAAATTGTTTTCTCAATTTCATCTTCCAGGCGCTTAGGGTGCTGGTAAGGAGTAATCATGATGGGCTTAGTGCCCTCCTCTAACTCAATAATGTGCTCAATGCCTCGGTCAAGTGGCCTGCCAAATGGTAAATCACTAAGCACTTTAGAGTGTTTAGTTATGAGCTCCTGTATGTCAGGGTGATAAGCTGATTTACCTGAATCATCAAGTGTGGGTATTAATCTACACTCTGCTGCCCACTCAACTGCATCATGACTAATGAGACGCTGCATACGCCTGAGTGAAATAGTCCTCAGATTCTCCTCTCTGATTGCCTTAAAAATATGTTTCTTTCCATTAATTTCAAACTTCATTTCCATGTCCTTAAGGCTGAGATAAAACGCCTCAATAGAATGTAACCAGCTCATGCGCAAAACCAATTCAGTACCTCCCATGTCAACAACATAAAAATCAGGCTTCAATTCATAATTATTTAACCTCATGGGAAGATCCAGAATCATCCTGTCACACTTAAGTGTGTAACCATCAGACACCTTAACTCTAATGACTTCAAATTCGTTTGTCTGTATGCCCCTCCTAGATACCAATTGTGAATCAATAAAATTATGAGTGGCACTTGTATCCAACAAAGCAATGACACGCTGCCCTACTAAGATTCATGCTGGAGAGGTATACTACCTTAAGGTTGGAATTCTCATCTACCTTTTCACCATCAAAAGCTTCTTCGTAATTTTATGCCTCATGATTAGCTTGCTGTCCCTCAAAATCAAAACTATGTTTATCCTCATAATACCACTCCATAAATCTATTTCTACCTTTAGGATTCATTGGACAGTCATGTTTTTCATCATAGGGCCCTTTGCAACAAAAACATAACCTTTTCCTCCTTAGATCATTAAGTGTGTCCTGATCTAAAGGGTCTATCATAAGTTTCTTAGACTCTGAATTTTCAACCCTCATTGCAGTTGCTTTGCCATCATAAGTGGAAGTAGATGGTTTAGAAGCAAATTTGCTTCGTGGGGTTGACAATTCCAAATGCCTTGCATTTTTCATAGCCTCTTGCAAACTGGGCAGATCAAGAGACTTAACCCAACCTCTAAGAGGCTCAACTAATCCCTCTATGAAGAGCATCACGCGCCTCCTCTCTAAGATGTCATAAACCATCACTGATAGTCATTGGCATTCACTGACAAAACCCTCAAGACTACCAGTCTGCCTCAGTTGTGCTAACTCACGGAAATAGGACTCTGGGTTCTTCCTGTCAAATCTCTCTACCAGTCTATCCACAAACTCTTGGTAAGATACAATTTGATCATGATGTAAAGAAACTAACCCATGTTACCAGTAGTTGTGGGCTATGCCATCCAAATGCAACACAACAAACCGAATATGTCATGTCCCCATTTTGGCTGACATCATTTGGCGTGCGGGATCAGTCTATCACGGGCTCTCGTAGACTGATAGCGATGAGGAGAGAGTTATCTCGTGATCATTTGGAGATCAGTTGATTGTATATTGCTGTTAGAGCCTACGTTCAGTAGAGCCTACATCCAGTCCGAACCTACATTCGGTTGTAGTTGGGCCTACATTCAGTTATGAGCCTACATTGTTATAATTTTGAGTTGAGAAAAGCACTTTTATATTATAATGTTATTTTATTATAAAGTGCTTTATAATTGGATGTTTCTAGAAGTTCTTAGTAACTTCTTAGAAAAGTAAATAAATAGAGGGCTTGGGCATTCATTTTGACATGCTTGGATTTGGAAATTCTTCTACTTCTTCATTGTGAAGCAATTTGTAGTCTTGGTCTGTAAATTCTATTCGATCTTTGGGAACGATCACTCCCCTAGATTGGCATAACTGAGGTAGTGAAATATCTACTGAAGGGTTGCAAGTTTGGAGTTGGTACTCAGCCATCTCATTGGTACTTCATTGAGAATTTGTTGCAAGGGTTTGTTTGTGGTTGGAATAAGGGTTTGAATTCACCTCTTGCATTGGTGAATCATTTTGGTGATAGATTGAAGACAATTTGGCACATTTTCAGACTTTCTATATCAGGGCCTGGAATCAGAATTTTGCTCATATCTCCCTAGATACTTGGAGTTAATTTTTGTGCCTTGGGGAGGACCTTAATACCTTATTGGCGGTCCCATTGATATAAATTTGGGGTGTCAAAACCGTGCATATTATTTTCTGTAGGTGCCGTACATGTACGGCCTGGTACGGCTCTATACAGTACAGCACACAACAGAGTCTCAAGGGCAGTTTGGGATCGGTTCAGGTCTACTTGGTATTGGACTTCAACAGCGTTGCAAATTAGGATATTAGGAGCGGTTTCCAGGTGCATTTGTTGACATTATTGAATGCTAAAAAAATTGCATATCAGTTGTATGTAACAGTCATTAATATACAAGTCTGAATCTGTACTGTTCTTGCATCATTTTGCTATTGTAATCAGTCATTGATATTGTCAATTGTCATTATAATGTCATAGTTTTGATGGTGCATTGAATGGAGTAAAGGAATGCTTGGTATGATCATTATATCAATCATATATGCAGTCCATTGTGTCCAGACATTGGTATATTGTAATCAGTTTAGTGATATAGTGAGCCATTGCATTGTCTTGTTAGACAATAGCCTAATGTACTGAAATCTGAATTGCAAGTGGTAACAGTCCATCATACATAATCAGTAAACAGTCTTTAAACAGGGATCAGATTTGGCATTGAAATTTGTATTGATTAGTGTTGATATCAGTCATTCAGAATTAGAGGAGTTCCTGATATATTAGTTTGAGTCTTTGCATTGTTCATTGTTGCTCAATTGTACTACATTCCTATATTGGTATTGTTATCTCAATAGAGATTGGATGCCCAAACAATAAAACACATCATTGCAAGCAAAACCGTTCAGTGCATGCCAAGTGTTTGACGAATTGTCTCAGTTCAGATTTGGGGGTTTTTAGTGGCCTTTATAGTAAGGGTCATTACAGTGGTATTAGAGCGGTTTTCTTGCCATCCTGTTGGGTAAGAACCGTCTTTGCATGAGTAATCAGCACTCGATTGATTGCAGAATGGATAGGAAGAGGTACACTTAATGGTCAGATAACCGTCCTACACAGCCTACCCTCCTGGACGAACAACCACAGAGCAGCAAAAAAGGTAATCATTCAGATAGTTGGGTTGAAATCAAGAAAGCAGTTGATGAGATGACTGAGTCTATGATAAAAAGAAATCATGAGTGGAGTGACAAGTTGGCTAATCTAGCTACTGTGGATAAGTTGACTAGATTTCTATTTGGCAGATCTTCTCGTAGGACAGATGACAAGAGATCGGTTGATACAGTTACCGGGAACTTGCATGAGGAGTTTGAAAAACAGATTAGTAGCCAGGTAGAAGATTCAGTTTCTACTCAGCCACAGGATGAAGTGGTGAAGGATATTACACTGATGGATAGTAATTGTCAACTTGATACTCAAGTTGAGACAGTCGTATACAGGTTGCCTGCGAGTGATGTCACAGGTACTCAGCATGGTTTGGCTACAACAGGCAGCGACTACAGCGTAGTGAGTTCGGATGATGATTATGAGGATGATGTTGTGCATAATGGTGAGATACCTGGTAGAGATGAGCAGACATTGAGCATTCATAACTTTGCTGAGAGAGAATACCAGGCACAGTTAGATGCTTCGTCACATGAGGTTGAGGCTGGTAGTACTTCGCATGATTTGTCCAGCCAGCTGAAGGTGAACATAGACAGTATTGTGACTTCATTATCTCATCATGACAGGATGCGGGATATGATAGAGGATCACATCCGGATGATTCAGTTACAGGGCAGACATAAGGAAGTTCAGGCAGAGTCTTCTTGTGTTGACTTACAGGCGATCAGGGAAGGAATGGGAGCGATGAAGATGAGTTATTTACATCTTTCGGACCGTGACCATCTTCTTAGCCTTGCCGGAGACTATTCAGATGCCTTAAGGAGGAAGGAGGAGGAAGTTGGCAGGCTTTCTCGAGAGTTCGAGGACACTCGAGCCTCTTTGTTGAGTACTCCATTGGCATTACATGACTCGGAGAGACATGCTGATTTGATGCAGGGAGACATCACAGGCACACTGGATTGTGTGATTGACACGGATAGTGGTTACAGTACGGTTGATCCTGATGTTGTTACAGTGGCTGAGGACAGTACGGTTGCTCAGAGTAGTGCAGCAGAGAGACATGTGGACGAGCCTTGTCTTGAGGTGAGTTCAGTTCAGGAGTTAGCGCATGTGGCAGGGACTCAGTTTTCTTTTACAGTCGGGTCACATGTTGATGATGATATGAGTATGTCTAGCATTCACATTCCGGATTCAGAGATTGTAATGAGTACAGTAGACAGGTGCGTGGAGTTAGTTGGTATTAGTCTTATTACTCAGGTGAGGAGTTTGCTTGAGTTACCAGCTGATCCTAGTTTACGGATATGGACTCGGGATTGTTATATTGGTGTTTGGGATTCAGTTGACTGGAGATCTTTATCACTTTTTGGTAGCAGTGATTGCTTGGGTGCTATCATAGATTTGGTTAGTAGATTGCACGGTGTTGTCCTTTCTTGTGCCAGCAGCTTGTCAGATGTTGGTATTAGTTTCTATACACTGATGTTGGGAGTTGTGTGCATTTCCAGTCGACCACTCAGGATGCAATGGGCTTATGATGATTCGAGCACATCCGAGTTGTCAGTGATTATAGATGAGTCCCAGGATCATATTGGTATTGATGACGTCCAGGAGTATGCTGTGGACAGTTTTGAGGACTTAGCTTCCTCGGCAGATTCTTTTGTTACAGCGGAGTACAGTGATGCTACAGTTTTTGATACTCCATACAATGATGTGAGCTTTGGAGTCGACTTGCAGAGTATGGATGGTAGTACTCTAGAGATCAGTGATTTTGAGTCTACTCCTTTGGACAGTGCATCAGAGGAGGATTGTAGGAGACAATCTAGCTAGCGCCATCATGTGTCTAGTCAGTTGAGAGTTAGTGAGCGAGACATTGCTATCGCTTGCCAGCATTTCGATGCTGCTCGTCAGTTGTTAACAGTTCACGGATGGGGTTCTCCTACTAGTGATGAGCAGGGAGGCAGTTATTTTTCCTTGACAGAGATCCACTCTTTATGGGAGGCTATCTGGATTCTGAGACAGAATTATATGCAGTTGGTAGCCGACAAAGATTATCTTATGGAGTGGGGCAGTACAGCTTATGACGCATTATTGGTCAAGGAAGATGAGGTGAGTGAGCTTACTCAGCAGCTCGAGGTGACTTTTGAGTTTCTTGAGAGTACACAATTGGCTTTCGAGGAGTCACAGTTTCATTTGGCTGAGGTAACCGTGGAGTTAGAGCAACTACAGTCTTCACCAGATTTTGTACAGTCACAGGTTGTGGTATCTGGTGATCTGAGGATGTCCATGGTTGAGATTGTCAGAGACAGTGGAGATGAGGATATATCTGTCCTCGATACTAGCATTGGCATATCGGATTCTCTTCCACTGGGGTCAAGTTCAGTTGAGTTGGGCGCTGCAACAGATTGTTGTGGTATGCCTGACATGGTGGTGGTCTCTACTACTGATGGCATGGAGACTGGTGATGTTGTATTAGAGATCATGTGTGATGTTGGTGAGCTGGCAGTTGGCATGGTTCCTGCTAGTGAGACTACTCCCTTGGTGGTGTCTTCGGAGGTAGTAGTTAGTTCCAGCTTGGTTAGTGATTGGTTGCAGTTAGTTTCATCTGGAGTGCAGTTTGAGTCACTGACTGAGATTGGTGCATCTTATTGGCATTACACTGTGAGGTATGCTCATCAATTTACTTTTGATGACCATGTTGATGAGATGATGGTACGTAGATATACTTTGGTCCCTAGTGCTTGTCATCAGTTATGGGATGGTATGACGCTGCGGGATGAGAGTTGTGATGAGCATTACATGGTGATTAGTTCTGCGGTTGACAGCTTGATAGTACATGACCTAGAGCAGGAGTGTGGGAGTAATACTTCAACGGTTGTTGTTATTGATTCTACTCCTTTGGCTATGTCATCTCCTGACTTAGTTGGTGATCAGTCACAGTGGGTTGTATCACCTGTGCATGGTGAAATGTTGATTGAGGTTGGTCCTTTTTATCAGCACTATACTGCGGGGTATGTACATCAGTTAGCATTTGATCCATGTGTTGAGCAGTTGATGGCCATCAGATTTGGTTTGGGCTCTAGTTTTTGCTATCTATCATGTGATGATTATTCGCCATCAGCAGTACATGGTAGTTATGGTTATGAGACAGTGGTCAGTGATTTGCAGAGTTTTCATTTCAGGAGTTGTACAGTGTGTGGATTCTCCGTACTTGGTGCAGTTTTATTCGGGAGTGTTCACCATTGTTGTAGAGTTGGATTGTGCGCTCTACATAGGCCAGTGGGATGTGTTGGTGATATTTACTATGTTGGCAGTTTGAGTTGTCCTCTCTACTTGGGTTCTGATATTTCGAGAGTTTGTTTCTCGTGGGTTCCTGACTTTGGCAGTTGTACTGTTGGAGTTTGGTTGAGTTGTATTTGCCAGTTTGATTATGGATTCCTCTTGATTATATTTCAGAGAATATTGCAGGAGCTTGCGTTGATTGACGACAGTTTAGATCATGACCACATTTGGGATCCAAGTGGATTGATTGGTTATTTGTTTAGCCATTGCTTGGGGACAAGCAATTTTAGGAAGGGCGGACTGTCATGTCCCCATTTTGGCTGACATCATTTGGCGTGCGGGATCAGTCTATCACGGGCTCTCGTAGACTGATAGCGATGAGGAGAGAGTCATCTCGTGATCATTTGGAGATTAGTTGATTGCATATTGCTGTTAGAGCCTACGTTCAGTAGAGCCTACATCCAGTCCGAGCCTACATTCGGTTGTAGTTGGGCTTACATTCAGTTATGAGCCTACATTGTTATAATTTTGAGTTGAGAAAAGCACTTTTATATTATAATGTTATTTTATTATAAAGTGCATTATAATTGGATGTTTCTAGAAGTTCTTAGTAACTTCTTAGAAAAGTAAATAAATAGAGGGCTTGGGCATTCATTTTGACATGCTTGGATTTGGAAATTCTTCTACTTCTTCATTGTGAAGCAATTTGTAGTCTTGGTCTGTAAATTCTGTTCAATCTTTGGGAACGATCACTCCCCTAGATTGGCATAACTGAGGTAGTGAAATATCTACTGAAGGGTTGCAAGTTTGGAGTTGGTACTCAGCCATCTCATTGGTACTTCATTGAGAATTTGTTGCAAGGGTTTGTTTGTGGTTGGAATAAGGGTTTGAATTCACCTCTTGCATTGGTGATAGATTGAAGACAATTTGGCACATTTTCAGACTTTCTATATCAGGGCCTGGAATCAGAATTTTGCTCATATCTCCCTAGATACTTGGAGTTAATTTTTGTGCCTTGGGGAGGACCTTAATACCTTATTGGCGGTCCCATTGATATAAATTTGGGGTGTCAAAACCGTGCATATTATTTTCTGTAGGTGCCGTACATGTACGGCCTGGTATGGCTCTGTACAGTACAGCCCACAACAGAGTCTCAAGGGCAGTTTGGGATCGGTTCAGGTCTACTTGGTATTGGACTTCAACAGCGTTGCAAAACAGGATATTAGGAGCGGTTTCCAGGTGCATTTGTTGACATTATTGAATGCTAAAAAAATTGCATATCAGTTGTATGTAACAGTCATTAATATACAAGTCTGAATCTGTACTGTTCTTGCATCATTTTGCTATTGTAATCAGTCATTGATATTGTCAATTGTCATTATAATGTCATAGTTTTGATGGTGCATTGAATGGAGTAAAGGAATGCTTGGTATGATCATTATATCAGTCATATATGCAGTCCATTGTGTCCAGACATTGGTATATTGTAATCAGTTTAATGATATAGTGAGCCATTGCATTGTCTTGTTAGACAATAGCCTAATGTACTGAAATCTGAATTGCAAGTGGTAATAGTCCATCATACATAATCAGTAAACAGCCTTTAAACAGGGATCAGATTTGGCATTGAAATTTGTATTGATTAGTGTTGATATCAGTCATTCAGAATTAGAGGAGTTCCTAATATATTAGTTTGAGTCTTTGCATTGTTCATTGTTGCTCAATTGTACTACATTCCTATATTGGTATTGTTATCTCAATAGAGATTGGATGCCCAAACAATAAAACATATCATTGCAAGCAAAACCGTTCAGTGCATGCCAAGTGTTTGACGAATTGTCTCAGTTCAGATTTGGGGGGTTTTAGTGGCCTTTATAGTAAGGGTCATTACAGAATAACTTCTTTTTCAGACATAGGATGTAATGACAGATATGTATCTAGCTTGTAAACTCAAGCTTTAGCTGTAACTTTCCCACTTCCATCAAAGTGAGTCAAGGTCATCTTGCTGGTTGCTTGCTTCAAATTGTTCTATCTAGGCCTTTGTCTCATATGAAGTCCAGGTCTACCTCTAGTATGCTCTCTCTTTTGCATCAAGAACCTGTCAAAGTTTAAATTCCGTTTAATTGCCTATGGTAAAGCATCCCACTCTGCAAAATGAGTCATCACTCATCAACAAATGGAGTTGGCTTTATCTCAACACTAGCCACATCTGGCTTAGGGCTTAGAAAGGTAGGACGTAGAGGCCTGTCATGCGTGCCTGTGGGATCAACTCTATATTCCTGTCTATTGTCAGCTCTAGACCTATGAGAATTTACTGACATACTCCTTGTACCTCTATCTCTGCCACAGTCACCAGGTAATGTAATGCCCTATAAAGTGTCAGATAGCTGTTGCAAAACATTTGCAACATGGTGTTGACCTTTTGCCAGAATCCTAAGTGCCTCTCTAGCCTCCTTGTCTACATCATTAACCGTATCACCAACATTTCTGTCACCCATAGTACCAAACTGTGTTCCCTGTTCACCGTATTTGGGTGGTGGTGAAGCTCTACCCTTGCAGGTATAATGAATTCTTGGAATAAATCTTTCTGCCATGAATGAACCCAATTCCCTGCAGGCTAGCATAAAACCGCTCTGATACCACTATAAAGAACATAGCTGGCTCTAACACTGAAATTCAACTGTAAATGCTTTCCTTGTCTTGGAAAACGAATTTTTAATATTTTTGCAAATATATGATTTTTTTTGGAAATTTTTAGAATATAAAATTGACAAATTGGAAGCAATTAATCCACTCACTTAACAAACTAAATTCATACAAACCACTGAATATCGTTATTGAAAATTTGATTGAAGCCATACAATGCAATTCCGAAACCAACTTAACTTTATTTTTTTAAGAACCTGTTGTCTTCGATGCTACCAACACTGGCCGCGGCTGATGGAGGGAAGAGGCGGCTCCAATTCTATTCCGCAGGTGCATAAGGCTGGCCATAACTCCTATCACTTCTCCTTATTGATGAAACGCTGCCTCTCGGGTAAAGTCCAAGGTCACGACAACCTCCAAATGAAGCATACACGACTCTAACATTCAATGGCTAACAACTAACAATGTTGTCCTTGTATGGTAATTGGTGGCTACCAAAACATATCAATCACACACTCTATGAGGATTCTTTTCAGCAGAATTTACCAACACAATTCATCAACATTAATCACTGATTCAAAGTGGCTAGAACATGTAGGAAAACTGACTAGTTGTACAAATCACCCTTGTCAAACTCTTCAAATTTGATTACATCAAATTGGATGCAAAATAAAGATGTTTTGAAAATTCTCAAGGCATTGCTTTAATAACATTTAAAAGAAAAGCTTCTTCAACACACTCTATGCCAAGTATCTTCATGAACACTCAATTCACTAACGAGCCTTCTTCAACACACCATTCAATTAAAACCACAAACTCATAAAGTTATTAATTAAGCTAAACTTATATAATAACCTCCAATATGCAATATATCACTAAAGCTCAATGAACACTGACATAGTCTGGACCAAGGCGTCACCACTGAGCACTGTGAAAAATAGAGACCCACTCTCTTGACTTACTATAAATAGCAAGGCGAACACCAGAGACCCTCAAAACCAAATGTTAGCTCACGAGGGTAACAATGATGAGCTAACTTATCCAAACTCCTAAAACCTGCTAAATTGGGGACATCACAAGTTTTTCGAATAGTCCAGCCTAGAGAAAGGCACTAATCCCTTGAAGCCATGAACCGCCTTAATAAAATCCAAAACTCAATCAAAAATATCAATTTCAGTCTCTAAAGAAGCGCTCAACAATTGGATTTCGAACTAACAGCTACCCATATTAAGATAGATGGTAGGATATGCAAATCGATGCATCTTACGTTTTTCCCTTACAAAATATTTAATATGGCAACACAATGATTCTACCAAAATAGTTTAACGAACCCACACTCTTAAAGCTCTGTAATTTAATTGGATAATCCTCTACAAATTGCACACAATCAGAAAAAAGGAAAGATCCTCATTTCGCTCAAACCCTGCAACAAAACTTCACCAGAAATTCATAGAACCTGAAACCCGAATATTGCCTTTGAATGAGACAATTGATTCATTATCCTGGTGAGATCTTTCACCCACGAAGACAATGCTAAAGCACTGAAACCCTATGAATTGTTCCTTAATATTTCTCATGTATGCGTATCTCCCTACAAAGCCCAAAAACATCGACATATCTTTCTTACTCTTTCCGCCCAATCATAATAACATTTTAATATTTCTATTCTTTGTTTCCCATGTAGGATAGGAAACTTCAACATTATTAGTCCACTTAAAAAAAAATGCCAAGGGGGAAAGAAATGAAAACATTAAATAATAATCCTTATGACTCCCTTAAACAAATGCTCACATAAATTAACACTATAATTGAAGATGGAAGTATCTCATAATGTGAGTGTAAAACCAAGTTAATGTAAATAAGTAATTAAATCCCTTAAGTATGAACTTTGAATTTATTTACATTTTGATTTAATTAATTAAATCCTCCAAAGTCCTCCTAACCATGCTCATTAGCCTATGGAGGAACCCGTGATAGGCTATTGGCCACCAAATACTTGAGTCTAGAGAGGGGACATTAAGATGAGAGAATTTCCAACAACATTATGGGGTACAACCATTGACTAGTTCATATAAGTAGGTGCTTTATCCACAGCCTCTTGGGATGTGTTGAAGAAGATGTTTGAGACCAAGTTCAAACTGATATGGGATGACAATGAGATCATGGTCAAAATTTATAATACCAATCAAGGGAAGAATGAGAACCAACCAATCAATGGGTTGAGGAAGAGGCAATTCATTAAGGGGTTGATTCCCTCATGCAAGAAGGTGGTGCCTCCATCCTTGTACATGGATGCCTATGGTCGGGCGATGGACATCAAGAGTGAAAACAATACATCCTCCTGAGGGAAGAGGAAGATGGACGATGATGAGAGCACCGAAGGTAGCAACACCGAAGAATTCAACACAAATCAAGCTTTATGATGGGATATGATGAGAATGATGAAATAATTGAAAGTAGAGAAAGGAACCAATAAGGGAAAAAATGAACTATGGTGTATTGAGTGTAAAATTGAGGGGCACATGAGAGGTAATTGTCCTAGAATGATGTTCTTTGAGATTCGCCAGGTGATGGGTGATTCAATAAAAGAGTATCCATATACTGCCAAGTGGTGATGAAAATCAATGAGGGAAAAATCAAACACAATATGACTCCAAAGGATGTCCTATTTCAGTGTTGACAATGTAGCAAATGGGGACACTTTGCGAGAGATTGCCATAATAAGAAAGACAACATACAATTATTGTGCAAGTGGTGTGGACTAGGTGACCATGAAGACACCAACTGCCCGAAGCAAAAGGGTATTAATATTTTGGACATGGGGGAACAAGGCAAGGTAGTCTTGGCAATCAAGAGAGTACAAATGAAGAAGGCAATGTACCCGGAGCCTTGTCTAGAGAAGGAACGAATCCGAGAAGCCAGCACTAAAGAAGAACAAGTTATGGAAAAGGAACAAATAATCTCCAATGGAATTGCAAGTACATCATTGCAATCAGAGTCAAAGAACATAATTTGGCAGGTGCTATAGACAACTGTACCCCTCAAGGGGATAGACCTTCAAACTATGTCACAACTGAGAATGGCAATTAGCAACACACTTAGTAACAACATAGTATACCAAAAACAATGTAAACCACAAGAGGAACCGATGAGGAAACCACCACCCAAAGGTACCCAAGCCATTGATCGTATGTTTTGTTGATGGTGAGCATTGGGAGGAAGTTGGCCATCATTGAGATAGAAATAAAGGGGAAAATGTTGTCAAACACCATTGTTGATGGAGGCTCGGGAATAAACATACTACCAAAAGATACTTGAAAATGCCTTGAAAGACCAACACTATGGCCACAAACCTTCCACTTGGTAGGATTGTAATGTCCCTTGCCTATTTTCAATATGAAAATGGAATTCTTTTGTAATGTTGTAATGTCCCCATTTTTCAGACTTCGGGATTAGCTTGGTTTGGCGACCCTCGCAAGCTAATCGGGTGTTCAGAGGGGGTCAGATTGTGGAGCCAGCGTTGGGATTCCATTCTGGAGATTCAGATTATTAGTTCTGCTCTTCGTTCGGGTCATTTTGGCCAACTTACTATTTTTAGTAAGTGGGGTATCTGGTATGGCCAGGATTGGCAGGGTGTCTGCACGGAGCGTCAGACATCTCAGGATTGAGGTTTTAGAGAATTTCCAGTTTGTGTGACTTGCTATTTTTAGTAAGTCTATTTTTAGCAGTGGCTATTTCTGGCAAGGCAGTATCTATTCTCGGTTGGGCAGTTAGTCCTGGTGCTTTGTCAGAAGTTCAATGATTGCAGTCAGATGGTTCAGTGGCTTTTATTTTAAAGGTGTTATTAAATTAAATTATATTGATTTAATTTAATAACTAATGACTTTATAATATTATATTATAAAGTGGGAGTATTTAATAAAGCCAATTAAGGGAAATATTAAAAAAATGCTTTTTCGAAAAAGCTATATATTTTGCTCGAAAAAGCACTTTCATTTTTTTTTTTCATTATGCAATCATATTTTATTGGAGTTTGTGAAGTATTGCCCTGGCTAGGGTTTCGAGGACGGATTCCTCTTTCTGGTGATTTGAGCCATTGCCTATGATGGTGAATTTCACAACTGTTTAATTATGAATGTCAATTCAATGCTGATGTATATTGAATTGAAGAAAGTTTCATTACTAGAGTTGAAGATTTGCAGATAAAATTGTATTTATTTATACAATGCAATGAAGTTTCGAATATATAATTTGAATGTTGAAGATTATCGAATTTAGTGAAGGGTGAAATTCTGGAATTTGATTTGCTGATAGTGGTGTGTGAGAAATCCGATATTTAGAAGTTCTGTACTAAAATCTGGCAGCTGGTTAATTATTCTCTGTTAATGCAAGTGTGATACAATAGAAGTTTATCGAATTTGGTGATAGATTGCGAATTCACATGGGCTGCGATTCCAAATCATCAAAGGACGTCACTGTTTGGTAGCAATGCTTGGCACGGTTGCTGGTGTTAATCCTTTCTTGATCACATGCTTTAAATCTGGGCGGGCAGCATTGTCTAGTACCCACGTTGAGGCTGGAGTTTATGTGCTGCATCCCTTAAGGTGGCCGTTCCTTCCCTTATCACAGTGTCCAGCATAGTCACCACATGGGCTGTCTTTTGCAGTCACGTGATTGAATTTTTCCAAGGCTCTCAACTCATTC
Source organism: Chamaecyparis obtusa (assembly GCA_027943335.1). NCBI lineage: Eukaryota > Viridiplantae > Streptophyta > Pinopsida > Cupressales > Cupressaceae > Chamaecyparis > Chamaecyparis obtusa. The sequence goes on along the minus strand of BSBK01003233.1, from coordinate 329,768 downwards.
ACATAGCAATGTACCAGCTGGAGAGTATATACGATATCAGGTGCTTGTTTGCATTCTTCTTTTGAAAATGAAATGTTATGAAATCTTTTAATTCAAGAGGGTTTATAGATTGTGATGTTTCAAGAGGAAACTATTTAATGGAAATTTGATATTTCAAGAATTGAGAATTTTATATATCTCTTTGTCTGTCCTGTTTGAGCAAAATTGAGATATAGTTGCAGTGTTTCAAAATTATTATTGAATATTCAGAAAGAATCAACTTAGGTTCTTCACAGTGGTATCGGAGCTTTCTTCCTGCCATCCTGTGGGGACTGGTTACTTATTTTTTATGAAGTTATTATAAGAGTGATCAGCACTTCTCTTTCCCAGCTATGGATAGATACAGGAGATCTAGTTTAGGGAGTCGACATAGCAGTAGGGGAAAAAGAACTGATTTAGATGCTTTGGTTGAAAGCGTTGAGAGATTGAGACTGCATCAGCAGAGACTAGCAGAGAGGTTGTCGGATCCTGCTATAGTGGAGATGGCAGCAAGATATATGGTCTCTGCCTTTAGTAGGCCGACATCGAGTTTGCAGGGGAGAAGGTTAGAGTTTTCTCCTACAGTTGATCGAGATGCTGATGTACCTTCATCTAGTTCAGCACCGGCTATGCCCATTCGCAGTGCTGATGATAGATTTATTGCACCAGAACCAGTGGATGTTTCAGTGCCACTAGAGAGCAGCAGTGTTGAGCATCACCGGGTTGAGGCTCCCAGAGCAGCCTCTTCCAAATCATTCTTAAACTCCTCTAAATGAGTGAATGCAAGCTACTAACCTGCCCAAATGATCCACAGTCTCCCTTCAATCAATTTGCTGGTTTTCTGTTCAATGCCTCAATATTATAGTTTAAATGCCTCTTTTTTCTCTCCTGCTTGTGATTGCAAATAATAACAATGTGTTTTTAGGGTTGAGAGGCACATACAAAGACCTTTTGGTCAAGTCAAAACACTTAATATTATCTTTTTTGCCTTTTTCCTTTTGCCGAGTACGACAGAGTTTCAGGTGCAGAACTCTACGAGTCAGGAAGACTCAACAAGTCTTCCCAGACCCGGCCAGACTCGACAGGTCTGAGTCTTGAGCCTAGGGAACTTTGGAGAACTCACCCAGTCCTGGACTCTGCGAGTCTAGGTGAGTCCAGACAAAGTTGCAGAACCCTGCTTATTCAATATTATGCTATTGCAACATCTAATATTTAATAAAATGATTTGACCACTTCATGGGAATGACTTGAGTTAGAGAAAACAGTCATGCACTATATTTATGCATAACCGACTATATTTATTTCTTATATTTAATTGATTTATAATATAATATTTATTAGATATCATAATATATACTATATTTTTAATATTAATCTATTATATATATTAATTATTTTTATATAGTATATAATTTTACATATATTCCATTTCGATACCTAGTCATACCAAACCTAGAAAAATTCTAGCAAAAATGTATGTGATAACTGTGAAACCTGCAACAAGTTTTCTGATGACTGAAAATGCTGAAAACCGAGTATGCCCAGCTAATACTCTGCTGGAAGCAGTTCGGAAACCTCTTGCTGTTAGAGCCAAGTAAAGGAACAACTCTAGAAAACATCTGCTAACACCCTTCCTTCTATGGAATTCACTGAACAATTTGTGTTTGAATGGAATAAATGACCAAACACTAATCCATACAGATCATAAAGGAAATGTGCTCCCATTTTTTAGTGTTTTTGAAATTCTTATTTAATCATGCAGGAGTTTGAAGGCATTTCAGCTTTTTAAATGTTTGACAAAATATGACACTCATTTGACTGGGTGCACACCAATGATTTGAATGCTCCCTTTTAATTCTTGCATCAAAACCTGACCTCCATTAAGTGTGTTGTTTCAGCATTTTGGTCCCCCTTTTTCTTTGAAAAAAATTGGCAATGTTGTGTCTAAGCATGACTTTGACTTCAGTGGCACTTTTACACATTTTCAACATTTTTCCTTCATTCACAATGGAGCACATGACAAAGTGGCACTCTTAATGTTTTGAAGTAAACTTTGATCTTTCTTTATTATGTGGTAGCTTGGGCATTTGATGTCATTTGCAAAAACTGGTGTATTCTTGGAAAGGTGCACAACACTTACTGAACTATCTCCTTTTTGAAGCTTGAAACAATCATCTGTACATTCATGTTAACATATGCCACTGATCATGTCCTATTTAAAAAAATTTGAACTTTGATCCCTCCTCATGGTTGGTACACTGTTTATGCTTGCGTGATCAATTTTATGTTTTAACAACTTTCAGAACATTCTTTGTAGAGGCTCACTCCAACAATCTACTTGTCAACTTTTTCACTTGAACTTTCCATCCTAGTGCAGTAGCACACTTCATGAGACTGAAAGATCACATTTTAACATTGCTTCCAGTTTTTTGAGACTTCCTATGGTCCACCATGCTCCAAGGGTCTGGAAGCACCATTTCTGACTTAGACGCTCCTTTTCTGGGCACATCAATACTCTGGGACATACATTTTCCATGCCTATCAATTCTAGCTTTCCCTTTGCATCTGTCCATTTTCTCTCAATTGATGCATTGCAAGTCTTTTTTCATGGGCTCTATAAAGACACTATTTAGGGATAATGAATACAGCACATGACCTGGGGAAACATGGATTTGGCAGAGATTCCTAAAATTAGGAATGACGAGGATTTGAACTGAGAAATTGACTTGATATGAAAAATGTCATATGAGCACACAGAAACACAATAAAATATATAGCTATGGGATATTGATCGATAGAGCTTGTGCATTTGGGCAATGATTACTAATATGCTGATTTGCCTCCTTTTTTCAGTGGGCTTTAAGGCTCTAAGATTAGTTTTCATGTTCCAAACTAATGGTGTTGGGTTCTAGAACTCAAAGACAACTACTCCTTTGGTAGCTTCAGTGATAGTCAACTATGACAAATTATTGAGAAAACTATTCAGTTTTTGAGATAATCTCCACTTGGGGATACTTTTATGAAAAGTTTCAAGATGAACATTTCTCTCTAACTGTGTGTTCTATATGCCCCCTAACAGGTGGGCTATTTCTTGCTTCTTAAGATTGACAATGATTAGATCCATGTCAAATCATGACATTGAATGCTTCTTTACTATGATTTCCTTAAATCTCTTTTTACAAGTAATGTTATTAATCCAACTATATATTATTATATACTATAAATATGTGTTTAAAATAGTTGGTTAGCCAATGTTGTCATCTTTTGGGTATACTTGGCATGCAAATTTTGAAAAACGAATATTTTTATAGTACTATTCCCATTAGTTATCAATGATATTGCAAGAATTTAGAGTGCAGTTTCCAAAATATTAAGAATTTACTGATCAAGAACATTCAAATATAGATGGCATATTACCTTTGTTTGCTGTGATTCCTATCAAATTTGCATATCCTTCAGGTTATCTAGTTCGTTCAGAAACTAGGAAGGTTAATAAATTATTCTTTGTTAGCTGGTGTTAAAACTTTATTTATGTTTCTTGTAAATGTAGCATTAATAGTTTAACTAGATTATCATTAAACGTTGACATCATCAAATTGAAATAGCCTATTTAATTGATATTATTTCTATTTCCCATTTTCTTTCTATATTTTTAGATGAAACGAAAAGGAGTGTCAATTGAGCACATCTATGATGCTCGAGCATTGCGTGTCATAGTTGGGGATGGAGGGGGAAAGATGCATGCTGCTGCTGTTGAGTCTTGCTATAGCCTTCTCAATGTTATTCACAGGTGGGGTACATGAAGATTGGTAGCTTTGATTTTTATATTAGTATAATTTGAAGGGGAGGTCTTTTGTTGTTTACTTGTTTAAATGAACTCTACCAAACTCAAACATAGCTTCCTGGGAAAGAATTTTGTTGCTATTGTCTCTAGCAATACTACAGGGGTTGTCTTTAATACATTTCCGAAGATCAAAAAATATCTGGTGCCAAACATTTTACTGTATTTATCTATTGTTAAATTTGTCAAAATGGAGTATTGTATTTTCTAGACTAAGTATGATAAATAGTGCTCATAAACATCATCCTAAACCTTCTTTTGTCTTACATAATCATATTCTCCTTGCATTTAGGAGCATCATTCTTTCATTTCAGTCTATAATTTGTAACTCAAACTATGTATTCTGCAGCCTTTGGACTCCTTTAGATGGTGAATTTGATGACTATATTGTGAATCCTAAACCTAGTGGTTACCAGGTAAATCTGGCACGAGTTTTTACTTTTGAATTTTGTTTTTTTATTTCTAGCTCACTACATTTTCTAGTTTCATTCAAATTTTTCATTATAAATTATATCTAACAACTGCATTTCTTTCCCTTTTAGCTTAAATTGAGAGACAATAAGTACATATGGTTTGGTATTTTTCATATTCAAGTAATGAGTATGTAATATCTTTGTCATTTTGGAAGTAAATTTTTGGGAATGCTACCATGAACCTGTTGATATGAGTTTTGTACCACTACATAACATATAGCAATTGAAATACTTGATACGGCGTACCAAACACTCAACCCTCTCTTGAAAAGTATATAAGAATACTCCAAGGTTCCTTACACCTGTGGATACTAACTCAGTTATATAAATGTGATTTGCTGGTAATCACTTCGGCGGGCTTACGTTGTTCACTTGAGGATGTCAAATTCTCGCTATGATGAGATCTAGCTTTGCAATGTATACTCAATGACTTTCTCCAATTTACCACTTTCAACTTTATTTCTCCAACTTCTCACTACTAAACCACTTCTTGCTTTGCTACTACTCCTAAGGAATGGAAAGATTGGCAAATGGACGGGGATCAAACCAAATGAAAGCATACCAGCGGTGTTACCTCCATAGGTGCAATGATTCTAAGGAAAGAAGACTAGATTACCACACAAGGCTCCTCAACAAGCCACTAAGGTGCTAGTGGCCTAGTATATAGATCCCTATCAAACATTCACCAATATCACCATACAACTAGCCATCTACTTCTATTCTTACTTTAACAACTTTGAAATGAAATCCTACTTTAATTTGAGAGATGAGAAGAAACATGCAATACACCAAAATGATCATGTATATCCACCATGCAAACCACAACAATGAATAGAGAACAATTTTGATAGCATTTTGGCAACAATTCTCCAACATAACTCTCTCTACAAATGAGTACAAATGGCCTTATATAGAGGCTCAAAATTACAACGAGTGGCCAAGATTAAGAGGCAAAATCAAGGGCCAAGATTAAACCTTACAAAACCCTAATTAGGGTTACCATCTTTCAACCAATTACATGAGGGCACCAACTTTGTTGGCCAATGAGAAAATTACAATAATTTGTCAACCAATGGGAACATAGGACACTTGGCATGATTTGATTGCATGCACATGAAATTGCCACCTCATCAACCTTGTCTTATAAAGTTCATTAATCCTTAAGATGAGATGAAGCCTTGGATGCTTGAGCTTGTCCTTAGAAATTTTCTCACCACCACTTGAACTTGCTTGTACTTGATGTCCTAACCTCGAAAGGGTGAGGTCTCCATGCACTTGGGGTAATCTTGCCTTGACCTTGGTGGCTTGCCTGGATGTGAACCTTGTGCAATTTAAGAGCCTTGCTCTTAGCCACCGCCTTGAAATCAAACTTGACCTCCCTCAACCTTTCAATCACTTTCCTCCTTACTTCAATACTTTGCCATTTTTAACCTTCCTATTTGGATTTAATCTGCATGCATGCATCTTTGTTTCAATAACCTTGGGTTTTGGGGCACCTGTCCTCACCATATCTCCTTGATTGTTCCACAATCCAACCATCACTGAGTTCATCAACTGCTTTCATCAATGCTTTCCTCCTTGGTTAACCCTTGACTGCCTTCAACTGTTCGAACTGCCACAACCTTGCCCTTTTGGCATAAGTACTTGCCTCAACCATAGTGGTGCAATGCATCTCCCCAAGATTAGATTTGGTTCGACTGGCAAAGCATCACTAGTAGTCTTGCACCCGAATTGAAGAAGTAGGACCCCATGTAGATTTGCCCCGATTTTGTACTATCCAAGTTGCAACTCTAAATTCATGCTAGTGATCCTAATCCAATCAATTTTCCTTAACCATTCTCAATCTCTTCAATAAAACAAAACATCCAAGGATCAAACTGTGTACCTTTAGCATAGCTTGGGATCCGGTTGAGAAGCACAATGAAGTTGCTGCACTCTGATTTGCAATCTGACTTTGTGAGCCTTGATGACTTGATGTAACCAATTCTGTCGTATCATGTCTGTTGCTGGGGTAGACTGAACACTTCCTTGCACAAATCCATACTATTTGATCCTCTTTGCCACAGGTGACTGGCTGTCTCTCAACCTCTCTCTTAATTGAATCATATCAAAGGTACCAATGTTGGTGTCTCCAACGCATTTCAATTTTGAGCGAAAGTTGGAATTGGGTATCATGACTTCCTTGTCTCCTATTTCAGCATTAATTCCTTTGGGTCGCTTGCTTGCATTAACATCAGCCATCCTAAACACTTATCACTCCCCGCCTTTTCTACAATGAATGTGAAACTACACTTATCACTCTAATCTTCGCCTAGGGGTGGAATACTACACTTATCACTCCCCGCCGTTACCTTAAGATGGGCTACACTTATCACTCCAAATCTTCCCCTAAAATGAAATGCAATGATGCAAACTACACTTATCACTCCCCGCCTTTGCCTTAAGATGGACTACACTTATCACTCCAATCTTCGCCTAGGGGTGGAATACTACACTTATCACTCCCCGCCGTTACCTTAAGATGGGCTACACTTATCACTCCAAATCTTCCTCCTAAGATGAAATGCAATGATGAAATGCAAGCAAGAACTTGAGGGAAAAAAGCCAATCAAGACAATCGAGTAATCAACTTAATATCCAAACACCTAACTCTACTCTTGAAATTAGTTTTCAACACCTAAACTAGCACCAATGAAATGAAAGCAATTAAAGAAAGGAGAAGATAGGCCACTCACCAACAAGGGCTAGGAATCCTTTGTCTATGCAATTAGCTGGGCTTGATCTTCAAAATCTTCTATCTCCATAAGAAAATCTCCCCTTCTCCAATTCACTCTCAAAATCTGATTGCTATGAATCTTCTATCAATAAATTCTTCTATTACAAATCTGATTTGCCTCAACTCAAGCTTCTTCTCTTCATCAAACTCTCCAATTTTTGAATTTGCTTTTCGGATCTGCTTTTTCGGATTGCTTTTTCGCTCTGCTTTTTGCTGTCAAGAGAAAAGGAGAGAAGTGAATGAGATGGTGAAATGAAGTGGGGGAGAGCTCCCCTTATATACCAAATTTTGCCTCCAAAAAAAAAAACAAGGCCGACTTTGTAGGAGGAGGGAAAAACAAAAAATTAAAATTGCCAAATTAAACATGAATTAAATGAAATAAATTGCCCAGCCCTAGGAGATTTTATTTTAATTTAAAATTGGGTCAACCTAGTGCAAAATTATCGGTTTAAATTAGCCAAATCCGAAATTATCATAGGCCCTAAAATTAAAATTTTGAAAAAAGGTCATTTAGACCTCTAATATAGCTTTAAACCTTCCCCATTGTGGACCCAATAACTTGCCTTGAATTTCACACCTCTTAGGCCTTAAAATACATTGAATTTAACACACAAAGGGGCCCAATTTAAATTTCTAAATTACAAACACTTAGCCCAAAAAATATGATTTTAATGCATTTAATCATGACAACCAAAATTAATTTTTTATTATTTTGCAACCCAAAAATCATTTTGCAATTTAATTTCCATTTGGCAATTTTATCCTTTTTTATTTTTGCAATTTATTATCTCTAATTGGCAACTTTAAATTTATTCTTTAATTTCCTTTTTTCTCCACCCAAAAAAAATTTACAAGATTTTCCCAAAAATATCCAATTTCACAATTAAATTTTGAAAATCTCGAGTTCTTCAATTTCATCAATTTTCAAAATTCATCTTAGTCTGAAAATTTTGCAAATTTGCCCTGCCAGATATTTTTCTAACAATCGAAATAAAATATTCCTATTGAATTTCGTTTGGCCTAAAGACAAAATCAACTGTTTAGGAAAATCAATGTTTCACACAAGGTGAAAACAAGCTATACCCTCCCAAGCACTTCAAAAATATCCCAGGTGTAAAATTTTCATTTCAAAACCTCTGGATCGCCCAAAAATTCGCTAAGGCACCCAAAGTCTCGGATCTGGGAAAAATCGTCAAGGCTTGCTCAAAAAAAAAAAATGGGGGGTCCCCAAATTCTTTGGGGCGATGGTGTGAAAACCTCACAACAGAACCCAATTTAGAATATATGCTCAGATATGCAATAAAGGATGGGGCTTTGTATTAGCCTTTTATGTGAAAAGGAAGTTTATAAGAAGTGTTTTAGGTTTTCAGTGTTTTTCAAGCTTTTGATTGTGTGCTATTGATAGTATCTAAGATTAAATCTTTCTTTTATAGTAATTTTCTTAGAAGTTAATTTATCCTTTTTAGGATAACCCAAACTATAATAGCATGTATGAATGTGTATGTTGTATTGACTTTGTCACTCTGAATAGGCACCAATAAGTCCAATTTCTCCCACAACCACAAAATTGATTAGAAAATGTAATGACCCCTCTTTCCTAGTATTTCATCGACAATAATTTTTCTAGCCTTTATTTTAATTCCAAAAGGCTAGAGGAAATTATATAAGGGAATAAAGAGTAATTAAATAAAAGGAGCAAAAAAGCTATAGTTGTAACTCTTAGGCATTTAATTATTCATATTTCATCATATTAGAAGGGGCCAATTTGAGTGAAGACATAATTTCCTCTAAGACAAGTTATCTTGGCGGCAATTTAAACTTAGGTAATTAATAATTATTCCTAAGTCGGATTCTAGGAGAAAAACAATGACCTTTTTGGAGGCTTTATAAGGAAGTTCAATGGTAATGATTATTCATTCCATAGTTCGAAAACTCGTACTCGGCAAAAACTCGCCAAAGGCCTGAAAAAAATTTCGGGAACTTAAAAAATAGCTTAATTTTAATTAGAAATGCGTTTTTTTTTTGCAAAATTCAATGAGAAGATGCATCCAATGAGTTAGTTAATGAGAACACAAAAGAAAAAAGCTGAGTTTAGATATATATAAATGCAAAATGGGTACAAAATTGGATTCTCATCCGGAATGTTGATGGTTGGAAGCAAAATAGTAAATAGTTTCTATAAAACTAGAAGTAAATACATCACTACAATTACATCTTCCTCTACCCAGCTCTACTAGCAAATAAGGGAGAGGAATTAGAGGGTCTAGTCCTAGAAGTAGAACCTTGCACTGGGCGTGACTGTGCCTCCTCGCTCGGTATCTCTGTTGATGTGTGTGGCTCGCTCTCCATCTTGGATGTAGCTCCTCCTGGCACTGGCAATGACTCCTCAATTTCATCCAATGTGAAACCAAATCCACCCCCTCCTCCTCCATAGCCTACCTCTCCAAATCTGTGATGTCATCCTCTGTAAGCAATGGAGCTTGAGGTTGCTCGTGTGCCATCCAATCTTTGTAAGAATCTGTATTGTCCAAATCAATTGGACCAGCTGGTGCTTCCTGTGCCTTTTTTATGCGCAACCTAAGATTATATTGCACATAGACAAGGTCATTGAGGCGTTTTTGGGCTAACTTGTTTCTCTTCTTTGTGTGGATGGACTCAAATAAGCTCCAATTGCGCTTAGAATGGGATGAGCTACAAGGTTGACATAAGATTCTAAGAGCAATTTTCTTTGGATGTGGGGTATTTCCACCCCAACTTTGCCACCAAGCCTGTGCAAAATAATATATTGAGAAGTTAGAAAGCAAAGAGAAAAAGTGGCAAAATTGCAAATGTTTTACCTCGGTTTTGAGTGCCTCTTGCTCTCTTTGCCATCTCTGAAGAGAATAATTTACCCTTTGATTCCACATAGATTTGTTTGGTTACTACAAGGTCTCTCTCTGCCATATCGAGTATCATCCTCTAAATACATACAAAGAGGCCCTCCATGACCTCTCCATTAGGATCTGAATAAGAATCATCGTACTTGAAACGAAAACAAATTGAAATCAAGTCTTAATACACAATCACCAAAAACAAAGTGAAATCAAGTCTTAGTAAAACTTGAATAAGAATCTTTGTACCTGAAACGGGGGTTGAGGAAGTACCCTACTGCATGAATGGGTTGATGGAGCTGATTGTTCCACCTCCTATCAATAATTTCCCAAATGGGATCATGTTTGAGTCTATACCCCTTGCAATAATTTTTTATAGACTCTTTGGCCCTATCCATGGCCTCATAAAGACACCCCATTGGGGTTTGATCCCCATCTACCAAGCACAGAACTCTAACCAGGGGCTCGGACACCTACAATTGAAATTTGACAAATACAAATTAGTTTACAAAAAGATTAATTAATGAATTTAGTAAGTTACAAAATAATAATGAGAGACTTGAATCAAGAATAATTAAAAATTCAAGTTTTGAAGTTACCTTTACAATCTCAAAAGCCTTATCCAAAAAATTGTTGTCAAAGACTATGCGCGCGATAGCCTCTCCTTCAGGCTTCTTTGAATAAGTTGAGTCAAGCCATGGTTGACTCACAAACATTTGTTTCAAAGCAGACAATGTACCAATGATGCTTTGCAACGTCAAGAAAATCGTTGCAAACCTTGTGATGACAAGTCTCACCAAATCTCTCCCTTTAGTAAACAGTCTCATTAAATGTAGAACCCAAGGTGATTGTAGATGTACTTTGTGATCCACCTTGCATCTTCCACAATTGGAGTCACCCAATCAAGTTTTCCCATGTCCTCCAAAAGAAGGTCAAGGACATGTGTTGCGCAAGGTGTCCAAAAAAGAGTGGGGTGCCTCTCTTGCAGGATTTTACCTGGCATATTAGTAAAAATAATCAATAATTAGTTTCCATATTTCACCTCAAACCTAAATTTTATCACTTATTAATATTTAATCATATGCAACATAAAATTACCGCCCGCCGCATTATCTGTGATGATTTGCACCACATTCTCTACTCCCACCTCCATGACAACAATCTCCAACATTAATGTCAATGTTTGTGCATTTCTGACCTTGTTGGAAACATCAACCGATTTCCAAAACACCACATTGTCCTTGCAAGCAACCAAAAAATTAATAATGGTTTGGTTTTTTCCATCTATCCACCCATCTGAAAGAATGGTGAAGCCAAATTTAGTCTACTCTTTTTTCTCTTCCTCCACCAGTGCTCTTGCTGTATCAACTGCATTTATGAGCAACCTATAAAATCAAACTAAAATCAAGTCTTAGTACACAATTTTGATTTCATAAACAAGAAAAAACAATTTAAGTTTAAAAATAAAATCAAGTGGATTCTGATTATTTACTAACCTCTCACTCAAATCCTTGCAAGAAGGGGCCTTGTACCCTTTTCCCGAAACTGTCATTGCGGTCACCTAATTTAGCCAATAGGGACTCTCAACCACATGCAATGGTATGTTGAAATACCAAAAATGAGCAACAACAATGTATGTTTTCTCATGTGTCTCCTGTTATTCCTAACCGGTTACTGGGGGGGGGGGGGGGTGAATCAGTAATTTCAATTTCTAATACTTCTTCTCTGCAAACAGATATTCTAGCTAATACAAAAATTTAAAGAATATGACAACACCCATAAACATAAATTGAATACACAGGTCAACACAACATATATACGTGAAAACCCTCGGTTAGAAGGGAAAAACCATGGTGGGACAGAACCCACAAACTCCACTACTGCAGTAATAAAGCTGCCCTGTTAGAAGCTTACAAAGCACTGGTAAGAGTGCTACCCAGTAAAGGGATTTGATAGAAGACCTGTTAGGATCTTGACCCTGTGAGGAGTCGCCTTGTAAGAGGACTTAGAACACCAATAAAGATGTTACCCGGTAAAGGAATTTATACAAAGAACCTGTTAGGGTTCACCCTGATTGAGGGATTTAAATATGCTTCTCAATTTAAAACAATGATCTTATGATGACACTATCTATCGAATCAGATCATACCTGTTACCCTTTCCTTTGCTTGGTTGTTGAATCTTTCTCTGCCTTTCACTTCTCATGACTATGATTCCTCTCAGAAGATTCGGCTCTCCTGCTCTTCTTCACTCTATGCTCTTGATATTTAACAACACTTCTTTCATGTCCTATTACCTATATTTATAAGAGATTATCTTAATAAAAATACATCTCATAGTTTCGCCAAGCTGTAAACTCACTCATAAATCATGCATGCAAAAAAAACTTGCAAACTAATCCTGAGTTTACCTCGAAACACTCGTAGATAAAATAAAGCTAACTTCAGTTCCACTGAAAAAGCTAACTCCAGTTTAACTGAAAACGTTCCACATAATCTGGTTTGGATTATCATGCACTTAACCGGTGAAGAGCTTGTATCCGGTTAGTCATCTGTTCCCTATGTGTATCCCATGACCGGTTGGAAAAAAAGGACCGGTATAAGCGTGACCGGTTAAAGTACACCGCTTTTTTGTTTAGTCTACTGGTTCACAATTATGAGTACCAGTGTGATGTACTGGTGTTCCGGCGGGATTGATGTTTGTCCTTGACTTTACCAATGACAACTAAGTTTATGTCAACATCTCCTTGTTCCATCCAGTGGCCTCTAATGATGGTTGTGCTCTAGGTGTGTCCCTGTGCACAAAATAATTGCCTATCCCTGATGCTGATGGTGGTGAAGAAGCAGACACTCTACTAGAGGAAGCAGAAGCGGTAAAAGAGGAGGCACTCTGTTTGCGGATGACCGGGCCATGAAGAGAGCCTACTATGCTATCAAGTGTTGTTGATTCTTCTTCAATGTCAATTGGAGCACCTTGAGTTTCAGCTATGGCTGCCCTAACAGCTAATCTTTCCCTCTCCCTATGCAATTTTTTCTCTTCCCCACCTGCAAGGTGGTATTTGAGGCGGTTTATGCCTCCAAAAATTACTTTCTCACATTTTATGCAAATCACCTTCTCAGGCTCCTCCGGTGCTTCATAGGCATACCTCCATGCCTTATCTCTAGCATTTTTAGGACAGGTGCCTATATATCTAGAAGGGCATGGTTCTAGTGGCCACTCTTCTGCCATGCTGAATTAATGGTTAACCATTAACTGCTGCCCTACACAGAAATTAAAAACACAAAATAAATATTTTAGTTAAACAATTAAACAAAGTTAACAAACTATCTAAATTAGTTTCAATATTTTTAGACTTCATTCAAAGTTTAAAAAAAACTAAACAAACTACTAGGGTTTGATATTTTTTTTAAAAACTAGATATTCTTAAAAAAAAAATAGTGAAAGACTCAACAAAACTTGTAAATGATAGTGTTGAATCTTGTTCTAATGATTCAAAATCATTTCTAATTACTTAGGAATGATTTTGAATTCATTTAGATGCAAGAAAAAATGAATAGAATGATATAAAAAAACATGAAAACAAACTCAGCAAACCTACTTGGGAATGCAAATTTTCTTGAAAAACCGGTTGAAATCTGCCTTAAACCCACTCGAATCTGCCTTCAATACTTTGCAATCACCTAGCAAGGGCTTGGAAGCCTCCTTTCCTCCTCCACTCACAGACCAAACCGTTGCAAACAAATAAGAATGAGAAAAAATGCCGTTTTTTGCGTTTTAACGTAGGAGGATAGACATGGACGAAGCTTTTTTAAAAACTCGCCGAGTTTTTCGTAAAAACTTTCTGATTACTTTGCAAGTTTTTCCTACAAGTTTTTGGCTGAAAAACTCGCCTAGCATATTTACTCGGCAAAAACTCAAGACTTGTTGATTAATCGGCGATCAATCCAACTATGATTCATTCAATGGTGTTTGAATTTTCTCTCTACAATTTTTTTCCTAAGGAAACTTCTCAAGACGCAACCATTGTGAAAGAACTCTTTTGGACACAACCTAGGAGACTTAGTGGAATAATTACACCGAACAAAGGCCTCAAATTACAGTTAGTGCAGTATGTTGGTGGCGAATTTCATATAGTAAGGGTGTAGGGATATATCTGAAACAATTCAAGGGGTATAGGAGCGATCTGCAAGAATGCAAGGCACCCTTCACGATCTGAAACCACATGCCAGAACTTGGTAATAAAACTGCAGAACTTAGGAAAGAAATTGCAGCCTACTATAGTTAAGTATGCATGTGGCCAACTTGGTACCCACAGCCAATTCATGAAGCTCAATGACTAAGGGTTTAATGGCAATGGGATTTGGTATGTAGCATCTTATAAGTTCACTATAACTTCCATTTCCTGCAAACAATAATAAGTTGGTAAATTTATCAGATCTTTTCTAGCTATGTAATGTAATTGAGTTTATTGCAAATTAGGAAAATTTCAATAATGTTGGTATGAAGTTTGAAATTTCTACACTTTTTTATTTGGTTGGTTAGATAAAAATTCATGAAATTCTCATATTTCTCATAAGAATTTCCATTTAGAATATTTCAGTGGTATCAGAGCCACAAATCCTACTAGCCTGTGAGGTTGCATACTAGAATTTATAGTTGCATGTCAGATTAAACTTTTGCATGTGGTTCTATGAACCCTTAGGTGATTGGTCCACACAAGTACTACACCTGACACAGAGTAGAACAACAGGAATAGGAACAAATATAAAAAGAAGTTCAAGATAACCCCATTCTTGGAGGAATGGGTGAAAGGACAGAAAGCATGCTAAGAGATCCAAATAATTAGCTAAATGATTTCTTGACCGCCTTTGCCCAGTAACAGCAAAAAATGTTACAATAGTTTCAAGATTGTATGATTACAACCATAGGTCAATTGAGAATGGATCGTACCAGGTCAAAGACATCAAGTAGTAAGTAGAACAAAAGCAATGCCGGACGTGGAAATCAAGATAGATCAAATTCTAATGCTGAAAAGATAGCAAATACAAGGTTTGATCAACCACTACGTCCTACATTTTTGCTAAGGAGAACTAAAAGAGAAGCAATTACAGTGGTCGAGGAAGAAGAAAAAAATATTACAGTTGATGGTATGGTGGCCTATGATGAATACAAGAATCTTTCAGCTGATGTAAGACAATTAATGAACTTGAATCAGTTTATGAATCAACGAAAAGACAACGCTAGGTACCACTTGGAAAGGCAAGACATGAGACCTAGAGGGCAAGTCAGGCAAGGCACTCATCCTACGAAGTATAAGGATGCAGTAAGGTTTCTCTACTAACATTTGATGGAAGCAGAAAGATAACAGCTGGATCATGACTACATAAATTAGATTCATTCTTAGCGTTCAAATCCATGGAGGAAGATAAGACTATATAGTTTGCTACAATGCACTTGGAGGGAGCGGCGTGTGACTGGTGGCATCATGGATTGGTATCTCAAGATCATGCCATGATACACTCCTCTGAAGAATTTGTTAATAAGTTGATTACTCATTTCAACGGGAAAGATATAGAAGTTTATTACAGGGAATTGGCTCAACTGAAACAGGCGGGACATGTGGAAATACATATTAATGAGTTCTAGAAGATTTCAGTCATGGTTCCAAATATGTCACAAAGGAGAGTTGTGATGCTTTTTATAGAAGGATTTATCGACAAATTGAAAGGGTTGGTCAAGGTTAATAGGCCTACTACCTTGGATGATGTCATTGGGTTAGCTCTTGACCTTGAGGTCACACCTTCCTATCAGCCATAGAAGAAAAGTTTCAACTCATGGAAACTAGATAAAAAAGGCTTTAATCAACAGAAGAACACACCTCCAAAGATTGAACAAGAATCTAGGAATGAAATGGGGAGGAAGCTATGCTTCTCTTGCAAGGAGCCATGGGAGCTTGGACATTGTTGCCTTGCTAAAGGCAAAGCACATCTGATAGATGTCATATCTAATGATGAAGATCAGGACAAACAATAGGTTAGTATTGAAGAGGATGATGCTCATGGGGATCAACTACAACAAATAGAATAGGAGGATACTACAGCCAAAGAGACTCCGCACATTGCCACTCTATCTGGAGTTCCCCGAAGCCACCTTGTTTGGTTGAAAGGTGTCCTTGAGGGAGACTATATGGTTTTCTTAGTAGATAGTGGAGCCTCACATAATTTTATTGATGAGGGATTGGTGGTGAAACGTGGGCTTTAGGATGAGGAGTTTCTAGGATTCAATGTCATAGTTGTAGATGGTTTCCCATTAATTTGCACCAAAGTGGTTCCCTAGCTGAGCATTTAGATTGGAGATTACATCTTAATAGCAATTTTTATGTTTGTGGGCTTCGCAATGTGGTTGCCATTTTGGGACTACAGTGGGTAGAGTCACTTGAATGGTATGTACAGGATTTTTGTCAGATGCAACTTTATGGTTGATGGTAAGAAGATGGTGCTTAAGGGTATGGAAAATGGTGATCCTTGAGTGGTTTCGGCAAGGAGGATGGAGGCTCTATTTAGGCATGGTGATGTGGATTGGGCAGCTCAATGTTTTGAATCTACTAATGAACCGCAATGAATCGCAGTTTCATGTTGATATCCATTTAGTACTAAGTAAGCACAATGTAGTATTTGGGGATATTCCTCCTAGTCATCCACCTAATCGTGGGTTTGAACATGTCATTGAGCTTGAGGAAGGCACAAAGTCAATTATCACTATGCTCGACAAACACCCATGCTATTTAAGGAAATCGAAAAAAAATCAAGAGATTATTTAAAATGGGTCATATACGTCCTAGCTCCAACCCCTTCGCTTCATCAATTTTCTTGGTTAAAAAGGATGGCACTTTGTGTATGTGTGTGGATTATAGAGCCTTGAACAAGAGGACCATAAAGAATAGGTACCCCATTCCTAGGATTGATGAGCTTCTTGATGAGTTACATGGGGCCATGTGTTTTTCTAAAATTGATCTTCATTTAGGCTATCACCAAATTTGTGTCCGGGAAGAAGACATACACAAGATTTCTTTAAGTTGCCATTACACTTTGAGTTCCTTGTCATGCCATACAGACTCACAAATGCACCGAATCACACATTCCATGAGCATCTGCGATAATTTGTTTTGGTCTTCTTTGATGATTTATTGATATACAAAAAGACTTGGAGTGATCATTTACAACATTTGGATGTGGTTTTGAGTATCATGGAGGCACGGTCACTATATGTTCAAGCTTCCAAATGTGAGTTTGGGATGATTGAGATTCTTTAGGGCATGTGATTGGAGTTAACAGTGTAAAGGTACATCAAGAGAAAATATAGGCAATTATGGATTGACCGCCTCCAAAGAATATATCCGAGTTGAGAGGCTTCTTGGGATTGTGTTTCTACTACAAATAATTTGTGAGGGGTTTTTTACAGTTGGCATCACCTTTGACTGCATTTCATTGGTTTACTGAGGCATAAGTGACATTTGATAAACACAATAGGTCATGAGCACGTCTAGTATTGGCATTACCTAACTTTACATAGTCATTTGTTGTAGAGTGTGATGCATCAGGATAGGGAATTGGTGCGGTCTTGATGCAGAACCGACACCCTATTGCATTTGAGAGTAGGAAACTCAGGGAGACAAAGAGATTGTACTCCACTTATGACAAGGAGATGATGGCTATCATGCACATGCTAGCCAAATTCAGACAGTATCTAGCGGGTACAAAATTTGTTCCTAGGACTAATCACAACAGTCTTAGATATTTCCTGAAGCAGAAGGATCTCAATGGATGGCAAAAAAATGGGTAAGTAAATTTCAAGTGTATGATTTTGATGTGGAGTATGTTAAGGGAAAAAATAATATTGTTAATGATGCTCTTTCAAGGAAACCCACCCTTTGTTCTCTCACTGAGATTTTAGTTGATTGGAAATCTCAATTACTAACCAAATATACCAAAAATACTTTTGCTTGTGATTTGATTGATGGATGAGTACAGGATGGCAGGTATTCTATAGTTGATGATGTTATTTATTATAAAAACAAAATTTATCTTGTACCAAGTTCTAAGTTGAAGGTCAAGATTATGAGGGCGATTCATTATACCCCTCTTGCAGGACATCTTGGTTTCTTCAAAACATACTGTCTAACATGAGAGAGATTCTCTTGAAACGGTCTAAAGGATGATGTATTACAGCATGTCAGAGAGTGTATCAGTAGAACAAGTTAGAAGATACCTTTCGTATAGGCCTACTCCATCCATTGCCTATACCTGAATAGAAGTGGGAAGGAATATCCATGGACTTCATTATAGGACTTCCACGAGTTCAGGGAAGAGATTGCGTATATTTAGTTGTTGGCAGACTAACTAAATATGCACATTTCTTCGCAATCCCTTCAAATTATTTAGTACCTCAGGTTGCAAATTTGTTTTTAAGAGAGTTGTTTAGGTTGCATGGGCTCCCCAAGACTATTTTTAGTGACTGGGACAGTCGATTCCTTAGTAAATTTTGGAAGGATCTATTTCGTTTGGCAAGTATAGAGTTGACACTAAGCACCAGATGCCACCCTCAAATGGATGGATAGACAAAAATTGTAAATAAATTGATTGAGGGTTATCTTCGAAATTGTGTCAAGATTGCAACGTGCTTGGATTAGATAGTTTCATTAAGTTAAGTACTGTACAATACCACCTTTCATATGTCGAGTGGCATGTCACCATTTAGGGCCTTATAAGGGTATGATGCATTTTCCTTTGTGGATTTGGCCTTTGAGGATAACAAAGTCCCTCGAGCTAAGGATATGATATAGAATTGTCAGAACCTACTCAAGGCACTTAAAGATAACCTCAAGCATGCTCAAAATCAACAGAAAATGTATGCAGACATGCATAGAGTTGAGAGATCTTTTGAGGTTGGGGACTTAGTTTTCCTGTGTCTACAACCATACAGGCAATCCACACTGAAGATGAGTGGTGCGGAAAAACTTAAGCCACATTCCTATGGGCCTTATAGGATACTGAAGGGAATTTGAGAGGTTGCATATGAACTAGTTCTGCCAGAAGATAGTAAAATGTAATGACCCTTACTATAAAGGCCACTAAAAACTACTAATACTGAACTGAGAAAATTCGTCAAACAGTTGGCATGCATTGAATACACTGTTGAAAGAAAAATACTGAATATAGGAAATTATTTTGCAATATATGAGTTCGCTGTCCCAAAATTTCAGAATAATAGATAGCAACCAAATACCATCTAAAACACTATCAATGATGTAGGAAATTGCTCAAAACCATATGCCATACATATATCAACAATTTGCAACAATGCCATACATTTTTTAGTCAATGATATGATCATCAAACCCTAGGTTTGCAATATAGATAGACTGAAAATTACAATGCCCTTTCACTTGCAAAATCCTAGCCTTCCTTTGTTACCAATAATGCCAAATGGCAAACAAAGACAAGTACAATGTAAAATAGTAAAGTGCTGAAGCTATATTTTGTACTCAGCTGAAAAACATACATTTCTCAGAAAAATATGCCAAATGCCAAATGAGAAATGAGGAACCTGATTGTAGATGGCTGCAATAATTTTTCGGACTGCTTTTTTCGGATCTGCTTTTTCGGACAGCTTTTTCGGATTTGCTTTTTCGGATTGCTTTTTCGGATCTGCTTTTTCGAATCTGCTTTTTTCCTCTTGCAACCAAAACTCAAACCCTCAGGTAAATCTGAGGATTCTAAATAAGCTCAACTTGAAATGGCTGAATACCACTTCCAAACTTGCAACCCTTCAGTAGATATTTCACTACCTCAGTTATGCCAATCTAGGGGAGTGATTCGTTCCCAAAGATCGAATAGTATTTGCAGACCACAAGGCTACAAATTGCTTCACAATGAAGAAGTAGAAGAAATCCCAAATCCAAGCATGTAGAAATGAAAGCCCAAGCCCTCTATTTATTCTTTTCCTTGAGAAGTTAGAACTTCTAGAAACATCCAATTATAATGTACTTTATAATAAAATAACATTATAATAATAAAGTACATTTCTCAACTCAAAATTATAACAATGTAGGCTCATAACTGAATGTAGGCCCAACTACAACCGAATGTAGGCTCAAGACTGAACGTAGGCTCTACTACAACTGGATGTAGGCTCAAACTGGATGTAGGCTCACTCTGGATGTAGGCTCCACTACAACTGCATGTAGGCCCAAACTGGATGTAGGCTCTACCGAATGTAGGCTTTGTCAGCAATATGCAATCAAATGATCAACATAATGACCCTCTCTCCAAACCATTTGCCTACGAGAGTCGATGATAGGCAAATCCGTCATGCCAAACGATGTCAGCCAAAATGGGGACATGACATAAAATTCATAATGTGTTCCATGTTTCAAGCTTCAAGAAGGCATTGAGCGAGCATACAACTTTATACATAGAGTTGCAGCCCCTTGATGAAGAAGGGAATTCAGTATTGGTTCCTAAAAACATTGTTGATATGAGGGAGAGGAGATTGAGGAACAGGGTGATCCGTGAATGTCTCATCAAATGGAGAGATTTACTAGAAGAGGATGCTACATGGGAAGGTGAACAGATTCTGCAGTGTCCCAATTTGCAATTACTAGAGAACCAGCAATCCTAGGAAGGGAGGATTGTAATGTCCCCTCTTTTCTAGTACTTTACCGACAGTAATTTTTCTGGCATTTTTTTAATTCCGAAAGGCTAGAGCAAATTATATAACGGAATAAAGAGAATAATTAAATAAAAGGAGCAAAAACGCTATAGTTGTAACTCTTGGGCATTTAATTATTCATATTCCATCATTAAAAGGGGCTGATTTAAGGGAAGACATCATTTCTTCTAGGATGAGTTATCTTGGAGGCAATTTAAACTTGGGTAATTAATAATTAGGCCTAAGCCAAATTCTTGGAGAAAATTGATGGCTTTTTTAGAGGCTTTATAAGGAAGTTTGATGGCAATGGTTATTCATTCAATGGTTTCAAATTTTCTCTCGGCAAGTTTTTTCCTAAGGAAACCTCTCAGGGCATGACCCAAGGAGACCTAGTCGAATTATTACAGTGAACAAAGGCCTCAAATTACAGTTAGCACAGTATGTTGGTTGTGAATTTCATATAGTAAGGGCATAGGGATATATCTGAAACAGTTCGAGGGGTTTAGGAGCGATCTGCAAGAATACAAGGCACCCTTCATGATCAGAAACCACACGCCAGCACTTGATAAAAAGATCACAGCACTTAGTAAAGAAATCGCAGCCTGCAATAGTTGAGTATGCATGCGGCCAACCTGGTACCCATAGTCAATTCATGGAGCTCAAAGATTAAGGGTTTAGTGGAAATGCAATCTGGTATGTAGCATCTTATAAATTCACTGTAACTCCCATTTGTTGCAAACAATAATAAGTTGGTAAATATATCAGATACTTTCCAGCTATGTAATGTAATTGAGTTTATTGCAAATAAGGAAAATCTCAATAATGTTGGTATGAATTTCAAAATTCCTACTCTGTTGTGATTTGGTTTGGTTAGATATAAATTTTTTAAATTCTCGTATTTCTCATAAGAATTGCCAATTAGAATATTTCAGAAAATGATAAATTTTCAATCAATTATTTTTCATTTCTGTATTTGTTTGAAATCCTTGTATTTGAAACAAATTCATTGCAAGGAGTTTGCATGTTTTAAGATCTAATTCACCAATCCGTGTCATAAGTATACGAGAATCAATTCGCTAGGTGCTGAATTGTAGATCTGTTGCATACTCACATTCAATGTCATAAAGGGAAACCCACCTAGGTTTTGCAAAGCCTAAAGTGTAGAGGAAAATACAATTGAAAGTGTTTCATGTTTGTCGGCCTAACTTCCAGTAGCTTTCAGCATGATAATTAGATAAACCTTTAGGAGCTGTTGGAATACAAGTTGGGGAACCAACAACCCCCACAAGTAGCATTGCCCTTGACCCTGCAAGGGGCTCTTCCCTCAGACCCCTATGAAGGGCACTACCCTTAAATCTCTACTTGGGAATTAGCCCCAAAAGCTACACCTACTATTATTAATGTTCAATGCAATCATTGCAACGTTGTTAATGTTTAATAGTTTAAACTTTACTTAGTATGCCAATGTTTCATTTTTAATTCTTATACTTATTCCTAACACATCTTTTTTATAACTAATTTTTCAATCTCTATATGTGTGAATCCAACAAGGGCAAAGACACTATCAGGGAACCTGCAAATCCATATCAGGAAGTAGCAGATAGTCTATGCAAGTATTCAAATTTCACAACATCCACATACACGCATCATAATCCTAAGAACACCTATAAGTAACACAGGCCAGATTACAAATACAAACAATCAAAAGTGGCAGCAATCAATCCATCAGATTCATGAGTTAGGTTAGAAGAAAATACAAATTGGTTGCAATGGGAACTTTGGATCTCCATGCATCATTTCATGAGTAATTGGAAGAATGATATGCTTCTTTCTTTAAGCATGTGGGAGCAATTTTTATCAAGTTCTGTCTGGGAATTTCTTTATACGAGATTTCTCTTTTCAGATTTATTGTCCATATGATGTGTATTTGTTACTCATTATGCTGTAATAATTTTTTTATTTTTGTCATGGGTTTTACGAAATTTTTTGGTTCTGATTGCCCACAAACCTCCTATTACTAAAAGCCTGATCGGGGTATTGGCAGCACTATATGAGAGAATTTTATACTGTTCCACTTCTTAAAATATCTGCGGATTCACTACCTGATATATAACAGATGATGCTCATAATCATCAATAGGATAATATTAAGTTATAAACTATTGGTTGTGTTCATAATAATGCATTGTTGTCACATGCTGGTAGATTCTTTGATACTACATAAAAATTTATTATTTTTTTCTACAAATTGAACTGATTTCAGAGAAGATTGAACTTCAAGGGTTAAACTGTTGTGCAGTTATGCTTGCACCCTTCACCCCTTCATTCATAGTCTGAAATATGACAGAAATAACTTAATAAGCACATCTCATGAATCCCTAAGACAGATGAAAATGTTGATTATATTTATAATTGTTTAGCATTTTCCACTATCTGTTCACAGTGTAGATTTTCTTAATGCAGTCTCTTCACACTGCAGTAAAGGGACCTGATGGATCACCTTTGGAAGTACAGCTCCGTACACAGGTTTGTTATCTTTCCTATATGAGATGGTATGGGATTTGGCTATTACCATGGTATTGACAGTATTATGTCTATGATTCCTCTAATTTGCATCTACAAATTTGTAGAATTTATCATCCGATACATTTGGAATCAAGTTAATGCTAATTTTTACTTAATATGTCAAGTGTATGCATGAATCTGCGGAATATGGACACGCGGCACACTGGCTATACAAAGAAGCTCGAAATATAGGAAGATGCATCTCCTTCCCTGCTGATGCTAATAATATTACCCTTCCAAATGGAAATGATATCATAGGAAGTACCGATCAAGAAACAGAGGAAGATGCTGATAAGGAATTGTATCTAAATGTTAACTCTATAAGAGTAGGCCATCCTGTTCTCAGAGTTGAAGACAGTCGTTTACTTGCGGCAGTAGTTGTGAGGTATATAATTTTGATGGAAAGTAATATTTTCTCTTACTGGAATGTTCTTTACACTAACAGTTTCATTAAATGATCAGAGTAAATGATGGTGGAAAGGAACTTCTTGTAGCTGTGAGTTTTGCTCTTACTGCTTTGGAAGCTGTGGCAGCAGGCAGATTGAGCGATCAGACAAAGCGATGGGAAGTTTATGCAAAGATTTACAAAAAGGTTGTCTAATCTTTTATATTTACCATATCCAATCCATCTCTGTATTTGAGTTTAAATATTTATATAGAATTCTATCTACTTTTTAAGCTAGAGTAAAGGACTATCAGTTGAGATATTTTTCCTTCCCTTTTTCTTGTTTTTGTGAAAGGGTTGCAGGAAAATTATAAAGCTTGAGAATTGATCCATTTGTTTTACAATAATTGCATGCATATTTATTTTAACTATAGTTTCGCTCTTTCGGGAGACTGTAGTGGTCTTGTCCACTCCAGCTGACCTTTATAGACAATTGCAGTTTGAACCTAGATTGCTACATAATGGATTATAAGCCCAATCCGAATGCTGAGACTTACATGATCAACATAATGTCAGTCCATCCTCAGTCCATCCCCTATGTTCATGTAATGTCCCCTTTTAGGATAACTTGGGATTTTGGGACAATTACCTTGAATTCTCTATTCTTACTATGAATTGCAATATATGATACCACTTATAAACTTATGTAATTTATAAGCTATAGATAATGATAATTTTATTTCAAGAACAGTATATATGTTAGATCACTTGTAGGATAATTGTTCTTATTATATGACTAATATCAATTTCAGTACTATCTCTGATTGGACAATTAGGTATATGCTAGATGAATTGATCTTATATATTTGCACTCAGTACAATAGGATGATCTCTGCTATATCTGATACAACTGATTTCAGTATGAAAGACAATCTTGATGTTCAATAGCTTTCTCTGATTTGGCAATGGGAGGTATGCTATAATGTTGTCTTATAATTGCTTATAGCAATTGAATTGCTCTCTCTGATGTAATCCTTCAATATATGCAATGTCTAGAATGCTAATACCACTTACTGCAATATGTTGCTGTTTTGAATATGGAGTAATATTCTTGCAACAAAAACTGATGTTGTTTCTGATATGTCCGATTAATCCTTGCAACAATGGTGCTGTCTCTGATCTTACTTTTATGTATGTAACTGGTTAATGCCGAATGGCAGATGCTCAATCGAGCAGATCCAAGAATGGATAAATAAGAGATAAAAGGTTCCAATGAGGATTGATTGAATGTGTTTGAACTTGTTCTTATACCTCCCAAACCGAAAGGATGGCATCCCTTGAGTTTGATGAGTCATATCTTCTCTTGGTCGACCTCTTCATAACCATTAGTTTGCTTAATCAAATTGTGTCTTATGGTTTATATAATTGTTGATATTACAAACCGCTGTCGTTTGTCTAAATCGCTGCCACTTAATAAAAAATCCTTGTTTAACAATTTGTGATGACTAAACGATTAGTTATTTGCTGCCATCCTTAGTCGCTTATGAATAACTTTGATTATTGATGGTCAAATGTAATGTCCCTGATTTCAGGCCTTTGGGATTAGCTTATTTCAGTGACCCTCATAAGCTAATCAAGTTGCTAGAGGGGGTCGTTTGGCAAAGCCAGTGGTTGGTTTCCACTTTGGAGATCTCAGATGCGGGGATTGCTCTTCATTGGGGTCAGATTGGTAGACTTACTATTTATAATAAGTGGTATTTTTGGTGTTAGTTTGGATTGCTATGTTTAGCAGAGCGCATGTGCAATGGTTTCAGTTTGAGGGACTTAGGATTTCTTATGTAGAATCTCCAGTTTGAGGGACTTGCTATTTTTAGTAAGTCTAAATGAGTCCGGTTACTATTTTTGGCAGGGCAATGTTTGCTCCAGATGCTGTTGTCAGAGAGATTCAGTTGCACCATATTTTACTTGGAGTTATTAAAATAAGTCTACTTTAATTTAATAACTTATGATCTCTCATGTTATAATTAAGTGGTGTGTAGAGGAAGCCTCTTTAGTGAAAGGTGTGAGGAAGAAGCTTTCATTTAAAAGCTTATAAATAAGACATGTAAAATCGAATTACTCACCAATTGATCATTTGATAAAAATTGAAAAGTGGAAAATTTGTCTTGAGGAGAAAATCGTATTTCTTGAAGGAAGAACAAGGGTTTGAGTTTGGTCTTCAATGATTGGAGAAAACATAAAACTTTATGCTGAATTTGCAGAGGCTTGTCTGAATTTGAATTGCCATTGATGGAAATGTGTTTCTTTGTCAAAAATCTGAGCATTGTGCAAGCCGTACGGAATTGCTAGAAGAGCATGGATATGGCAGAACAGTACGAAAATGCACAGGCCGTACTTTGCTTGAATGGGAGTCTATGAGGCTGAAAGATCCCCAATCCCGGTGACCTTGGAATTTACTGTATGTTTCAAAATTTGAATCTTTGACTAACGTTTGGTATCTCTGAATGGTCTTGGCTGAATTTTGATTTTTTTCCTTTTTACTTGTGTTTTTCTAGTTTTTGGAGTTTTTCGAAAATAAAACAATTGCATAACAAATGGAAAATAAATAGCATTTAAGAAATGTAAATCCTGCTGCAATTCTTATTATTGCTGAATTTTGAAATAGTACATACCCGAATCCTTCAGAAATCTGATATATTAGCTTCAAGAAAAGATCAAAACAAACATACAATATTGTCCTTCACACGAATAAATGCCAGCTGCATGGGAATGCTTCATGTGTGCTCCAAATCTGAAGAAGATGCTGTAAATAATCCACCAAAGCATCAATGAATGCTAAACCACCCACGTGAGCTGCTGGAATGAAACGCCTGCAGGCAATAAGCTGGCTGCCAAGCTGAAAGTAATTATCTTCCCCCAATTGCAATGCCAATACCAAAATCAGTCACTTCCTTTGTCAATCTGAATGCAATGAAATACCAATCCAATCACCAAAGACTTGCTGAGGTTTGCGTCCCAACAGTCCAGACTTGAGGATTTCGTCCCAAGCCACAAATCGCTCTCCAGAGAAATTTCACAATTCAAGAGTTTCCAAAATGTCAAAAAGGTAATGAACAATTAGGTCTTCATCTCCTTATAACTCCTCCCAAGTGCAAATCGAACCCTAAATGAGAATTACACTTTGCACTTTATAATAAAATAACATTTTCCAAATAAAAGTGTCCAAGCTATAGGGAAAACATTACTTTATTAAAATGTCATAACTCAAGGCACCAAAAACTCTCCGGATAGTGAAAATAGTTTATAATAATTCAAGACTTTTCCAACGAGCTATAACACAAGGGCACACCTGACCAAATGAAACCATATTCCCCTTATTACTTTGAAATGGCTATATAAATAGCCTTATTATAAATTATTTAATTGCTAACTTAAGAAATATTTAAATATATTAAAACATTTCCCTTTTTGCCTCTGATAGCCCAAACCAATGAAATAAACATAAGTCTGACCATGTCACCTATCTGTGACTGATGTCGAACGAGATGGGTCAACTGGCAGTCCCATCCCTAAAATCTAGGGATGCTCCTAGAAGTTAGCAAACCAATCCCGTTGCACTGAAACTGACACCAACTAAAGGGTCATAAATAACCTCACGACTGGCAACTATCACAACCTCCTAAAATTTAGGGATATCCCCTAAAATCTAGGAACTGCTCCAAACTGGCTCCAAACTGCTTGTAAAGCCAAAATCCGGTCACTGTATGCACTGAATGAGTCGCTATCCATCTCTGCTAGCCTACGAGACTCCAATGATAGGCCAATTGCTCCGTCTCTGATGTCCACTCTAGAAAGGGGACATGACAGAGGTTGCGCCATTGTTGGAGATTGCATTGTTTGTTTTGGAGACTGTTTTTTATGATCTTGGAGGCTGCATTAACACCATTGAAGACTGAAGATAACTCACGCAAGGGGCTGTGTGCTATGTAGAGGTTGACGTTTCCAGCCAAGAGGTTTATCATGTGATGTATAGCAACCATATAATATTCAAGGTGCTAATAGTATTAAACTCTTGCCTATGTATTTCTTGCAAACATTAAATCAGATTTATGAGCATTGGAATTATTATTGCTGTTGATATTATTTATAAATCTGGAAAAATTAAAAAAAGAACCTATATAGTTCAAAAACACAAAAAAAATTGCAAATTAAATTGAGATAGAAGCTAGTTTGCAGCTCAGAGCTAGTTGGGCTCATCACATCAAAACTAATCAACGATTAGTCATCGATATTATAATCTCTTCAATATTTGTTAGTGTCAAAGCTTGCCTGATACTTGTATAATTTTGTCAAGATACTTGTAATCTCAATTGATATCACCACTCTCCCTTACTCAATCTGTTTACTGATCACCAATTTGTGTATCTATCTAACCATCGTCGATATTACACACAAAACATATTTATTGTCTTAACAATTCTTTTCTTTACTAATCATCATTGATGCCTAATTGTGATGAGCCCTGCTGGCTCAACCTCTAACCATCCTGTAAATGTCTGAGTTTTGATTTTTATACAGAATTTGTACTTTATTTTTGTCGTTTGAGAACATATACATTGGAATTTGAAAATAACAGACATTCATTAAATGAAATTGAAAATGTTAGCAATTCATCAACAAAGTTTGCCTTATCAATAGCAATTGTAGGTAATTACAATGCATATCAATGGCAAATATAAAGTCTCAAATAAACTTGCAGCTATAATGGTGAAACCTGGATTGAATCGCTCCACTATGAGAATGGCTTTCAACCCTTTCCAAACAGCATACAACACTCTTCTATGGCTGGTGTCAAAAATAGAATGGAAGTGAAGTCCCAAACACAAGCAACTTGGTCTAGAAACCTGATGTCAATCTACAGCTGCTCACGTGGGCCCTAGATACTTGTACGGCTGTCTTGGAAATGCACAAAAATCAGACTCAAAGCTGCATTTTCTTTCTGCGGGCCGCCTTTGACAAAATCTCTGCAATTTATTCTCTAATCTAATTTAAACAACTCTCTAAAACTATGAATTGTGGAGCCATCACTAAATGGACAATTTCAATGGATCTTTCACCATTTCGAAGTGCTTAAACACTGAAGAATTTTCGCCCTCCAATGTTGTAAATGGTTGAAACCCTTGGTCTCAATCTCAAACCTCAAGAACATCCACGAGAAGTCAAAAGCTCATGATAATGAAATCGATTTCTTCTCATGGCTTTTTATATTACCTCAATAATGTTCGACAATAATACTTCTCCAACAAGTCACTTTAATGACCTATTAAATTGCAATGAATTGACCTTATCATATTAATTTATAATCTCCTTGATATTGGTGCCTCAACAATTAATAAAATGGCCCCCTTTTAATAACTAAAGACCTATCAAAAGATAAAGTGTAAATATAACGTTAAAATATAATATTAATTATTATTAAAGTCACCTTTAATAATAATTAAACATTATAACTTAGGCAAACTCCTTATTTCGCCAAACCAACTGAATACCGGAATTGACATTGCCCACATTTCATATTTAGGTGCCCTGCTACAAATAATAACCTCGTCTGAATGACTTACTATAAATAGTAAGTATGAGAAACCGAGTTATAAAACCTCTGCAAAGGTTAAGCTTGAACCTCATTGAACCCTAGGGAAGAAACCACACTAATATCTTACCAACAGGACCCTCTAACCACCTGCGTTAGCCTACGAGGGCCAGGAATAGACTAAACCACCCAAAAACCACAACTGCCTAAAATGGGGACATTACAGTCCGCCCTCCTTGAAATTGCTTGTCCCCAAGAAATCTCAACTACCAAAACAAAACCCTCCAGAAGTTCACTCCACTTGGATCCCAAATCTAGAAGGGAAGTCTGCCATGTCTGATATCCTCCGACTTCCTCTTCGCAAATCTGATCTCATCTTCACTATGCCAAAAGCTGTGAAGCAATCCACTAGGACCCATCCAATACACAGTGCCAAACCTGTTGCCACCTAGATCCCGAATGAAATGAACCTCACATCCATCTGTCATGACGTGATGCGAATATATGAAAGTATCCGTAACACAACATCTTTCTCTATCCTCTACCCAATTCCCATGAATGTGCTGACTAGCCAAGCCATCATGCCCACTAACCCCATAATCAACCTGTAACCATGTATTCGTATGAAATCTTTGTGACCTACAAGTAGCAAACCTTGTTGGATACATAATAGCATGATGGATAACTGACTACTATCCCTGCAAGTAATCTCCCCTCAAACAACTGGGTCAGTTACTTGCAACCACTAATTCCCTAGAAAGAAGTTGAATTGACATCATCATCTCATGTGCAAGTCCTAGAGGAAATCATCTCCTCTCAATGAGGTTGTCCAACGAAAATCTCTATAGTGTCGATGTAGAGTCTAGTGCTTGAATTACCCATGACACTTGTATCCTGAGAGTGAATGCTCATGCCACTATCATCAACATGTGTCCTGGCTTCCTTAGATGAATAAGTCTCTGTTGTACATGATGTGTATTTAGCCTAACTAAACTCTAAGCAAAGCTCATCAACATCTCTCTGGGAATCCTGAAGTGCCAATGGAGTACTCACCAAAGAATCACTAGTGACCTCAACTTGTTCTTGTTTCTTCATGTTGGGAATCCTTACAAAGTCTTTCGATTGACCAAACTTATCAACCTCATCATCATCATTAGAACAAAGAGCATTTTCAGATTCATCCTCTCTTTGGATAAAGAGTCTTCTAATGTTATCTATCCTTTTTGGTCTTGCTATGTTGATGAGATTGACCTTTTCTTTCACTTCTTGAAGATGTTGTCTTGCGTTGGCAGCCACTAATCTAGCCTCTTTGGCTTTTTGCAACCATTCTCTGTTCATCTTTTTGGACTTTTTTACCTCTTCGATGCCAAAATATACAAAATCAGTCCTCTTATGCTTAATATCTTCATGTCTACCAATTGGTGTAGGGCTTCCTTCAATGGTTGATATCATATCATTGAATTTCTCATGATCACAAGCTCCTATCTCATGAGAATGATGGGACATAATGCAGCTGTCCTCAAACAAATCAGTAATGATATCATGCCATTGTAGAATGTCTCCATTATGTGTAGTTAAAACACTACTGGCTGCTCCACTAAGTAAAGGAACAAGTTTTACATCCACTTTTCTATCTTGGGCCTCCAATGGACTTTCATATCTACGAATAGCATTCATTGAACCACAATCTGATTCTTTACCATGATGGGATGAAGCAATGCTAGACTCACCTAATGAAGCATCACACGAAACCTTATCTTCATGTAGCTGTTCTAATGCAACTGGTTTATCTTCAAATATCACGTGCTCTTCTCCAATCTTGAAGTCATCATGAAGTGTCTTGTGGCCAACATCTTTCTTAATGTAAGTCTGATTTTTGCTCTCTAAAGGTTCAGTTGTATGTTGGTCACTCTCTGCTGAAAATTCATTGTAAAGATTTTCATATACTTCACCTGTAGAGACCTGTTGTTTTGCCTTTTTCTTTTTCTTTTTTTTGATGTAGACCCCTTAAAAATGGATACCATATACTGTGCCAATTTGTCTATGGTTGTCAGGTGTGAAAGCAATTCACCCATCTTTTCCTTACTTTGTCTAAGCTTCTCCAATTCTTTCATCATGGCATTTGACTGCCACCTGGAAATAGTCATGTTGTTCAACTAAACTTCTAAATTGCAGCTAAAACTTATCCAACAGGTTGGCTGTAAAGCCCTCTTAAAAAACTAACATACAACAATTGATACCACACATGTCACCACTAAGCATTGACATGCAACCATTAAAACTAACATTCAAGTGTTGATCACTTACATGCAACCCTCAGAATCGACATGCAAACATCTGGGTAATCTCAAAACTAACATGCAAGTGAAAATTTCAAACATGCAACATGAAGTCCCTGACATGCAACTAAATATTTCTAATTAACCCAACAGGATGGCAGGAAACCGCTTTGATACCACTGTGATGAACCCTACTGGCTCAACCTCTAATCAATCCTATAAATGTCTGAGTTTAAATTTTTTTACAGAATTTGCACTTTACTTTTGTCTTTTGAGAACATAACATTGGAATTTGCAAGTAACAGACATTCATGAAATGAAATTGAAAATGCTAGCAATTCATCAACAAAGTTTGCCTTATTTAATTGATAGGTAATTACAATGCATATCAATGGCAAATATAAAGTCTGAAATAAACTTGCAGCTATAATGGTGAAACCTGAATTGAATCACTCCACTACGAGAATGGCTTTCAACCCTTAACAAATAGCATACAACAATCTGCTATGGCTGGTGTCAAAAATAGAATGGAAGTGAAGTCCCAAACACGGGGATTTGGTCTAGAAACCTGATGTCAATCTACAGCTGCTCATGTGGGCCCTAGATACTTGTACGACTGTCTTGGAAATGCACAAAAATCAGACTCAAAGCTGCATTTTCTTGCTGCTGGCCGCTTTTGACAAAATCTTTGCAATTTATTCTCTAATCTAATTCAAACAACTCTCTAAAATTATGAATTTTAAGCCCAATTATGGCTCTTGTGTGTAGCTGTCATTGAATGCACAAATTCAATGGGTCTTTCACCATTTTAGAGTGCTTAAACACTGAAGAATTGTCGCCCTCCAATGTTGTAAACGGTTGAAACCCTTGGTCTCAATCTCAAACCCCAAGAACACCCACAACAAAGTCAAAAGCTCATATCATTATGAAAATCGATTTCTTCTCATGGATTTTCATATTACCTCAATAAGGTTCGACCATAAGGCTTCTCCAACAAGTCACTTTAATGACTTATTAAATTGCAATGAATTGACTTTATAATATTAATTTATAATCTCCTTGATATTGGCACCTCAACAATTAATTATAAAATGGTCCCTTTTAATGACTAAAGATCCCCCAAGCCATAAAGTGCAAATATAATGTTAAAATATAATATTAATTATTTTTAAAGTCACCTTTAATAATAATTAAATGTTATAACTTAGGAAAACTCCTTATTTCACCAAACCAACTGAATACTAGAATCGACACTACCCACATTTCACATTTAGGTGCCTTGCTATATATAGTAACCTTGTTTGAATGACTTACTATAAATAGTAAGTATGAGAAACTGAGTTCTGAAATCTTTGCAGAGGTCAAGCTTGAACCTCATTGAACCTTGGAGAAGAAACCACACTGATATTTTCCCAAGAGGACCCTCTAACCACCTATGTTAGCCTATGAGGGCTAGGAATAGGCTAAACCACCCAAAAACCACAAGTGCCTGAAATAGGGACATTACAATAATCATTATAGTTAAATCTTTCCCTTATTTCAATTACCTAGATTACCTTTCAAGTCTCTATTCTTTATCATTAATCGATGCTTCCTAGACTTCATTGATGTCATTGCTTTCCTCCAATGTATTAATCAATTATTGATTGGCATATCATATAATGCTTCATATCTTCGTATTATGATAGCAGATCAAATTGTCATGCGATCTGGATGCCTAATAATATGATGCTTATGGTCCCTTGATGACTAAACTTCTGATTGTATATAGATAGTATTATTGTCTTCATTGTGAACAACTGCTTGACATGCCTTCTCCATCAAATGTATGTGACTGATCCCCATAATGGTGATTACATGATGCAATTCTCATGCATGTGTTGGAATCATTTGCTGATGCGCCAAAAACTCAAACTATCAATGCTTGATACAAATGGGAGGTGATTAAGCCATGTCACGAGTCCCCAAGGAGGTGTTGACCACCAAGTCAACCATCTCCCCCTCAACACCCACTGAAGGGAGACTCAAACCCATAACCAAAGGCTCTGATACCAATTGTTGGAATCATTTTCCATTGTGCCAAAAGCCCGCTCGATACAAATGCCAAATTTAACCCGACCCACGGGAGGTAGTTAAGCCATGTCAGGAGTACCCAAGGAGGTGCTAACCACCAAGTCAACATGATTCTCATAATGTCTTGGATCTGATCATGATGTCTTCTTCTTGATGAAGGTGCCGATGATAGTATTGATCCCTGGAATCTTCCCCATAAGATTGATTTACTTAATCTAGTGCTCTCCTTGATTTGATGAACATGTTGCTTACTATCTCTATTAAGAAGATGATAATTGCGTTGATGATGTTGTGTAATGTTCCCTTTCTAGCATTCGTAACATGGTGTGTCGTTAGCCTATTTCCCCATGGTCCCGTAGGCTAACCAAGACATTAAAGGGACTTAGAGGCCGTTTGGCATAAGCAGTTTCAGTTGTAGACCATTCTGAGGGGTTTTGAGGCAGTTTTGGGCATACTATTTATAGTAAGTCATGGGCATGACTGGACATCCAGTGGCAGTGACTTGTCGATTGTAATTATTTAAAATCAACAAGAAGTTTTAGTTATTATTGATATGATTTATTGTATGTTAATAAAGTTATTTTATAAAGTTAAATTTAACTATTTAACTTTATTATGCATTGTCTATAGTTTGTGGGAAATATTTAAATTAAATGGTCTCCTTTATTTTATAATACATTACAATTATAAAAAAGTGTTTGGAGACTTAAGTTGAAGAAAAATCATGTTAAATGGTATGGAAAATATTAATGAAAAAACAATTGCGATAAAATAGGGGCCAAACAAGCAATCACAATAAAATAGAGGCAAAAAATAATTATGAAAAAATAGGGGCAAAAAAGAAGAAATCTCAAAAAAATAGGAAAGGGCAAAACGGGTGATTTTGTTTATCCCACATTGTTGAGGTGCGTGGATGAGCTCTTAGAAAGTGTTATAAAAGAGATTGAAGAGCTCTCTTTCAACATGCTTGGAAAATATATGAAACTTGATGAATTCTTTTGGAGATTTTATCTTCAAGAGCTTGGAGGACAAAATCCCTTTTCACTGATATTCTCTTCGTTGTTGAAAAACATAGTTAGGAGGATTGATAAGGGCTTATTATGAGGTAACTCTATTTGAGATAGATATTGCTTTCAAATTCCAATAGTTGGTTGCCACAAGAGTTTGATTGGAGGGTTTAGAGTTGTGTTATTGTTTGATATTCTGTGAATGAGTTTTCTAAGAACAATTTTCATCATATGTAGGGAAGCATATAGGTTGGACAAGTTAGATTTTACCTAGGATTGAGATACAACAGTTGGGTAGTGGATTTCAAGGGTTGTACAAATCTGTGACCTCTATAACAGTGACGCACAAGTCTGCAGCCATCAAATCTTAGTTGCAGCAGTCTGAAATTATATTATACAAGGCCGTACAGGTAGGAGATGAAGGGGTTGTTGTACATGCTCATAGGTAGTCGTACCATATCTAAAACTGATCAGAAGGTCGTACATGCCAACTAGGGCTGCATCGAGTTTGAAATAGAGTGGACAGTAGACTGGTATGTTTGTGTTGTTATTGCTGAGGTTATCTAAATCCATTTGATAAACATTATTGTATCAAACTACTGTTAAAGATATCTGATACATGTATGCATTAATATTAGTTGTTGACGATGTTCAATGGAAATCAATAACAATATCACTTTAGACTGTAGCATAAATCTGCCTTACTTATTTTTTATTAGTAAATATTTCAAAGTTGTCGTCATATTGGTTGAGTTTATACCTTTCCAATAAATTGCAAAAACTCAACATAAAACACACATCTAGGCAGCCTCTTTTAGTGGTATCAGAGCAGTGTATCCTTCCATTCTGGTGGGTACGGTATAGAATGAATAGACAGTGACATGACTAATTGGAGTATTTAACTATTATCACATTATTATAATACACATACAAATAGGGCATTACTGAATATAGGACAAGAAGAGTAGAGAAATCCAAAAATACACTTAGGCACATGTGAACAGGTCACAGACAATATGGGTGAAAGAATGGATCCATGTGAAGAAAGATTGTTTAATATGTTAGAAGTTTTGCAACTAGGGAAGTGACAGGCAAAAACAAAGAATTCAGGAACAAAATTAGCACATGGACTTTATGATGCAGATGATGGCTAGACAGATGGATATTGATGTGAATGGAAGGAATAATGGTGGAAATAATGGAGGTAACAATGGCAAGCATAATGGATAGTACGGTGGTAATGGAGGACACATTGCCCATAATTTTAACCATGCAGTTAGATCAACAAGGATAGTTAGTTCGGAGCCACTTATACCTACCTTTCCACCTAGAGCCTCGATACAACTGGACAATGAGCCACAAATTACAGAGTTATAGGCACAATTTCAAAGAGATTGGGAGAATGGAGGAGAGGTATTTCAGGCAGCCATCTCTTTCAAGGAGTATATGGATGTTAGGATGAAGCATTTGCCTCACGTTGGTGGTAGGGCACGAAATAGTGATTTGCAGAAGAAGGTGAGCAAGCTCATATTACCCTACTATGATGGATTCGGGAAGAGTACAAGTAGATCTTGGGTGCAAAGGGTAGATACTTATTTTTAGCTAAACCCAATGCCAAAGGAAGAAGCCATTAAATTTGCGGCACTACATCAACATGGCTTAGCACATGTGTGGTGGCATCATGGCATGGTCACCATAGGCCATGACTAGATCGCTTCATATGTGGAGTTTACTAAGAGTTTGATTGAGAGATTTGACAAGAAGGATCTAGAGTTACATTTCAAGAAGTTAGCTCAGCATTATAGTCGGGATTAGTTGAGACATTTATAGTGGAGTTTCAAAGGCTTTTAGTTTTGGTGACAAATATCTCATGGAGGAGGCTATTGATTTTGTTTATGGATGGTTTGGCAGAGCCTTTGAAGGGATGGATCAAGTGCCTTAATACTTCGAGATTGCAGGAAGCCTACAAGAAAGCAAGGGATATGGAACCTTCGTTGTCAAAGGATAACTTTCATTCAAAGGGTTTTCCATCAAAGAAGGAGAAAGATAAAAAACATTTCTAGAAGGATTCTCATCAGCAAAAGAAAGATTCAAGTTGTTTGGATAGCGAGCAGTTAATGATCTTAGGAGGAAACTAGTTTCCATTGCAGAGAGACTTGGGACCCTTCACACAAGTGTTCTATCAAAGCAAAAGCAACACAGATTGAGTACTTTTTAGCTGAGGAGTTAGCATCAAAGGATGCAGAACAATAATTTGATTTAGGAGGCAATGATGAGGAAAACACAACAGGGGATGAGTCAGGTGGTGAAAAAACTATTGCATGACTTACTGGTATTGAGCAAGCAATAACTTTTAAGGTGAGGAGTTTGATACAGGGGCAGCGAGTTGTTATATTGGTTGACATAGGGGTTACTCATAATTTCATCTTGGAGAGTCTAGTTAAGAAGAAAAGTCTTCTGACAAAGGAGCATGAGGGCTTTAGAGTCATTGTAGCCAATGGGCAGATGCTACAAAGTACTCAACCAATCTTCACATGCGGATGGGTGATTATGACATGGTGGGCAATTTTTATGTAGTGGATATGGGAGATTATGATGTTATTCTTGACATAATGTGGATGAAGTCATTAGTGAAGTTCACCTTTAATTTGGAGAAAATGGAGATGTGGTTTGAACACCAAGGTAGGAAAGTGGTACTTAGGGGTTTATCAGATGGACTTAGGGCGGTCTCACTTAGGAGGATGGAGTGATTATTTAGACACGATGAGGTGGAATGGGTAGCAGAGTGCCTTATTATGCCTAAAGTTTCTGAGCAACAAATTAAGAAATATCACCTAGATGTTCAGAAAGTCATATCCAAGCACATTAAGCTATTTGATAGCATTCCACATGGAATCCCACCTGAGAGAGGCATTGAGCATGTGATAGAACTGGAGGAGGGAGCAAAACCTGTGAACACCACTCCATATAGACATCCAAAGAAATTCAAGGATGAGATCGAGAAAGCAATAAAGGAGTTGTCGAAGATGGGCCACATTGAACCTAGCAATTGCCCGTTTGCATCAACAATGGTTTTGGTGAAGAAAAAAGATGAGACTATGAGGATCTATATGGATTATAAGGCTTTGAACAAAAAGACAATTAAGAACAAGTACCCCATACCCAAGATAGATGAATTGATAGATGAGTTACATGGAGCCTGCTACTTCACTAAGATAGATTTGAGGTCAGGTTATCATCAGATCAAGATCGGGGTCAAGGATATTGTGAAGACAACATTCAAGTGTCATTATGGTCATTTCAAGTTCTTGGTAATGCCATTTGGGCTTACCAATGCCCCTGCCACATTTCAGAATTTCATGAACTGAGTATTCAAGAGGTAGTTGAGAAAATTTGTGTTAGTCTTCTTTGATGACATCCTGATGTTCAACAAGACTTGGAAGGAGCACTTGCAACACTTGGAGGAGGTTCTGAGTATCTTGGAGAGTGAGTCATTGTTTGCTAAGGAATCAAAGTGTGAATTGGGCATGACTGAGTTGTTATATCTTGAGCATATCATCAGTGACGATGGGGTGAGAGTAGATCCAAAAAAAGATTAGATCCATCATTGAATGGCCAACTCCGACTAGCCTCTCATAGTTGAAGGGGTTTCTTGTTTTGTGTGGCTTCTACAAGAGGTTTGTGAAGGGGGTTTCACAAACAGTAGCTCCATTGACAAATCTCACAAACAAGGGATCCTTTGAGTGGTTTAATTTAGCACAAAAGTGTTTTGAGTATTTCGAGAAGGTGATGTCATCTTGTCCAGTGTTAGCTCTTCCAGACTTCACCAAACCATTTGAGTTGCAATGTGACACTTCAGGCAATGGGGTTGGTGTTGTGTTGATACAGGAGAAATACCCCATAGCTTTTGAGAGAAGGAAATTGAGAAGGGTTGAAAAGAGTTATTCTATTTATGATAGGGAGATGTTGGTCATCATGCATGCATTGGCCAAGTTCAGGTCTTATCTGGTGGGGGTAGATTTGTGATTAAGAAAAATTATAACAATATTAAATACTTCATGAGCTAGAGAGATCTTAATGGTAGACAACATAGATGGATCACTAAACAACAGGCCTATGACTTTGACATTGAGTATGTCAAAGGAAAAAAGAATGTGGTAGCAGGTGTACCTCACAGAGACCACACATATGCTCTTTGTGAGAGATATTAGTTGATTGGAGAGAGATGATTGCAATAGAGTAAGCCAAGGATCAGTGGGCAGCAGGTTTGATTGAGGGCACAACTCAAGATGACAGGTACATGGTAAATGGTGATCTCATATTTTGTAAGGATAATTTGGTGCCTACCTTACACATTAAGGAATTGATCCTTAGAACATTTCATGATGCCCCATTGGTTGGTCACCCAAGTTTCTTCAAGACTTATAGAAAGATCTGAGAGAGGTTCACTTGGAAGGGACACAATAATGAAGTCCTAAAGTATGTTAGAGAGTGCCCAGTATGCCAGCAGAATAAGATCGAGCATACATTTCTATTTGGTTTACTCCATCCCTTATTGATCCTTGATCAAAAGTGGAAAGGTATTTCGATGGATTTCATTACAGGATTGCCTTGGGTACAGAGTAAGGACTGCATCTATGTGGTGGTTGATAGATTTACGAAATTTGCACATTTCTTTGTCATTACGACCACCTACACAGCAACCCAAGTGGGTGACTTGTTTTTCAGAGGTTCAGATTACATGGATTGCCCAATAACATCACGAGTGACAAGGACAACAAGTTCTTGAGTTTATTATGGGAGGAGCTTTTCAGATTGAGTGATACAGAGCTCACTCCCAGCACTAGCTATCATCTGCAAACTGATGGCTAGAGAGATAGTGAACAAATGGGTAGAGGGTTATCTGGGGAATTATGTGTCAAGGTAGTAGAAGGCTTGGGTTGGATGGTTACATTTGGGTGAATATTGCTACAATACCACCTACCACATGACTATTCGGATGACTCCATTTATGGTATTGTATGGGTGTGAAGCCCCAAACTTCATAAACTTTTTGGGGACAGCAGGGTGCCTAGGGCAAAAGATTTGTTGCAAGACAGTCAGGACATTTTAAAGGTACTCAAGGGGAGCAACCAACAAGTGCAAAACCAGTAGAAGTTATATGTTGATCAACACATGTTTGAGCGCAATTTTGAAATTGGCAATATGGTTTATCCAAGATTCCATCCTCACAAATAGTTTTCATTGAAGAAGAGTGATGCTGAGAAACTTAAGCCACAATTATATGGTCCATTCAGAGTCACTCAACACATTAGGGGGGTGGCCTACGAACTAGAGTTTCAAGCTAGTAGTAAAGTGCATAATGTATTTCATGTCTCCAAGATTAAAAAGGCTTTAGGCCATAATGTAGTTCCATCAGCAGAATTGCCACCCCTAGATGAAGAGGAGAAATTGATATTGGTTCCTGAGGCGATCATTGATACCAGGGACAAGACACTCCAAAGGAGGTCAATTAAGGAATATTTGGCTATGTTGTCCTCAATTTTGACATCACAAAATTGAGGCAACCCTACGCAATTTTCTCATGGATTCGTAGGTGTATCCTTTAGGATTCAACGCATTGATAAGGTATCTTTAAGGCAGTTCATCATCTTTGAATTATACTTTATGTAATCTTGTTTGTGTGTTCTTTTTTAAGGATTCCATCAAGTTAATCCTTGTAAATGCTTGTCAGAACGAGTTTTTCTTCTCTGACTACAAGCACTTGATTTTTGGCAATCTTCAAGTTTATTCTTCATTTTTACCTTTGTTGTTAGTAGTTTTTAATCTTGTTTTTACCTTAGGTTAATAGCCCTTAGAATCCCGCTCGTTTCGAGCTATCTTAGGTCTCAAACAGAGTTGTCTAGTTCAAGTTATAAAGGAAAAGGTGGGATTTTTCAAGCCGACGACACGTCTTATTAAAAAATCCTCCAAAAGTGGGCTTTTTATTGACAATTGCACAAAATAAAATTATTTTTAATATCTAAAGTAGATTTTGACATCCATTTAAAAATTTTAGCTCATTCTGGGTTGATTTGACCATAGTTTTTAATGTTTTAATGAAAATTGGTTTTTTCTAGTCTATTCTCATGTTACTTTATTAAAAACTATAGTTATATATTAAATTTAATTACATGAAACACTTAAATGCATTAAAAGTAGGGTTTTTATCACTCATTGCATATCATCCACATGCAAATCATCTTTTAAAATCCACTTCCAATAAAATCTAAGTCCTAAATGCATAAAGGTGGGCTTTTCATATGCAATAACACATTTTATTTAAGAATATATCATTTAACATTTGTTAGTGGAGTTTTTATGTGCTTTTGCATATATGTCTTATTATTATAAACCTTGATGACTTAAGACTTTATAAGTGGGGAATTTGAACCCGATAACACATGTTATTTCATTCTAAAAGTCCACTAGCATGTATTTTTAACTTAAATGCACAATGGTGGGGAATTTGAACTCAATAGCACATGCTTTTTGAACTTACATGTGTTATTGCATTCCTAAAACCCGTCTATACTTCTCCTATTGAGGTGTTTTGACTTGCAAAAGCATATAGTGGGAACATGTTTTTGCATTTCTAAAACCCGTTTTTACTTTCCAAAGGCCACGTTAATATCCATAGGGACTTGGGTGGCAATTTTGAAGTGAAAAGCACATGCTTTTCCACTCAAAAAACTCGTCTTTACTCATTATTTAATGTGTTTTGGACTAAGTCTACTTGGGCGGCGATTTCAATGGGAAAAACACATGCTTTTCACTTCTTAAAACCCATTTTTCTTGGGCGTTTCCTAGCTAAACGAGTTTTTGTCAAGCATTTGCACAGTTTTCTTCATCAATCTTCAAGGTTGGCTTCTCCAATTGGGGCATTTTGGCTTCAAATCTATGAAGAATCAATCTAAGCTCAACAAACTTGCAGATTTGGATGTGTTTTTCTCTCAATACAACCCGTTTAGGGCATGTTTTTGCTCAAAAACGCCTCTTGCTTGGCCATTTTTCTTCATCAAATCTCCTTGTTATTGCTTCAAGGTAAGATCTAGGGTATTAGTTATCATTTTCAGCTTGTTTATCACTCTTCTCAAGTTGCATTTGATGCCCTATATGGGTTTTTGGATTATCATTGCACATTGCATATGATTTGGTCAAAATGGTTCCTATTTGTATGCATTTTAATCCTCTAACATCCCACACCTGGCAAGCAATGGATTTTGACTAAAAAATGCATTCATTTTGCAAGGATTGAGTCCAGATTTGGAATCTATTTAAGTCTCATTCATGCAATCTTTCTAAATCCGAAAATCTTATTGGATTCATTTTCAGATTTTGCATAAGAGACTAAAGAGACATCTTCCTTTGCTTTTTGAGGGAAAGAGGTAAGATCTTTGTCAATTTCATAGGTCTATGTTGTATATATGTTTATTCTTTTGTTCTTGCAAATCATTTTATTTCCATTTTCAGATTTGCATGGTGTATATGATGTGCTCATATCTTTCGTCTAAATTCTTTAAGTTGCATATGCAAGTACTTCACCTTACTTGTATATGCAGTTGGGATTAAAAAACCCGTTCTTGAAAGAAACCATCAAAGAAAGAGAGCTCACATTGTCACATGCTTTTGCATCCAAAAAGCCCACCTTCATGCTTGCACACACTTCATCTGTGCTTGTTATATCGCTTCCATGTGACTTAAAACTCATGATGGTGGTTGCTTGCACACTTGCTTATGATGAAAACATAATAATTCATTATAAGTAGATGTTATGCTACCCATTTTGCATGCATTTTCCACGCATAAAGCTTGTTGTCCACATCTGCAATCCCCTTTGAAAATCCCGTTTTTGAGTTTTTCCCTCATATAAAGAGCTGGTTTTGCCTAAAATCCTTCACCCTTTGTAATGTCCCCAATTTTGCTAGCATTGGTGTTTCAAGGATTAGCCTATTATTTTGATCCTCGTAGGCTAATTATTGTGAATAGAGGGTCTTCTAAGGCAGTGGCTTGGCTTGAGAGGGTCTTGTCTTCTCCACAATTCAATAAGCTACAGGTTGGTCTTCGTTTGGCTCAGATTGGACTTCATTTGGGCTTAGATTTGTGTACTTACTATTTGTGGTAAGTTGGGTGTTGATTGAGATGGACCCTTTCTATTTTTGGAAAGTGCATTTGGGCACATGGAGAAATAATAGGTATAACTCCTACTTCAGACGACATATTTAAATGAGGAGTATTTTGGGAGTTATTACATTTTTAGTGGCCAAATTATTATTAAATTATTAAATGGCTTATTATAAAGTTATAATCTAACTTTATAATTTCACTTAAGTTGAAGGTTAAGTGATCATTGGAAGGGGCCATTATTTAATTTATTATTAAACTCAAGTCGCATTATTATAATGATATCTTATTATAATAATGTTTTAAAGGAAGTTGTTAAAAAGGAGTTGTGTTGAGTGGAGATCATTTGGGAAACTTTCACAATTTCAGAAGTTGAGTTCTTTTGGAAACTTTTATCAACAAAGCATTATAAATATGAGCTCATTTCTTTGGAGAAAGCACACTTGAATATTTATTTGCTTTGGTTGTCTTTGAGGAGTTTCTGAGTTTTTTTATTTTTAAACCCTTGTTGTGGTATAAGGGTCTGATTTTTTTGAGAGGTGTATTGCACCTATTTGCTGCTGAGGTAGAGCAATTTGAGTTTGCTTCTCTACTGTGTTTACTGTTATTGAGAAGCTGTTTGAGAGTTTGGTCTTCAGAGTTGGAGAGAACTCATCCAAATTTCATGTGCAATTAATGGTGAATGATCATAATTTTATTTACTGCTGGATAGTAATTATTAGCATCTTTTAGAAGTTGTCGTACAGTATCCAAGGAGGGTCATACGGATTTAAAGCAGGCTGTCGTACGGACAAGGGAAGGGCCGTACATTTTACGACCCGTGGTTGCAAGTTGAGGGTTGTGGCAAGGTTGTTGTTGTGTGTACATCTTGGGTTAATTTGGAGATTACAATTTGCAAGGAGAGGGTTTTAATTGCTGGCGTCTATCATTCATTGGCTGCATCACAATCTTCAACAGTCACGGGATAATAAGGTGTTGCAATCTCTAAATTGTTATATGTAATGATTGAACAATGTTGCTTGTATGTGAATGAATTGTAAACAATTATGGCACAAATAATTTGCCGTTGTTTATGATGAGAAATTCAGTCATTTTCTATCTATGATTCTAATTGGAAATTTGCAAAATTAGTTATAAGTTTTTGGAATTTAGTAAAAATTGCAATTAAAATTGAGGAAAGATCCAATTTGCAATAGAGAGCCAGTTGCGCTCATTACACCCTTTGTTGCTCAAAGGCATACCACTTATATCCTATACGCATACTCTTCCAGAACTGTAAATTTTGAGCTTGAAAGACCATGTTATGGTTGTTCCTAGAAATTCAAGAACAACATGCATAACCCCAGACATGCACAGAAGAAAGAGGGACACGAGGCAAGAACGATCATATAATGGATCCTATAATGAGGTGAAAGAATGATTGCATGCATAGAATATTTTCAAGACAGAGATGGAAAGAAACAAATGTGTTTTTCAAGAAACAACCACCATTATACTGCAGAACGAGCAAGGATGCAAGTTCCTGTTCTAGATCAAGATGCTTCCACCAAACCTGAGCACATCAATCGTAAAGCATCCTTGTAGCAGTATGGAGACCAACAATGGATGATGTAATAGGGGTCGTGTCTTGTTAGACACTTAGAATATTTTCATCATGCATTTGTAATTGACATGTTACATGTGATGGAAAAACAAGATGTAATTGCATGTGGTAGTATCACATGCAAAGCTATAACATGTAATCATGTTGCAAGTGTTCTAAGCATTGTAGCATTGAATAAGTGAAAGTTAGTTAGATAGTTAGAGAATAAGTCAAGGTGGTTTAGGGTTTTCCCTTTCTTTCTCCGCCTTTCTCTCCACTCTTTTCCTATATAAAGGAGGGAGCTCATTGTAAATAATGATCTTTTGGCAAGACAAGAAAATTCTGCCAGTTTGTATAT
Organism: Chamaecyparis obtusa; assembly: GCA_027943335.1. Classification (NCBI taxonomy): domain Eukaryota; kingdom Viridiplantae; phylum Streptophyta; class Pinopsida; order Cupressales; family Cupressaceae; genus Chamaecyparis; species Chamaecyparis obtusa. The sequence continues at coordinate 285,079 of BSBK01003233.1, read as the reverse complement.
GCACTCTAAGACTTTGAGGTTAGATGTAAATATGAATTGCTTTCAATAAAAGAGGCAGGTTGTTTTGAGACTTTGTGCCAATCCAACCTGTTATGTGACGACATTTTCTTGAATTGATTGTGAGTTTTAATGCTTTGTTCAAGAGGGATTTGAGTTCAATTGTGCAAACTTTGAGCTGCCTATAGTATTCAAAATCAATTTGAACTTTTGAAGACTTTGTCATGCAGGAGGACAAGTTAATATAGATAGTAGTGGCTGCAATTACTTAGAGTTGAAGACTTTGGGCTTCAGTTGTAATTGTTTTTATTAAATTTGAGAATATCTAGTAAGAGACTTTGTGCCTTACCAATTATTCTACTTGAATCCTCATTCGAGACAAGCATAGGAGACTTTGGGTTCCTATATTTGTTTCACAAAATATATAAGTAAATTGTTGTCTCTGGAGTTGTTCTTACGTAAACCCCTGAGCCACCAATATTATCGTAGCAATAGGCCCTTTTTGTTAAATTTGAAGTTGTAGTTGTTTGCAAATCATTTTTAAAAAAAGAGGAATTGATTAAGAGAACCACCCCATTTGTAATTCAGTTAAGTTTTTGTTGAAGCCACCTACGGTAAGAAGGGAGCGTCCCCTATTGCTAAGAGGAGAGAGAAATCTTATGAATGTTGACTAAAGTCACAATTTTGTAAGTTGTGGTTTCAGTGATTTTAGCCAACAGGTTAAGTGGAGGAACCTACCACTTGAAGATGCTATGTGGCAAAGTGATCAGATCTTGGAGCATCCAGAGTTAAAATTGTTTGAGGACAAACAATCTTGGGAAGGTCGGATTGTAATGTCCCCTTTCTTGGATTTGTAACATGGTGTGTTGTTATCCTATTTCTCCATGGTCCCGTAGGTTAACCAAGACATTTAAGGGACTTAGAGGCCATTTGGCCTAGGCAATTTCAATTAAAGACCATTCTAAGAGGTTTTGAGACAATTTTGGGCATACTTACTATTTATAGTAAGTCATTCTGGGCATGATTAGACATCCAATGGCAGTGACGTGTCGATAGTAATTGTTTAAAATCGACAAGTTTTATTTATCATTGATATGATTTATTGTGTTAATAAAATTATTTTATAAAGTTAAATTTAGTTATTTAACTTTATCAATGCATTGTCTACACTTTGTGGGAAATATTTAAATTAAATGGTCCCCTTTATTTCATAATACATTGGAGACATAAAAAGTGTTTGGGGACTTAAGTTGAAGGAAAATTATGTTAAATGGTATGGGAAATATTAACGAAAAAACAATTGCAATAAAATAGGGGCAAAAACAATCATGAGAAAATAGAGGTGAAAAAGCAAAAATTCCAAAGAATTAGGAAAGGACAAAAAGGGTGATTTTGTTTATCCCATATTGGCAAGGTGAGTGGATGAGCTCTTAGTGTTATGAAAGAGATTGAAGAGCTCTCTTTCAGCATGCTTGGAAAATATATGAAAATTGATGAAATTGTTTTAAGATTTTATCTTTAAGAGCTTGGAGGACTAAATCATTCTTCGCTAACAATCTCTTTGTTGTTGAAAGACACAGTCAGAAGGATTGATAAGGCCTTATTAGGAGGTAACTCTATTTGAGATAGATATTGCGATCAAATTCCAATACTTGGTTGCCAGGAGAGTTCAACTGGAGGATTTGGAGTTGTGTTATTGTTTCATCTACTATGAATGAGTTTGCTGAGAACGATTTATATCATTTGGAGGGAAACATATATGCTATGTTAATCCTAACCGGTTACTAAGAGGGGGGGTGAATCAGTAAATTTAATTTCTTTTAATCTTTTTCTGTTTCTTGTCCTGTTTATACTGAAAATATAAAGAATGCTTAAATAATCAAGAACATAAATCACATGCACAGGCCAACACAAGATATATACGTGGAAACCCTCGGTTAGGAGGAAACCACGGTGGGACAGAACCCACGAACTTCACTACTGCAGTAATAAAGCTGCACGATTAAAAGTTTACAAAGCACTGGTTAGAATGCTACCCGGTAAAGGGATTTAATAGAGATCGGTTAAGATTTTGTTCGTGTAAGGAGTCGCCTTGTCAAAGGACTTCAAAACATCAATAAAGATGTCACCCGGTGAAGGGATTTATACAACAGAACCTATTAGGGTTCACCCTGATAAAGGGATTTATATGTGCTTGACACAATAAAAGAAATGATCTTCTTTGACACTTGATTTGTCGATCAGATCATACCTGTTCTCTTCTTGCTCTCCTTGGCTGTTCAATCTCTCTCTCTCTTTCACACTTGGTGACTGTATCCCTTCTCAGAAGACTCGGCTCTTTTGCTCTTCTCTCTCTGTGCTTTGTGATTTTCAATAATGACTTTCTAATACATGAAGACTTGTATATATAACTATCTTCACTTTACCACACCAAATGGTGGTGCCAAGTTGTAACTCATCCAAAACGTTGTTGTTCTAGAAAGCGATCCGAGAATCTCGCATGCAGAACTCTTGATCAAAAAGCTCACAAACTGATTTTTTGTTCACCTCAAAATGCTTGCAGAAAAAACTCCAGTTCTTCTCAAAACGCTCCATGAAAACAAGATCAGATTATAAGCATGGACTGGTAAATATGCTACTCTGAAAGAAAACTTGTGTGCTACCGGTTGAGCATCTTCCTCCTGTGGTGTTCTACTAGACCGGTTGGACAAGACCGGACTGGTATTAATGTGACCAATGTAGGTACATTGTTTACCTAGAAAGTCTATCGATTCACCAGTGTTGCTCTAACTTGAGGACCGGTGTGTTTGATGTTTGCCAGTGATGACAACTAAGCTTTATGCCAACAATCTTCCCCTTTGGCATTGGTGACAAAACATATCATTACACATATACTTCCTATTGAGTATTATCCTATCAACTGATACTTCCCCTGTCAACTGGTGTATATACTATCATTTTTTCCCCTGTATTGGCTTCTTCTCTTCCGTCCATACTGACCAGTCTCTTTCTTGTATCTTCCCCTTGCTCTTCCAACAATAATCTTCCCCTTTTTGCCTCCAAGGGACAAAGGGTATGAAAAAAAAACTTATAACTGAAGCTTGTTGAAGATATCCTTGTAGATCTTCCTAGCGGAAACTAAGAAAGGTTTCCATGCAGCTATGACTTGATCAGGGTTATACTATATTGTTTGGAGAGACAATTAGGCTCTCCATATCCTCAATTGTCTTATAGTTTGGCTTATTGAGAAGTATATCAGCATCAATTGCTACTTTCTGGATGAGATCAAAAGTTGGAGCTATGTATAACTGAAATCCAAAGAGATCTTGGATTCTCTTTGTATTCTCCTCAAACGCCTTTCTCAATGTGAGAGCTAAACTGGTTAGTTCACGACTATACTTTGTTGCTGAAGAGGTCTTGGGATTGAACTTTGATGTAGTCTCTTTCAGCTCTTGTGTTGTCCTAGCGGTTCTCTCTGTAATATCCTTCACAAAATCTTCAAAGTTTGAAGTTTTTGTTATAATCCTCCTAGCGTCTTGAACCTGTTTCTTTAGTTCCCCGGTGCTGGTAACCACCGTGGCTTCGAGGTCTTCAATCTTGTCATGAAGGATATTTATTCTCTTTTGTTCATAATGATCTATTGCTACAGTTTCTGGATCTTTTATATCTTCTCCAATTGCTTGTGCTAGAATTTCTAGTTGATCAATTATGGGTTCTTCATCAATATTTGCATCAAGAGAAAAATTGTACAAAATATTTTTAACACTGGTGAGAACCATGTCTTGTTTCCTCTTTGTGAGCTGCTTCAGCTGTCTTGTTGACATTTTGCTGATGTCAATCAAAGTGTCACCTATTGGTGAAGTGTCAATTTTCCCTTTCTTGGAGTCAGGATTTGCTACAAAAGATAGCTTCCTTTTCGATGAAGATGAGCTTGGTACATCTATTGGTTGTCTCTGTTTGGTGACCTTTTCTGGCTCTTCTTCTGGTAGCTTCTCTGCTTCCACCATTACTTCTTGTTGTTCTTCTTGTTCCTCTTCTTCTTGATGCTTTTCCTCTTCCTCTTCGGCAACCTGTTGGTCAACTTTTGTTGTTTCTACATTATTAGTATATTTTTCTTTAGCCATCTTGGCTAATGATTCCCCTAATTCTTGTTTTACTGGTATGGTTGGTGTAGCCTGTACACTTGTTAGGGTCTTCTCATTGGTTTTGTCTTGATCACCATTTGTATCTTGTTCACCGGTTTTGTCCTTCTCACCGGTTGTACCCTGATCACTGATTGTATCTTGACCACTGATTGCATCTTGTTCACCGGTTGTGAACTTTTCAGGTGGAATCGTTTCCTTTGCCTGTTCACCTTGATATGTATCCTGAGGACCTGTTGACTCAGGTGTCTCAGTAGATACCTGTTTCGATGCAAGTTTCTCTGACCTCTTTACTGGAGTGTTGAAGTCATGATTTCTCCACAATTGCATTGTTTCTTCATACACTTCTTGTTCTTGGCCATTTATAATTTTGGCCACTCTGTCTCTAGTATCCAGGTTCAGTATTTCTGCTTCCAAGAGAATCTTGATTGCTTCTTCATCAAGACCTAGTTCTACCTTTTCTAGAACTTCCCTTAAGATTTTAGTATCCTTTGCTACTTCTCTCCATTTTGTTAGTAGCCTTTTGTTGAGTTCAGTTGGGAAGATGGACTGGTAGTCCTTTGGTCCCTGGTTGAAATCAAGAAAACTCTCTAACAGGGCTGGTTTTATCTTATCTTTATCATCAGTGCCTAAGGCACTGAACCATTTAGCAGCATTGCTAACTTTTCCAAAATCTAATATCTCATCAACTATGTCATCAACAATAAGGGTTTTAGCTTTACCTTTGTCTGGAGATGCTAGGATAGTTGGTGGAATAAGATCACCATCAATGTCTTCAGTGATATCTACAATGACCAATTCTGTTGCTGGCTTTGGTTGGACCAGTGTATCAACACCCATAATGCCTTTGCCTCTACCAGTGTCCTTTTCTGGTTTCAACGAGGTCTTCTGACATTCAACTTCAGCCTGGTGTTGCTGCTCCAAAATAGTTGTCCACATTGCAACTCCTTCTGCATGAACCGCGTCAACTTCTCCAATTAGAACTTGACCAATCCTTTTTTCTGATTTTAAAACTTATTTTATGTCTCTGCTTGATTGGTTACCTCTTGTAGGCCCAAGTGGCTTTGCACTTCCAGAAGTGCCTTTATTCTCAACTCTCTCTCCTTAGCTATTGAGGATTTCCATCTTCCTTCAATAAGCTCTTGTAACTCTATAGGTACTGAGCCATGCATGAATCTCAGTAGGCATTCTCTTGAACTTGTGTAAGTTGTATACTACAACATCTTCTATTTTCCTTCTATCTTCATCACTTGCCAAAGTGTATTTTTGATAGACAGTTCCCATTCTACCTATTGTCATTATGCCTTCAACAAAATTCATCAATGGTTTTTTTTACAGCCTTCGATACCTCCTTTTGTACCGGTTTCCCTGTCTTCTTTCTTCTTATATAGGTCGTGATCTACTTCTTCTTAGTTTCTTCTGAGTCTCCATCTTGTGATTGTTCGGTTGTAACCGACTGCGCCTTCTTCTTTTGAACTCTGGGTTCTTGCATGGTTGCTTTCCTCTTCTTCAGTGTAGGAGACCGTTTGGTAGTTACCTTCTTTGTTGCCTTTGGAGGTGCGCTCTTCTTTAAATTTGCACTTATCTCATCATAAGTGCCAAACCGGTTGGCTGAGAGATCCAGGTTACTCTCCCGAAGTGCCTCAGCATATGCTTTGGCAGTCTTTGATGAAATTTCATAGCCAAGTTCCAGTGCAAATTCAGTTCTTGGCTCAACAGCCTGAATGATACAGTGATTGGTGCTAACAAGGAAGCAAACATCATCCTTGTACTCATCTACAATTGTAGATGGAATTCTTTCCCTCTGATGCATTCTAAGTCGGAAATCTTCCAAGTAATCAGTCATCACTAGGTGAACCCACAATAGTGGGTTACACTTTTTTGCCTGAACGGACACTGAACTCTACATTTTGAGAAAAAATTCCAGATTTGGATGCATATTGTTGTTGAACCGTTTGAAATCAGAGGATGAAGTAAATTAGAGTCTTTTAGGATTTTTTGTCTAGATTCTAAATATATATTTTTTTAATTTTTTCGAATTTATTTGAATACTTTTTTCTTTCTCCCACGAAAACTGGTATGGTGCTGAAAACGTCATTTTCAAATAGTAACGCTATTTTCATAGAGCATAACTTTGTTTGTAAATAGATATGAACTTGATTCTTTCGAATTTAGTTTTTTAACATCCATACGGAGGGCATGCAATTGGTTTGACGACTTTATCACGATTATTGCATATTTTATTAACGTTTGAAGTTGACTAAACCATAATTTTGACATACCTTAACTACATAGCTCATAACTTGTTCTGTATTTATCAAATTTCAATTTTATTTTTTTTGATAGAAAGTAGACTTGAAGATGGAGGGCACTGTTATTTTTCAAAAAAAAATTTCCCTTTTTTACTATTTTTCATTGAACGTCAAACTCAGAGGTTTATATTTGATAAAAAACCTACATTCGATTAACGTCAAAAACCATACACATAATAAATTAAAAAATAGTCGAATCTATAATCGTTAGAAAGCTATTTCTGAGTACTTGTGCTATGCAAAAGGGCGTCTCCTTATTATTCCATTCGATCCCCGCGCTTGAGCCCTGAAGCCATGAAATTCTCAGAATTTCTTCAAAGTTTGCAAACAAGACCTAATCAGGTACTTTCGATAGAAAGTACTTTCTATTGAAAGTACTTTCGATCAAAACTAGGTACTTTTGATATAAAGTAATTTCTATAGAAAGTACTTTCTATCGAAAGTAATTGGGTAAATCTGTGCTCTCATGATTTTTGGGACGAATTCCTTCCTCCGAAAAATTGTAACCCACTATTGTGCTTTATTAAACCGATTTCCCAGACTATTAACCATTTCTCCTATCTGGACCATAACCGGTCTGTTTGTTACCCAAGTAACTTTACCCACCCGTGGAAAGAATTTCTGGTAGAAGAAGAAAAGACATACCATACCATTAGTGTCCCATACTTCAGGAATTTCTTCTTGACCATACCGAGCTTCTTCAGGTTCTCGAAGATTTAACTCCTCAGTATTGAGTGTTGTCGTGCATTATTTTGTGGGCTGCGTGAATTGCTCCACCGGGTATGCTGTTGAGACTGCTAGATTGATAAACCTTGTAACCGATTACCGCAGCAACGAACCAGACACCTTCATCTTCAATGTCAATTACAGTCATCATACAACTGTCATACTTCGACTTAGTGAGTCGAGTGACTTCAATGTTGGCAATTGTTCTTAGGGTAAGAGCTTCCCTTGTGGCGTTGAACCCGGCTACTCTCCTTAGATCTTCCTTTGTAATTGGAGTAACAACGCCTTTTGCCAACCACATTCATGGATCATGTACTCGACTGAGTACCTATCAAATCCAATCAGGATGAAACATTGTTGGGTATTTGACTCCATTGGTCAATCCAGCTACTTCCAGTCACGCGTATTTCGCCTGGAGATTTTTGTCCTTGCAGAGCCCTAGATATTCGCTCTGTATGTATGTTTATTGCAATTCCTCCTATTTGTTGTGGATGAAGGCGGTTACATCTTCTATCAACAGCACGCCATCAGGAATTGATGATATGACTCCAGCCATATCATTCGACATGTTCTGCATTGGCAAGATATCATATTCTGGTCACTCATGATGTTTGATGTCGATAAGGCTTGCAACAGATGATGATGATGATGCCATTTCGTTAGACAGGTAATACACAGAAAGCTTCTATCAAATTCACGGAATAGGTAAAGCAAAGATTGCGAATCACAGAAAGAAAAGATTACTCAAGCTTTAAGACAATTATCACAAAACGCAAAGTCAAGTGAAATGAGTAATCGACTTTCCCTTTTATACCCTCGGGTTGCAATGGTAATTAGCAAACGGTAACTTTTGTTAACGGTTACCGTATTAATTACCCCTACCTAACCTTACCTTTATCAACCGGTTCACCAATGCTTTACCTGTTTACCACAACATCCTCGGTTGAAACATCGACCGTGTAACATCAGCTTATGCCTTTGATCGGTTCTTTGGTCTTAGACCAGTGTGTGCTTCTCGGTACCAACCTCTACTGAGTGAGAATAAATCTTACCAGTTACTCCGGGGACAGTAGCGTTTCTACCTGTTCCTCCTTAAGCCCTGTTGGCTTAATTTGATGAAGAGATATCATTATCGGTGGATGATGACTTTGTCTTTGATTTCTCTCCTTTAGAGCTCTTTGTCCCCTTTTTGGACCATATCTTCCTTACTTCCATGTTGGTCTCTTCAATTGTGTTTCCCTTTTGATTGGGAGTCACATTCTTCTTGACCGGTTTAACTGGGCCTTTTCCTTTGTTCATTGGCCGATTCCTGCAGTCTTTGGCCAAATGCCCAATCTTGTTACAATTGTAACAAGTCATCCCGGTTCCTCTCCATGGATTTACCCTTTTTCCTTTGTCCATGGGTGAGTGGCATTCAGTATTTCTATACCCTGATGGTCCACAAGTAGCACACATAGATGTGCCTCGGTTAGCATTCCTGTTATGGAATACCAATCTCGGTGGAGATTTAAATGCCATGGTTGTAGACCTACATTCTTCAGCCTTGTGTCCAAATTTATTGTAGGCATAGCAATAACCTTTGAAGCTTCCTCTGCTTCCACTGGACACACTGTTTGATCATGACCTACATTCAAAGGTCTTGTGACCATACTTATAAGAGTTACTCTAGTAACTGTTAGCGGTGAAAGGTTTCACCGATGCATTCCTGCAGTCATTACATTTATGACCCGATTTGCCACAATGTTTGCAAGAAGGTTTGGAGATTCTTTTACCTTTGTCTCCGGTTGGTTTCTTCTTGTCCTCCTTGATTCCCTTGACTTTAGAGGACTCACCGGTTTTCTTGTTGCCTTGACCGATGCACCCTAGTCCTGTGGGATCCTTGTGCCTTCTCTGAGCATTCAGTTGCTCATCCAGCTTCTCAGAACTCTCATTTTATTTTTTGAGTTTTTCATTTCTCTCAAGAGTTTTTAGCTGTGCTTTAAGTTTATCAACTTCAACAGCCATTTCTTTGCTTGCTTCATCTTTATCATGCAAGTGTTCATGCATGATGGCATTCTCCTGAGTTATGCCCTGCATGTCTGCATGCAGTTGCAGTATGAGAGCGTCGCTCTCTCTTAGAGCATCTTCAACAAGGTTTATTGCTCTATCGGCAATCTATAGTGCTTCTTTGGCACTATTTTTCTCATCTTCATCTTTTCTGCTTGCTTCGATGAGTTCAATCATCCTCAGAGCACAACCTTCCTGTTCTCTTTTCAAATTGGAGATTTGATCAATCAGGTTCATGTTCCTCTCCATGAGTTCAGAGATTGCTTCTTCTGCTTCATCAGATCTACTCTGTCCAGATAGTTCTTCAATTGTGTCCTGACTTTCACTTAGTTGTAAAGCCAGTTCTTTTCTCTTCGCAAGAGATCTTCTCAGTTTGTTTTCAAGAGAAGCAATCATTTCATTTGCTTCTTCCAACTGCTTCTGATACTTGTAACCCTCCATGATCTTTTCTCAAGCAGTTAAGCTTCCTTTACCTGAGAACTAGGCTCTGATATGTTAATCCTAACCGGTTACTGAGAGGGGGCTGAATCAATAAATTCAATTTCTTTTAATCTTTTTCTGTTTCTTGTCCTGTTTATACTGAAAATATAAAGAATGCTTAAATAATCAAGAACATAAATCACATGCACAAGCCAACACACAATATATACATGGAAACCCTCGGTTAGAAGGAGAAAACCATGGTGGGACAGAACCCACGAACTTCACTACTGTAGTAATAAAGCTGCCTGGTTAAAGGCTTACAAAGCACGGGTTAGAATGCTACCCGGTAAAGAGATTTAATAGGGATCGGTTAAGATCTTGACCCTGTAAGGAGTCGCTTTGTCAAAGGACTTAAAAACATCAATAAAGATGTCCCCCAGTGAAGGGATTTATACAACAAAACGTATTAGGGTTCACCCTAATAAAGGGATTTATATGTGCTTCACACAATAAAAGAAATGATCTTCTTTGACACGTGATTTGTCGATCAGATCATACCTGTTCTCTTCTTACTCTGCTTGGCTATTCAATCTCTCTCTCTTTCACACTTGGTGAGTGTATCCCTTCTTAGAAGACTCGGCTCTTCTGCTCTGCTCTCTCTTTGCGCTTCTTGATTTTCAATGACAACTTTCTAATATATGAAGACCTGTATATATAACTATCTTCACTTTACCACACCAAACGGTGGCGCCAAGTTGTAACTCATTCAAAACACTGTTGTTCTGGAAAGCAATCCGAGAATCTCGTATGCAGAACTCTTGATCAAAAAGATCGCAAATTGATTTTCTATTCACCTAAAAATGCTCGCAGAAAAAACTTCAGTTCTTCTCAAAATGCTCCGCAAAAACCGGATCAGACTACAAGCACGGACCGGTAAATCTGCTACTCTGAAAGCAAACTGGTGTACTACCGGTTGAGTCATCTACCTCCTGTGGTGTTCTAGTAGACCGATTGGACAAGATCGGAGTGGTATTATTGTGACCGGTGTAGATACACTGTTTACCTAGTAAGTCTACCGGTTCACTACTGTTGCTCTAATTTGAGGACCAGTGTGTTTGATGTTTGCCAATGATGATAACTAAGCTTTATGCCAACATGTTGGACAAGTTAGATTCTACCTAGGAGTGAGCTACAACTATTGGGTAGTGGATTTCAAGGGCTATACAAGTGTGTGACCATTAAATCTCAGTCGCAGCAGTCTGAAATTATATTATACAGGACTGTATAAGTAGGAGTTGAAGGGAGTGTTATATATGCTCATATGTAGTTGTACCAAGTCTAAAGTTGATCAGGAGAAGGCCATACTATGATGTCCCCTATCTTAGAGATCAAATTCGATAAATACACAATGAAAATCGATAAAAATATATTAAATAAATAATATATTATTGACAATAATATATTATTAATTATTTATATAATAATAAATTAATTAATCAATGATTGAATAAAATAATAAGCTATATAATAATAGTAAAACATAATATATTAAATATAAATATATTATTAATATAAAAATATATATTACTCATATAGATAAATGATATAATTTATAATTCTCCCTCATGCATGCAAAAAGGACTCCATGTGAACTCGAGATTGATATAATTTATAATAGAATATAATTATAATAATAAAATATACATCATTATAATTATGATTAATTTGGAAAACTAACTTTTATATACATCTTAATATATATAATAATATATATTATTAAATAAATAATAATTAATATATATAATTATAATAATAAATTACAATATATAATAACGGAAGAATATATCATTAATAATATTATATATAATATTATTAATAAATAAATAATATTACAATTTCCAAATAAATAATAATTAATAATTAACCATAATAATTATAATTATAATATATTAAATGCTAATCAAATGTTATATAAAACTAAAATATATTATAATATGAATTAGTAAAAAATATATATTACAGCAAATAACCATCGAGAACTGATTGTGTTTTTCTATGCCTATCAATAAATAAGAATATTATAATATATAATAATAATATTATTATTTAGATTAAAATAATAATTTTTAAATACCTTAATAATATTAAAATGAATAAATGCATAAATATGAATATAAATATAACTTGTCTCATAATAATATATGCTAATCAAATATTTAATCAAAATATATTAATATATTAAATCCTAGATGGTTCATATTAACTCCCATATACTTCACGTAATAACCATTACTGTCTTCATATATTAATCGATACATATATTTCTCTTGACCCAACACATGTTGATATATCTATTCTAATCAGCAAACTAGATAGGGAAAACATGATTTCAATATTGGAGAGACACGATCTTTGGTAGAGGAGGTATAAATAAACGGTTTGTAAGCAAGGGAAATCATCAGGTAAGAGGAAAATTCAGTGGTAAAACACAACAGACCACACAATCATTAACCCAGTAATCAGCATCCAATACACCCAGTCAGCATATTTAATAGTTACTCTGCCATCGCTCTTCAATACAGTCAGCAGATACAGAAGGGAGTAAGGAGGAATTACGTTTGCAGTCAAAGGACAGAATCATCGAATATTTTTGTATATTACCTTTTCATCCTTCACAGATTGCTCTGTTTAGAGCACATTGCCTTACGGCATCCTTGGTAGAAGAAGACTCATTCAGAGACGACATCTCTAGTGCATATATTTATTTTTACATCAGACACAGCTGACACTATGGACCATATTCAGAAACGTCTCTAGTGCATATATTTATTGTTACATCAGACTTTGCATATACTCAGTGCTTCGTCAGACACAACAGTGTACATATTTATATACAACAATTGTCTGTACAATAATTAAGAGATATTTGCTATTGTATGTGCCACAGTTGTATATCAGATATTGCAATTGCCATTATCAGTTTATGATATTAGAACAAACATTATCATCATGCATCCATTGCAGTTTGCATCGAACATATAGTGAACATCATAATAGATATCAGACATTGTCCATTGAATATATTTATAAATAGGTCAGATTTTTCGTTAACCTTTCATCACTTGCTTAAAATCATATCCATTTAATATAGTAAGTAGGGAATATTGGATTAATAGTCCCAACATTTCCGAATAGTGAAATAGGGGTCATTACAGTGGTATCAGAGCATAAACCTGCCATCCTATGGAGGATAGTTCATGCAAACATATAAACGGAAGAAAAGCATAAAAGCTATGGCCGAGCAGTTGGTAAGTGAATTAAGAAGCTTCATGGAACAAACCAATGAGAGATTTGAAAGAACTAACCAATTAATTTTCCAAGCCATTCAAAATATGAACAATAGCCATCATAACGAAAGACACGTCCCTAATACAGGAAGAGATAACCATTCCAATCATTCAGAAAATGAACATTCCACTCAAAGCTCTGCACTCAGGCCCACCATTCCACCTTTCCTTCCAAGAGAAGAACCCAATTTTGAAGAGGAGGAACCAACCACAAATAGTGTGGAAGAATTGGCCCAAATGTATGCAAGGTTAGAACCAGCAATCCAGCAGCTTATTCCCTTTAAGGAATATTATGAGACCAAAACCATGGCAAATAGAAATAGAAGGAAGAATCATGCTGACAAGGACCTTAAATCAAGGATAAGTAAGTTGTCCCTACCGTGTTTTGAGGGATCAAGGAAGGAAACTGCGCAATCATGGGTCCAAAAACTAGATCACCATACTCCACTTAACTGGGTCAGCCCACAATTGGTGGCACCATGGTCTCACTACTCTAGACCATAAAAATATCACTACCTATAGTGAATTTACTCAAAGACTCATGAGTAGGTTCGAGCAAAGAGATCCTGAATGGTACTTCCAAGAGTTAACCCGTCTTAAACAAATGGGGACCATAGAAGAATTTGCCAATCAATTCCAAAGCCTTTCTGTTATGGTTTCAGATCTATCCCGAAGGAGACTCGCTTATATGTTTATTGAGGGGCTTAAGGACTCCATCAAAACTATAGTAAACCCTCTAGAGCCTCAAACACTAGAAGAAGCAATACAAAAGGCTAAGAAGGTTGAATCAAATTCTTCAAAAGAAAGGTTGAAGAACTTCTCAACCAATACAGAACACGGGTATGAGGATTCAAGGAGGATAATAGAGGAAAAAAATGTTATGTATGCAATAAACAATGGAGTACAGGGCATCAATGCCAAGTAAGGGATGAATTAATAAAGAAGAGTTTATGTTTCAAATGTAAAGAACCATGGAGACAAAATCATCAATGCAAAAAAGGACAAATACATAAAATAAGAGAAGTGAATGTTGAAGAAACACCTAGCAAGAAATCAAAACATTCATAGTAAGTGTCAAGAATCAAGGGCATTCTTAGTGGGTACCAGGGACATTCTTAGTGAGTGTCAAAATCAGATCGAGGCGTTCTTAGTGAGTGCCGAGATCGGGGATATTCTTACTGAGTGTCAAATCAGATTAAGGCATTCTTAGTGAGTGTCAAACTAGATCAAGGCGTTCTTAGTGAGTGCCAAATCTAGGACATTCTCAGTGAGTGTCGAGAAGCAAGGACATTCTTAGTGAGTGTCAAACCAGATCAAGGTGTTCTTAGTGAGTACCAAGATCTAGGACATTCTTATTGAGTGTCAAAACAGATCAAAGCATTCTTAGTGAGTGCTGAAACTAAGAGGACATTCTTAGCGAATGTTGTAATTCCTAGAAAGGAATGAAGACAAAAATTCTACATCTCTGAAGGTTTACTCATCCTAGATCAAAACAACACATAACAGAGGAGAACATAAGTGCTGGAGTACATCAAGATAAGTCCATCTTTGAATTATTCTTGGTATTTTAATATCATCTTTAATTTTGATAAATTTATATTTGTAATTTTATTATCAGTTCTAACCTCAAGTTGAAATTCTCGTTTCAGGATTGTCAGTAGAATGACGGAGTTACATAGCAAGACACCATTTATATTGAAGGTTCTCATTGCTTGAGGACAAGCAATTTTAGGAAGGGTGGACTATGATGTCCCCTATCTCAAGATCAAATTCGATAAATAAACAATTAAAATCGATAAAAATATATTATTCATTATTTATATAATAATAAATTAATTAATTAATGATTGAATAAAATAATAAGCTATATAATAATAGTAAAATATAAATATATTATTAATATAAAAATATATATTACTCAAATAGATAAATGATATAATTTATACTAGAATATAATTATAATAATAAAATATACATCATTATAATTATGATTAATTTGGAAAACTAACTTTATATACATCTTAATATATTAATAATATATATATATTATTAAATAAATAATAATTAATAAATATAATTATAATATATAATAACGGAAGAATATATTATTAATAAATAAATAATATTATAATTTCTAAATAAATAATAATTAATAATTAACCATAATAATTATAATTATAATATATTAAATGCTAATCAAATGTTATATAAAACTAAAATATATTATAATATGAATTAGTAAAAAATATATATTACAGCAAATAACCCTTGAGAACTGATCGTGTTTTTCTATGCCTATCAAGAAATAATAATACTATAATATATAATAATAATTTTAATTATTTAGATTAAAATAATAATTTTTAAATACCTTAATAATATTAAAATGAATAAATGCATAAATATGAATATAAATATAACTTGTCTCATAATAATATATACTAATCAAATATTTAATCAAAATATATTAATATATTAAATCGTAGATGGTTCATATTAACTCCCATATACTTCACGTAATAACCATTATTGTCTTCATATATTAATCGATACATATATTTCTCTTGACCCAACACATGTTAATATATCTATTCTAATCAGCGAACTAGATAGGGAAAGCATGATTTCAATATAAGAGAGACATGATCTTTGGTAGAGGAGGTATAAATAAACGGTTTGTAAGGAAGGGAAATCATCAGGGAAGAGGAAAATTCAGTGGTGAAACACAACAGACCACACAATCATTAACCCAGTAATCAGCATCCAACACACCCAGTCAGCATATTTAATAGTTACTCAGCCATCGATCTTCAATACAGTCAGCAGATACAGAAGGGAGTAAGGAGGAATTACGTTTGCAGTTAAAGGACAGAATCATCGAATATTTTTATATATTACCTTTTCATCCTTTACAGATTGCTCTGTTTAGAGCACATTGCCTTACGGCATCCTTGGTAGAAGAAGACTCATTCAGAGACGACATCTCTAGTGCATATATTTATTTTTACATCAGACACAGCTGACACTATGGGCCATATTCAGAAACATCTCTAGTGCGTATATTTATTGTTACATCAGACTTTGCATATACTCAGTTCTTCGTCAGACACGGCAGTTTACATATTTATATACAACGATTGTCTGCACAATAATTAAGAGATATTTGCTATTGTATGTGCCACAGTTGTATATCAGATATTGCAATTGCCATTATCAGTTTATGATATTAGAACAAACATTATCATCATGCATCCATTGCAGTTTGCATCAAACATATAGTGAACATCATAATAGATATCAGACATTGTCCATTGAATATATTTATAAATAGGTCAGATTTTTCGTTAACCTTTCATCACTTGCTTAAAATCATATCCATTTAACATAGTAAGAGGGAATATTGGATTAATAGTCCCAACATTTCCGAATAGTGAAATAGGGGTCATTACACATACATGCCAACTAGGACTGCATCAGGTCTGAAATATAGTGGACAGTAGACTGGTATGTTTGTATTTTTATTGCTGAGGTTATCTAAGTCCATCTGATGAACATTATTATCAAACTGCTGTTAAAAAGATCTGATATATGTATGCATTGATATTAGTTGTTGAAGATGTTCAATGGAAATTAATAACAACATCATTTCAGACTATAGCATAAATCTGCCTTACTTATTTTCTGTTAGTAAACATTTCAAAGTTATCTTCATATTGGTTGAGTTTATACCTTTCCAATAAATTGCAAAAGCTCAAAACAAAAAACACACATCTGGGCAGCCTCTTACATGTTGATGGTGACATCATTCATCTTCGACCTAAGGGAAAATCATCTTATTCATAAGACTTCACGATTTTCCTCGATACTGTATTATTCCAACTATCTTCTAACTAGCTATAGTTGCTCAAGGTATGCAACTCCTTGACCACAAAAGTATTTTGTTGCTATTATGACTTTAGTGTAAGGATGGGAACATCACATTTCATATGGAAAAAAAAGTTCTCTTCAAAATAGTCTCTTGAAAAGTACATGTTTTAAGAAAAGAGGAGCTATTACCTAGGCTATCTTGTAAAACTGTTGCTGGAATCCAGTATAGTTCGCTATATTGAAATCATTTTCTCCTCCTAAGCTTCAAAGAATTAACTAATGGCAGGGAAAAGTTAGCCCATGGATCTCAAAATCTTGCAATTCTCTTTCTAGACATGTAATAGTTGAAATTACTTGCACTTTTGTTTACTCCTTGTAATCTATAAGTTGGTAAGAGATATTAACTTGGCAGAGCTGGATTGTATTTTGTCACCAAATAAAAAATGTAGATTTGCATTGTATATAGAGAATCATATGCAACAACAATTTAGTGAAGAGAAGGAACCTTATGTGCTACGTCAGATGTAGGAAAGATTCAGTTAACATTTTGTAAACTTGGATGATTCCTTTGGGTTTGGATTATGACTTTCACCCTCATTCCTCCTACATTGCTATACATGCACATCACTTCTAAATATTAAGGAACTTATTGTTGTCACCTTGTGGAGCAATAAGATCGGTATAATAAGATGGAATATGAAGAGATTTTAATTTTCAGTTCTTTCTAAGTTGCCGATTTTTTTCCGAGTTGAAAATTTTGGGGTGCCAAGTACTCTCTGAGTCCAAGTCTGTGAATGATGGTTCTATGTATTCTATGTATACCATGTGACATCTAATAAAAATTGAATGGCCCATTAGGCTTTTTGATATTAGGATCAGCTGCATTGCTATCAATGATCTCAGGATTTTCACTAAAAAATGTATTTGCATCTAATTGTCACTTTCTGAAGTGGAGTCATAGTCTTGTTTGTAACACTAATGACCAATCCATCCAAAATATGTTTGATGTAATAAAGCTCACTGTTTCTATTGTATGTTAAATTAATTATATCCACATAAATTCTTATTAGGTTAAGTAAAGATCATTGAAATAGCTCCCCTTAGTGAATCAAAAATCTTTAAATAAAAAAATTCATCTTTAATTATCCCCTTAAAAATATAGGATTTTTTTATCCATGAAAAAAAAGTACAGGATTTTAAATCAGCCAATAAGTTCTTTTGCCAAAGGTTCCCTGATAAAATTCTGCATATGTAATGCAGACTATTTGCATGTAAACAAAATATACATAAACTCAATGAGCATATTTACCTAGATGTAGATATCACTTTGTGAACATTATGATAGATATCATCATTTTTATTTACAATAACCGTTTTTAAAATTATTATTCTTCATTCTTTATTTAGTGTTTAGTACTCCATTGCATCCTAAATCATTCTTGTCTTCATGGTATTAATGTGACATTTAAATTTTTGTATTGAATTTATTTTTTGCAGGTGTCAGAAAAGTGGTGGTTTGCACCCGGGCATGGAGATTGGAACACTTTCATAGAGAAGTATGTTCTTTGTCGAGATGGGATCTATCATAAGGTATGCTAGACTGAGAATGGGTGTATTTTGCAGAAAATTTATGACCCAACGAGCAGTTTTTCAAAGGTTGACAATTTAAAACATTCAAAAGAAATCTTGAGAGCTAAAAATTATGACATTGATGTTTACTCTGCTCCATTTTGCTTGGGTTGGTTCTGTGGATCTATTCCATTTTTCTCAAAGCTTTCTCAGATACTTTGGCATCATAATGACATTACATTGGAATAACTATACCTACCCTATTAGTTAGCTCATTGTTATAGAAATATAATGCCACTAGATGTATCACCTTTATGCAAAAAAAATTAAGAAGATTCTCAAGACAACGTTGGGTCAAGTTTCAACTATGTGGATCTAATACTATCAAGGTGCCATATGAAAATCCTATCAATTCCAAGTAACAGTGGTGATGAATGAAAAAAAGTGTGGGTAGAAAGAAAGAATTTACAGTTTGATCTTCATAAGACACAAAAATAAGTCAATGAGAATGGTAAGTAAAACCATATTTAATGGATTTTAACTCGAGCAATGATGATGTAGCACCAGCAATGAGTTGAATGAGCAAAGTGCAATATCACTTTTAGGATGGAATATATCCAATATGAATAAATATTACAGCAACACCCCTTATAAGTGCAACTTAGGAGAAATGAGAAATAAGAAATAGGTCCCTGCAAATAGGCTATGTTAGGCACCTATGTACAATGATCCCCTTGAAAACAAGGAAAGAGAAAACTCTTTGAAGAGAGGATGAAACAAGGTCTATGTGAGCCCCCCTTGACCTAACATTAAAAAAACATACACCCAAACTGTCTTATTATATGAGATTATAAAAACTCAAATCATAGCCTTCACAATGCTAAGATACTTTGGCATCATAATGACATTACTATAGGAATACCCATATTTACCCCATTATTCAGCTCATTATTGGAGACATATAATGCCATCAGATGTAACTTGACACACATTTAGGCAATAAAACTTTAAAACGATTCTCAAGATAACATTGGGTCGACTATATGGATCTAATACCATCAAGATGTGATATTAAAATTCTATCAATTCCAAGTAATATGAAACTATAGCGGTGAAGAATGAATTAAAATGTGGATAGAAAGAAAATAAGAACTTACAATGTGTGTAATGTCCCCTTTCTAGAATAGGATTTAATAATAAACAATAAAAATAAATTAATGAAATGATAATAAACTATAATATAATTTATTATTAAAATTAATTATATTATTATATAATAGTATATTAATTAATATAGTAGAATGTAATATTATATATTAATGAATGAGTATAGTAAAATAATAATTAATAATTAAAAACTTTAAAATAAAATAATAATAGTGATTAATTATAATAGAAATATAGCAACAATCACACACTTTAACCCTCAATACTCTAGCAAGAGAACCCACAAATTAAAAAATACTCAACATACCAACAAAGATATCACCTAACCTTAACCTTCAAGCTTCAGCTATGGCCATGTATGATGCAACGATTAACCAATTGAACAAATATTTGAATAATTACTTTGTCATGAACACTCACGGGGCCATGTTAATCTTGCACCGAACAAATGCTGAAGATGTAAGGTATTGTGCTAATATAAAATAAAGCGATGACTCATTAAATAATAAAGTCGCCTAGATAAGGTCAGGATTTTGTTATTCCTAACCAGTTACTGAGAGGGGGGGTGAATCAATAAATACTTGTTTCTATTACAATTCAATTCTTGTTCAATTATTCTTCCAAGATAAGCAGAATATAAACAATCATTCATAAGCATAAATAGAAACACACAGATCAACACAAGATGTGTACGTGGAAACCCTCGGTTAGAAGGAAAAAAACACGGTGAGACAGAGCTCACAACTTCACTACTACAGAAGTAAAGATGCCCTGTTAGGAGCTTACAAAGCACTGGTGAAGGTGCTACCCGGTTAAGGGATTTGGTAGAAGATCGGTTAAGATCTTAACTCTGTTAGGAGTTGCCTGGTTAGAGGACTTTCAACATCAACAAATATGTTACCCTGTTAAAAGATTTTACGAAGAACCGATTAGGGTTCACCCTGATTGAGGGATTTCAATTTGCTTTCACACCTTATAAAAGCAATGATCTGAATTGACACTGATTGTCTGATTAGATCATACCTGTTGATCTCTTCCCCGGCTTGCCTGGCTGTTGAATCTTTTCCGTCTCTTCGCCTTTCACTTCTGGTGACTGTGATCTCTGTGCAGATATCTCTTCTCTGCTCTCTCTATTCAACAACTCTCAACAACCTTATTTCTTGCGTCCTATACCTATATTTATACAAGAGTTCATGTTAATGAAACCCTTAACTTATAGAACCGCCAGAATATAAACTCAACATTAAATCATGCAACTAGCAGTAAAGCTTTGCGTTCTAATCTAGAGTTTATCTTGAAAACATCCGTAGAAAATAAAGCTAACTCCACTTCTGAGCGGTGGATGCTTCGCATATTCTGGTTTTAACTCAAAACTGCTCTGCATAATCCGGTGTGGATCTTTATGCAGTTAGACCGGTATAATTCTCATACCTGGTTTATCCTTGTATGTCTTAATAGACCGGTACAATGTACTGAGTTCGGTCTATCGGTGCATCACCTTTTCTTAGTCTACCGGTGCCTCTAAAGTAACGTGAGTGAACTACCGGTGAACCTTTACCGGTGGGAAATGATGTTTGCATCTAATTTCACTAATGACAATTTAATATTGCTAACAATCTTCACCTTTGTCATTGGTGGCAAAACCATACTCACTTATCACATTTTATACCTTGTCTTGTAGACTACTCTCTCCTTTCCTTGTTGTTTGTTTTGGTGGCACACTTCGCCTGTTAAAGTGCTTTAGCTCTTCTTTTGTTCTGGTTCTATGGCTATTCTGTCCTTGATCTTACTACTGCCCTATGTACTGTACACTTTAGCTCTTCTGTCTTCTGATTGCAGACTTCCCCTTGACTGTTGCTTCCCCTGTCCAGATGCTTCTTTATTCTACTTATTCTGCTTCCCCTTTTTGCCTCCATAGGACAAAGGGTGGTGCTTCACTCAATATTTTACATTTGGAGCTTTGTGAAGATATCCTTGTATATTTTCTTTGCAAAATGAAGAAACGGTGCCCATTGACCGTTTACATGCTTAATGTTCTTCTGTGTCGCTTTTAGAGAAACAATAATGTTCGCCATGACCTCCACAATTTTGTAAGCAGTTCACCGAGCAGATTCTCAACTGATGATGCAGTCTGGTGCATTGCATCAAATGTGGGGGCTAGAAATAATTGAAATCCAATGATGTCTTGGATTCTCTTAGTCTTCTCTTCAACAGTCTTTCTCAAAATAAGAGCAAGACTTGTCATTTCTCTGTTGAAGTTTGTTGCAGATTTATTCTTGATGTCAAAATGAGAAGACAAGGCTCTTATATCTTCTGAAGTCTTTGCTGACTTCTCTGTCAGATCTTGCAAGAATGTATCAAAATTGGAAGTTCTAGTCATCAAACCTCCTGCCACTTGTATCTGTTGTTGAAGAACTCTCAAATTGGTTGTCACTATTACCTTTATTTCTTCAACTTGTTTATGGAGAATCTCTATTCTCTTCTTTTCATAATGATCTATTGCTATAGTCTCTGGATCTTGCAAGTCATCACCGATTGCTTGTGCTAATACTTCCAGCTGATCTATAACAGGTTCATCTTCATCTATGTCAGCATCAGGCACAAAGTTGCACAAAATATTCTTCACAGTGGTCAGGACCATGTCCTGTTTCCTCTTGGTCAGCTCCTTGAGCTGCCTTGTTGACATCTTGTTGATGTCAACCACAATATCGGTGGCCTTGCTTCTTTTAGCTTCTTTATCCTCAGCAAATGATAACTTTCTCTTAGATGAGGAGCTTGGAATATCTACTTGTTCCTTTTGCTTGGGCTCTTGTTCTAGTAGAGCTTGCTCAGTGTGTGCAGGAATTTCTTGTTCCTGTTCTTTATTTTCTTCATCTGCTTGTTGAGCTGCATCTTCCGGTTGCACCTCTTCTTGAAGTAGGTCTTCTTTAGCAAATGCTTCTTCCTCATTCTGTGCTTCCTCTTCCGGTTGCACTTCAACTTCTGGTGGGACTTCTTCTTTGTGCTGCTCTTCAGCTAAATGTAATTCTCCCATAGGGATATCATTTCCCAGCTCTTGTTCAACTTTTATCTATTCACTAGATGTGAACTCCTCCGCTTGAACATTTACCTTACTAGTTGCAGGCTCTTCACGAGTAGTGAATTGAACGGTGGTGCTTGTACAGTTTCAGGATGATCTTGTGGACCTGTTCTTTCTAGTGCACTGAAATTGTATTGCTGCCAGAAGTCTAAAGTCTCTTTATAGACTTTGTTTTCAAATCCATTTAGAATCTTGGCAACTCTACACTTGGTATCCAAGCTCATTGATGCTTCTTCTAGTAGAAGCTTGATTCTTTCTTCACTGAGACTGGGTCTAACTTTAGACAGTGTCACGTTATTGATTCTAGTGTTTGTGCCTAGACCGGTTCTCCATTTGTTCTGAAGCCTAGAATTTAATTCTAGGGGAAACTTGGACCTATAGTCCCTTGGAGTTCTGTTGTAGTCCATAAAAGTTTCCACTATGGCTATTATAACTGACTGTTTTTCCTCTTCTCCTAGCAAGCTATACCATTTTGCGGCATTATCTATTATTCCAAAATCCATCACCTCATCAACTATTTCATCTACAATCATAGTTCGAGGCTTACCTTTTTCTGGAGAAGTTAGAACAATTGGATGAGCTGGATCACTACCTTGTTCATTAGTGATATCTACAATTACCGGTTCTGAAGGATTCTTCTCCTTGACCGGTGCTTCAGCTCCAAGTACTCATTTTCCTTTATTAGTGTCAGGGACCGGTGGAACTGTGGTCCTTTGGCATGCTTCCTCTACTTGATGCTGGGTCTGAAGAAGTTTGATCCATATGGCTATTCCTTTCTCATGAACTTTGTCGGCTTCACCTATAAGCATCCGACTGATCCTCCTTTTTGTCAGGAAATCTTGTTGATGCAGTTCAACTTGTTTAGTGTCTTCTTCCAGAGTGAGGTGGTTCTGAACCTCTAGCAGAGATCGTATCCTCAACTCCTTTTCTCTGTCCATTGAAGCTTTCCATCTAGCTTCAAGAATTTGTAGGAGATCCTTGTGAAGTTTCGTAGGATGCAGATTATACTTATGAATGCAATGCACTGCCACTTCTTCAATCTTTTTCCTGTCTTCTTCATTTGCAAACTGATATCTTCTTCTTACTGAACCCATTCCCCCGGTTTCTTTCAATGATGCCACAAATTCATCAATTGTGGGCTTGGCTCTTCTTGGTGGATCTTCCTTTACCGGTTTACCTGATTTCCTCTTTCTGACCAGAGGAACTCTCAGTCTCTATCTCCTCTTGTTCTTCCTCTTGGGTACTGGGTACCGGTTGATCTCTCTTTCTTTGAGCCTTGGGCTGTTCTTTCACTGGTTTCTTCTTTGGCGTGGGCGTCCTTTTGACATACACGTTCTTGATTGGTGCCCTTTTCTTCAGATTCTCTTGGATCTCTTCATGGGTACCAAACCGGTAAGCACCGAGATCTAGATCCGCCTCGGTCAAGGCATCTGCATATGCCTTAGCAGCCTTTGAGGTGATCTCGTAGCCTAGCTCAGGAGCGTACATGGTTCTCGGTTCCACGGCTTGAATTATGCAATTATCAATGGTAACCAAAAAGCATGTCTTTGTATTCATCAACAATGGTTGACGACACCCTCTCTCTTGTATGCTTTCGTAGTTGAAATGCCTCAAAGTGTTCAGTCATTATTCTACCTAACTGGTTTCCCAGTTAGTTGGCCATTTCACTGATTTGATGCATGACTGGTCTATCGGTTCGCTAAGTCACTTTTCCGATTCCCAGGAAGAAATTTAAATAGTAGAAATATAGACATACCAGCAAAGTTCCATACTTCATGGATTTCTTCTTGACAACTCCGAGCTTCTTCATGTTTTCAAAGATTTTCCCTCGAAGCATCGAACAAATGTCGTATTGAGCATTGTCGTGCATTATCCGGTGTGCGGCATGAATTGCTCCACCCAGTATGCTGTTTAGATTGCTTGACTAGTAAACCTTGTAGCCAATCACAGCAGATCATCATTCAGACAATGAAGAGGAATTGATATCAGATCATCATTCAGACCAGACCCCCTATCTTTGCCTAGTTAGCAAAATCCATAACCATTATACTATATAGTTACGCTGTAGATCAGAACTCAGTCATAGTCATCTTAAGTCAGAATTAAACCATTTATAGTATATACATAAATACAACAATCTTTAGCAGTTTTGGGCTTTGATAGATCATATAGTTTATTCACAAGTCAAGAAGGATCATTACTCTTATCGTTCCAATCAAGTTCTTGGCACAACAATCATATTTGCATAGCATTACTAAAGTAAGTAGATAGAATCACCAGAGAGCTCACAATTAATAATTGAATATTATCAAACCCTTGATACAATCAATTTCTACCATGAAGACTTGGCCAACAAATTCAGACCAGACAGTTAATCAGATTGAAACCCAACTTAATGGTCATCAAGACTAAGGATGGCGATCTTATAAAGAACTGATATACCTTGGCATATCATATTCAATACATACTTACCACTTATATCAAACAAAAGGATTGACTACAAGCTATATAGAAAGGAATCTATTGCAGTTTGAATCATAAGAATATAGAAACCCTAAGCAATCTCCTAAGGGGACATTACAGCAGTATCAAAGCATTGTGAATTGATAGTTGTATCTCATACTCCCAATAGGAGACATTACAATGTGATCTTCACAAGAGGCAAAAATCACTTGAAGAGAGTGATAACTACAAGCATATTTACTGATTTTTAATTCATCTTCAAGCAATGATGATGTAGTACTAGTAATAAATTAAATGAACTAGCTAATGAACATGCAAAGTACACAACAAAAGATAAAACAAAATGTTTGGAGAGACAGGAACATAGATTTTATTAATTTGCATAAGATTTCAATTTACGATCATGCTACCCATTCCTAGGAAGATTGCAACAGTATATGCAAAGACTCTTTGCACCATGAATCCAACCCTATCTATGACTCAACAAACTTCAGATGGTATGAATAATGCATTCAATTTTTCAAAACTCTGTCTGCCAACTAACATTGATTCTGATTTGTCCAACCTATGTGATAGGCACCCCGGATCTGCTCTTGTGATTTTCTGATTTTGATTGCAAAGTCTATTATTTTGTTGTTTTTTTCATTTTTTGCTATTTTTTGTTTTTTTGTGTTTTTTGTAGTTTTTTCAATTTTTTTATATTTTTTGGAATATGCTGATGCAATGCAAAACGAATTGGAATACTGCTAAAAAAACTACTGAAGCCACTACAACACCTAAACTGATGCTATTGCTGAAAATGAAAGAAGTGATGAATTTTTATCCAATCTTCATAGGCAATACATTAACCGTGCCAGGTAATTATGAGCTGATGGCAAATAGAGGTTACAAACTGAATTATTCTGTCCTAATAACATCTTCTGCTGATAATTCCAGGTTTCGGGTACAGATCTGATGACTTGAAGCTCCCTTGTCTCAGCTGTAAACCAATCAGCAGTACCCTGGGCTGTACGGCTTAGGGAAGGATCTGAAAAACACTGATAAAGCCTGATATTCTTTACTGGTAATTCACAGAGGCACCTGTTCTACAAACAGCTGTAGAAAATTGTACCAAAATCGGACCAGTTTGTATCAGACATCCAAGCTGGGAAATATGAGTCCCCTGCAGCTGTATGGCCAGCTGGTTGTGCAAACAATCAATTGAAACCCTTCATTTCATGTGCCAATCTGATTATGTTGGGAATCTATTCTGACTTTCAACTCTGATCTAACAAATTACCATCCAAAATATCTGATTCAAACTGCAAACCAATTGATCCAAACTGCAAACACCTGTCACCAGTGCAAGCTAACTGACAGTCCCTTCCTAAAATTTAGGAACTCTCCTAAAAAATAGGAACTTTGCTAGAAGTCTCTAGGCTGATCCCAAAGGTCTCCTAGTGTGTCCCTGCCAACTCTCAGTCCATCCCTAAAAAATAGGGATTCCTCCTAAAATCTGGAAGACTGCCCAAAGCTGGTCAAACTAGCTCTCAAAGCCCTGATATGTCTCCATAAGCCCTTGAAAGGATCCTCTACACAATCTGCTAGCCTACGGGAACCAACTAATAGGCTAACCTCATTTGCCAATTGACCTGACTAAGGAGGGGACATTATTGTCCGCCCTCCCTGAGATTGCTTGTCCTTAAGCAACCTCTATCCCAGGTGTTGCAATATGTGCTCACTCTCCCGTGTAGCATCCTCCATCAGCAATTCCTTCCACTTAACCAAATATTCCTTGATAAATCTCCTCCTCAGTCTCCTCTCACGTGTATCCAAAATAGCCTCAAGGACCAAAATCAATTTCCCGTCATCAAGGGGTGGTAGCACTATAGAAGGTATCACATTATGATCAATCTCCTTAAGGTGAGACACATGGAAGATGTTATGTACCCGACTATCAACTGGTAACTCCAACTCGTAAGCCACCTTACCAATCCATTTAAATGGTCCATAGTAACGTGTCTTAAGCTTCTTGGCCCCACTCTTCCTGAGAATGGATTGTTTGTAGGGTTGCAGCATAAGATATACCATATTGCCCACCTCAAATGAACGCTCAACTCTACGTTGATCAACATATTGTTTCTGTTGATTCTGAGTTTTCTAGGTGTTCTCCTCCAAGGCCCTCATAATATCTTGGTTGTCTTGTGTGAGGTCCTTGGCACTAGGTACTCTACTGTCACCAAAAAGAAAATCTAGAAAGCTTGTTGCATCACACTCGTATAATGCCATAAAGGGAGACATCTGGATGGAAATGTGGTAGGTCATGTTGTAGCAATACTCGCACAGATATAACCACTTGGCCCATGCCTTGTGTTGCCCCAATATCTAGTTTCGAATGTATCTCCCTCCACCCATTTATTAACAACCTCTGACTAACCATCTGTTTGGAGGTGGTAGCTAGTGCTCAGAGTGAGCTTGATGCCATTGAGTCTAAATAGCTCCTGTTAAAAATGACTCATGAACATTATGTCCCTATCACTGACTATGTTCCTGGATAACCCATGGAGTCTAAATACCTCCTAAAGAACAAATTTGCCACCTGTACTTGTTGTATATGTAGTGGTGATTGGGAAAAAGTGGTCAAATTTAGTAAGCCTATCTACAACCACATAGATACAATCTTTGCCTTTGGCTTTGGGGAAGCCTGTGATGAAGTCCATCGAGATACATTCCCACTTACTGCTCGGAATGGGTAAGGTCTGCAATAAACCTGTTGAAAAAGTGTGCTCCTATTTATTCTAGTGACAAGTAGGGCACTCATGAACATATCTGAGGACCTCTTACTTAAACCCTTTCCAAGTGAATCTCTCTCATATCTGCCAATATGTCTTAAAGTATCTAGGATATCCAGCCATAGGTGCATCATGAAAAGCACGCAGTATCTATCTCTTCATCTCCGATCCTAATATCAAAAGGATTCATCCCTTGTAAATGATGAGATCATTTTGAACTATATATATCTGTCATCGTGTATTGTCCCATCAATAATACTAGAAGCCCATGTGTCCTTAGCGTACATAACAAAAATCAAACGTCACCAATCATCTGCAATCTCACCAATAAGGCACAAGTGGGGCCTCGATAATGCATCAATAACAATATTCTTCTTCCCCTTCATATATGCAATATCAAAATTGTAATCCTAGATCTTACTGACCCATTTTTGCTGACGAATTTTTTGCCCACAAGGTATTGCCTAAACTTGGCCAATGCATGCATGATGGCTAACATTTCCTTGTTGTAAATGTTGTAACTCCTTTTTGGTCCTCTCAACTTCCGACTCTCAAATGCTATGGGGTGCTTACCCTTAATTAGCACCGCACCAAGTCCCTCTCCTAAAGCATCACACTGTAACTCAAAGGGCCTAGTGAAATTTGGTAATGCAAGTATTGGGCATGAGCTCATTGACTGCTTAAACTGATCAAAACATTGTTGTGCCTCCTCGGTCCAAATGAAAGCCCCTTTCTTCATCAAATTTGTGAGAGGTGTTGCCCGCTATGAAAACCCCTTCACAATGTATCTATAGAAACCACATAACCCAAAAAATCCCTTAAGCTATGAGAGATTCTTGGGTGGAGGCCAATCAATAATAGCCCGGATTTTCTCTGAATCAACTTTGAGTCCCTGTGCACTAATAATATACCCCAGGTTTAGTAGTTTTGTCATCCCAAACTCGCACTTGGACTCCTTGGCATACAAGGATTCCCTCTCCAAAATGTCTAACACCTCAACCAAGTGCCTTAAGTGCTCCCTTCAAGACCGACTGAATGTCAAGATGTCATCGAAGAAGATCAACACAAACTTCTACAATTGATGTTGAAACACCCTGTCCATACAAGATTGAAATGTGGCTAGTGCGTTGGTTAGGCAGAATGGCATAACCAGGAACTCAAAATGCCCACAACGACATCTAAATGTATCTTCTCTACATCCTCCTCTCTCATCTGTATTTGATGGTAACCAGACCTCAAGTCGATCTTAGAGAAGTGACACGCCTTGTGCAACTCATCAATCGACTCATCTATGCGGGGTATGGGATACATGTTATTTATCTTATTCAAGGCATGGTAGTCTATGCACATGCGTAGAGTGTCATCCTTCTTCTTAACTAACACAACTGCAGATGTAAATAGGCTCTTACTAGGTCTAGTATATCAAGCAACTCCTTTATTGTCTTCTCTATCTCATCCTTGAGTCACTTGGGGTGTCTATATGGGGTGATGATAACGGGTTTTGCACCCTCCTCTAACTCAATGATGTGCTTAATACCCCTATCTGGTGGTCTACTTGGTGGGATGTCACTAAACACCTTATTGTGTTTAGTCAATATCTCATAAATCTATGGGGGATAATCACACTTCTGCTGCTCAACTGTTGTACGCATCAACACACACTCTGTTGCCTACTCTACTTTCTCACACCGAATCAACCTCTCCATCCTCCTCAAGGACACTATGCGTATGTTGCCATTTGTTATAACCCTCAATACATGCTTCCTCCTATCTACCGCAAATCTCATCTCCATGGTGCGTATGTTAAGGTAAAACTCCTCAATCATGTGAACCCATGTTATCCCTAGGATGACATCCATCTCGCCCAAACTCACAACATAAGAACCTGCCCAAAACTCATAATCATTCAACCTGAAGGGGAGGTTGAGATGTAATGACCCCAAATAGGGCCTTAATTTTCTCTCAAAATTCCTAATTAGGGTTTGGATTGCACTTGGGAATGGCAATTTGTAATGTTTCGTACTAGGAGGATGCCAATTCCCAATAATTATCATACGTTATTATGCATTTAAATTATATTATATAAAGAATAATCTCTAATTCATAATATCTACTTAACCTCTAATTCCTTCACTCCTAATCACAGACCTTAAGAAAGATGTGTTGGCTAAAAATTTTGTAAGTCACTATGACCACAACTTACAAAATTGTGACTTTAGGCAACGTCTCATGAGATTTCTCTCTCCTCTCAACAATAGGCGAGGCTCCCTTCTTACTGTAGGTGGCGTCAATAGGAACTTAACTGAAATTACAAAAAGGGTGGTTCACTTAATCATTTCCTCTTTTTTCAGGAATGATTTGTATACAATTATGACTTTCCAACTTAACAAAAACTGTCTTATTGTTGTAATAATACCGGTGGCTCTGGGGTTGACGTAAGAACAACTCTAGAGACAACAGTTTACTTGAATATTTTGTGAAACAAATATAGGATCCGAAAGTCTCCCGCGCTTGTCTCGAATGAGGATTTGAGTAGACTAACCAATAAGGCACAAAGTCTCTTACTGGATATTCTCAAATTTAATAAAAACACTTACAACTGAAGCTCAAAGTCTTCAGCTCTAAGTAATTGCAACCACTACTATCTATAACAACTTGTCCTCTTGCAGCACAAAGTCTTCAAAAGTTCAAATTGGCTTTGAATGCAATAGGCAGCTCAAAGTTTGCACAATTGAATTCAAATCCCTCTTGAGCAAAACTTCAAAACTCACAATCAATATCCAGAAAATGTCGTCACATAACACCTTGAATCAACACAAACTTTGATAGCAAGTTGCCCCTTTTATTGAAAGCAATTCAAATTTACATCTAAACTCAAAGCCTTAGAGTGTAGATATAAACTGGCAGAATTTTCTTGCATTGCCAAAAGATGATTATTTATAATGAGCTCTCTCCTTTATATAGGAAAAGAGTGGAGAGAAAGGTGGAAAAAGAAGTGGAAAACCCTTAACGACCTTGACTTATCCTCTAACAAACTTCTAACTAACTTTGACTTATTCAATGCTACAAGGCTTAAAGAACTTGCAACATGATTACATGTTACAGGTTCGCACATGATACTATCACCTACAATTACATCTTGTTATTACATGTAATCTGTCAAATACAAATTACAAATACATGATGAAAATATTCTAAGTGTCTGACAAGACACAACCCCTATTACATCATCCCTTATTGGTCTTCACGCTGCTACAAGGATGCTTTACGATTTATTAGCTCAAGTTTGGTGGAAGCATCTTGATATGGAACGGGAACTTGCATCCTTGCCCATTCTGTAGTATAATGGTGGTTGTTTCTTAAAAAGTGCATTTGTTTCTTTCCATCTCTGTCTTGAAAACATTCTATGCATGCAATCATTCTTTCACCTCATTGTAGGCTCCATTATGTAATCGTTCTTGCCTTGTGTCCCTCTTTCTTCTATGCTTGTCTGGGGTTATGCATGTTGTCATTTTTGAGTTTCCAAAAAAAACCATAACATGGCCTTTTAAGCTCAAAATTTGCAGATTTGGAAGAGTATGCGTATAGGATATAAGTGGAATGCCTTTGAGCAACAAAGGGTGAAGGATTTTAGGCAAAACCAGCTCTTTATATGAGGGAAAAACTCAAAAACAGGATTTTCAAAGGGGATTGCATATGTGGACAACAAACTTTGTGCGTGGAAAATGCATGGAAAATGGGCAGCATAACATCTACTTTTAATGAATTATTATGTTTTCATCATAAGCAAGTGTGCAAGCAACCACCATCATGAGTTTTAAGTCACATGACAGCAATATCACAAGTGTGGATGAAGTGCGTGCAAGCGTGAAGGTGCGCTTTTTGGATGCAAAAACATGTGACAGTGAGCTCTCTTTCTTTGATGGTTTCTTTCAATAACGAGGTTTTTAATTCCGACTGCATATACAAGTAAGGTGAAGTACTTGCATATGCAACTTGGAGAAT
Source organism: Chamaecyparis obtusa (assembly GCA_027943335.1). NCBI lineage: Eukaryota > Viridiplantae > Streptophyta > Pinopsida > Cupressales > Cupressaceae > Chamaecyparis > Chamaecyparis obtusa. The sequence goes on along the minus strand of BSBK01003233.1, from coordinate 253,165 downwards.
TTAGATGGAAGATAGGAGCACATCATACACAAAACAAATGCAAATCTGAAAATAAACAGGACCAAGATGATCTGACACCCACAGGTAACACAGAACTGCGGCTTGATGTAATGACCCTTACTATAAAGGCCACTAAAAACCCCCAAATCTGAACTGAGACAATTCGTCAAACACTTGGCAAACAACTGAATTGTTTGTTTGTAAAGTTGTGTTTCAATGTGATAATTGTTTTGGGCATCAAATGCAATTGAGATAACAATACCAATATGCAACAATAGAGAACAATGCAAGGACCTTTATGAACTTACTAAAATCTGATTACAATGTTCAATAGACTGATTATTCTGAATACATATAACTGTTCATGAACAATGGAAATAGCAAGTTTATTCAATGCACTTCTTTGACTCCCTACAAGTACTATCTCAGCTATGACAGTTCAATTACAATGGATTAATATTCTGAGACTGATTATAACTAATTCTGGACTGAATATAACAGTGACAGTACATATGCAATTACACACAAATTTGACATCCAATTTCAACACACAAAAACCTGGAATGTTTGCACTTTGGAAGACCAGAATTGATGATGCCAATAGCTGATGTAGTCACCTCCAAACGTACCCAAACCGAGCCCAAATGCTGCTGCTGTGCCAGAACTGGACAGGGCCGTACCAGGCTGTACATGTACGGCTCCTGCAGAAAATAAATGCAGGGTTTTTGGAACCCCAAAATGATATGAATTTGATCGCCAATGATGTACTAATGTCCTCACCCAAGCGTAAAAATTATCTCCAAGGGGTTTAGGAGATATGAGCAAAAATCTGATTCCAGGCCCTGATATGAAAAGTCTGAGAATGTGCCAAAATGATCTTCAACTATCACCAAAATGATTCACCAATGCAAGAGGTGAATTCAAACCCTTATTTCAACCACAAACAAACCCTTTCAACAATTTCTCAATGAAGTACCAATGAGATGGCTGAGTACCAACTCCAAACTTGCAATCCTTCAATAGATATTTCACTACCTCAGTTATGCCAATCTAGGGGAGTGATCGTTCCCAAAGATCGAATAGTATTTGCAGACCACAAGGCTACAAATTGCTTCACAATGAAGAAGTAGAAGAAATCCCAAATCCAAGCATGTAGAAATGATAGCCCAAGCCCTCTATTTATTCTTTTTCTTGAGAAGTTACTAGAACTTCTAGAAACATCTAATTATAATGTACTTTATGATAAAATAACATTATAATAATAAAGTACATTTCTCAACTCAAAAATATAACAATGTAGGCCAAGATGTCTCATAACCGAATGTAGGCCCAACTAGACTGAATGTAGGCTCGAACTGGATGTAGGCTCACTTCTGGACGTAGGCTCCACCACAACTAAATGTAGGCCTCAAACTGGATGTAGGCTCTGCCGAATGTAGGCTCTGTCAGCAATAAGCAATCAAATGATCCACACAATGACTCTCTCTCCAAACTATTTGCCTACAAGAGTCGATGATAGGCAAACCCGTCATGAAAGAACATGTCTCTAGAAAGGGGACATGACACTTGAAGCACCACCTTTGGAACTGGTAGAGAGCCCAGTGATGGAAGTGGTCCTCAATACCTATGTTACCAGCCCTCAATTAGGCTGTTTGCAGCACCCCGGTGAAGCCAATTGAGACTTTGAAAGGTGAAGATGGAGAATAGAAAACCCAACAAAAGAAAACAAGGATCAAAAAAATTGATGTTGGTGTGGACACAAAACCAGGACGTCCATTAGACAGGACAAGAAGACATAGGAGCACAACAAAGGAGATTGCTGCTGGCAGGCAGCAAACCCTCGACCTCACACCCAAAGGTAAGAAATGATTGTTTTCTCCCGGAACATTCGGGGCTTAAACAACCCGCAGAAACAACTTGTTGTTAAGCAGTACATTGTTGATTATAGAGTAGATATTCTCCCTATTCAAGAAGTCAAAATGACCTATAGTAACTTTGATTCTCTTGTGGGACGACTATGGCCTGGAGCCATGTTCTTTTATTTTGAGGCTTGTGGGGCTTCTGGGGGGATTGCTACTCTTTGGAACCCGTCTAAAGTTAATGGGGATGCCCTCAATTTCTCCCACCACCATCTTGTTGTTTCATTCACGTCTCTAGCGGCTACCTGGCACTGTTTTAATATTTATGCTCCTAATTCCCGTCAGGGTAGAAAGGATATTTGGGAGGAGCTTTCGTCCTCTTTTCTCCTCCTTCAGGGCTCTAATTTTTTGGTGGCAAGGGACTTCAACTCCCCTCTATACCCTTCTGAAAAATGTGGGGGTATTATGGATTTCACTGAAAGCATGGGGGACCTGTCCAACTTTGTCAGCTTGAATGGGCTTCACGATGTTGATCTTAAAGGTAATCCCTTCACCTGGACCAACAACAAGAGGGGAAACCACCTGATTCAAGTGTGGCTTGATAGGGTCCTATTATCTTTTGCTTGGGATTTGGGACCCTCCTGCTCTCTCACTGCCCTCCCTAGAACCACCTTTGATCACAACCCCCTGCTGCTCAAGTGGATGGAAGGGAAGCACTCCTACCCTGCCCCCTTCAGATATGAAATTATGTGGACTTTGCACCCCAATTTTCGGGACAGGGTTCAGCAATGGTGGTCTACTCCGATCAAGGGTACTGCTATGTTTAGAGTGGCCTCTAAACTGGAAATCATCAAGGGAGCTGTTAAAGGATGGAGTAAAACTACTTTTGGAGACATCTTTTATAAAAAGAAAGCACTGGCCGAGAAATTGGAAAACCTCCAAGGGTTGATGGCTACTGGTAACTTATCGCCCGACTTACTCATTGAGGAGGAAGAGGTTAGGAAAAATTGGAAGGCTACTCTGGCTAATGGGGAAATTTTCTGGAAACAGAGGTCCATAGTGTTGTGGCTCAAAGAGGGAGATAGGAACTCTTCTTTCTTCCATCAATCTGCCTGCAAGCACAAGAGGCGGAATACTGTCAACACTCTTAAGGATAGTAGAGGGATTGAGATCTCTGACCCTACTTTGCTGGGGAATCTAGCTACGGACTACTTTGTCAACTCATTTGCTGACATGAATACAAGGAATTCTGAAACCCTCCAAAATCAGCTTATCTCTATATTGTCGAAGGTGATCACTGACAGCGAAAACAACTCCCTACTTTCCAGAGTCACTGATGAAAAAGTCCATAAAGCTGTGTTCTCCATGAAACTCTTCAAAGCCCCTGGCCCTAATGGCTTTCCCTCGCTTTTTTTCAAGATTTCTCGGATATTGTTGGGTATGATGCGATACATGCTGCCAAGGATTTTTTCAGAACTAAGAAAATCCTCAAACAACTCAATGACACTTTCATAGTCCTGGTGCCAAAATGTGCCAAGCCCAAAACTATGGACAAATTCAGACCCATCAGCCTCTCTAAGATTTGGGTCAGCAGAATCAAACCCCTTCTCAGTAAAGTCATTAACCCCAATCAGAAAGGTTTTGTCCCTGGTAGACAAATTTTGGACGCTGCCATCACCACCCATGAAATTTTGCACTCTATCTCTCATAGCAAGGCTGCCAGTATGGCACTTAAGCTTGACATCTCTAAAGCCTATGATAAAGTTAACTGGAACTTCCTCTATAAGGTCCTCGCCTCCTTTGGGTTTTCTCAAGACTTCTTAACTTTGATAAAAGCCTGCCAAAACTATCAAATTCTCTGTGCTGTTCAACGACAAACTGGGTACTAAATTTGCTCTTGCTAAGGGTCTTCGCCAGGGGGACCCTCTATCTCCCTATACTTTTATCCTTCTAGCTGAGGTACTGGATAGTAACATGATGCACCTGGCACGGTTTAGAAAAATTGAGGGGATCAAACCTGCCTCCAGCCTTCCTCCTGAAGTCCTGCAGCAGTTTGTGGATGACATGTTCTTCTTCGGTACCTCGGTTCTGGAAGCCAGGGAGTGGAAAATTATGCTTGACAGATATGCTGCTGCATTGGGTCAACATATAAACTATCATAAAAGCAGAATATTCTTCTTCAATACTGATCTGATGGTTCAAACAAAGATTCTGAGAATTCTTGGCTGCCAGGCTGATTCGCTCCCTGCAACTTACCTCGGCCTCCCTCTTACTGTCAAAGATGTGAAGAATGAGTTTTGGAACTCCATCCTTGAGCGAACTCAAAGGAAGCTGGCTGGATGGAAAGGTAAACTACTCAGCAGCGTTGGTAAGCTTCAACTCCTTGCTACTTCTCTTCAAGGAATTCCTGTCTATTTCCTTTCCATTTTCAAAATTTCTGGTGTCATGGTTGACAAGTTGGAAAAGATTCAGCGAACCTTCCTTTGGTCGGGGTCTGAAGAAAAGAGAAGGCTTCCTTTGGTTAGCTGGGAAAAAGTCTGCCTACCTAAACATTTCGGGGGCCTAGGGCTGAGAAGAATTAACAATCTCAATAGAGCCTTGCTTTCCAAGTTGTCCTGGCACATGGTCTCGAGTTCTGCTGACTGGTGAAAAATTATGGAGGCCAAATACCTTGATGGGGGTCGCTTCTGTAAGCTCTTTATGGAACAGGGGCACCCGAGAGGTTCCAAAATCTGGAACAATATCCTCAAGAATAAAACTATTGTGGAGAAAGGGACTCTTTGGCAATTAGGTAATGGCAGGGACATCAGGTTCTGGGAGGACCCTTGCCTTCTTAACGGTTTTCTTGCTACCACTCGTTTCACCCAATTAAGAAACACTCTTACCCATGGAGTTGGCAGTCTAGTCTCCAATTTCATTACAAATGGCAGATGGATTGATATCACCCCTTTCCTGAGGGATAGACCGGATCTCCTTAATTTGGCTGCTAACCTCAATACCTTAATCCACTCTGTCTGCATTCCCATGTTTGGTAGGTCTGATAGACTCCTTTGGCGTCATACCCAACATAGTGGCTTTACAGTCAAATCTACTTATAATCAGCTTACCACGGTTCTTGTTGACACTACCTGCTGGAAAAATGTGTGGCAACCACAACTTATCCCTAAGGTAAATTTCTTCTAGTGGATGGTGCTACATGGGAAAATTCTTACTCTGGACAACCTCACTAAGAGGGGGTTTAGTCTTGCCAACAGATGTTGCGTATGTAAGAAAGAAGAGAACATAAATCACTTATTTATTCACTGTGATTTTGCGTCTGAGGTGTGGCAGCAAATTTTAACTTGCCTTGGCATCCAATGGATCCCTAATAAGGATATCTATGATTTTTTCCATAACTAGCTCTCTCCTTCCCACCACCCTTTGATAAAGCTCATGTGGTACCAGGCTCTGCTTATTTTCTGCTGGTCCCTTTGGAAGGAACGTAATAACAGGATCTTCAGAGATACTGAGTTGAATAGCACGGCGGTGTTTCAAATTGGGCTCAATTTGCTTCAGGAAAGCTTACTTGTCGCCCACTGGAAGACTCCTTGTTTTCCACCTTCAACCTGGGATCACAAAACTGCCATAAACTGGGGTTTGGATAAGGGTTTTGCCAAATTTGATAGCACCAAAATTGCTGCTCGAAATGCTACTATCTGGACTCCCCCTCGTGCTACCTGGCATAAGTTGAATTTTGATGGGTCGGTTCGCAATCAGCTCCAAGCTGGTGGTGGTGTCATCTGTGATCACAATGGCTGCTTATTGACGGCCTATGCTAGACCCCTTCAAAACCACACTGTCAACCTAGCGGAGGGCATGGCTTTCCTTTGGGGATCGAGATTTGTTTTGTCCATAGGCTGCACCAACATTGTCGTTGAAAGAGATTCCAAAATCATAATTGATGCTTCCAAGGGTGACTGTAATGCTGGCTGGAAAGTGGATAGCATTTTGAGAGATATCTGGGGCATTATGGATCGCATGCATAGGGTTACCATCATGCACATCTACAGGGAAGGAAATGCGGTTGCTGATGCCATGGCTGCTACCGGTCTGCATCTGGACGGGCTTAGGTGTTGGAGAGTTGTTAGTCAGCTACCCCAAAACACTCAAGACCCGCTTAGGCGGGAAATGAGAGAAACTGATTTTGAATCTCATGAAGTTTAAAAAGGAAAGCTTGGGTGGGACGCATTGTGGTGGGGTTGGGTGCCAACGCATTCTTACGACCCCTTTCACAAAGACTTTTAATTGCCACATGGATCACTGTGGGCGTAACTCAAAGTATGAAATGGGTATGATATGGTTGATGTGGCTACTGGCCACGAACGTGCTTTAAAAAACAATCATAATTTCAAATGGGCTCTGGGCAATAAATCCTTGGAGGTTGTCGAAAGATATGACGCGGATTTTTCTCATGATAATTATTATTATAAGCATGGGTTAATGTGTACTCACATTTTAACCACGGTGGCATTCATGGCAAGGTTTTACAAACCCCAAGGCATTTAAAGCCTTAATCACTCTTTGCAAATTGACATGACATCTAAATCCCTGTTGCTTTCTTTTCGGCATCCGCAACTTGTATTGTGTGTTTTTTCGAAGAGCCGAGGCTGGTGTGAGAAATCTTCTCTCTGGTTTCTGGTTTCCTCTGCAAGCGGCGTGGGAGGAAGAATATGGGTGGTGATAGAAGAAGAATTGAGCTGGACAGGATTGAGGACGAGCTCTCCTCAGATCCCATGGTTATGTACTTCTGCAAGGAGGGAGGTATACTGTCGTTCATGGAACGCCTCCAAGGCCACGATGAGATGATCTCCAGGCAAGTGGCCAAAACCTAGAACGATAGGCAAGTCACCATCAATGGCATCACTTTCCAAGTCAATGAAGAGGTTATTGGGCAGGCTACGGGTATGCCAACGACTGGTAGGAAGTGGAAAAAGACGGCTAAGGCCCAAGCGAAGGCGAAATTTGCGCAATTCTTCAAGGATGATGCCACCCCCTCTCCACTAAATGGTGGCTACGCTGTTGCAGAGCTCTCGGAGTTCTGACCAAAGATGTGTAAGCTCGTGATGAAATATTTCACTCTGGAGGGCAGATTTGGTACGTTTTACAACTATCACCTCCCTTTTCTAAACCATTTCCGCCACAAGCTGTTAATTTCCTTTCCTTTTTTCCTGCTGCATTCGTTGGAAGCTAATGTGAAGGTTGTAAATGAAGCCATTTCCCTTGGTAAAAACCCTATTTATCTTCATCAGGGCCTCATCCTCTGCCTTTACAACTTTCACTGTGCCCTTTGCCCTGCTCTGCCTCCGCAGGTTTCGCACTCCTCTCTTCGTCCTGCATCGTCGTCGGTTTCCCTGAACCAGGGCATCCCCACTCCCACTGGGTCTATGGGAGAAGCAACCCCTGCTTCTAGTCCTATGTCTGCTGAAACTCAACCCACCCCCAGCTCTCTGAAGCATTCCCTTAACCCAGGAGACGACTCTCTACCCCCTCCCAAGAAGCAGAAAAAGATTGTGATTAACCTGGACTGTGCCCATACTTCTGAGCCCCTTCTTACTTCTACCCGCCGCTCTACCCGCCTTGCTAAAGAACGGGGGAAAAGAGCCATCAGAGAACTCATGTCTAAGGAGGAGGTTTCTGCTCAGGATGAAGGTTCTGTTGGCTCTCCTAGCAAAGAGGGTCCTGGCAATGACACTGATGAGGTGGAAATTAAGCCTAAGGGAGATACCCAAACTAATGTGGCCGAGGAGGAAGTGAAGGAAAAAGACCCTAGCGAGAACAAAGGTCACAATGGTAGCGGCCTGATGGGAAAAATTAAGTACCAGGTCGATACCATGGAAAGCACAGTCTCTAAACTCACCAAGGACCTAGAAGCCACAAACAAGCGGTTGAAGGATGTTAGCAAATTCGCGCTTAAGGTAATGCATGCCTCTGTTACTACCTCAATGAGAAGGCCTCGAAGGATACGGAAGCTGTTAAAAGTAATCGGGAGCTCTTCAATTTCCTCAATGAGGAGTGGGCTGACATTCTGCTGTCAAAGCGCTTATGGACTGGAAAATAGCGTTGTGGGTGCTCGTGATTGAGAGGATGGTGGCTGCTGCTGTTTCCTTGCCTCCTTTTTGGTTATATTTTGTTTACTTCCATATGCTCTATACTCTAATTTTGGTTTTAAGCCCTGCGTGGCACCTGGCTAGGTTAAAGCTGAACATTTTCAAAACTCTAGTTATGTAGTGGTGCTTGTCTTACTGTTTCTTTGTTTTTGATTGTGGTAGACATTACTGCTTAATGCTGCTTTCTGTGGTGATTAACTTTCTGCTAATTACATAGTTAGCCTTTTGTTCTTCGGGTCAACACATTTTTTTGCTGCTGCTTCTATCAAAAACATAGCCCTATGAAATTTGATAAAGATCATACCTCTTTCCCTCAAGAAGCAAAGGAGGAAATCTCTTTAGTCTCTTATGCAAAATCTGAAAATTAATCCAATGAGATTTTCGGATTTAGAATGGTTACATGAATGAGACTTGAATAGACTTTGAATCTTGACTCAATCCTTGCAAAATGAATGCATTCTTGAGTCAAAATCCGTAGCTTGACAAGTGTGGGAAGTTGGAGATTAAAAATGCACAATAGTAGCAACCATTTTGACCAAAACATATACAATATGTAATGCATATCAAAAATGGTGTTCTAGGCATCAAATGCAACTGGAAAAGAATTGTAAACAAGCTGGAAATGAAAGCAATGCCTTAGAACTTACCTTGAGGCAACAAGTTGAAGATTTGGTGAAGAAAATTGCTCAAACAAGAGGCGTTTTTGTGCAAAAACGTGCCCTAAACGATCTTTAATGTGAATAAAATACCTCCAAATGCACTTTTGATGAGCCAAGAATGATCCTTGATGAATTTTATGCAAAAACAACCCTATTGGAGGCACAAATATTTGAGTTTTGGTGATGAATCTTGTGCTTCTTTGCTCCAAAAACCCGTTTTTGCTGAAAACACCCAAAATGAGTGGGTTTTTACAACTCAAAAACACATGCTTTTCACTTGAAAATTGCCACCAAAGGAGTTTTTATTAAACACATGTAATAAAGAGTAATGACGGGCTTTTACAAGTCCAAAACACATGCTTTTCAACCCCAAATTGCCACTTTAGCTTCAATGGTTAAAAATGCATTAAGGACGCACTTTTTCATTGCAAAAACATATGCTTTGGACTTCAAAATTGCCACTTTATGAGTTTCTAGTGCAAATGGAAGTAATGACGTGTTTTTAGAAAGGAAAAGCACATGCTTTTCACTTCAAAAACTCTACCATTTGCATTAACTTGTCCAACGCCTCTATAGAAGAAGTATAGACGGGTTTTAGAAATGCAATAACACATGCAAGTTAAAATACATATGCTTTTGGGTTCATATTCCCCATCGTTGTGCACTTAAGTTATAACTCAAGTTAAAATACATGCTAATGGACTTTCGGAATGCAATGACATGTGTAATTGGGTTCAAATACCCCACTTATAAGCCTTTAAGTGATAAAAGGTTTATAAGAATAAGATTTAAATATGCAAAAGTACATAAAAACCCCACTAACACATGTTAAATGATATATTTTTAAATAAAAATGTGTTATTGCATTTAAAAAGTCCACCTTTATGCATTTATGACTTAAATTTTATTGGAAGTGGGTTTTAAAAGATGATTTGCATGTGGATGATATGCAATGAATGATAAAAACCCCACCTTTAATGCATTTAAGTGTCTCGTGTAATTAAATTGAATATATAACTATAGTTTTCAATAAAGTAACATGAAAATAGACTAGAAAAAGTTAATTTTCATTAAAACATTAAAAACTATGGTCAAATCAACTCAGAATGAGCTAAAATTTTAAAATGGATGTCAAAATCCACTTTAGATATTAAAAATAATTTTATTTTGTGCAATTGCCAATCAAAGGCCCACTTTTGGAGGATTTTTAATAGAACCCCACATTTTCCTTTATAACTTGAGCTAGACAACTCCATTTGAGGCATAAGATAGTTCGAAACGAGTGGAATTCTAAGAGCCATTAACCTAAGGGAAAAATAAGATTAAAAACTATTTACAAGAAAGGGAAAAACGAAGAATAAACTTAAAGGTTGTCAAAAATCAAGTGTTTGTAGTTAGAGAAGAAAAACTTGTTCTAACAAGCATTTAGGGGGATTAACTTGACAGAAACCTTCAAAAAGAACACACAAACAAGATTTTGTAAAGTACAATTCAGGGATGACAAACAGCCTTTATGATACCTTATCAATGTGTCGAAAACGTAGAGGATACACTTATGATTCCATAAGAAAATTGCGTAGGGTTGCCATAATTTTGTGATATCAAAATTGAGGACAACAAGATGGTAGATTTATTGTGCTAGGACGCTTGCATGGTCTACAAGTGGATTCTCTCAAGTTTCTACCTATCTTGAGATCTTTCCATCATGTGACCAATTTACCCGCCTCTTCCTACACACATTCCCTATCCTCTTAATAGTATTTAGTGAGTTGTTAAGGAATTGGCCAAATATATATTTATATTTTATATTACAAAAATATAAATAAATATATATAACTGATATATTATTTCTAATTTTATGATTACTAGTATGTATATATATATATATATATATATATATATGTGTGTAATATATCTAAATATTAGATCATTCAAGTAAAATATTATGTTATATACATTAGAGCATTTAGATATATAATTTAGATACATACTTAAAATATATACTTGCCTTCTTTTCACGTGGGATGTCTTTTCTTTTAATAATCTCCTACATTTCCTCCTTGATTTTCTCCTATATTTCTTTTCTTGTTTCCCATTGAATAATCCCCTCTTATTATTATTTTGCTCCTTTTATTTATTTCTTTTTTCTATATTCCTCCTATGTTTTGTTGCCTTCCCCTTACACTTTTTACAAATCCTCTTTTATATATAATTACATAACCCTTCAAGGAAAAGTTGCATTGTTTCATTATACTCAAATTCCATCGATTTTGTCTTTGTTAATATAATATTATTATTGTTTGTTTTAATTATAATTTTATTAGTATGAATAATTTATTATTGATTAGTTATGAATATTTAGAGTGTTATTTAGTTTTATTAATATATTTGTTAATATGAATATTTTAAATATATAATTAATATTTGCATATCATTATTAATATAATATATATAATCTATAATCAGTATATTCTCAATAATATAATCAATATTAATTTACCAATAATATTATTTACAAATCATAATTTGGTTATTATTTATTAATATTGATTAAAATCTTTTACTCATTAAATAAAGAATTAATTATTGTTTAAGGAGTATAAATAAATAATTAATTATATACTTATATATAAAGCAATTATATATGCATAAAATATATATGTTTATATTGTTCATATGTCAATATCGGATCATGACATGAGAATCCTCTTCGTACAAGTGAGTACAAATCCATCTGTCACTCTCACTCTAAATCCTGGAAACTTCTCTATCGGAATTCCACGCTTGGCCACGTGTCTCTCATCAATGAAATTATGTGTGGCTCTTGTGTCAAGTTGATCACTTGCTACCCTGCTAAGACCCCTCTCATCCTAAATGATCCCTCCTTTTGAATGCTAGATAGGCATGCTACGGGTGCCTCCTCTTCCTGCTCCTTAATTGACCCTTGTAATGCACTTTCTCCCTCACCATCACACTGCTCAGTCTGCTGGTCTGAAATTTAGAATAATTCTCATCTCTTGAAAGGTACTCCATCTTATTTGCCTTCCCTTTTGAGGTGCACTTGTGCTTGGGGTCCCATGGTTCCTTGCATTTAAAGCACAAATTCATGTGTCTCAAGTCATTCAGGGACTCATCATTAGGTTTCTAAAATGGTCTCTTTTGCTACTCTTGAACTTTATGAAAGGGTTTCTTATCCTTGTTATTTGTGAAGTGCTTGGAAGAAGATTTGTTCCTCGAATCAGCATGCTCCATACTCTTAGCCTTCTTCATGGAAAGCTATAATGTGGGTAGGTCAAATGCTCTAACCCAACTGTGCATAGGTTGTGCAAAGGATCTGAAAGCCCCTCAACAAAAAGTACTATCAACCTCCTGTTAGAAATATGTGTCACCATCACTGATAACCTCTAGAACTTAGATATGTATTATCACTAATGTCCCATACTGCTTGAGCTATGCAAGCTCCCTAAAATACATCTCTGGCTACTTACGATCAAAACACGTGATGAGTCTATTAGTGAACTCATCATAGGAGGTAATGTAACAATACCCCAAAGTAATCAACCTGTAGTACCACTACTCATGGGCCACACCATCTAAGTGCAAAGTGGCGAACCTAATCGCCTCTTCCTCTGACATAGGCTTTAGCAATAGGTAATCATCTAACTTCAACACCCAAGCACGAGCTGTACATTTATCACCTTCATCAAAATGTGGCAATGTCAACTTTCCCATAGCCTGCTGGAAATCCCTATTACCCTACGGAGCCCTGTAAATTGCTCTGCCTACTGAACCTGATTTGTGTCTCTTTTGTCCAATAAACTGGTCAAGGGTCAATAACTCTTTGACCTTAGGTGGTAGGGTCTTATATTTTGTGTATTGATGCCTGATCTTCTCTGCCATTGATTTCAACTTTGATTTCTTCTTTTGATCAGCGTTTGGCTTAATTCACCTTGTTTTGCTTCACATGATGGGTACCTCCAATGTTTGTTGCTCAATTCACTTCATTTCTTATCCAAACTCCTCAAATTCCATCGAGTTTTGATCTGTTTCTATCACCTCCACTCAAAGGTCAAATGGAAAATATCATTTTCAAAGTGCAAGGACAAAGTGGGAGTATGAAGGTTGTGCAATGTACAGAGCCCCAAAGCAAGTCGGAATCTTACCTGCTCTAGGGCTCTGAGCCCTAAGAGGGGTCGAATTCCGACCTCTTGGGCTCAACCAAGAGTTCCAAAATTTCCCAAGTTATAAATTTCTCACATCAACACTTACCTTCAACTTGACATCTCGTCTTGTAATCCAATCATTTATTGCACTTGACATGAGGCATGGAGCGCCACAGTAGCTCGGATTCTGACCTTCTCTTGGGCTCACTCCAAGGGTCAAAAAATTTCTAAGTATAAACTTGTAATGTCCCCTTTTTAGCTCAACATGGTTGGTGGTTTGGATTAGCCTATTAGTGGCCCTCATAGGCTAAGTCAGATGTTTAGGGGGTCTCAATTGGCAGAACTAAGGGCCGATTCCGATTCCAAAGGACAGGAGAGTTCAGGATTGCTCTTTGTTTGGTTCAGTTTGGCACACTTACTATTTATAGTAAGTGTTTATTTCAAGAAAGTCGGCATTTCTATCTTTAGTAGAGCACCTGAATATGTTGTGTTGCAGTATTGAGACTTGGCGTCGTAGGCTTGAGCAGTTATTCAGGTACTTACTATCAATAGTAAGTCAGGTTCGCATAGTTTCTATATTTGGTAGGGCACTTGGACCGGCCTCAGTTGCAGTATTGACCTTTGGCATCTTTGTTGATCAGGTATTTAGGGATTTACTAATTATAGCAGGTCAGGAGTTTATAGAGAAGGACCCTTACTATTTTTAGTAAAGCAGTTGGGTTCACAGTGGACATAATGGTTAACTCCCAAGTTCAGACGTAATTGAGAAATAATGATTATTTGTGGAGTTACGTTATTTTAATTATTAATAAGTGATTACTTTATTAATAATTATTTATTAGATCAAAAAGTCACTTTATATTCAATGAGGCCATGACCCTTCATTTAAGTGACTTAAAGTGCAATTAATAGATTATATTTTGGAGGCCAAAATATTAAAATATTTTATAAAGTCAATGTGCACACAGGTTATATTATTTTAAATGATATTAGAGCGCATTTATAATCCATGAATATGAGCACCCAAGTTTGAAGACTTATTATAAAGTCTTATTAAAAACCTAAAAGTGGATTTAAATGCTATTAACGAGATTGAAGTTATAAAAGCACATCAAAAAGCAAATCGACCTCATTATTGATGATCATTTTGACTATGCTTTTGGGAATTTGTGACTATGGAAGAGAAACCAAGGGTTTCAGCCATTTTTTTGCTTTGAAGAACGGAAACTCTTCATCGTAATTGCAATCTTGAGGTTGTGAGAGATCAACTGAATCATTTCCATAGTGTTGGTTTCATCCAAGAGTCCATTTGAGCATAAAGAGCAGATTTGTGCAAAGGTTTGAAGCATTTTTTAAGTTTCATCTAATGCAGACATGTAGCTTCATTATTGCAGCCATTGTTGATCAGATTTCAAGCTATTCATTTGTTGTTATTCATCCTTTCAGAGGGTTTCAAGATATGTTTGCCTGTGAGTTCATTAATTGCAACTCCTAGTTTTTATGGGTATTGTTGATTTCGATAATAGGGGATATTTTATGAACTGGGTTGTTGATATTTTGTGAAAATACTGAGTATCTAAGCTGATATAAAAATCTAGGATTTTCAACTGTGTATTTTCAATGCAATTTCAATTTTAAGTTAGAAAAACATTTATTTGAATATCTTTTATTTGTTGCATTATATTGTCATATCAAACATTGCAAATATGCCACATTCATTCACCAAAACAAACACAAACAAGGTAGAAAATTTGTATTTACAAGAATCCACTTGGAGAGGGTTCTTACAAAACTCGCTACATGGAGGGTGGAATTTTTATATAAAATATATCATTTAAGATATTTTATATAAATAGTATCTGAATGTTTGAGAGTGGTTTCAAATTCATAGGAGTTATAATGGAGATTCTAGATTTTGGGAGATCCTAAAAATTTTCAGACTCGGCCAAATTTCAGGTGTCAGCACGCTTCCATCAATGTTCTTTGCCATAACTTTTCCTAACTTTCTAAGATAAATTTGATATTGGAACAAGGATTTTCCCATATTTTCTTGACTTCATTTCCACATCCTTGACTAGCTTGGCCCATCTCTCACTCATATCCCTGACTGACTTGACCCCCTAGTGAGCCAAATTTGCTCAAACTCAACTCTTAGACTTGGAGACTTGAAGATCGCCACTAAACTAAGACTACCTAGGACAACTAAGTGAAAAGAGGGGGTTCCCATTTGCAATGGAGCCATGGTGTGAAAACCTTACAACAGTACACATGATCGATAGTCTTCTCTGAGGTGAGTGGCATTTACTTGGAGAGAATAAGTTGCAATTGAGCCTTGAGATTTCAAATTTCCATTTTGGGACAACAGCTAACTGTAATGAGAGCATGATGATTGGGGAACTTGCATTGGCATGTTTGGTGCATCACTTGAGCAAGATCATGATGAGTTGCTTCACAACTATCAGAGTAGAGCACCAAAAGCTTGATGGTGATTCACACGACTTAACCAACGACATCCAGAGAGTCTTTCAGCCCGCATCCAAGAGAGTTAAGGAGGTTGTACTTGCAGTCATGGTGCAGTATAAAGTTTTAAATAGATACTCATACCAACATCCACAACTAGTCCAGGATCCTAGTACTTGCTTTCAGAGGACAGTAGGTTTTGATGGTGGATAGCTTGAGGGTGAGCAAACTTTGGGCTAGGACTATAATGTCCCCAAATATTTATAAGTGACTTAATTAAATTAATTAAGTTGTCCAAAATTAAATTTAATTTTGTAAGGATGACTTTAATAAATTAATTTATTTATAAATTAAAGTGAAAAATAATAAAATAATATAAATTCACTTTATTAATTAAAATTAAAGTCAACATAATGTATGCTCTAGATGCTTCTTGGAGCTCTTTATAAGGGTTTGTTGGGCAAAGTAAATGATCATGGAATGTTTGGAATTTCATTGATTCATCTGTCGAAAGCTTGCAGGCTAAAGGAATTGCAGTTTCGATGGTGAGACTATCCACCCTAGCCTGCTGGGGATTATACAAATTTGTGGAATCTCTGTCAAAGACAAATTTGTAGTAAATAAGATATTCCAAATCTAAAGTAATTTGTCAAGAAAATATTACAAGGTTTTGAGCAAATAAAATATTATTGCGCGTTACTTTTAGTGCTTTGGCCAAAAGTCCCAATATCTAAGGTGAATCTATTCACTTCCTTTTTGGAGACGATTGATTTTAATGCATGGACTTTAATATCTACTTAACTTTACATTAATAAGCTGGGCGCATAAGATTATTTTTAAGGAAATGATTAAATAGTTCACATATATTATTATGAAATGAATTGATTGTTTGTTTTTTATATTAGAAGCAGCCAAACAAATTGATTGTTTGTTTGGTGCAGAGATCTTTATTTATTACCGTGGCTAATGTTTTCCCGAGTAATCTAAGTGGGGGCCACCTTGCATTATGTTTGATTCTTTTTTTCTTTGGCTTCTTCTTGGCACGGGACCCACTAATATTAATTTCGAGTAATGATATAATGTTCGAGAGGCCCTTCCATTTTAAATGAAGGACTGAGCAGAGCTTATCTAATTGGAGCGATTAATATTTCCAAAACTTTATAGTCCTATTACTAATTTATGTACACGGGAGGAGCTTGAACTATTAACAACAATCTTCATATTTTTGGCACGGGGCTTTTGGAAAGGATTATATTTTGGAAGGAGCAATTCATGAAGTTTGGCGTGAATGAATAATTTTCTAGAATGAGCGATGGTATTGGAAAACTGTGAATGCTCGAAGTAGAGATGATTGTTTTGCGCACAATTGTAGGAGCTTATATTGTATTGGTGGATTCTCTCCATTATTGCAACTCCTCTAGAATTGGTGGAGACTAAGCATTGTTGTGAGTGGTGAAAGATTATTGAATCTTCTGCCAAAGGAAAACTCTTGTACTCTAAGCATTGATCCCTACACAAGAGTCTACAGGATATCAATAACTCATAGCCAATTCATATTCCCAATTGGGTTGGTGGCAATAGGAGTTCATATAGTTGGCGCAATATTTCCAAGTTCTTTGCCTAGCTAGAGTGGTATATTTCCCCTAGCCACATAGGTATGTTTTGATGGTGATGAGTTGAACTCTCCATGTGATGGTCGTGAGTTGTTTGTCTACTGTGTGATCCTTTGAGAACTTCTCGGTGTGTATTTGCTTGCTAGGTGCCACCAATATATGACATATTGAATAATATATGATTCTTCAAAGTTCATTTCAAGGAGGACATCAAACTGCTAGAGGAATTTCCTCAAATAAAGGACATTGGCTAATGTTACTAAGACTGTATTCTTGGAGAAAATGACTTTAGACCTATTCAATGCTATAGGATGTTAAAGGACCATTGTCAACACCCAAAAGTTTTGAAATGTACTTGTGAATTAAAATTCACTAGCAACAATTGTGAGGTCAAAATTCTCTATTTCATGTTCTTTGTTTGTGATAATGTTACAAAACAAAGTCTATTTCAATTTCAATACTTGTTCTTAGCTATTGAGGAAACTGTCTATTATTCTGTCCAAGTTATCCCTGCATTCTGAAAATATATGATTAGTAAAATCTATTGAAACATAGATTTAGTCCATAAGCTATCTTGGATATTGCACTTGGTTATATAATAAAAAACTTATTGTTATTTTCTTAAAATCTACTAGACTATACCAAATATTGAGATAACTCCAAAAACTATATCCCCTGTGTAATGTCCCCTTTTTAGCAGACATGGATTTTGAAGGATTAACCTATTTTTTAGACCCTCGTAGGCTTATGAGTTGGGATACAGGGTCTCCTGAGGCTTTATCGTCTCCAGAGTTCAGAGGTTTCCAGTTTTGGCTTTCGGATGGTATTTCTAGGGCTTCGTTTTCCATATTTACTATTTATAGTAAGTTAGAGGTTGATCGAGAAGGGCCCTTTCTATTTTTAGTAAGGCAGTCATACAAAGAGAGGATGTAGTAGTTGACTCCCTAGTTCAAACGGTTCATCAAAATAATGAGTATTTAATGAGATATTAATTTTTTAATGGCCTTAATGATGTTCATATATTTAAGTTATATTGTAAAGTTATAAATTGACTTTATAATAAAGTGGGGTCCATGTTGAGGGTAATGAGTAATTAATACTCATTGATTAAAAGTGTGCTTTATTAATGATAAATTATAAGTCAGCAAATGCAAATGTCATACTCATTAAAGAGCCTTGCTAGTGAAGATTCAAGGGGAATAATTATAAAAAGCCAATAGATGAGAGAAAGGGAATTCATTCTATGACTTGTGCATTTGTTTTTGGTGAATTGGTGATTTGTGAGAGCCAAGGGTTTTCAGAATTTCAGACTTTGAAGAATTCACAATTCTTCAGAGTTTTACAAGCATTTGAGGTGTTGAAAGACACACTGATATTTGCTAATTGGGTGACTCATTTCAGGGTTATCAATTGTGCTTAATTGTAAGAGAATTTAATTGGATTGCAGCCATACAAGGATTTGAAATCCAAGTGTATAAATCAGATTATTTGCAAAGGTTGGAGACTCATCAATTAATACCAATTTAAGCCATTAGAAACCAGCATATGAAGTATTATAGGCAGCTGCTGGGTTTAAAGAATGCCACGTGAGTCACTAGAAGGTGACGTTAGTGTTCTAGAGGGTATGTTTGAGGTTTTTTGAATGTCGTTGGCTTATTTCTACATTGGAGTTTATGGATATTAATTTTCAGACAAAGCTGCAATCAATTTAAGACAATATCTCAAGCTGCGATCCATTGCCAGGTTTTCTATATTATGTGCTAAGTAGTTTCAGATTTCAATATTTGCAAATAGTTTTATTGTAAGTTGTTTGAAATCAAAATAAGGAGTTATAAGGCTGAACAACAACCGTTTCTTGAAATCACTCTATCATGTTCATCTAAAAACAAAGCGCGAGCATGAGGAGCGCGAGCGTGAGCAGCAGATGCTCTGGCTCGAAACCTAGGGTTTCAAGGGTGCGTCTGAAGGAGTATGTTCCAGATGGAGAAGGGGAGGACTCTTCCAACGATGCAGATGATGGTGAAGGGTTTTTGGGGGTCCTCAAAGTGCTTGTTGTGTTGCATCTTGGGAAGACCTCTGTTCGCGTAGCACCCTGTATGCCCAAATCTTTTGCGTTGCATGGTGGGAGGGTTGTTGTGTGCGCTGCCTTTCAAAACCTCTGCTGCTTCGGTGCTGGGGTTTGGTTTATTTTTCTCTGTGTTGATGGCCCCCGTTCTTTCCTGTTGGCTTTCACTTGGGGTGCAGTTCGTGGATCCGGATCTTCCGGGATGTGGTTTTCTTGGGGCACTGGTTGGTGTTCCCTGCCCTTTTTTGTGGGTAAGGAGAGAACAGATTCGCAAAAAGGTTCGGTGCACTTGGTTGTGGGGAGAGTTGTTGCTTTTGCTTATCCCTTGGTTTCAGAAGATTTATCTAGCAGGGATGGTTCCCACCTTGTCCTTTTTCCTCTATGCTATACCCCTATGGAGATGGGGCATACCCCTATTGAGGTGGGTGTTTCTCGCGTGGCTTCTTGGTGGTGGAGTCTTTCTCTGCCTAAGTTTTCTTCTCCCTTGCTTCCTTTTGAGGTGGAAGATCCTATCGAGGTGGAGGCTCAGCCTATTGAGGTGGTCTGCGGCTGCTGGGAGGAGATTGTTGATGGTGGAGTGTGGTCTCTTCCTTCTTTTAGCCACAAGATGGCAAGCTGGAATTGGATGGGGGATGGTACTTCTATTTTTCGGGCTGATTGGGCTATGGTGAAGTTTTTGTTCAGAGCTACAGGTGCTCCTTTAGTTTCAATGGGCTTCAGTTCTGTTTTCAAAGCTGAGGAAGAGGGTATCCATGGTTTCCTCCCTTTTTTATTTTTCTAGTTTTGTTTGTTGTTGGTTGCTGGTTTGTGCCTGCAGGTGGATGCTGATAGTTTTCAAGGGCCCATTCTGCATGCTGGTAGTTTTTGGTTAGGGTTTAAAGTTGGCTTTAGGGCCATGTTGGTCTTTGATGTTGGTAATGTTGGTTCTGGGTTCCATGTCAAAACCTTGGTTCTCTGTTTGGGGAGTTTTAATACTCAAGTTAACTTAATGATGTGAGGCTTTGGCCTGTTTTCTTGGCAGCTGGGGGCTTTAGTGCTTCATCCTTGTTAGTTGTTGGTCGTTTTCTATCTTTGGGCTGCTGGTTTTAAATGTATACATTTTAGCAGCATTTCATATTGTTCGGGTTTTAGATTCCTACCTAAATCTACTTGTAGAGGGTTTCGGGGCCCCTTCAAAACCTACTTTTACCCTAATCAAAAACAACTGTTTCTTGAAATGCCTTTCCTGTAGCTATTCATTTCAGTTCATATTGAATCTCTAGGATGCATGCCAAGTGTTTGTGAAAATGTCCATTGGCTGTAGATGTACATTTTACATGTAGAAATCATATGTATGCATTCAAAAGGTCAAAAAGGATTGCATTTGTATCTTAGTTCTTTGCCTAGATATCTTAGCAATCATTTGCAAGCATTTAAACTTCATTTGAAACCATTCCAAGCAAGCAAAAACAATCTGAAAATAAAAGACAGCAAGATAGAGCTTGCATTCAAAGTGTTTGACAAAATGTCAAACATCTGAAAAGTAAAGCAATTCAATGTTTGTCAGAGTTAGAACCTGTTGGGGTTCTTACACACCAATAATACTAAAAATATTAACCTAACAATTGGTTCGATCAGTGCCCAAAACTGACTTACTAAAAATAGTAAGTGTTGTTGAACTCAACCAAATCCACTCTAAAAAAGGGTGTTGTGTTCATAATAACTATCGGGTTTCAAATAAACATTTGATACTGACAACTTGTTGGACAAACTGTCTCCAAAGCTCCCTAACCGTAACTCATTAGCCCAGTAGAACCAACTAAATGTGCTAACGGTCCACCATGATTGAACTTACTAGGAAGGGGACATTATAGTCTACTCTTTCCAAAATTGATTGTCCTCAAGCAATCTCAACTCTAGATGCTGCAAAATCTTCTCATTCTCCCACATTGCATCCTTTAGTGGCAAGTTCTTCCATTTGACTAAAATTCCTTAATGACTCTCCTTTTAACCACAATATATACGCAAACCTTGCTCTATACCTTAGGTAGCCCAATGAGAAAGTTCTTAGAAATAAATTCCCGTTTCGAGTTAAGAATGGGTAAGGGATGAAGTAGAATAACTAGATAAGTGTGCTCATTCTTATTCTACTAGCTAGTGGGACACTCTCTAACATATTTTAGGACTTTATTTTTAACTCCTTTCTAGGTGAATCTTTCTTAGATATGCCTGTAGATCTTGAAGAAACTCGGATGACCTTTGGATGACCAGCTCCATAGGTACATCATGAGAAGTCCTCAAAATCTTCACCTTAAGTCATGAAGTGGGCATTAACTAAACCCTCTCCTTATAAATGATTGAATCATTAGCCATAGTATACTTCTCATTATGAAATGTGCCCTCTATGATTTCTATTGCGCAAGGATCCTTGGCATCCTCTGCTGAAATCAACTCTCTCCAATCATAAGTGATCTCAACTAGAGAACATAAGTGAGGCCTTTTGGAAAGTGCATCAACAACTACATTGTTTTCCCCCTTGACATATACAATGTCAAAATCACATGCATGTAGTTTTCTTGCCCACTTTTGTTGCCTGTCATTAAGATCCTTCTAGTTCATAAAGTACTTGATGCTATTGTGACCTATTTTGATAATGAACTTATCCCCAACTAGATATGGTCTAAATTTAGCCAAGGTATGTATGACGGCCAACATCTCCCTATCATAGATTGAATAGCTCCTCTCCACACCTCTCAATTTCTTGCTCTCCAATGTTATAGGGTGTTTCTCTTGTATCAAAATGACTCCAATCCCCTCTCCTAAAGCATCACACTCTAACTCAAAAGGTTTAGAGAAATCTAATATTGTCAACACAAGGCATGTAGACATCATCTGTTTGAAGTGTTCATAACACTTTTGCAGGGAATTAGACCACTCAAAAGTTCCCTTCTTTGTGAACACTGTAAGTGGAGTTGATGTATGTGAGAAACCTCTAACAAACCTCCTCTAAACCCACATAAATCAAAGAATTTCTTAAGCTAAGTGAGATTCGTAGGAGTGGGTCATTCGACAATAGCCAGGTGATCTTCTTGGGATCAATTCTCGCCCCCTTTCCACTGATAACATGTCCAAGGTAGAGATGCTTTGTCAGAACAAAGTCACTCTTGGACTACTTAGCATATAGAGACTTACTCTCCAAAATTCTCAAGACCTCCTCAAGATGCTTCGTGCTCTTCCCAAGTCTTACTGAAGATCAAGATGTTATCAAAGAATTTGAATACAAATTTCCTCACTTGTTTCCTGAATACTTGTTTCATGCAACTTTGAGCATCACCAAAACCTCAGAGTGTCCCAAATGACATCTAAAAACTGTCTTATATTGTCTCTCCTAATCCATATTTGATGGTAGCTTGATCTCAAATCTATCTTTGAAAAATAGAAAGCCCCATGCAACTCATCAGTTGATTCATCTATTAGAGGAATAGGGTACCTACTTTTAATTGTCTTCTTATTCAATGCCATGTAATCAATACACATCCACATTGTTCCATCATTTTTCATCACTAAAACCACTACTGATGCAAATGAACTCTTGATGGATCTATGTGCCCCATCTTCAATAACTTCTTAATTGTTTTCTCCATCTCATCCTTATGTCTCTTAGGATGTCTGTATGGTGGGTGTAGTAATCATTGGTTTGGCACCCTCATCCAACTCTATAACATGTGAGCTATCCCTCTCTCAGGTAAAACTCCATGAGGGATACTCCCAAACACCTTTCTATGCCTTGATAGAAATTTTTGAGTATCAGGGTGGTAGATATTCTTTTGTTGATCTTCTACTGTAGGCATAATGAGACACTTTGCTACCCACTCTACATGATCATGCTTGGTCATCTTTCCATCCTCTTTAAGGGCACACCTCTTGGCCCTCCATTTTGTAGCCCCCTAAGCACTATCTTTTTGCTTTTAGACTCAAATTTTATCTCCATTTTGTGCAAATTGAAATAGAACTCTACAAGAGATAACATCCAATGCATTCCTATGACCACATTAGTGTCACCAATGTTAACACATAGAATTCATCCTTCAACTTGTAGTCACCCAACTAGATACTTAGATTTGAAATCTTACAAGCACATGAGAGTTTGTACCCATTAGCTATCATGACTTTAAACCTATCATGCTACTATGTCTGTAGGCCTCTCCTATCCGCAAACCCCTCATCAATGAATTTATATGAGGCGCCTATATTGATAAGAGTTATGATTCAGTGTCCCTGTAATACTCCTCTTACCTTAAATGTGTCTTCTTTATGTATACTAGAAAGTTGGGCAATGATACCATCACTCTCTTTCTCTTCTCTGTAATGTCCCCTGCTAGGATCCAATACAAATCTTGCGTTCCAAAATAGTATGAATAAAATTATAAAGATAGACCTTATAAATATCGGCACACTATTCTTCAATAAATATGAATTCTGCTGAATAGGCAATGGACTCAAGTACAACACTATGACATTTATGTGAAACTCCCTGGGTTTGATTGTATCATCCAAGCATAACACTTCAACTAAATATATGGTTGTCACTGGAAAATGTGAGATGATGTGGGACTATATATATTGTGCCTAGCTTGATACTTGTCTGTGCTAAATAATCCAATAGTCGGGGATGTATGGGTCACGGCATATGCGAATATTCAACCCCAAGCAATGGAAGAATAATAATCACTCCATTCTATAGTAAAGGGCACGTAATCATTATTGAACCACGATATGAGTATATGTCTCCACAACAACTACCAGGTGAATATAAAAATTGGTTCTAACCGTATGATATTTGCCATGCTTCTAATGAAATGGTTTCCAAACGTTAGCTCCCACGTCTTCCTTCAAGTTAACTCACAATTCATAACTTGGCATGATTACTTAAATCCAACATGAATCTCATTTAATTTGCAATTGCAGAGAAATGCTAGATTTTTATTCATCCACCCTCAACCAGAAATACACCCTCTCCTTAACCTTATGCTCATACAATGTCCTCTTCAATCTATAGGACAGAATGAACAAATGACTCCTTCCAAACGTTGTTTGGTTATTGTAAATTCTGATGTGTGATGCCTCCCCTTCGACCAATTCTTATGGCATCTTATACTTGTATTTGGAATGGTAAGACACAATACTAAAGGACACATCTTATTTTCATTCGTCATCTCCTTACGCACCCTCTTCATAATAAATTAATTAATTAAATGCGATCACTGATGATTATCATCTATGCCCGTGCTACTTTCTTATTATTAAAGATGTTTAGTATATCAAATCACTTATAAGAGTGACGATGGAATTTATATTGATTATTATCTTTGTATGTGGCAAGGTTCTAATCTTTTCCTTAAGCGCTGAGTGAGCACCTTAATAATCTTCTTCTAGCAATATGTTAACCGCCACCCAAACTCATAATTCTTAGGGAGATTTGACTTCGTTTTTATCGAGGCTGTCCATATCATGGAGGCCATGTAATCTGTTTAAATATCACTATGTGTAGTCTTCCGATAGCCATTTCCATTTAAATGTTTTGATTTTCTAATTTATTCCATGCTTCCTTGATATATGATGTTTATATACTCAATAATTATCATTTAATATCTGATATTATTGATATTAGTTTTATGCCATTATTATTTAATGTACTATATTAATAATTTAATTAATACATATTTCAGATGTATGATAATATAATATTTGATAACTATATATGTTGCTATTATTTATTTATTTTAATATCTTAATTCTATTTAATATTATTATTAATGGTTACTAAATCTCTTTTGATTTTGAGATATATATATCGATCATTATATATATATATATATATATATATATATATATATATATATATATATATATATATATATATATATATATATATATATATGTATGTATGTATGTATGTATGTATTAATTTCTCTAATTTAATTTTATCCACATAATTATAATTATATATATTATTTTAATGTATTTATTTAATCTTATATTTATTTATTTATTTAATCTTATGTTTTTATTCTAATATCATTCAATTCCATCTCAAAGAAGGGGACATTACATTCTCCCAATAAACTTTCCCCATCGCTGCTCTTTGAATCTGATTGTAGTTCTGATTTCTAGGATGCAGATTCTTCAGCATAAAATTACTCCAACTTCTTGGCTTTTGGCTTCACACTACACTTATGAGATGGGTCCCAAGGTTTTGTACAATGGAAGCACAATTTCTTCCTTTGAAGGTCATTAAGTTGCTCACTATCCAACTTGTTAGTGTCATTGTGTGGCTGATGTGATTCCCTATTAAATTGTCTCTTGCCCGTATCTTCCTTTTGAGAGGATCCTTTTGGTTGAAATCTGCTTCTAGAAGTAGAGGCCTCCATATCCCTAGCCTTCTTAATGGCTTTTGGCTAGGTAGGTGGATTGAGAGCTTTAATCCAACCTCTCAATGGATCTGTTAAACCATCCATAAAAAGTACCATGAGTCTCTTCTCTGAGATATATGTAATCAGCACTACAAGGCTCTGAAAATCAGCTACATAAGTATCTATAGAACCCCATTGCTTCAATTGTGCCAATTCCTTGAAATGCATTTATGTATCTTTCTTATCAAACCTCTATAAACTTTGCATAAGAGATCTGATCATGACCCATGACGATCATGTGCAATGCCATCCAGATGTATTGTTGCTTACTTAATGGCTTCTTCCTTCGGCATCACATTGAGATGGAAACAGGTAGCTACCTTGTGAACCCAAGCTCAAGTTGTAGACTTCCCTGAACCATCATAATGAGGAAGAGTAAACTTCCCCACTTTCTTCTACACATCATAGTTTTTTGTTCTACCACAGGGCTTGTGCATCATCCTAACATCAATATAATCTCTCAATGAAATAGCATCCTAGAACTCAAGACGTCTACTCTCCCAAACATGTCTAAACTAGTCCTAAGAATCTGTTATTTGGGGCTCATTGTCAACCTGTGGTTGAGCCCTAGGTGGAAAGATAGGCATAAGAAGCCTAAAAGCTATAGCCTAGTTCACTGATTTGCATTTCCCCCATTAACTGAATTCTCTACTTGACCATTGTTGCCACAATTATTGACTCCATTGATGTCACCAATGTTTGCATTATTGGCATTATTTTTGTTTTTAGCACCAATACTTACTCCTATCTACATAGCTCTCAGTTACCAGGTTCTGCTATTTAGGCCTAGGTCTTGGTATTGGTATGGTTCGAGTACTGGTTCTTTTTTGGGTTCTTCTTGGGTTCTCTATGGGTCCTTATGTGAATGACCCGTAGTGAATCCAGGCACCCAGGAAGTACCCAAAGGTGATAGGTCAGTTTATGTATGTATTTCTGATTTGTTCATCACCATACTCTTTGTATCAGCTTTAGATAATGCCTTGCAAAAGCTTAGTAATATTATTCAAGTCAAAATTGGTCTATGTAATACCCTTAGTCTATGACTGCAGTGAACAACATTCTACTTCAATTCATTTGAAGGTCAGGTATCAACTTTTTTATTTGTAGATCTGAGTACATTACTATTGATAGATTTGTAACAGCTAGCCCACAGTTATGTTTATTGATCATGTTCAAAATGATATCAATTTGTTATGCATGTAATCTGAAACTATATCAGTAGTACAAGTAATTTTATAGTATAAGTAAATTTTATTTATAAATTTATTAGCAATTATGGATTTATCAGTATCACTCTTCATTTATATTTATAATTTTGATGTTTGAACACGTATGTGTAAATTTATAGTATATCTATATCTTTATTGGAAACTTAGGCTTAGCAATTAACTCTATAAAAAGACCCAACCATTGAATTTTTTCTTGTGCTCTCTATTTTGTAGCTTGTTTTCCTCTTACCAAGGCATCCAATAAGTTTAGAAATCATTCATTTCCTAGATCTCTTGCATTCTTATCAACCATATTGCCTGTGTTTGTTCAATTACCTTTTGGTCCTCTGCTGCCCTATGTTGTTTTACAACCAAGTTTGTATTAAATTTGTTCCTACCAATATTGTAATGACGTGTGAGAGGTTGTTGATCCAATTTTGACATATCACTGATATGTCATATTGCACCGTTCAGGATGGCAGGATACACTGCTTTGATAGCACTGTAATATGCAGTCCTGTTTTGCCTTGAGCTTTGTTTTGTTTTGTTTTTTTGTATTTTTGCAATGGTTTGTATAACAAAGAATAGTGCAGATAATAGAAATACTTGCAGATAGCTCAGAAAATTGACAATATCCAAAGTTTCAAAATGCTGAAATATTCTAGATTTAATTTCTAAAGTGTAGGTACAATATTTCTCAAAAGTATAAACAACCTAGTTCATAAAATAACATTACAAATGTGTTTCAAACATACCCATAAAATACAACAAAGAAGCTTGATCTATTATCAAAATCTACAAACTTGCGCTCACAAAACGGACGCCACACTCTAGAATCTCTTCCAAAGGGAAATGAAATGATAGCTCTATATTCTCCAACCCTAGGTGACCCCAAACATCAATAAAAGCCTTCAACACCAAGCAGGCTTTTGGAAATCAACACTACTATTGGGCGTTTACAACCAATAAGAAGAATGTGTAACCAGCCAAAAAGATGTGTGAACAACAATGAACTCCTCAAGAACTGCTCAAATTGACCTTCCTCAATCAGATAGGCAATGAACTTTAGCAACTCTCCAATCAGCTCAATCCATGATCTCTGAATGAAAACACCAAGACATCCTCTAGATTAGGTCTTTCACCAATGTGGAAGATGTTTCCTATGAGGGATTTTGTCCTCACGAACCCTAGGAAGAACAAGCTCCTCCAAAAGAAAGAACAATATCAAATATCAAATCCATTATAAGAAATGATCTCTTCAATTTTGCCTTTATAGCTTACCAAAAGCTATGCCTCTTCTCACTTTTACCTTTTAATTAAATTTAAAAACACCTTTATTCTCCAATTTGGCCTCCAAGTCCAAAAAGGGCCCATTCATTTAAATAAAACATTTAGTTAAATCTTTAATTTAACTTTATTAATCAATAACTTGTCGTTATTTTATTTAAATCTACTGGACTATATCAAATATTGAGATAACTCCGAAAACTATATCGACCAACAATACTAAAAATTATAACGTGACAATTGGCTCCATTGGTGCCCAAAACTGACTTACTAAAAATAGTAAATGTTGGAAAACTCAACCAAATCCACTCCAGAAAGGGGTGTTATGCTCATACTAACCATCAAACCTCAAATCAATATTTGACACTGCCAACTTGCTTGGTAAACTGTCTCCAAAGTTCCCTAACCTTAACTCATTAGCCTACAGGAACCAACTAAATAGGTTAACAGTCCACCATGATTGAACTGACTAGAAAGGAGACATTACATTGTTAGCTGCCTATTTGCAATAATCCCCTCAAAACACCTGTCACGGGCTTTGGGACCGAACCTGTGCAGCACTGTCAATAAGCCCAGTACAAGTCAACTCGCTGAGAACACTAAGGCAAACCTCCATTTTACACCTCACCCAAACACTTGCGGAATGCAAAATAAGAATCAGATCCGTCTAAGTCCCAAACAAAGCACAACAAATCCGATGCAAAGCAATACAAAGAAAATCAACATGGACCAAATATATGTTGGTGCATCCCCAAATTACTTATCCATTGCAATCTGTAACAATTACAAGTCAACTTGGCTGAGTGTCTAGAAACACTAACTCGCCCAATGAAATATGCTAAACAGACTTAGCAATATCCTTATTACAAAGAAGTCAAGCTCCAAGCTCTTACAAAAGAGATTGCCACAAGACTTCGCCGCAAAGAAGGAATAACTCGCCTCTGCTCTGCTCCTTCGCTATTGAAATCCTTATCGCTTTCCAAATCTCTACCACCAATATGATGCAAATGAAAGAGCAAGGCTTCCAATATATAGAAGCGCCTTGGGCAAATCCATTAAGTCATGACCGTTGGGAAATAGGTCCTGACCCAAATCACTGCTCCTAAATCAATGCGCACGCCATGGCACATTACTTAAGCTTGCGCCAACGGCTATGATGAAGTTGGCCCAAAACATTCTCTAAGGCACGCAACGGCTAAGTTACACGCTACCAATGTCAGTCGCAACTCCATGCCCAATGCAAACTTAACGTTCCACTCAAATTACCCTCGCTCAATCACCAAAGCAAGTCAGCCACATCTTAAAACAACCAAGTCAGAAAATCTCAAGTTGGCTTTGCCACACCAAGCTCAAGTCGTCCAGTCTGCTAAAACAAATTCAAGTCGGTCCCCAATGCAGAATCCAAGTCGACACCAAATCTCACCCCACTGAAGTCACCTCGCCAAGTCGCATCTTCAAGTCGCCAAGCAGATCGCCTTGTCGAATCTCACTGCAAATTGTCCAACTCAAATCATTCGGCTCCTCTCCAAGTCGCCCAACTAGGAAAATCAAGTCGCAAAAAATGACTCAAAGTCCAGGCCCATTACATCCTCCCCCACTAAACTAGTGGCGACATCCTCGATGCCTACGCATCCAGACCACAATGCCATGGGAGGTGATCCAAACGATCACTCATGCAGAGATGAGTTCCTCCAGCTAAGGAACCCAATCATCTCCTCAACTTCAATCTTCTACTGATCACTCCAAGTCCGTCCTCCCTTCAAGCACCTCATCAACGAATCGACGATCTCATAATAGCTTGCAAAGAAACCTCTGCAAAAGCTAACATAGCCAAGCAATCACCACAAGTCATAAACATCTCGGATCTATTCACGAATCACAGTCCCATCCACTGAATCTTCTCAGATCTAACACTGATCTGGAAGCACCAAGTCATCCCCATAAAGCAAACCGCGCTGCTCAAAATCAAAGGCAGTATGACATCTTGTCGAAAAGACTTCATCTTCTGCACAACTCGAAGTGTTCAACGCTTCAGCCGAATCAACATCACGCATTATTAGAACCACACATGTCTGCCTCAGATCCAAAATCATAATGCAATTCAAGCAAGGAGCAAGAACCACCTCAGCTCACCTCAAGAAGTCTTGACCCAAGATCAAGTCATAATGATCCGTCTCAATAGCTACCAAATCAAGAGATCCCTACCAAGAACCCAGTCGCAAATCAACATTACAGATTGCACCACAAACTCGTTGTGAAGACGCATCCAAGGTCTCATAAGTCGCCTCAATCGACTCGATCTGCAATCCAAGTCTCCTAGCTCAGTCCACCGAAATATAGTTGTGCATCGCCCTTGAATCAATCATCGCCATGACCGTGTCCCCTCCAAAGAGTCCCTTAACAAAGCACAATGCATGCCGACCAGTAGTGTGCGGAATCATCTCGGATCCGGCCGATAGATGCAAAGTGTTCAGCAACAGTGCTCCTACCCGCGGAATTGTCTCCTCTGCTGCTAACACTACATTAATCCCGCTCGATTCGGACATTCCTTCGCAAAGTGATCGGGCTTCCCACACAATAAATAGTCCCGATTCCATTTCTTCTCTCTATCCTCATGAACAGAAGCGCTCTCATCAAACTTAGGCTTCTTCTGTAATGTCCCCTTTCCAGAGTGAGTTTAATGATAATAAGAATTGAATATAAGATTAAATAATTAAGCAATGAGAAAAATATATATAATTATAATTAAATTATACTGATCAAATTAAATAAATAATAATACATTATAATATTATTATAATACCAAAAGAATATATTATAAATAATATTGAATATATAATATTAATAAATATAATAACTAAATAATAATATTAATAAATAGATGAGAATATGAATAATGATAATATTAAAAATATAAAATAATAATAACAAATTAATAAATAAATTAAGGAAAGCGTAAGTCGCAACCTTTGAGGAAGGCGTGTCTTTCCTTCCCGGAAGCAGATATAAAAGGGGAGATGAATATATTAAGCGGGGGATATATAGGGAGGAGGAGAAAGGAGGATTGTAAAAAACATCAACTATAATATGGGAACGATATCATCGATTACAATTACAGTCATTCACCGCAGCAATGCACATATCAAACCGTATGCTAAGTAAGATCGATGGATAGGGACGACCATCTCTCCTTATTGATAATACGTATTCGATATGAATCAGACATCGCAGGGAACAGAGGGGATGGACTATTATAAAAGGTGGCAGTAATAAATGTTGATTGCATCCAAGGAGTGGATGCGGTGAGCATCGTGAGAGAAGGAATCTATCGGGAGGATATTATATACAAATTGACTAAGACCACCGGCGGTTGGAAATGAGAAGTCACCGGTAGGGGAATACACAGCGACAAATATAATAGAGTATTGTCTGCAAATTACACTAACTCAGGGAGAGGAAATATATATCTCAATCATCCCATTTTGAGACTTATCTCTGAGCGCGAATAGAACTTAGGCAGGGGAGAGGACTCACGTCAGCCACTCGAAAAGAGACACAATCAGTAGATTGGAACATTGAATAGAATATTAAAGCAAGTCCCCAACTATATCCAGCAAGACATTCCTTTCATCGATATAGCAAGTACATAAGAAGTATCGACTAATCTACATAACACAGCCAGCAGATAAATACTTAGTCAGCACATAAAATATTCTCGGACCAGAACATACGGTCAGCAAATCTATTCAATAAACTCAAGCACTTAATTCTTACAAGCCTTGATCAATCTAGATAAGAGTTGGCAGCGAACTCCTTAGGTACCTGCAACAGGATATATTGCAGATTGAACTAAGAAGATATACCATTATTACAGTCTGAATTCACTTACCAGCAAATCAACTATAGATTCAAATCAAAGGAAGAGAATTATCCTTACTGGATTCATTCCTTTTTGACGAACCAGCTAATTTGATACTTCTTTCCATAAGAGGATAATCTCAAAGAAAGGTAGCAGATCGGACTTAATTGACAACTAAGTAAAGGTTTACACATCAAGGAATCAGGCTATAATCAACCTAGGAGGTGGGAACATTACAGTGGTATCAGAGCATGATCCTGCCATCTTGCAAGGTAAAACATCAAAACAAAGAATTAAGCAATATCAAATCCCTCGTCAATCAAACAGATCATTCAATTGACAAGTGAATTCAGGCATTGATAAAACAAAGAAGATCGTAATTAGTTTGTGATAGATTCATTGTCACTCTAATACCAGCTTGACAAGAAGAGTTATAGAAGACATTGAGAGAGAACTTGATGGATCATATTATGGCAGAAATGTGATCAGATTTAAAGCGGGTTTAAGAGAGCATAAAGAACTTCATTATAGCAAAATAGTAAAGAGAATTTTATGGAAAACTTATAGCAGAATTAAAGAGGAACATTCCTAGTGAATGAGAAACTAGAGATCCAAGATTTTATTGGTAGAGGGCATTAGCGATGAATGTCAAGATTCCTAAAGGGAATCCAGAGATCCAAGATATTCTTGGTAGAGGGCATTCCTAGTAAATATCGGTCATAGAGGGCATTCTTGATGAATGTCGGCCATAGAGGGCATTGCTAGTGAATGTCGGCCATAGAGGGCATTCTTAATGAATGTCGTCCATAGAGGGTATTCCTAGTGAATGTCGGCCACAGAGGGTATTCTTGATGAATGTCGGCCATAGAGGGCACCCCTAGTGAATAACGGCCATAGAGGGCATTCCTAGTAAATGTCAACCATAGAGGGCATTCTTGATGAATGTCAGCCATAGAGGGCACCCCTAGTGAATATCGGCCATAGAGGGCATTCCTAGTAAATGTCAGCCATAGAGGGCATTCTTGATGAATGTCGGCCATAGAGGACTTTGCTAGTGAATGTCGGCCATAGAGGGCATTCTTGATGAATGTCGGCCATAGAGGGCTTTTGCTAGTGGATGTCGACCATAGAGGGCATTCTTAATGAATGTTGGTCATAGAGGGCATTGCTAGTAACTGTCGGCCATAGAGGGCGTTCTTAGTGAACGTCGCCAGCTTGGTAGAGGATGCTCTTGGCGAGCATCGCCATTGTTAACAAAGGGCTTTCTTGGTGAGCGTCACCATGTTTGGTAGAGGGTGTTCTTGGCGAGCGCCAAAAGAGACATTCTTGGTGAGCATCAAAACTTGATCAAAAGACATCCTTAGTGAGTGTCCAAACTTGATTATGGCATTCTTTGAGCAAAGCAACACTAACGGAGGAGAACATAAGTGCTACCGCAAGTCAAGATAAGTTCTACTTTTTTGAAATTTTCTTAAGACTAAAAATTGAATTTTGTAATGAAAAATCTTTAGGTTTGATAAGTTTATGTTTACAATATATGATTATTTTAACCTCAAGTTGAAATTTATGTTTCAGGGTCATTCAATCTTAATATGTAAAGCAAGATGATATCAAAGTTGTGCAACAAAGGCCATTCACATTAAATTGGTAATTGCTTGGGGACAAGCAATTTTGGTAAGGGTGGACTGTAATGTCCCCTTTCCAAAGTGAGTTTAATGATAATAAGAATTGAATATAAGATTAAATAATTAAGCAATGAGAAAAATATATATAATTATAATTAAATTATACTGATCAAATTAAATAAATAATAATACATTATAATATTATTATAACACCAAAAGAATATATTATAAATAATATTGAATATATAATATTAATAAATATAATAACTAAATAATAATATTAATAAATAGATGAGAATATGAATAATGATAATATTAAAAATATAAAATAATAATAATTAATTAATAAATAAATTAAGGAAAGTGTAAGTTGCAACCTTCGAGGAAGGCACGTCTTTCCTTCCCGGAAGCAGATATAAAAGGGGAGATGAATATATTAAGCGGGGGATATATAGGGAGGAGGAGAAAGGAGGATTGTAAAAAACATCAACTATAATATGGGAAGGATATCATCGATTACAATTACAGTCATTCACTACAGCAATGCACATATCAAACCGTATGCTAAGGAAGATCGATGGATAGGGACGACTATCTCTCCTTATTGATAATACGTATTCGATATGAATCAAACATCGCAGGGAACAGAAGGGATGAACTATTATAAAAGGTGGCAGTAATAAATGTTGATTGCATCCAAGGAGTGGACACGGTGAGCATCGTGAGAGAAGGAATCTATCGGGAGGATATTATATACAAATTGACTAAGACCACCAGCGGTTGGAAATGAGAAGTCACCGGTAGGGGAATACACAGCAATAAATATAACAGAGTATTGTCTGCGAATTACACTAACTCAAGGAGAGGAAATATATATCTCAATCATCCCCTTTTGAGACTTATCTCTGAGCGCGAATAGAACTTAGGCAGGGGAGAGGACTCGCGTCAGCCACTCGAAAAGAGACACAATCAATAGATTGGAACATTGAATAGAATATTAAAGCAAGTCCCCAACTATATCTAGCAAGACATTCCTTTCATCGATATAGCAAGTACATAAGAAGTATCAACTAATCTACATAACACAGCCAACAGATAAATACTTAGTCAGCACATAAAATATTCTCGGACCAGAACATACGGTCAGCAAATCTATTCAATAAACTCAAGCACTTAATTCTTACAAGCCTTGATCAATCTAGATAAGAGTTGGCAGCGAACTCCTTAGGTACCTGCAACAGGACATATTGCAGATTGAACTAAGAAGATATACCATTATTACAGTCTGAATTCACTTACCAGCATATCAACTATAGATTCAAATCAAAGGAAGAGAATTATCCTTACTGGATTCATTCCTTTTTGACGAACCAGCTAATTTGATACCTCTTTCCATAAGAGGATAATCTCAAAGAAAGGTAGCAGATCGGACTTAATTGACAACTAAGTAAAGGTTTACACATCAAGGAATCAGGCTATAATCAACCTAGGAGGTGGGGACATTACATCTTCCCTTTCCTCTCGTTGTTTCGTCTATCATCCTTCGGACGAAATCGTTGCCCATTGTCAGATCTGGCTCCTCCAAACCCCAACGCTGCATCCCCTTTATAGTCGAGCAAGCCATCAGCCACCGTGATCACTTTGGCCAAAGTATGAACCTTATGTCGCCTCAACTCCTCAGCGACCCAAGGTTGCAAGTTCTTCATGAAGAGATAGAGCTTCTCAAAATCATTCAACTTCGTGCATTTCAAGTCTAGCATTCAAAACTCCTTTACATACTCCCGAATCGTGCTAGTGTGTTTCAGCTGGTCGAATCTCGCTCGGATAACCCAATCAGAATTTCCAGGTCTGAATTGATCTCGGAGTGAAAGATCCCAAACTGGCCTTAAGGCAAATAATTGTCTTGTTTGAAGAACTTATCTTGGATCAGCATTTAAACTCTTGCCTGGATAAGTGCCAAATTCTGATATATTTCTTTCTTGTTGTTTTTTTCTCTAATTTTGTTTTTGGAATAACAAATATTTGCATAAAAACAATAAACAAAATCCAGCTAGAAACAAGGGCAAAATACTAAGAAATTATCAGTACTTTAAATCTGAAACAATACATACCGAACCAGCAACATAATCTGAGATTTTCATTTAAAAATGTGTCCAATGCAATGGTGTGATGCTGCCTACAGTAGGTATTGACGCCAGCTATAGAAGAATACTTGGCGTGAGTCAATGATATAAGGAAACCGCTGCTAAGAATCCTCCAACTCCACACTGCAAACAATGGCGTCTAATGCAAGAGGGAAATGCTTCCAATAACCTCCACATGAGTTGCCTAGAAGAATACGCAGAAGCTGAAACTTCACTTCCTAGCTGAATGTGTATGCAATGAAGAAGACGTTTCGTTTTCTCTGACAATCCGTGTGCACAATGAACAAATACAATCCCAATCCTTGCTGAGGGCTACGTCCCAGCAATTCCAGACCCGGGGTTTGCATCCCAGACCTCCAAATTGCTCCACCAGAGCAACTGCCAATTTTACAAATGTAATTTCCAAAGATAATCAACAATTAGGTCTTCATCTCCTTATAACTCCTCCCAAGTGCAAATGAAACCCTAAATGAGAATTACACTTTGCACTTTATAATAAAATAACATTTTCCAAATAAAAGCATCCAGGCTATAGGAAAAACATTACTTTATTAAAATGTCATAACTCAAGGCACCAAAAAGTCTCCGGATAGTGAAAATAGTTTATAATAATTCAAGACCTTTCCAATGAGCTATAACACAAGGGCACACCTGACCAAATGAAGCCATATTCCCCTTATTACTCCGAAATGGCTATATAAATAGCCTTATTATAAATTATTTAATTGCTAACTTAGGAAATATTTAAGTATATTAAAATATTCCCCATTTTGCCTCTGATAGCCCAAATCAACCAAATAAACATGAAATTGACCATGTCACCTATCTGTGACTGATACTGGATGAGATGGGTCAACTGGCAGTCCCTTCCCTATAATCTAGGGATGCTCCTAGAAACTAGGGAACACACCCTGTCATCCTGAAACTGAAACCATGGAGTGGTCCCGTGGAACCTCACATCTGGAAACTGCCACATCCTCCTAAATTGTAGGGATACCCCCTAAAATCAAGGAACTGCACCCAACTGGCTCCCAAAATGCCTATAAAGCCAAGCCCTGTCACTGAATATCCTGTACGAGTCTCTAACCACAATTGCTAGCCTACGAGACCCCCATGATAGGCTAACTCACATAACTCTACTAGTTAGACTAAAGAGGGGACATGACACGGAGCGCTGCCTTCAAATCAGTCCCAGCTCGCTCATCGGCCAGGTGAGTCCTCCACCACAACTTCACAATGCCAGTAAAACAATATGCAACTTTCTTAATCTGCAACTCATCGGACAAGTCGGCAACACTTGTCAAAATCTCCTCCACATCCTAACAAAAGTTATCCAAGGCTTTGTCATCGCGATCCCCATCATAAGATCCGATCTCTTCCACAGCCTTTTGTCCTTGCGTCCCACCTTGCAACATCGCGCGATGAAGAGATTGCCCTTCCTTCAAGAATCTGACCTCCTCACGCAATGCCTCTAACTGCTCAGTCAGCCTCGAAATCTCATCAATCAGTCGCTCCTCAAAGTTCGAACTCTCCAAGGCATCAAGTCACACCTCGTGATCCTATAACCAGTCCTTATGCTTCAAAGTACCTTGCCCAACTCGGCCTACATCCAGAGGCTGAGTTTGATCTGCATCAAACTGACTATCCGCATCGGCCATACCGCAACCAAATCAAATCTCCAACAGATCTGATCCCCAAAGCAAGCCTTATCAAGAGAGGATGAAACGAGGTCTAGATGACTCCTCATCAACCTAATGTTAGAAAGACATGCACCCTAATAGTCTTTTTATAAATGAGATTATAAAAACTCATATGATGGTCTCCACATTGACAAAATAATATTATCGTTTTCAAAATTCCCCTTTAACAGATGTGGCGGCATTTATATTTTTTTAATTTCATTTTTTCAAATTAGGCAACATGCATAAAGACTTGATATGAACCAAAGAAAAAGAACGCAACAAGATTTGAATTGTTGGTCTTCTAGGTTCATTAAGGAATGTTTTGACTAAAAAGAACCAGTTAATTGCTTGTATTATGTGCAATCAAAGTGCATCAAAGTTAATTTTGTTGCATATAACCGCATTTGGAACATAGGAGTTCTTGCTTCACTAGTTTTAGTACAAAAGTTTAGAAACCAAATTCTTTACTATCAAACCATGGAGATGTAAATGCGCCAATACAAATATACATTTTTGTGGCCCAAAATTACCTGGTTTCTTTCGTGTGGTCCTATAATGACACCGTCCAGGCAACAAAAATTAAAATAAAACTACAGCAGAAATCTGTCCGAATAATATGGGCATTCACAAATTGATGAAACTCGTGTTCAAATATTTTAACATGTCATGACTGGCCAACTTCCAACAATATCATTTCTTGGAGAAACACCAATGTAATAGTTGTGCCAATAGAATGGTTGAGATAGACTGAGACACTATTGAGAGTCAGAAACCATCCTTTATTCAGTTTGGTGAAGCCCATTTGAGGGTATTGTATGAAGGATATTCAAAATGTCTTGGGAGTTGATTTATTTTCCATGCTAACTCCATCCTTGTCCATTCCCATCTAATCAATAAGAGAAACAACTTTACATTATTTTTCCATGGTTTGAATTACAGTAGCAAAAAAGCTTTCCGGATTGATTTGGCAAAACCAAAAGATAAAGATTTTCAATTTCTCAATTAGTTGGGATTTAATCTGGAAATTTAAAAAATGCTAAAAACGTATAGAAAAAAATTCTGTTTTATTAATTAAATGCCAAACTGGGATTAAATCACAATTTTGTAGATAAAATCGGGATTGAATCCTGATGTTCTTGTGCCTTGGGATTTGTCTCCAAGCCTGCCAAAAAAAATCAACAATCCAAATCAGATCCAATAGCTGACCAGTACGAACTGTAATTACTCTGTTAATTTACAATTTTTTCTACATATTTACAATTATGCTAGGAACAATCCTCAAACTTTTTTGTAACACTTTTCATTGTCCATTGCCAAATATAGTATTGCTTCAAGTCCTTTCTAAATGATTTTTGCAACACTTGGACCAGATTTTACAGTCTTCTCTTATAATCTTTTATGGACTTCCCCTGCCTTGTCGAAGACTCTTAATTCATTTAGTATTTGTTGAAGTATTGGGTCACCCATATGTCTCTTTTGGAACTCCTGAATGGGTTTTTTCTTAACAATTTTCCATCTATCTTTTTATTCATAAGTTGATCATACCTTTTATTTTTTATTAGATAAGCAGTGTTTTTAAAGGACCCTGAACTCTTTTACATAAAGATAGGAGTGAAAAGCAAAGCAGGATAATCCAAGAACAACTCAAAAAACAGCCACAAAACGACCACAAAACAGAAAACCGCAAACCCAACGAAGGCTACCAAATGAACTACAGCAAGGAACCAAACGATGCCAGTAGATATAATATTATCTAAGACATTATGTTAGAATGCACTCTGCACATACAAATATTTATTACTTGCATTTAATGATGTAAGAACACCACATTAATTATATTTAAAAAGTAACCTACAGTTACTATCTTAGAACATTCCCTTCAAAATAAATAGAAACCAATTCCATTAAATTAAAATATTTGCTATCCAAGTCTATCGAACTCCATGCGCTCATTCTTCCTACATTTGGTATCATAGTGAGAATCCCTAAGAAGAGCATGCTGATCCAAAGTGGTGAATCTCTTGAAGAGGATGCACTGGGAATGAAGATAGAAAGGAGAAGAAAAGAGAATTACTGTTATCAAGTAGGTGCTTTTTGTCGTGTATCAAATCGCTCTCAGAAGGAAAGGAAATCGCTGCCAAAAGGAGCGAAGCCATATGCTTAGATATTATTTAGAGTAATATAGGTTGTTTCCTTACGAGGAATCTTAGGTAAATCTGCCAAGATGCTTACATAAGGTCTGTTTATAATGTATGTTTTATTGGCCATGGAATGCATTCCCTACGGCCTTCCTTCCTTATCAAATTTCCAGTTAGTGTGATATAATATTATCTTTCGCCGATAAAGTTACAACATTTAAAAAAATCAATATTGTAATGGTTTTACTTCCAATCTTCAGCTTAGTGGGATCAGATTTTGTATTCTAATATTTCTGCTAAAGGTAGATAACCATTTTGTTTTATTGAATAGTCCTAGATGCTTGCTAAACAACCAAAATGTTATAATATTACTCAACTTCAAGCTAGACAGCTTTAGAATGTAATCTTGTTAGAATAACCTGTTTCATAGAAAGCTTAGCAACTTGATTGATGTTATTCGTGCTCCATGTTGTGCAGCAAGATCAATTTCAACGTTCACTTCCAACATTCATTCAGCTTATAGATCTTAACATGGAAGAAAATGAAGAATATTGGAAAGTGATGTCTACGGTTCTGGAAGGAAAGGAAATTGATGGTGGATCATCATCTTCTAGTTGCTCTAGAAGGTCAACTAGCGGTACACCCGTTTCTGCTATCTCAACAACAACGCATCTTAACAATAAGGCAAGTCAAATCAGTAATATGCCTCTAAATGTGAGTAGATGGAATTACAAAACTAAAGTTTCAAAATGCAGATAAGAGATACAAAACTATACGAGGGAATTTGCGGGAGTTCCAAGTACTTTAGACTGATCTAAGGGTTTTAGTCTGAAATAATTTATTTTAGTTATTAATATTGAATTTTTCAGGTACGTCTTCTGAGAACAATGCTTGAATGGGAGCAGCAATTGCGCAATGAAGTTGTCTTTGGCACAGCTGGTGCATCGATTCCCGCTGTTCCAAAGTCTGCAGTACTAACAGAGGTTGCCATTATACGATGGCCAGATGGGGAAATCATGCGAATGAAATTTGGCAGTACTGCTGCTGATGCTGCTAGAAGATTAGGATTGGATGGAAGATTTGTATTTGTTAATGGCCAGGTTGCACTTCCCCACACACAGTTGAAAGATGGTGATGTAGTTGAAGTAAGAACCTGATTATTTTGGGCGCACTAAAGCAGGCACTTGCATTCACAATTGATATTTCAAAACATAAGTACCTGCAGAAGAATATTCCAGGCTCGCCTAAGTCCCTATTTCTCAAGCCGTTTGGGCTCTCTTCAAATAATGAGAAAGTGATTGAAAAGCCCACAAGCAATATTTCGTTGCACATGTACACTACAAATTTGTAGAGAACTATCCCCATCATAGATGAATGGGAAAGGAAGATTGTAAATATGGTAACCATCTTATAGATGATGTAGTTCAGATATTTGTAAAGCATTTCCTCTTTTTAGGCCCATTTCCTTGGCATTCAATCTAATAAAAGTATCAGCTTGATCATCATGTTTATGTGTAAAATTCAATAGTGCTCACTCCTGGAAGATGAACCTTTTGGTAGCCTTAGTAAAATGAATATGGAATCATTTTCGTTGGTGCTCATATTGTCAAATAAATGCATGAATGCTTTTGACCTTATTATTGAGTATTCTTCAGATGACCACTTGACAAAAATTACGATGAGGAAGAGACTGAGTTGAATCGCAATGTTCCTAACAACAGTATCATAATTTACAATTATGCCTGTGTCTAGAACTGAAATGTAACAATTAATCATTTCAACTCTAAGGATGGTTCTATTGAAAAATTAAATTTAAATGGTTATCGTTTCTTGGGAACATGAACCTCTAGGGTTCTGTTAATATTATATATTCTGAAGCTGGGGTCTTATGGAAGGGAGCTTCCTAAAAATTAGAGCTGGAGTTGCTTGAAATATCTTAGGCTGGGGTCCCATGGGAAGGGGCTTCCTTAAAAATAGAGTTGGAGTTGCTTGAGAATTTTTAAGAATATTTTAAAGCCAACAATCTCATGAATTTTATTCTTCAATTCAGCTTAAATGTTTAGCCCTGAAATTTAAGGAAACTTTCATCTTCTAAAATTTATGTATTAAAAAAAATTGTGTTAAAATAATTAATTTCACTCTAAAATCTGACATGTGGCAGAAAAATCTCCTAAGCTGGTGGGACAATTTTTTGCCTCACCTCATTTTCACCCATTCAAATTTTAAGATCTAAAAAGTAGGGGCTCCTATTTTGTAGAAAGAGATTCGAATTAATCTTGTAGCCTTAAAAAATAATTCTTATGGGACCTCCAGCTCTTTAAAAATAGAGCTTAAGCCCCTCCCATGGGACCCCAGCCTTAGGAATATTTGAAAGTTGTTGGTTCTATGAATTTCATAGTCTAATTTAACTTAAACATTTAAGCTCCAAAATTTAAAGAAGTTGGTGGTCTCATGAATAGACTACCTTTGTCTCCTATATTTGTGCACGATAAAAATAAGTTAAAATAATAATTTTCCCTCTAAATTTTTTTTTAACTAAAAATCAAAACTTATATGTTTGATAAGTGGGAAATGACATTCCTAGCCCCACCCCGTTTTCACATGTTCCCTAAAAAGTAGGAGCCTCTAACTCTTAGGAAAATATTTCAAGTAATCTTGTAGCAAATTTATTTTTCTCTTCATAGTAACTCCTCTTCTTCAAAAATAGAAGCTTAAGCTCCCCCCATGGGATCCCACCCTTAGCAAGTGGTTTTACTTCTCCAAAGTCCTAGCAAGGAGCTCTAGCTTCCTTTCTTTGTTAGGGGGTAAAGACAGATTTAGTTGGTGTGGTGTTTTGGGTTTTGCATACGTATTTGTTTGTTGCCTATCTATGGCTCCTATAGTCTATGTGATCTTGTAGACATTATTAAAAATATTAATTCATTCAATCTATGGAGAAACTAAAGCACAAAAATTAATGATGCAAAGTGGGCAGTAGGAAGCTAGAAACAGTGAACAATGGTGAAGGGATTGAACCCTTATGCACCCAAATTGTGGAGTGAAGTGCCTTACCCTTATCAAAAGTGTAGAAAGGACAAGGTTTAAGGTTATCACAACCTTGAAATCACAAGAGGAACCTAATCACTAGGTTCTACCAAGTCCAAGACACCAACAACCAAGATTTGCCACAAAGCACTATTGACTCAATTTAGGAATTATCCCCATGAAATGACGAACAAGACTAGGGGTGACCTATACTCATGGATCTGGCCTATTTAGGTCCAATTCAAATAGTTCCAATGGTTCTTTCACTTAAAAGCAACCCATACAACCTAGTTGCTTCACAAATTCAAGACTAGGCTTGTAGCCCTTCCTAGGAGAGTTTTTTTATCATAGACCAAAATACTTCCATACAAAGCATTGAACAAGTTGGAGATTTTGCTACCCTTTTGGACTTTAGAGATCATATCCAAGCACCAAGGTATGAGGTTAAATGGGGAATAAGGAAACACCTAATCAAGGCAGGGCTAATAGGCCTAATTAGGTCTGCAATTGCACTACAAGTGCTCTTTCCTCCAAACCAATGCCCAACCCAATTATGGGAACATGTGAGGGCATATACAAGGACTCTAAATTCATATTTTTAGGTCTTGGTGAATCCCCAACGAGGAATTATGCTGACTGTACTTAGTCACTTGTAGGTGCACACATAGGGATGTACAC
Organism: Chamaecyparis obtusa; assembly: GCA_027943335.1. NCBI lineage: Eukaryota > Viridiplantae > Streptophyta > Pinopsida > Cupressales > Cupressaceae > Chamaecyparis > Chamaecyparis obtusa. The sequence continues at coordinate 210,103 of BSBK01003233.1, read as the reverse complement.
CTAGGGCATCATGGCAAATTCACTTCCCTGCAAATCTCCACCTCTAACCTGCATAATATGAAAGTACATAAACAAAACTTGAATTCCACCAAGGGGCATCAATTTCCCATGGTGGAATCGGTCAAAACACTCAAGCCCTATTGAAAACCCTGGTTTTAGGCCTTCAATCTAGACAGTCACACAAAAACCTTGATAACTCCCAAACTAGGATTGATCAAAACATGAAATCAATTGCATATGAAAGTAGATTCAAAGAGCAAACTTTTGGCTTCAGAGATTCATGCCCTCCTGTCTATACCAGTCCATACACTCCAGTTTTCCTCAGGAATTGCAGAGAAATGGTTATGTTTTTTTTAATTCAAATTGCCAAATTACATGTCTTACCTTTCACCCGCCTAATAGGGCTTATGAAGGCCTCCCCCATCAGTTACGACCAAATTTCAAACTATATGACTGTTGGGGGGTTTGTTTACAACTTTTGGCAAAAGTTGTCAAAGTTGGTAAGCAACTTTTACAACTTTTTAGCACTTTTTGCATTCTAGGTGACCAAGATTGGTCCATACCTAAATATAATGATCCAACATGGATCCAAACCATTAAAACATAAAAATAACAAAATCCTAAGATTTTAGGCCCTTTGACCATCTTTGACCATAGTTAACCAAGGGCTTATACTTGTGCCAATCTTGGGACTAAGTCTTACAATTTGGTCTAGATGCCTAGATGATAGATCTAACTTAATCTAGATGTTCCTAGAACTTTGGTGAATCATCATTTATTGTGGGTGCTCCTGTACCAATTAATCTCCAAAGATTTTGTACTTGGGTATCCATCTTGTCAATTCCCCATCAAACTTACTCTCGAACTGCCTCAATATAAATCCTAGTGGGAAAAATTGATGAATTATTGTCTATCTTCCACAAAGGACATGGTTATCCAAGGAGTGGAAACTCATGGTCAAAGTATCTTTAGATGTATCGACCAACAGAAAAGGTTTCTTGAGATGAGTTTTAAGTACAATTAAGAAAAAAATTTAGTCGGTTATTGATTTGTAAGAACCCCTTATTATTATGTCCTTAAATGTATAGTTTTGAAGCATAAACATTTTATCAAATAGCTAGATCAATTTTGAATTTCCTGAGTTCTTGAGCCACCAAATACAAATGTCTTGCCTAGGAATTCAATCGGATACTTTAATGAACATTACAAACTTCTATAGTTGCAATTATGATTTAAAATTTTAAAAGAAATTGCATAGAATTGGACTTTCATTAAGACAAACAATTGGTTGTCAATCTCACTAGCAAACACTTTAGTGTCAATTATTCGCCTTTTGGCGAATGTCGCATGTCGGCAACCCGGGATTTGGTGAATATAATGCATATATTGGATTGACCCTATTGCCCGAAATTTATTAATATTGGATCCAATGCCCTGGCCCATCGCCCATCGGTTTATTTAATTTTATCCATCTCTTTCACATTATCGTCAATAGAATATAATTTTTGGACACGTCAAATTGTAAACATTTGCTTATAATTTCAAAGCGGCCCCAAATAGACAGCCTATATTTGCCAATAATTTTATACATATATATTTATAGGCAGCCCCAAATTCGCTTGGCATTTTGGAGACGTGTGTCTCAAATCGACATATTTTCGCCAATTTTATTAATCATACCAAGGTATTGGACAACCCATAATCACCTCGGAAATAACACAAGACGTGTTATAATTATGCGGGCTTCGCCAAATATTTGTATACCTAATACCTCCCGCTGAATTCTCCGAAATAGGATTAGTATAAATACATTCATAGATCAGTGTTATTGTACACAATTTGGTTCGATTCAAGGTTGATTGGTTGGTTGGTTTTGATATATTAATTTGATCGGTAGCGAAGTTTATGACTGTTGAGTGCATTGGCGAGTCGTGACTGCAATTGAATTTGAGGCAAAGGTAAGTGATTATTATTTTATGACTATGTAATTTTGAATTCATTCTTATTTAGTGGGGACCAGTTAGTGAACAATGTTATAGTGGTGACCAGGGAGACCTCAGACATGATTTTAGGGCCAATGAATCATATTTTTATATATTATAGTTCTATTGTCACTTCTTCAACAAGTAAACATTTTGGTAGCCTTTATTTCGTTGAAGAATCGAGATGTCGAACAAGAATAAGGGTAAGGCTCCCGCATATGGGGAAAGCCAAGAGAGGCCAGCAAAACACAGAACCTTATCATCGTACTTCGGTCATGGTGTTGGTAATGTTTCTGGCCAAAATCGAGAAGCTACTTCATCACAATAAGATTTTCAAGATTCACAACATATACCTACACGACATATTGAAGAAGTCAGTGAACCTGATATCTTAGATCACGATGAACTTGAAGAAGATTTTCAGTTAAATACCCAGACTCAAAGTAACCATAATGATATAATCGACTTGGATGAGACTGAGAATGTTAGAGAAGGCGATGGTGCAGGGAAGAAGAAAAGAAAATACAATTCAAAGAATGACAGAGAATAAAAAAAAATCAAATCTGGGATTTGTCGAGGAATTTTCAAGTAGAATGGGTGTCAAAGTATCCATTCATTGAACCAGTGGACAATCCAATTGAAGGTGAGCCTCTGGTAGAATGCAGATGTAAGATTTGCACCAAGATAAATAAGAAGGAAAAGAGGTTGCAGCTAAAAATTGACACCATGGAGAAGCATATGGGTAAAGTTTACAAAAAGAAAACCATAGATGGAGTTCAAAAATCAATGATAAGATGGAAAACAAAGGAGGGATCTCAGCATGTTAGGAATGCAAAATTATTTGAATTTCAACAAAATATAAAGATGAAGCCTAATGAAGTTAAAGGCTCTATTGAAGCTTGTTTTGGAAAAGCATTGGAAGTAGAACTAATGGAAAAAGTTGTTCAGTTAAGTGTTGTCTTTAATATTTTGAGCAGAGGGCGTCCTATGACAGACTACCCAATCATTGAGTGCTTTATTACACTTTTTGAAAGTTTGTAACTATCCTAACAGTCACTAGTCAGTAAATAGTGGATGGGAATGGGAAAGTTGTCTTGTCGAGGTTGAAAAAGAGGATCTAAAGCCAAAAATTAAAGAGTCAAATTTTATTGCATTGTCTTTAGATGAGGTTACAGCAGTAGATAATACTTCTTGGGTATGCATGCATGTTTATATTGTACAGAATTTTGTCTGCCAACCTCATCTACTAAATGTTGCTAAAATGAAGGATAATGCGACAATGAAAAATTTATTTGAACTAGTAAAGAGTTCTCTAATTGAATATGGAGGTATAAATGACATGATGATTGCCAAAAAGTTGGTGTGTGTTGGAGTGGATGGAGCTTCAATAATGCAAGGGCATAGGGGCGGTCTTTGCACAAAGATACAATCTTCTTGTGCACCCTACATTACTCTCATTCACTGCATGGCCCACAAAATGAATCTAGCTTTTGGAGTTGTCAGCAAGCATGCTCCAGTACGAGAAATTGAACTTTTAATCAAAGAGCTCTACCAATACTTTTGTAGAAGTCCGAAACGATTGAGGGAATTTCAACACTTTGCCGAAGGACTAACCGACGGGAACAAGCTTCTTAAGGTACCAGATGGATCTCTTTGGATGGACCAGCGCATCAAGTTTTTTCAGAATATCAATCATTGTTTGGTCTAATTAACTCAAGTCGTGAAGAAGTAGGGCTACCAAAATTTCTTTTGGTGTTGTGAATGTTAAGTAATGTAGAGACACTCTTAACGTTAGTAGGTCTTCTCCCCATGCTTGAGGAAATGAGAAATATAATGAAAAAGGCCCAGCAAAGAGCTATGTATATTGTAGAGTATTGTGTTGCATAAATCGACATGCATGACACTCGATAATCTCTATCGATCATGTGATGATGTAAAATTTGCCAGCTGGCTGAAAATCACAGATTTGGACAATCCTGATAACTTTTTAAAGATCGATGCAAACAGGGAGTTATGTGAAGAAGTTCATGGAGTTGAGATACCAATGCACTACTTTTCCAGGTTCGAGTCTGAGGAACCAGGAAAGAACCCCAAGAAGCGACTATCAAGTGTTAAAAGGGAAGACTTTACCAAGATCATTGAGTCTGTAACAACTTCTGTGAAGCACATTGCCTATGATCTTTCCTCACATATTAGAGCAAGATTCCCTCCAGTCAAACTACTTGAATCCATGGCTATTGTGTTTCCTCGATATTGGAGTATCAACAATTTGAAAGATTTTTGAACTAGGCTACTAATTTTGATAGATCATTTTTGCAAAACCAAAGACTTAAATGGAGTAACTCTAAATGGAATTTTAGATGAATCTCATTTGAGAGAGCAATCAGGTCATTTTTAATAGACAATGAGGGATCAATATAATATTATGCGGAACCCCCATGAAGATGGATTGGTAACAAGGCTTTGGAAAAATCTAGCTGAGAGCAAAATGTTGATTGATTCAATATCATAATTTTCCAAGCTTGTTGATTTATGTCTGACCATGATATTGGGGTCGGTGGAGGATGAGAGAGTTTTCAGTGCTTTGGGATTCCTAAAGTCAAAGCTAAGAAACAAACTAGACAAGAATTTGGAAAATTGCTTGAGGCTCTATACATCCAAGTATGAAGTCAATACTTTTCCTTATGAAAGGGCATTGAAATTGTAGAGGAAGAAATGTCAGAGAAGAGGGTTGGGCAACATTTCAAACCAAAGTGGGAGTGCTAGAGACAATGATGTCATTGACTCATGTACTAGAACTGGTACCGCTAGCATTGAACATTAGTTAAACAGAGGTATGTAGAGTGAAGAAAACATATCGAAGAACCAAGGAAGTGATGAAGTTGATGGCGATGAATCGGAGGATCCCGATAATGATATGATGTGGCAACTTGAATTGTTGTAGAAGTAGTAGGTCCTAGGTATTTATTAAACTTTTTCCTGTAGTCTACTATCAGTTTCTGTATCTCATCATCAATCATGCATAATAGCATATTCCAATGTCAAAAACATGAATGTGGTTGATAATGTCATCAAGATTCCATTCTACAATTAATAATGGTTTTCATTTGCATTATTCAGCTCATATGGTACAATTCTTGTAGATTTTCATTATTTTTTTGACAACATAGCAATTCATATGTTACAATTCTTAAAAATAGATATTCTCATTAATTTATTTCCAAATATGATACAATGTAACAATTCATTCATTAATAGTAGTAAGAACGCAACTCTGTTATTCTATTTACAAAATTCAATGACTCAATACCCAGTTTCAATTTCATTACCCTTAGCCAATGACCTTGAATTCCCTTTTATAGAAACAAGGGAGCAACAACAGCTTCAGGTCGATTTGCCTAATGTGAAGTCTCAAAATCAAAATCAGTAAGACAACTACAACATCTCTACAATTGTACATTTCTACATTTGACAGGTCAGTTTAGTAAATTAGCAATAGCATCTACTACATTGATCATGTTCAAAAAACAAAGTTCAAACTTGTTACTTTAATCTCAATTCAAGCAATTAGAAAAAAATATAGAGATGATTGAAACAGAAAGTACTTTCACATACTATGATTGATGAGATGATTCTGCCAGTTTGTTTAGTATGCTCCATTCTGCATTGGTTGGAAGGTCAATATTTGTCAAGTTATAGTAAATGATCTGCAACCTCGTCAACCATCCATACTTGGAAGAGTGACTTGAAAGCAATGATCCTTCCAATATTGCATTCAAATTTGTCAATGGTTTGATGCACTTTGCAATGCCTTCATGAGTTGTGTCCTGAGGAAGCTTGCCTAAATCAGACGTCATTGTGTCCTCCAACTCTTTTTTGTAAACTTCTCTTCCAACGAAATTCGTTGATGAGTTATTAGGACTAGGACTCGGCAAACCAAGACCTATCATTTTGGTTATTTTTTTATTCATCTTGGCGAGCTTTGTACCAAATAAGACCAGAGTTTCCTCTCCTTCCATTAGTTTTTGACATTTTTGAAAGACAGAGTTCGCCTTCATTAATGCACAAACGCAGTCATGAATTCCCTTGCTTGCCAAATGCCTCTCACTGGTTGTGTTGACTTGTTGCAAACTCTATTTTGCAGTATTTTGTCTCTAACAAAAAAATGTGTTCTCAATGTGCTCTTTGAGCTTCCCAAAAACATCTCTAAGACTTTCATTCAATTCAAACCAATCACACAACCTATCAGCAGTCACCTTTATTTGCCCCCAAAAGTCTTTTTCTATTTTCTTGATTGTATTATTTACTCGGTCATTCAAGCTATTTTCATAAGTTTTAATTGTATTATTTGTCTTCTTTAGCTCTTCTCTCATTTCTGAAAGTGCAAGGGTATGAAATTGAGTAGTATTTTTTTTATGAATATGATTTCAACTACAAGGATTGGTTTCTCACCATATTTTGGTGGAACTAGTGGGAAAGGTGGAAACCAAGGCCCTTGTCCTCTAGGACCCAAACCACGCCAACCTGGATAGCCCATTTTTTCTACAATATCTGCCCCTTTGGTATATTTTTCTTTTGTGGACACATCAAATCCACTACTAATTGAATATACATTAGTGGATGTGGGATTCACATAATCCTGCTCATACTCATTATCTGGATGATCATCATCGTTGTGATGTGCTTCAGCTAGATACTCCTTATTCCACAATTCGCTAAATATTTTATCCTCTTCCACTTCATAAAGATCTACATAGGTATTTGGCTTGCTGAGATTCTTCCTCATTTCCCAAAAATTAGAAATTTTGGTTCGAGTCCAATTACCATCTGTACATTCATCCACTAGGTCTTTTGGAATAGATTTTCTAGATGGTTGAGCAACTTTATGGTAGAAATTGTACGATGTCGTGGGTTGCACTTTTCCTTTCTGTTTGTGCAATGCCATAATTTGTGATGACAATTCCTATATTGAAATATTATTTTCAGTGGCGTATTTCTCCATCTCTTTTTTGACCTCGTCCTAGGACTCCATGTTTTTAAATTTTTCTATCAATGGCATACTCTCATGTTGACATTTGTTTGCAGAGTTCCCATTCTCTCTAAGCTTTGTTCCAATTATGTTGAATGGATCATACTACCAGTGACTTACAACATCAAAGCGAAAAATTGAAAAAAAATTATGTGCCACTTTGAATCCTCTTCTCTCAAATGTGAACCCTCCAAATGAGAAAGGAAAGGAAGGAAATATCATTTTCTTTTGCTGACCATTAAAGAGTACATATGTGCTCTCCATCTTCCGTACATATTCCAATGCAAATACCCTCTCTATCACATGTATTGGAAGTTTTTAGGGTTCTACCATTGAACCGTAAAACCTTAACACAGTGTACTCTTCCATGAAGTACCAGTCGGCCAATTGTATTTGACTTCTGAGTTGAATGCAATCTCTACAAGAAATGGGCAATCTAGGCATTCGAGTGCCTGAAATTTTATGATACATTGGTTCCAAAAAGAAGTCTACAAAATTGTTGTAGTTCCTTCTGTTATCAATCATCCTTATCTCAAGTGTCCATTCATATATTAGATTTTGGACCTGACTGCAAAGCTTGTTTATTTGAAATATTGTACGATGATTTTCTAAGAGAAGATAGCACAAGTAGGTTGTGAATCTAAATGTCTTCAGTGAACTTCTTTTAATCATTAGTAATTGTTCTTGCGTGCAATCAACAATGTTCTCAATAAAACTATATTTTACTAGTTCATTTTTACAATGAATATGAAAAAACATTTCAAGAATGTTGGCACCCACTTCTTTGTTACTATCCAATCCTAAACAAAATGCTAGCAAGGAAATACTATCCTAAACCCATTGCACAAAAATATCATAATCATAAGGAGGCTTATGATCTAGATTCAGACTAGAACCGCTTGTTATTCCTCTGATATATGAATCTTTCTGTGTTGCATTTATTTTTTCATAATCCTCTGCCAGTTTTCCTAGGTTAATCTGCGCATTTGAGTTTTGTTGTTCAAACCCTAGGTCCAATAGACTAGCAAATTCACTCTCGGTTATGGACAAAATTTCCTCCTGAGTATTTTTATTCACAATTGCTTTTCTATTTTCATCATAATTTTTGGTGCAAACCATAACAATTTCTGGGCAAGGGAATACTTGAGGTATCGCCATGTGTGCTGATCCAGCAACCCACGGTGCAATTTTATTTGTTGTTGTCTTTACCATGTTGTTAAATGGATAAAATTTTGAATCCTTCTTTGGATCGTTCCACTTATTTTCAAGTGCAAATCTAATTTGCATTATTCCCTTATTTCCATGGATAATAGGATCATAAATATCATGGAATTCATCAATGAAACCTGGTGTTTTAACTAGATTGTGGAAGTCTATTAGCTGACTTTGCCTTTTACTTGTAATCTTGGTATTTGTTTTGCCCATCATGGTAACTGGTATCACTATTTACTCGTAGAAAAAATCAAATAATTTTACACAACTACAATTTACAAGGGTGATTCAAAATTAAACCCTAATAGGCTAATTCTTTTTCTACAATATAAACAATAAATTTGTAAACCACGAGATTTGAAAAATTTAAAATGCAGGACGTAGGTGTTCAGGATTTTAGTATTTACCTGTAATTTCAATTTGTGCAAACTGAGTGGGCAGAGAGCTGAGAGACTCTGTTGCATTCCTCAGACCTCAATCCTCAACCTAGAAGTCATAACCCCTTTATAAATCTCCAATACTAGTTAGAACTGAAAAACTTAGATTGAAAACCTAAAGGGCAAAAATTGTACAATCTTCAATTGTCAATCATGTCACTTTTATTGCTTCTTTATGAAGACAGATATCTGATGTCACTAGGACACGTGTGACTTAATTGTTTGAAATTACAACTTTAGTTAGACACCCGAAAACATTTATTAAATAATCCATTTTGCAGTTTACTCCAATTTAGATTTTAATTATACTTAGTTGAGGGTTAATTCATGACACGTGCCTTGTTTCTGTGGGACATTTGCAAATAGCTCAGTGATCATTCCCCAAATTGGCCCGAAATACACCTTCAGCCATTGATCTATGCTCATCCAACGGTCATTATTAGTCACTATCAAGTGTCGTGGGTCCTATTAATTTTTTCCTTGTTAGTACTAGTGGTACTAGTCACCTCACGAGTCCAACGTCATCATCAAATGACACTGACCATGTGAGTGGACACGCGTCATGATTCTGGAATGGGTTTGCAAAAATGGGTTTTATTTTCCCTTTCGGCCCGAAATACAACTTCGGTCGTTGATCTATAATCATCCAACAGTCATTGTTAGTCACTATCTAGTGTCGTGGCCCCGTGGGTCCCATTAACTTTTTCCTTGTTAGTACTAGTAGTCACCTAGTCACCTCACAAGTCACACATCATCATTGAATGACATTAACAGTTGACCACGTGAGTGGACACGTGTCATGATTCTGAAAAGGGTTTGCAAAAATGGGGTTGCTTTTCCCTTTCATTCTCAAATCCACCATACATCATCGATCTGTGCTCATCCAACGGTAGTTAGCATTCACACCTTGGTGTGCAATGGGTACGTCGTAGTTATTTGCAATGAACATTGTTATTTTTTCCTTTTAAGATATTAATGGATAATAATATTTAAAGTTAATTAATTGAATAGTAACATTCTTGAAGAGGTATATAGTTTAGTTAAAATGATAATTTTTATTGATTATAACTTTTACATTTAAAAAAGAACATCAAAGTGTAATTATTTTTTTAGAAGATGGATGAATTATTTGATTTGGGAGGGAATAAAGCCCCAGGCCCAGATGGCTTTCCAGCTTTTTTTTCAAAAATTATGTGAAATATTTGCTCCTGATCTATGGGAGGTTGTAGAGGAATCCGGGAGGGATGGTTTTATTCTCAAAGATTTAAATAATACTGTCATTTCTCTAATACCTAAAAATACAGAGATCAACTCTTTTGAGGACTTTAGATTGATTTATTTGTACAACACGGTCTATAAAATTATCTCTAAGTTAATAGCAAATAGATTAAAAAGGGTTTTGGAGACTATGATTTCACTTGAACAGAGTGGCTTCTCATTGAATAGGTCCATTTTTTTAGGTGTCATTATTGCACATGAAACAAATCATTCTATTCAAATGGAAAAGACAAAGAGAATGATGGTCAAGTTACATGTTAAAAGGGATTATGATGAAGTAAACAGAGGTTTTTTTGCTAAAAATCCTTGAGAAATTTAGTTTTTTGCTAAATTATTAATTTAAGAGCAAGAGAATAATTTAAATAATGAATTTTGGTAATGTTAATTATAATGATAGTTGAATCTTTTAAGATATTTTCTTACTTTTGTTTAATTGAATATTCTTACACAGTTCATATAACTTATGTAAAATCATATTATTTAGCATTTTAAAAGATAATTTATAATTTTTTAGTATATATCATTAATTCATAAATTAAATAATATAAAATATATCAATGAAAAAGTTAAATATATTAATATTTAGATTATAATTGTAATTTAAGTTTAATATAAAATTAAATTACAATTATAATCTAAATATATAACATCTTATTATAATATATATAATAAGTTTTATTATTCAATTTAATATATTTTTCTGTTGCATATAATTTAAACTGTTTAGTACAAAAAGTAATGGATCAGAGTACTTAACGTATTACAAAATTTCCCAATGCTACTGAGTAAAACATTTGATTACATAAGAGACTTAATAAAGCATAATTGCAAACGAGAAACAACTACTAGTTCAAGAGGGACTGTCCTCTCCTTCTTCCTCTTCATCATTAGTGTCTGGGGAGACAGAATTGTATCCCAGCACTCTGTAGTCTCTATCACCCGTGTTCCTCATTTCTCTATGTATATTTTCATGCTTTAACTACTGGATAAACTCCTTAAGGGTGTACTCAAATTCATCCTTCTCTTTCATTATAGTATATCCATATGCTACCTCTGATTTCTCCATGGTAGCCTTCCCATCTCTCAGCACCTGCAAGAACTTTCTCTCCTTCACCTTTAAGATCACCATGACCTGCATGGAAATATCAGAATAGATGAGTCTCTTGCAAGACTCGGTAAGGTTCTTGTTCTTACCTGCAAGTAAATCATTATTTCGAGCCTTCCAAATGAACCAAAAAACAATAGAGGAAAGCAAATACCAAAAAGAGTTACAGAATTTGCTGCAGTTGATAGTACCAGAGATAACATTCAGTGCATTAAAATGGGTCTTGTATGATAGTCCAAATATATTCCAAATTTCAAAAGCAAATAAGCACTCAAAGAAAATATGGGTGACAGCAGGTTGTCTACACACATAACAGATATTAGGTTCTCCCCCTGGTTTCTTAAATGGAAACTTGTGCAGGAAAAGTTTCCACAGAAAGCAAGAGATCTTTGGTTCAACAAGTCTGGCCCATAGAATATTAAAGTATTTCATCCATTCCGAGTCCTAAATTTCCAAGACCCACTTACGGTTAACATGAGTAAAGATGTCATTCTTATTGGTCAGTAATTGGTAAAAATATTTGGACTTGCCAAGGTGGAGAGGGGTACTGTCAGGCCAGCACAATTGGAATTTATAGTAGGACTCAATGCAGCAACCTTTAATGGGACCTAGGGAGTTAATGGCTTCTCTAAGGACAGAGTATGTTCTCCAATGGGACCGGGGTAAGTTGAACTGGGATTCCAACCACTCCCAAGAAAGAATTTTACCTTGTTGGAGGATATCACCAAATGTTGCAATACCAAGCCCTACCCATTTCTTTGCTGAATAGCCCTGTAGAAGAGCAAGCTTTTTATCTCCATGACTCAAGTTCCACCAAATAGATTTGAGCCTGCATATATTCCCAATGCTCTCAATTAGCTTCTTGTTGATCAAGTACCCCTTAACATACTTCCAAGCCTTCCAAATGCTCTTGAAAACACTAGATCCTTGAACAACTATATTGGCATCTACAGTGAGAGAATCAGTAAAATAGAGGTTCTACCATCCTCTAGGCCTGCTATAGTGTGCCATCTGCAGATTGTTTCTAATCAGCACTTTCCAAGGCTCTTCCCCTTCCCCTACCTTAGCTATCCACTTAACAGCCAAGGTAATGCCTTGAGATTTGAGGTCCTTTAGGCCTAGACCTCCCCAAGATCTGCCTCTTGAGCACCACTCCCAGGAAACCACATGAAATCTTTTATTCCCTCTGCCATCCGACCATAAAAAGTCTCTGATAACCTTTTGGATAGAACTGAACTGCAGTTGGTTGAAGAGCCACATGGAAGAGAAGTAGATAGGATAGGAAGAGAGGATCTTTTGGAAAACCTGAAATCTACCAAGGAAGGATAGAAGGTTACTATCCCATTTAGTAAGCTTCTTGTTAATCCTCTCAAAGACCCATTCCCACATCAGATTGAGATTAGGAGAAATAGAGAAAGGGATGCCCAAGTATCTGACTAAGTGGTTTGGCCCACCCCAAGAAAACTCAAAGTTACCCCACCAATCAGACAGATTCAGATCCCAACCCAACATAACAAACTTGGATAAAGAGATCTTACTGCCAGAGGCTTGGCAAAAAATATCAAGTTTGTTCATCAGGAGTCTGATATTAGGCTCTTCAAGGAGAAGAAGGATGGAGGTGTCATCAACAAACTGGACATTGGAGACCTCCTGATTATTGGGGAGGACACCTTTCACTTTAGGAGAGAGGGAATCATCTCTAAAGAGGTAGTGCAAAGAGTCTACTGCAATAACAAACAAGGAGGGGGCCAAAGGGCAGCCCTGTCTGATAGACCTGGAGAGACTGAAGAATTCTAACCTGACACCATTGATTTCAATTGCAGCCATTGCACCATAAAGTAGTGTTGATACCATTTTGCAAAAGCGGGAGGGAAAACCAAGAGCTTCCAACATCATCATGATGAACCTCCATTCAATCCTATCATATGCCTTCTCATAATCTATAAGAAGCATGGCACAGCTCAAATTTTTTAAGAAGATGGATGAATTATTTGATTTGGGAGGGAATAAAGCCCCAAGCCCAAATGGCTTTCCAGCTTTTTTTTCAAAAATTATGTGAAATATTTGCTCCTGATCTATGGGAGGTTGTAGAGGAATCCATGAGGGATGGTTTTATTCTCAAAGATTTAAATAATACTATCATTTCTCTAATACCTAAAAATATAGAGATCAACTCTTTTGACGACTTTAGATTGATTTATTTGTACAACACGGTCTATAAAAGTATCTCTAAGTTAATAGCAAACAGATTTAAAAGGGTTTTGGAGACTATGATTTCACTTGAACGGAGTGGCTTCTCATTGAATAGGTCCATTTTTTTAGGTGTCATTATTGCACATGAAACAATTCATTCTATTCAAATGGAAAAGACAAAGAGAATGATTGTCAAGTTACATGTTAAAAGGGATTATGATGAAGTAAACAGAGGTTTTTTTGCTAAAAATCCTTGAGAAATTTAGTTTTTTGCTAAATTATTAATTTAAGAGCAAGAGAATAATTTTAAATAATGAATATTGGTAATGTCAATTATAATGATAGTTGAATCTTTTAAGATATTTTCTTATTTTTGTTTAATTGAATATTCTTACACAGTTCATCTAACATATGTAAAATCATATAATTTAGCATTTTAAAAGATAATTTATAATTTTTTAGTATATATCATTAATTCAAAATTAATTAATGTAAAATATATCAATGAAAAAGTTAAATATATTAATATTTAGATTATAATTGTAATTTAAGTTTAATATAAACTTACATTACAATTATAATCTAAATATATAACATCTTATTATAATATATATAATAAGTTTTATTATTCAATTTAATCTATTTATATCCAAAAACATGTATTTATATTATAATATATTATTAAACTATATATTTATTAAAAATTAAAATATTACATTTTTATAAATCTATAAAAAAAAATATTAAAAGAATATAATATTAAAAGAATACAATATTGTAATAAATTGAAATAGATATAATGTTATATATAATATTATTATAGTCTTATTAGGTAAAAAATAAATAAAATTATTTTAAGGGCATGGTAAAGTATTTTGGCAATTTTCCCCTATAATATTGGCTCGAAAATTGTAATAGAGGTAGTGCTTAGTCTTCCGCAAAATTTGTGTATAAGAGGCTATTTTTTTCAGCCAATAGAAATGCTGTAAATTAATTTTGTTGAATTATAAACATAAAAAATGTACATGTATACTATACAAATTATTTTTTTAACAAAATTTAATAAAAATAATAGATTTTAATTGGTAGAAATAGAATTTTTTAATCACTAGTTAAGAGGGGAAATCCATAAAATGATGCAATAGTACTTGCTTAGCCTACCGACAAGTACTAATAAGAAGATTGTTAATATTCTAAAATAAAATTAGTTTTTAAATAATTTATGAATTCCCTTTAGTGGAATAGAGAACATGTTTTTATCAGTTTGGTTGAGGTCATTAAGTAAATTACAACTGAGTCAGTGAGCAACATGGCTAATGTCAGTTGAGCCCCAAAATAATCTTCTTTTTCAATATTGAATAAAGCTTCTAAATAATCAATAATGTATTTATTTTCTTGACGATATCCAATACAATTATTTCTCTGGGTACGAGTGGATTTTATTTTTGACCCAATCACATGCCTTGCCTGTTAAATTGAATTTTAACAACTGGCTACATCTGTGAAGTGGCCATTTACTATGGAAGAACTATCTGAGCTTTACAAAGATAGAGTTTACCAAAGGGATTTTTTGGTCCTTCCATTAATCATAGTCGTTGAATCCTAAGGCTAGTTATATATTAAGTAATGTTTAACTCAGAATTTAACATTGAATTGAATTGAATTATTTCTATTTGTATTATAATTGAAATTACATTATTACACATCGATATGGCAGTGGCACATTGGAAAATCTAGCAATTGGCATATAATTAATCTGAATTAATTAGTAAGCAATAATAAAAATCCTGATGTCTCTGGAGTTTGGACTATTAAAAATAGCAACTTGCAAAATTTCCATTAATATGTTCTAAAAATTTACAACTGTCATATTTCCTCCAAAATTTCCCAAAACAACTAAACTACTACTATTATAGGGTATCCAATGCATAAAAAACAAATTGAAATGAAGTTGCAAATTTCTCATTAATATTTTGTACAAATTTACAATATTCGTATTTTGAGTCCCTCCAAAACTTTAAAGCCAAAATGAGGGAGGTTGTGAGGTAGTGGCAAAAAAAAACCTACTATAATCTATAGTTCAAAAAAATAAAACATAGATACTCTTTGATTTCAAAATGTCAAGCCATAAGGTCCTGGGTAACACAAAACTAAGGATTTTCCCCTCCATCTAAGTAGAACTCTTTAAAGATGATAAGCTCTGCTAATTCATGCAAACATCCGTAGTCCACAAATTCATCCAAGAGAAACCACTTTCAAAGAAAATCCCTACCAATCTGCATCCATTTCCTATGGTGTGTCAACTGCTCAACATTTAGGTTCAAAAGAAAAGGTTGCATGGCCACATTTTGGCCTGGCTGGAGAAGCTTGGGTAAGTCACTTGCCCAAGGGATCCCAACCCCTATTTGTGCAAAAATAGCAACCTGAACATCGTCGCCCAGGAATTCTTGTTTGAATACCCTCCTTAACAAAAGGAGCATATCCACCTTCTCTCCTTCTAGGTCCAGAAGAGATGCCAAAAACTGAGACGTAATGTCTATGTTAACTTGGTATCTATCAATATTATCAAGAAATTCACAGTCCAACACCATCCTTACAGCCTCATTTGTAAAGGAACCATTCTCCTTGCAAATTGATTACAGTGTTTGGTCTAAGACTAGGCCCAAAAAGGCCTTCTGATCCTCCTCAGATGTGCTTATCAAATGGATAGGAGTTTCCATCTTCAGAAAACCAGTACCAGAATATTATAAATTAGAATGTGATAAAATTATACAGCCTAAAGACCTAAAGTAGAGGTAGACTTTCAGGCACTTAGAAGAGGCAGACCTAAACCAAAGGAGAATTAAAGAAGAAAGAAGAATAGATCGTCTATAAATAGCAATCAATTCTTTTTCTAACCTTATTAATTCATTTGTCCTTCAAAATTCTGTAAATCTTTCATATTAAATGCATGAGTGTGTGAAATTGGAAAAAATGTCATGACAGGTAACATTACCCAAATTTAATGTCAGTGATAAGAAATTTATTTTATTAACTACAACTGTGATACATTATCAACCATCCACACAACCTACTAGTACTAACCAATTGTAAGACTTGATACTTGTAATACATTTAAAATGGTGGAATGATCGATATTAGGTATGTGTAGATTCTAAATAGCCCTCAATTCTTTCTCTAACCTTATTTAATTTATTTGTCCTTCAAAATTTTGTAAATCTTTCATATTAAATTGACGAGTGTGTGAAATTGGAAAAAGCATCATGACATGTAACATTACCCAATTTAATGTCAGTGATAAGACATTTCTTTTATTAACTGCAACTGTGATACATTATCAACCGTCCACACAACTTACTAGTACTAACCAGTTGTAAGACTTGATATGTGAAATACATTTAAAATGGTGGAATGATCCATATTAGGTATGACCATATGTGTGGAACAGAAGAATTATGCAGAGTCATTCAGACAAGTTGGTAACTAATTAAGGCATTATTCTCTCAGTGTGATGTTGCATTAATTAGATCATGGTTATAGTGGTAACTAATTAAGGCATTAGTCTCTAAGATGTGTAGAGTCATGCAGATAAGTTGGTAACTAATTAAGGCATTATTCTCTCGACATGATGTTGCATTAATTAGATCGTGGTTATAGTGCAGACTAATTTGATACATGTCAACATTCTGGTGACTTCCTAGAGAACCTTGTTCCTTCAAGAAATTGGGGCCAAAATTAAACTGCAACCATTGATCTAGGATCATCAGACAGTCTCAAATAGTACATTTAACATTATAAAATAATGGATGTTACTTTTAGGTTACGTGTCGATGTGACTATATGTGCTTATCGATAGTAGATAACACTATTGAATTTACAATAAAATCACATTCCATATTTTGAAAATCGCTAATAAAACATTTTTTTCCCATAATTAACGAATGATTAGCCAATAAAATAAATAAATTTTCAAATGGTACATAAAATTTCCCAATACAATTATTTTTTTCCCTTCAAAACAAAATCATTCGCCTCATATATTATAATTTTTTTACTTCAAAAGAAAAAAAATTGTCTCATAAAAGATATATTTTTCCCCCACATGATTGTATAATTCGCTAGGAATTTATGGAATTTTCATTCGACGGGGAAAAAATCGCCAATACAAACTATGAAAATTCGCAGATTTGAAAAAAAAAACCGCCTTCATTAAGAAAAATTTCCCCCTAAAATAATGTACGATTTGCCATGATTTTACACTTTTTCCTAGGAGGGGGTTTCTTAAAGTTATCCTTGAATCTCACAAGTTCTTATAGAGAAAATATATAAAGTCATTACATCAAACACTTTGCATCATACTAAAATAGCTAATATGCTATCAAACAATTATAAAATCTAAATTGTTCTCTCAATTCTACAATTGGCATTATAACAAAGAATTTGCATACAACCTCAATGGACAAACAACTCACAAAACTGTATACAAATTTATTTTTTAAACAAATATTGACCCCTCATTATGGATACTTTATCAGAGAAATTACCATGAAATTCATGTGTACATCAAAAATGACGGTTGTTAATAAATATAGCTTCGATCAGATAAAAGAATTATTATGATATGTATATAATAATATTATGTAGATAATAATAATATTAATATTATTATTATATACATATATATTAAAATATATTATCATTATTATTATATCTATATATATTAATATATATAGTAGTTATGATCGAATTAATATAATGATTCATTAAATGAATCGACTATGCACTATTGGGTGAGTATTATTAACAAATATATTGAATACCGATTAATACCGGGTGAGCATAAATCGGGTGTCTTGGACATTATCGTTAGGTTTCCCTACGATGTATTGTGACTGTTATGTATTAACAGTCATGATACTATCGTGACTGTTAATACATAACAGTCACGATAAGTGACTATATTATATCAAAGCAACTAATGTGATTTACATTAAAATAAACTGATTATTGTTATGAACAGTCACATCATTGTCATGTGAACAGTCACGTCTCTTCTTGTTCACATTTGCTAGTTAATATATATATAGAGATTCAAATATGTAGATTCAATCAATCACCAAGGCAATTGAAATCTACTACATAAATTCAGTTTACATCTTATCTTCTGATCTCAAATTATTTAACATGGTATCAGAGCTAAGTTCCTTCTATGGAAGCTTAACCGCTTGAAGGAAAGACCTGGGCATAGGAACAGAGTATCACAACACTGTGTATACCAGCGATAATGAAATATGCAACTCAAATGCCAAGTATCGCAACGGCTATAAACACGTAGCAGAAATCAAATATATGATGGTCAGTAAACAAATGCATCTACTAGCATACAAGACATCGAGCAAACAAGGGAAAAGATGAAGATGTAAGGCAGTGATTCCAATCTGAATATGACAGTGAACCTCATACAATGTGAAGGCAGCGATGGGGCCTCTAACATGATGGAAATACAAGACACCTGGCAGTGAGAGCTTCAACATTCGTGCTAGCCTATCAATATAGAACCATAATGAAGCTATCAAAAAGAATGAACGGCTAGGGTTCAGGGTTCAATCTGAATTATCAAAAATTATAGCTGCAATTATTTCTACAAGCATCTCCATCAGAAAAGGAACTGCCCCTACGTCCACGACCTTGCTCCTGTATCTTTGCCTCAGAGCAATGTTGTATATGATGGCACTTTGCCAATTCTTTGCTTTATCCAATAATGTCTCTATAATTATCCTTGGAAAGAGCATTGTGCATATGGGCTATCTAAGAAGCTGCACCAAACCCAAAGAATTCCAAGAGCGTTGTTCACAGAGATTGCATACAAGACAAGAAATGGCAAGTGAATCCATGTCAAGGGCAATGTTGCAGTCAGAGCCCCAAGAGCCTCTTCACAAATCTCTATAGATTGTTGTGAATGGTTCAAAGTCTGAGCGTTGTGCTTGACAACAAGGGATTTGAGAATAGAGGATGAAATTGAGGAGGTGATGCATCACTTTCCTTGCTCAATCGCCTCAATTTCCATTTGAATTCCTTCTCTTCGGATTAAATCTCTACAAGAACCCTTCCACCATTTCTGTAATGTAACCCTCGCTGCTGCCATGTTTGTTATAAAGAAAAGAGGTCAACAGGTTGATGAATGCAAGGAGCAGATGGAGCAAATGGTTCAGTCAACTTCTGACAATCTTGATCATGTTGATTGAGAGGGAGTTCACTATTGAAGGTGAAACACTTCTGAGGTAAACTTGATATAATTGATTATTATACTAATGAATCTTGGATGTTTCTAATGGGCCTACTCCCCTGTGTTAATCATAAATAAGTGACGACTTCCAAATGATTATCACTTGTATTTGTTAAAGTTATTGGAAGGTGATGATCTTGCAATAACTTTTTCTATTGTGATAGATATTTTTTGATAATTAAAATATCTTACTTGTGGATAGAATCGTCGATAGAGGCAATCCACTCTGAAGCTCATGAGTTTTTGGATAGAATCGCCGATAGAGGCAATCCACACCATAGCTCATGAGTTTTGGATAGAATCGCCGATGGAGGCAATCCGCACAGGAACTTGTGGATAGAATCGCTGATAGAGGCAATCCACTCTGAAGCTCATGAGTTTGTGGATAGAATCGTCGATAGAGGCAATCCACACAGGAGCTTGTGGATAGAATCGTCGATAGAGGCAATCCACACCATAGCTCATGAGTTGTGGATAGAATCATCGATGGAGGCAATCCGCATAGGAGCTTGTGGATTGAATCGCCAATGGAGGCAATCCACCTGGGAACTATGGATAGAATCGTCGATAGAGGCAATCCACCTGGGAACTAACCCTCACAATTTATGAACTTATTGTGAGTTACATTTTATCTTCCCTAGCTAAGAGGGAGTGTTAATAAATATAGCTTCGATCAGATAAAAGAATTATTATGATATATATATATAATAATATTATGTAGATAATAATAATATTAATATTATTATTATATACATATATATTAAAATATATTATCATTATTATTATATCTATATATATTAATATATATAGTAGTTATGATCGAATTAATATAATGATTCATTAAATGAATCGACTATGCACTATCGGGTGAGTATTATTAACAAATATATTGAATACCAATTAATATCGGGTGAGCATATATTGGATGTCTTGGACATTATCGTCAGGTTGCCCTACGATGTATTGTGACTGTTATGTATTAACAGTCACGATACTATCGTGACTGTTAATACATAACAGTCACGATAAGTGACTATATTATATCAAAGCAACTAATGTAATTTACATTAAAATAAACTGCTTATTGTTATGAACAGTCACATCATTGTCATGTGAACAGTCACGTCTCTTCTTGTTCACATTTTCTAGTTAATATATATAGAGAGATTCAAATATGTAGATTCAATCAATCACCAAGGCAATTGAAAATCTACTACATAAATTTAGTTTACATCTTATCTTCTGATCTCAAATTATTTAACAGTGGCAAATACAGAGATAAGAGGGGGACATCTAAACCTAGAATTACAATATTGGTTTTTGGTTGTGCAAATAATGCCCTAATCAAATAGCAACAATAATCATATTTGAATGCCTAGTGGAATCGAAAAGAATACTAATAACCTTTCATGTCCATGTAATGGAAGCTTTGTTGTAGATGTTTTCTCAATATGGATGGCTTGGCGGGAAGGTGGTCATGTGCTTTCTCAACTAGTTGTGCCTCTTTACCAAATGCTTATAGCCCAAAGAATGATTCCTTCAATTATTTATCTATCCATGATTTGCTTCAGATATGCCATCAATTCCAAACAAGGATGCCAAGTTATTATAGTTCTGAGTTCCCTTGAGACATCTTCTTGAATGAACAATGGAACTCACCAAAAATCGCTTGCTTGAAACTTGCACCAAAACCGATAGGGTGCCATTACCATTCCTTGTATGGAAACTCAACCTGCTCAAACTCTTTGTAATTCCAGCCTTTAGCACTTTGATGTCCAAATGGTGAACTCAGAGGAAAATTTTCCTCACATTGAGGGCATGGTTTTTCATCCAAACCTTCTTGGTTCCAAGGGTTTATGTCCTCATAACAAACTAGTCACTGAATATCAGCAACATGAGAAAGCTTCAATATTTCAATCTCATAATCCATATCAAATGAATGAATAGCTTCACTTATACAGATTCTTAAGTCGGTGTATACACTAACTTCTCAAGTCGGTGTATTCATGAAGTCTCTTTATAAGGTCACTTTAATTTTATAACATCACTTTATAACATAAAGTAACTTTATCTTTATAAACTATTAAACATTATTTTATTGTTCTCCATTTCACCTCAAATAAATTTGTGACTAGAAACCATCCCTTTTTAAATAAATTATTGACCGATTGGGATGATAAAATAGGCTAACCAAGATCCTAGGTAGATTATTGAGAAGGGGACATTATAGTCATCCCTTCCTGGGATTGCTTGCCCAAGCAATCTCAAAGTTGGATGATGTAAAATATCTTCACCTTCCCAAGTTGCATCCTCAAGTGGTAAGTTCCTCCAATGCAACAAATATTCCATGATCACTTTGTTTCTCAACTTCTCTCTCACCTCCAACACCTCTACAAGTTCAAAAATCAACTTCCCCTCCTCATCCAAGGGAGTTAATCTAGGGGTAAGCACAACATGTTTTCCAATAGCCTTCTTGAGATATGATACATGAAAGACATTACGAATCCATCTATCTAGAGGCAACTCAATCTCATATTCAACTTCTCCAATCCTCCTCACTATCTTGTATGGGCGATAAAAAATGGGTTTAAGCTTTTCCACACCACTCTTCTTCATTGAACTTTTCTTATATGGATGAAGGCATGGAAACACCATATCTCCAACCTCAAAAATCATCTCTATCCTATGGTGATTAGCATACATCTTTTTCTAGTTCTGCACATGTTGGGTATTATAGTTGAGAGCCCTGAGGATATCCTGATGATCCTGTAACCAGTCCTTGACTCGGGGAGCCCATTTGTCATCAAAAGCCAAATCAATGAAAGAAAAGGTTCATAACCATAGAGAGCCCAAAAAGGTTACATGCCAATAGTCATGTGATATGTAGAATTATAACAATACTCCCCAAGATATAGCCACTTAACCTATGCTCTTTGTTGACCTGCAACATAATTGCAAAGATAACCTTCCACCCATTTATTCACTATCTTTGTCTGACCATCTATTTGAGGATGGTAGCTAGTACTAGGTTCTAGCTTTGTCCCTACCAATCTAAACAACTCTTATCGGAAAATATTGAAAAACTTATCCCTATCACTAAAAATGGTCTTGGGTAGACCATGCAATCTAAATGCCTCTCTAAAAAATAACTCTACCACATGAGAGGTTGTCCAATCAGTTCCAATGACATAGAAATGGGAAAATTTAGTCAACTGATCAACCACAACAAACGTATTATCCTTACCTTGCACTCTCGGTAGATCTGTAATGAAGTCCATGGACACACTCCCATTTCTACTCAGGAATCGGTAAAGGCTGCAATAATTCATTAGGAAATACATGCTCTGACTTGTTCTGGTGACAAGTCAAGCACTCTCTAACATGCTTAAGGACATCATCGTTAATACACTTCCAATAAAATCTCTCTCTAATTTTCCTATAGGTCTTAAAATATCTCAAATGTCCTGTTGAGGACATATCATAAAAAACCTCCAAAATCTTATCCTTAAATCTAGATTCAAGCACCAAATGAATCATGTTATTACATTAAATCACATCATCAACCACTCTATACCTATCATCCTATATCTTACCTTCCATAAGCTCACAAGAAAAATTATTTTTGGAATTCTCAACTAAAAGTTGAGACTTCCAATTAGCTAAAATCCTGGATATGGAACACAAAGTAGCAGTAGGTGGTCTTCTAGAAAGTGCATCAGCTACAATGTTTTTCTTCACTTTGACATACTTGATATCAAAATAATACACATGTACCTTTATGACTCACTTTTTTTGTCACTCATTCAACTCCTAATCCAAGAAATATCACAAGTTGTTATGATCAATTCTTGCCGCAAACTTCCCATCCACCAAGTATTGTTTGAATTTTTCCAACACATGCATGATGAAAAGCATTTCCTTATCATAGGTGGAGTACAATTTCTCATTATCCCTCAACTTACTTTTGTCATATGTGATAAGATGTATATTATGCATAAGCACTGCACCAATGCCCTCACCTGAAGCATCACACACCAACACAAATGGCTGAGAAAAATCTAGAAGAGCTAATGTGGAAAAGTACTCATAACCTTCTTAAGCCTATCAAATCTATCATGTTCATCATCTGACCATCTAAAATCTCCCTTCCAAGTAAGATTTGTGAGTGGAGCTTCAAGTTGAGAAAACTCCTTAACAAATCTCCTATAGTAAGAATAAATCCTAAGGAATCCTCTCAAATATGAAACATTTCTCTTTGGTGGCCAATCCAAAATCACATGTATCTTCTCTTGATGCACCTTGACCCCATTAGCCCCTATCACATGTCCAAGATATAAAATCTCTGTGAATTTAAACTAACATTTGGATTCCTTAACAAACAAAGATTGTTCCTCCATGATGCTCAATATCTTATCCAAATGTTGTAGGTGCTCCTCCCAATACTTACTGAATATCAGAATATCATCGAAGAACACCAAAAAAAACTTACACAACTGCTTATTGAAGATGTGGTTCATACATGATTGGAACATAACAGGTGCATTAGTGAGGTCAAAAGGCATCATTAAGAAATCATAATGTTTGTAGTGGCATCAAAATGTTGTCTTATGAACATCCTCCTCATGGAAACATATTTGATGGTATCCCGGTTGAAGATATATCTTTGAAAAGTAAAGAACCCCATGCAACTCATCTATACAAGGAATGGGATACATTTTCTTAATGTTCCTCTTATTCAAGGCACGGTAATCAATGCACATCTTTAGAGTGTCATCCTTCACCAGAACCACTAAAGAAGAAAATGGGTTGGAGCTAGGCCTAATATGTCCCATGACAAGTAATTCCTTAATCATTTTCTCAATTTCCAACTTGAAATGTCTCGAATGGAAATATGGTGTGGTAATGACAATTTTATTTCCCTCCTCCAGCTCGATCACATGCTCAAATCCACAATCAGGTACTCTTCCTAGAGGAATATCTCCAAAGACTCCCTTGTGCTTATCATGCACCATCTATATGTCTATATGATGTTGATGCTCTCTACCTAGTGTGGACTTGGTCAACACAAATCGTTGGGTTTCCCACTCAATATCATCATGTCTAAGTATAGCATGTATCTGATAATTTGAAACAATCCTAGGTCCACCATTAGGCATAGCTTTCAACTCTATCTTTTGATCACCACTCATGAATTCTAACTATTTCTAGTGATGATCAATTATGTACCTGCCAACAATATATATCAATTTCATACCCAAGATAACATCCAATCTCTCTAACTTGATGAAATAAAATTTGTCCACCAAAGTGAACTCACCCAACTATATTCTAAGTTGAGGTATCCTCCCTAAGCAATTTAGAATATCACAACCTGCAACCTTCACATCAAATCCAGGAATCTCCTAAATCTGTAATCCTTATTTTCCACTGTATGCACATTGATGAATTTATGTGTGGCACCTGTATCTAGTAGGAAAATAATTCACTTCCCTCTAATCACTCATTTTAAGAGAAATGGATGACATGTAAGTACTCCTGAAAGTGTCTATTATAGCGGGAGGTTGATCAATTTCATATTCTACACTCTTTTCCCTTGTGGGTTGCTCATTAATCTCTTCATTATCACTACCTTCTAACATGTTGTCCTCAATTTTCTCTTCTTAACCCTCTAAAAAAACTTTAATATAGTGTACTTTTCCTTTTCCAAGGCACCTATGTTTGAGGGTCCATGGTTCCTTACATGTAAAGAAAAGTTTCTTCCTCCACAGCTCATTCCTAGTCTCTATATCCAACTTGCGAGGAATATTTTTGATTTGATTATAAGATTTTAGATTTCATTTTGACCCCTTAAATTTATTTTTGGGTGGTTGAATGGTAGAGGATGAGGTATCTAAATCAAGTTTCATATTAATAGTCTCATGTAGAGTGTTGAGTTTAAGGACTTTTACAAACCCCTTGATATTTTCACTCAATCCTTCAATAAATAGCATGACCTTCCTCTTCTTGACATATCTAAACCCATCACTAAATTCTTTGAAACTCATTGATAAATGAATCCAAGGAACCACTCCATTTCAACTATGCCAACTCCCTGTAGTATACTTCTAGATCCTTTATATCGAAATGAGCTATCAACTTATTACTGAACTCCTCATATGAATTAATCAATCTATTTTCCTACAACACAAGCCCGTGATGCCACCAATTATAGGATACTTTGTATAAGTGCATAGTAGAAAATTTAATTGCATGTCTCCTTAATGGGCTTGAGTGTCAAGAAAGTATCCATCTTATGTATCCAATCTTGTGCAGTTTTCTTACCACTACCATCATATGTAGGAAGTGACAACTTGTTCATAGCATGCTTTAGGTCCTTATTCTAATTTTTATGCCTTCTATCTTGTTTGGTTCTCATGCTTTCCTTTTTCTGCCCCATGTATTGAATAAAAGATAAATCTTCCTTAACATGATCTAGGAGGAGGTTCCATTCATTGTGCATAGTCATTACATTGTCAAGAAATGCCACCTCTGCTTCAGCATTATTCACTTCCTCCTCGACAACATTAGAAAAAAAGTAGGCATGAAAGGCCTATCAAAAGAGCATGTGGTTTCTCTTTCACCCCATGGTGAACCAACTATGCTACCACCATCACTTTAACTATGCTAAGATCTTCTTGGGATTTCACTTAACTATTGTATAGTTATTGTAACATGTTGAATAACATTGTCCACTTGTTCATGTCATGTTTCAATTCCTCTTAAAGTATCTCTTACTTCCTTGGCCTCATCTCATGGTGGGTTGTTATTCCTTCTATCACCCATCTCTGCAACCTATTCAACACTACTAGAAGAAGTACCAATATAATCTGATATAGTTTTACTCTCAGGTACTTGTGGTGGTTGTCAAGTCTTACGTAGTTCCCTCTAATAATATCTTCTTTCTCTATCATTGGGTTGCATTAACAATCTGATATAAACCCAAAGGATGGCATAATCTTGGCTCTGATAGCACTATAATAACCCATTCCTATTTTGTCCTTAAATTTTTAGTTTTGAAGCATAAACATTTCATCAAATAGTTGGCATGCCAAGTCAATTCGGAATTTCCTGAGTTATTGAGCCACCAAACACATTACCAAATACAAATGTCTTGCCTAGCAATTTGGTCAAATACTTAATGAACGTTAAAAATAGATATAGTTACAATTATGATTTAAAATTTCAGAAGAAACTACATAGAACTAGATTTTCATTAAGACAAATATTTGGTTGTCAATCTCATAAGTTCTCACAGAGAAAATATATTGTCATTACATCGAACACTTTGCATCAAACTGAAGTAGCTAATATGTTGTCAAACAATTATAAAATCTGAATTGTTCTCTCAATTCTACAATTGGCGCTATATCAAACAATATGCATGCAACCTCAATGGATAGACAACTGACAAAATTGTTTACAAATTTGTTTACTAAACAAAGATTGACCCCTCATTAGGGATGCTTTATAAAATAAATTACCCTAAGATTCATAGGTACATCAAAAATGGAAGTTTATATAGAGATAAGAGGGGTACATCTAAACCTGGAACTGCAATATTAGTGGTCTGACTATGCAAATAATGCCTAGATTGAATAGAAAGAATAATCAAATTTGAGTGCCTAGTGGAATCAAAACAAATACTAATAACATTTCATGTCCATGTCGTAGAAGCTCTTTTATAGATGTTTGTCTAGTATGGATGGCTTGGCAAGAGGGTGGTCGTGTTCTTTCTCAAGTAGTCATGCCTCTTTACCAAATGCTCACAACCCAAAGAATGATTCTTTCAATTATTTATCTGCACATGATTTTCTTCAAATATGCCAGCGATTCCAAAAAAGGGTGCCAAGTTAATATAGTTAGGCTTTCCCTTGAGATGTCTTCTTGAATGAACAATGGAACTCAGCAAAAATTATTTTCTTGAAACCTGCACCAAAATTGATAGGGTGTCATTACCATTCCTTGTATGAAAACTCAACCATCTCAAACTCTCTATAACTTCAATCTTCGGCACTTTGATGTCCAAATGGTGAACTCAGATGCAAATTCATCTCACATGAAAGGCATGGGTTTTCATCCAAACCTTCTTGGTTCCAAGGGTTTCTGTCCTCAAAACAAACTAGTCACTAAATATCAGCAACAAAAGAAAGTTTCAATATTTCAATCTCATAATTCATCTCAAATGAATGAATAGCTTCACTTATATAGCTTCTTAAGTCGTTGTATACACTTACTTTTAGCAATGTGGGATAAAAAGTCACTTTTAATTTATAAAGCCACTTTATAAGGTCACTTTCATTTTATAACATCACTTTATAACATAAGTAACTTTAGCTTTATAAATCATTAAATAATATTTTATTTTTCTTCATTTCACCTCAAATAAAGTTGTTACTAGAAAGCTTCCCTCTTTAAATAAATTATTAGCCTATTGGGATGAGAAAAAAAGCTAACCAAGTTCCTATAGATTACTAAGAAGGGGACATTACATGATTTGTAAAATTTTGAGTAGAGTGTCTAAGGATCATTAGATATGAATTATTGAGATGTCAATTCTATTAATACTTTCTAAATTATTGTTTCAGATTTTTGTAAATATCATATCTAATATAATATATTTATAAATATAGTAAATATAAAGGAAGTTTGAAATTAGTGATAAAACTTGCAAAGAGTACATAAATAAGAATAACAAAGTTTTTATCTTAGAGACTACACACGTATAAAGGGTGAAAACCCAACATGCAAAAAGTTCCACATTTCAGTATTGCAATCAATAGACAATTGTTAGTATACGTTAAAGGTTGTTGCAAGTCAACAGATGTCTTTTTCTCCATCTACTCTAGGCTACTAAACCCAGAGCCCTAGTCTTGCATCTTTGAATTCGTGCAATGAGCATAGAAATGAAGGAATCCCTTGAAAGTTAACCCATCCCACTTCATGGAGAATTATCATATACATTCCTCTAATCTTTTATGGTTCCACAATGGAGAATCGAACATCCAAAAAGTAAAAGTAGACACTTTAAATTCCTCTAAATATATCTTCTCAACTATGAAAGTCATAATTTCCACCAAATAGCAATTATGTATTTGTCATGGAAATCACATTTTTCCACCTTCAACAAGTAAAAACATCAATTTTGATTTGAATCATGTAACTTGTTCGACAAATCCATAAGATGCTCTATACAATCTCAAACACTCATTTTTAACATGTTCACAACCTTGCATTTAGTATAAAATGATATTTGTACAACAATAATGTTGAGGTTATTTTTGGCACGTTCATGTGCCAAGCGGGTTTCCAAGACTTTTTGGAGCCCGATAAATTGCCAATTTGAGATTTAATTTGTTTTGTTTGAATGTTTTCTCCAGTTACATGCAATAATGGATTCATTTATCATAACTACCAAAAGTTAATGCAATTGATTCTCATTGATATAGTTCACACCATTTTAGGTGGGATTTTCTTTTGGCCGTAAGATTTGAACGTGTTATGTTTTGTAGTGTTACCGTTGGGAATTTCTAGCAATTGGGTGTATATGTTGTAAAGGTGTTATTATTTTGAAGAGAGGTTGGTTCATATATGGTCTCCAAATGCCAAAGTGAGTTGTGGGATAGCTATTGATGATGGTTCAAATTATTTTGTCGATACAAGGAAAAGCATTGGAATCAGAGGAGATTATTAATTTGAATGGGATTTGTTACATAAATAATGTCTCCAAGAGATTAGGTGTATGTTTAGGAAGATTTATTAGCCGCAACTATGGTTGTCTCTTATTACATTTTCTAGCATGAGCATGATTTTGGGTTAAATGGATGTGACAATGTTTTAAAAGCATTATATGTATTGTACCAATCTCCCTCATTTTACACACTAATATACATTATATTATAAATTGCCAAGTGTGTTTTGTTATAGAATTCCATGATCATTGTTGTATGCAAATATATGGTTTCACATTCTCTTATTTTAGCTTTTTTCTTTTAAATTTAGTGTGACTTTATTTCTAATGAATAGGCACTAGTCTAGAGCCCTACCAATCTAGAATCCTTCAAAATCAAAACATAATCAATAGTATAGAATTAGTAGTTTATACATTCATGACCTTCTATTTTAACCAAAGTATTTATCTTTTTTAGAGTGATTCAAATGATATTATCTCATGTGGTTCATGCTTTCATGGGTATTAGTTGTGTAGGTGATACATGCATTAAGTTATACTTGGTCCAATGATAGTCTTTGGGACTAAAACATTGAGTTGGATTTGGTTGTAGTTGTTTGTTTGCATATTTTGTGTGATTTTAATATATTTTAAGGTATATCATTGGGAGCACCATCCTTAGTCTAAGTTGAGCTTGAAATGTAGGAGATATAACCCACTTTTGTAATTTTTTCCATTAACCTTCCATAGCCTAATGATGAGCTAATTTCATTTGCATAATAAGAACCCTATCCTTGTGAATGAGGTGTTGCTTTAGGAAGTAGAACAAAAAAAATTAGACTTGATGCCACCATCAAAGAAAAGCTTCAAAATTTAAATATTAGATTTCATTTTTTGAAGAAGACCCTTTGATTCTAAATGTGCCTAACAATACGCTTTTTGAGATCAATAAATTTGCATTTTTTAGATTTTTGGAAAATTTTGTCAAAATGAAGGCACAAAATAGAGTTTATAAAATTAAATAAAACTAATGTATTTCTTTCAAATTTAAAGCTAAAAGGGAATTTCAATGCTCCCTTAAGGATTATCATGGCATCCAATTAAAGAACCACAACCAAAAACAAGGAGAGGATGAAGATTTACCTCTTATTGAAGCTCCACAGAATCAATGAGAACTTTCAATTTTTTCTAGTTTGGAGAGGCTAAACAAACATACACCTTAGAAATATTCTAGTAATCCCAATATAACCTATCCTCCAAGCTTTCACAATTTAATTTTCTCAGACTTATTCCCAAATTTCATTTTTTCTTAAAGAGGGGTTTCAAACAAATTTTCCTTCACAAAATAAATAATACAAAAATGGATAACCTCTCTCCTTTATAACTTTTGGCACATTTTCCATTTGTTGGAGTTGATGAGAAAACAACCCACAGCTCCCAAGAATATTTGCATGCAAACACCTATTACAGAAATAGAGAAGCAAAAGCTATGGAGGCCTAAACGCAATGATCCATTAAAGAGGAGACATTATTGATGTGCAAAAACAAAAGTTGCAATCAAATAAAAATGAATGTGTTCTAATTACAAGAGAGATCAATCCTTATAAAAGGAGATCAAAACCCTAAAAGGAAACCTAGGTTGCATAATAATAATTATTAAAAGAATTAATCATTATATGCCTAAAGTTTAGCTTAAGTAAAGAAAGAGGTAATAAGTGACTTAATAATTAAATCATTATGATTTAATTAATAAGCAAAACAACTTATTACTCTAACACCCCCCCCTTAAGATAAACTTAGGGAGTAGCTAAAAACCTAGAACTACTACTGAAAGCAAATGGGTCCTAAAAACAAAGGTTTGATTAGGTACCCAAGTACAAAAGAGAGTCTCTATAAAGCGGAGAAAGAGAGAAAACCACATGGGAAAAACTCTACTCCAAAAAGAGACAAAGACTAGTGAAGGACTGAAGAAGCCTCCAAAACTAGAGAATGTTCCATAAAATAGGAACAAAGAATGAACATGAAGAACCTCCACTGAAATAGAACATGACCAGGTAGAGAAGACTATAATCTTCATGAGTGTCCTCAAATGACACTACTCAAATCAGGAGGCAAACAACTGAACTTGAAGATACAAATGGCATAAAACACCAAAGCTTGAAGAGATGATCAATCAGAGATGGAAGTGTGCCTCCAAAAAT
This sequence comes from Chamaecyparis obtusa, assembly GCA_027943335.1. Taxonomy (NCBI): domain Eukaryota; kingdom Viridiplantae; phylum Streptophyta; class Pinopsida; order Cupressales; family Cupressaceae; genus Chamaecyparis; species Chamaecyparis obtusa. The sequence continues at coordinate 178,674 of BSBK01003233.1, read as the reverse complement.
AAGAATGAAAGAGTGTCCATATGGTAAATGATCCATCTCATCGGAATGCATAGGTACCCATCCATTGCATCTGCCTAGTACATAGGAACAAATATTGAATGCATAGCTCACTCCATCGAACCAAGGAAGAAAAAGAACCAACAATAGAAACTCCCCCATAATGTTGACAAGGGAGAGGTGGGAGGTACACTAAAACAATTGGCCAATAAGAAATACATCATGAAGAACCAAGAACATCAAAGGTGCAGAGAAAGTACAAACACATATAAAGACATCTTGAGGCTAATGTCGTGGAAGGAACACTCACGTGACAAAGGTAGATCTTGCCAAGTGTGACATCTTTAAAATCACTATTGGATAATAATTGAAACTCATATTCAAATGGAGGAATAACCCTATGCTTATAACCACTCAACACATATCAATCATATCTCTTCAAAATATGATAGTCAAAGCATATAATAATAACCCAATAGATAGAATATTATATAATATAAACCAAAGTGACTATGATATAATATAATATTTATTATCAAAGTAAATAGACTTGGAAGATTTAAGATAGCAATTAATAAGGGAAGGGTGCAATTAATATAAGGAATAATTGTGATTGTATCATCATGATAGGCCCAACAATCACCCTTAAAGAATTCAATTACAATATATTTAAGCATATATTAAGGTTGGTCTTATATTAAGATTGATCTTTTAAGAAGTATGTCAATTTTTTAATAGTCAAAAGATGCATCTCTCAGGATGTACAACCACGCTAAAAATACATCTCTCTTCATGTAATAACAATGAGATATGAGTCTAGTTTGTGGAATAATGGGAATCATTGAATAGGATAGTGGTGAAGAGTATGAAATATATATTGGATATAAGGTTTCCTTCGAAGAAAATGGTAGAAGATTGTTATGAAGGAATATGTATGGAGATTTCAGAAGAAGATTCTATGTAGATTTGGAGTAAGCATATAGTAGATTTATGATTTGGATATTGATCACAGAATATTATGGTTGAATTTTATTAGGAGAAAGCAAAGTAAAAGAAATAAAATAGTAACTAATGATTTACATATGTACATAAATATATAAATCTAGTATATGGGCTCTAATTTGAGCATCGAATGGGAAATAATATAAGTTAGTTAAGAGTTAAATGTAATATTAGAATTGTATATATATATATATATATATATATATATATATATATATATATATATATATAATGAAGATATAAAAAACCAAATGAGAGATGATATAAGTTAAATAGTGATTTGTAGAATGAGATATCTGAAATTCTATTAAATATAAGAATCTTATATGATGTGTGTGTGTGTGCGTGCATGTGCATCTATATATGTATATGTGTATGTGTATGTGTATGTGTATGTGTATGTATATGTATATGTATATGTATATGTATATGTATATGTATATGTATATGTATATAACTGTTAAATAGAATGAGATCAAAATGATATATATAGGAAAATTGAATTTTATATATATATATATATATATATATATATATATATATATATATATATATATATATATATATATATATATATATATATATATATATATATATTTATATATAATATGATAATGGAAATGAAAATCTTTCTATACATATATTTATACATATGGAAACAAAATAAAAAGTACACATATAGGCTTATATATATATATAATGGAAGTAAATTCAGAACTTTATATGTGTATGTGTGATAATAATAAGGAAATTAGAACTATATACTATGTTATAGTCTATTCATATATATACACACATATACATACAAACATACATACATACATATGAATGAAATCAGTATTCTAAATTTATATAATATACATTTATGATGAGTTAATATACATAAATATAGAAATTTGAATTATATATCTTATTAACCAATAATATATATTTGAATAATCCTATATATCTAAATTATAAGAATGATCTAACTATAAGAAACAACACAACATTGTTAATAAGCATAACTTTCTTTAATATATTTTAGAGGTAAGACAATGATGAACACCGTCATGGATAAGAGGAAATGTAGGTAAGAGGGTATAAGGTTTCCATTTAAGTAGGCAACTTTGGTGGATGTCAAAGTATGGCCTCTAAGGCCAAGAGGGTTAAAGTCCCTTTCTTGGGCTTAGATCGAATGAGTTGAGAACCCCACTATGATCTTCCTACATTCCTACTATGATGAGATAATTAACTATAGGAGATGTATCTAAGAGGGTATAAGACTACCATCTAAGTAGGCCACCTTGATGCATGTCAAAGTCCTACCACCAAGGCCAAGAGGGTCAAAGTTCCACTCTTGGGCTTAGATTGGACGAGTTGAGAAGCCCACTACGATCTCCATAGTGTTCATACTATTCCTACGATGACAAGATAATAAACTATAAGGGACAAAGCATGGATAGGAAGCAAGGCAAGCTTACCACTAAGTAGGCCATCTCATTTGGATGTCAACGTCTTGCCACCAAATCCAAGGGGGCCAAAGTTCCACTCTTAGGCTTAGTATGGGATTGGCTTGATTAAACCTATCATGACTCAATCTCTAAGTTTGAATATGTTTAATCACATAAGAAATTACATTTTAAGTTTGTACACATCTAACCAACTAATATCATTAGCCTATATAAACTAATGTTCTATGTCATTGCAAGTTATATAATCAAGAGCATAACGAAGGGAACAAAATTCTTAATCTAGAAGGGGACAAATGTATAGTAAAAAAATGAAAATATGATCAATGATAATATTTACTCCCAACGCAAATATAATATGTATATCACTAAATTGAATCATGGTGATAAACCACAAATTTAAGCAGTACACATGCATCTCAAGAAATACCACAATTCCATGAAAATAAATCAATTCTTCACAAGGAACTTGGTACAATTCTCGACATGTTGAGGAATCTCATCTCAAAAGATGTGAGTGTTCCAAACACATCAAGTAGAGAAAGAAGGTAATCCATAAAGAAAATGGTGAAGTTGAAACATGGATCAACACCCTAAGAAAGAAACACAATAACATGCATCCCCTAATACAACATCAAAAAATAATGAAAAGATATAGACATATCAAGGTTACAATAGGAAGGGTGTTAGATCTCCCCCCACTAATATTATACTTTCTCTTAGAAGGATGCATAAGGCAATGATAGGGTACACCTAGTACTTGACCCTTGAAACACAATGAACCTCACTAGACCCATCTTGTAGATTCTCACTAAGTTTAAGCCTCAAACACATAATCAACACCTCTCTAGAGGTGCACAAGTTAACTAAATGAAAACTACTAGTTGTGAAACCACCTTAGAGATTACAAAACTCATTTCACCAACTTCCATTTTAATAGTTTTCAAGAGCCAACTATAGTTTTCAACTAATAAACCATAAAAAACCCCTACTCCAAGGCTTCCACCACTACTAGGAAACTCCTTCTAGCCACTTAGTTATCTAAGGAAAGGTACACTAGCCTAGAAATCTAACCTCACCGTGAATCTCAAAAACACCAGGTTGTATTTCGTATGGTCTCTTCCAAGACCAAGGCCTTAATCCTTAAATATAGAACTTAAAATCCAAGCAGAAAAAACTCACAAGGCTAGAGACATCACTACCTTGCAACCATTCTCACCACGAGCATGCCTCACCTCTAGACATGGACTCACTCCATGAGGTCCTATCTCAAGTACCACTCTAGAAAAAAAAGAAAAAAAAAAGATTCCTTAATGAACTATATTCACAACATAAAATAGGTACAACTTGGAGGTTATTAGAGGTGTGAATATAAGAATTAACCTCTCAAAAATTATAAACTATCTCAATAATTGGGGCTTAGAAACCCCAAAACTCACAAGGCTATATTTAAGGCAAAAATTAAACACAAAATTTAGGAGAAAAACTTAATTTTACATTGCAAAAATGCTTGACTATGCCCACTCAAGGGTTAAAACCCCCAAAAATGATCATATAACTATAATTCATAAGACAACATAGAACCATAAGCCTTATCTTCTCTTATTTTTCATAGTTGAAAGATATACATCCCCTTCCAACACCAAGCTAAGAACATCACTAAACTAATAAGGAGAAACTATTAAAATCACCAACACAACCTCAAGTACGAACTTAATGTTAAGGCTAAAAATTTGCACCCTGTTAAACTAGATAAGTTTAACAATTTTTCCTAACATGGGATTCATTTTTGCATGTGGGAAATGTGTAACTAGAAATGAAACCTCTGAATTCTAGGCTAGTTCCTATTGGATAATCACTGATAACTCCTTGAAACTAACTTAAACTTGTCGGAAAAGAGAAAGAGATTACTGAAATGAACCTAAGACTTTAAAATTTAAACAAGAGAACCAGGTGATACACCAAAGAGTAAGAAAACTTGACAGACAATGATAGATCTTGAAACTTTAAACTCTACCTCAATGAATAAAACACTTCTATTCTATATAGGTCTGCATAAATATTTCATAAAAAGGTCCTTAATAGAATAAACAAGGAAGAAAAACTCTTCACAAGAAACCCTATGAATTTTTTGGACACAAATTATAACCTGCAAACAACATACATTCCTGCAACTAGGTAATAGCTGAGACAAAAATCAACAAGGAGTTATTAACTCACTTATTATTCTCATCAATCATGCACTTGACACATAATCATAGAAAGAAAGAAGGCTTCAAGCTTGATAGAATACTGTTGTTTCAAAATGTTGTCACTGTATATTCAATCTCCAAAAGTGAGTTACAAATCTATGCATAAAAATGCTAAGGACAAAAAGAATATCACAAAAGCCTGCCTCTGCATAATTAGAACTGAAGAAAAAAGTGAGTCCAAACTCACTAAGTACAATACCCAATCCTTGGGTCGGATGCCAGAAAATAGCCTGGAAAAGAGGACCTAAAAACCCATGAAATAAAGACCCACCTCTAAAAAAGCTCCACTAAGTCATAAAGCACCCTATGACTCAGCCCTAACTGACCTCAAAAGCCTCAAAAAGGCCATAAAGACCTCTCAACTATCATGACAAAGTCAAAATCTGACCCAAGAATCTTCCAACCTTCCTAAAAGATCTCCAACACCCCTAAATCTTCTCAATCAAGTCCTATATGCTCTCCTTATGTCTACAAACAACTCCAACCTCCAAGAAGAAGTCTTTAAGCTATTAAAATACCCTCACCTCTCCATTTTACATCATTAATGTTTTCTTTTTAAAAAAGGTTTTAATATTTATGGACTGATTTATAGGATACATCAATCCATAAATATTAAATTACAATAAGTGTCTCAAAAATACACATATAATTATCAAATAATAGTAAAACAAATAAGTTGATAATTATTAATGTATTATGAGTTTAGAAAACATAAATGATAGAAAAACAAACAAATTACTTAATCATTATAACTATGCGTTAAGAACACATAGAATTATAATATTAAGTAACTTATTTGTTCCTAAAAATTCCATTTAAAAATAATTTGCTTTGGACTCCATGCATTATGCAATACACTTGAGGGATCAACAAAATGACTTCACCCTAAAAATTTCATATCATTTGATCTTTTTGTGTAGTTGCATTAAAGAAGAAGGTAGGGTTTGAGCAGGGATGTGGCCGCCATGTTAGAAATTTTCTGCTTGCTAGAAACTCCATGAATCTTTTCCCTCCACAAATCTCTGTGAGATTTCATAGGTAAGTGCATAAAAAATGACACCCAAACTCTCTTTACTGAAAATCATGTTGAATAAAAGTGAAATTTTCATGTATCTTTTCCTTGCATGAGGGTTTTATTGATGGTGGCTGCTATTTAAATATACCTATTTTCCCTTTATTTTGGGAGTTGTATATCTTATTGGGCTGTATTTTCCTCTTTAACCGATGTTGTTGTAACTTCTTTTCTAACTGCATTGGACTTCATCTTCACCTGCTATCGTGATTCTTCAATGACATTTCCCTATGACTGGATGTCAAGTTTTTTCTTTTCTTTTCCTATTTCTTGACTCATTGGGCTCCAAATAAGAAACGATTTTGTTTTAATATCTTCATTATGGACCGCCAATAAATTTGAGGCTTTCATTACTGTTATTTTGAACACATGGGTTTTATGCTTGGACTGTTTTCAACACCACTACTTGCAGTTCCAGTGATATGTTGTTTATTTTTTGTTGCTATGGCCACCATAATGAGGGTTCTTTTGTGATTTCCATGAATGAATGAATCGACTGCCATGAAATCTGAGGTTTTCCCTTGTTGAATCTGCTTTGTTTGAAACATTTAGATCTCTGTTTCTACTGGTAAGGAACTAAGCATAAATTCTTAACAATCTCTGTGTTTTTTGTAAGAGCTTTATTTCTTTGCTACTAAAAACGTGAGTACTGGAGTCTACAAAAAGCTTATGGTTTTTTTGCATTCTATTCAGATCTTTTGTTATTGTAGCTGCATTTATTGTTTCATAATAGCCATGATATTTCTATTGGGAAAACTTTAAATATTCCTTTTATGATCATAGCTCAATATACAAAACATTTACATATTTTACCCTTCATTCTTCTGCAAGTCTGAAAATTTTAATAAGCCTTGGTTGGTAATATTTTAGAATCTTCATAAAGTCTCCTTTTTCATTGAAATTTGGAATAGAAAATAGGCTCTCCTTTATTAAATTATTATGCTCATGAATTTTTTCCCTCATACCTACCATGGCTGGTAGTGACTTCAAATGCTAATTGTTTATTTCTTCTAACTTGATATTACATACCTGTGTTGATTCATATGGTGCTAAGACTAATTTTCTCAATTTTCTACAGGCATCTATTCCTTTGGGATGCAAATTTGTACCTTGCACTGAATCCTTTTTTTTCCAATATACACCGCATCTTTGTATCTAAATACTTTAGTTGTTCCCTATCTCTATACGGTCTTGGCTAGCAGTCTTGTTGACTTCATTTTACTTTGAAAATCTATATTGCTTGTTGTTCTGATAAAAATGTTCACTGTTGTCTCCAATTCCTTGAAAAATGTATCATGTATTAGGATTTGTTTATTCTGAACATTTTTATAGAAAACTAACATTCTGAAAAACTTTACTATCCTTGACACCTCTCAGCATTCTTTTCTAAATTTCTCGTTCAAAAATATATATCCATCTCCTATTGTTGTCTAGTCTATAAGGTTTCAATTGAAGACTATTGTCCCTTAAACAAACTTATCTTGTCAATTTTGATTATAATGAAAGGTTTCACATCAGAAGTAATATGTCCCTTTTACATTATATATTTCTTTCCAGATCTGGACATCTGTTTAAAGTAATTATTCCAACAGGTATGTTGGGCTCATACCCAAAGGGAGCCTCGGTTAGGGGCACATACACATTGAAATAATTACTTTCCTACACATGGAACAAACACATTAGCATAAAATATTTCTTTTCACACCAACACTGAGAATATTCTGATTTTCTTTCTTCTTCAGACTTAGGACAACGTTAAAGGTAGCATATGTATAGTAGTTTAAACAACCAGTCATTGCTTAGATACATATTGGGATCTAATATCATTGCTCTCAATTTTTTGCAAGACTCAGGAACTCATTGAAAGACTTATAGACCAAGGACAACTTCAAGACCAGCAACCGCACTAACCAGTCAAAGCAACAAGCAATGACTGGTTACTCTTGACCTATCTCTCTTCTCCTATTCTATCTTTTAATGTTGTTTTAAATCTGTAGGAGAAACAACAGGCTATGCTCATGGCTTGTGTGAGTCGTTTCTAAATTTATCTTAAATACATGTGTTTATATTTTTAAATGAAAGAACTCAAAAAATGAATTTTATCATTGTTCAATACAAATGAAATGATTTCCTTTCAGAATTTCACAATGTATTTATTTTGCTGGTTGCATATCAACTAGTTGTATATCAATAAATGAGGTCAATTGATTCCAAAATATGTCTTTTATAGCAAAATTGCTAAGGTAGTGAAATTTTGATAACATTTTTGGCGACCTTTCTTGGATATATGCCTGCTATACATGAAACCAGTAGCCTTAACACATCCATTGGGTAGTGGGTCAAAAAGATACAACACTCAACTTAGAGGATAGGTGATTGATAAATATCAATGTAGGATAGGATTTTGAGTGCAGATTTATGGCTTGTGGTAGAATGGCTCCCATATCCCAAGGAATAGGTGTGCACTCAGAATGTTATAAGATATTGGTATTTACTAGCCATTTATCTGTTCTGAACAAACATGATAGCTTGTGTTGTGAAAACACTTAGGGAAAACTGGAAAACTAACTAAAACCAGCAACAAAAATACTTTTAACAACATGTTGATATGTATCATGATGCCTATATATGAATGTTGTATAGCACATGTGATAGTTGAGAAAAATCTCCTACATGTGTGGGCATAGAATTTTGATATGTAGGCACCCTAATATGTATGAATATGTTGTTAAGAGTGTCTTCCGCTAAAGACTAACTACTAACATCTAGGAAAAGAAAACTCTAAAGCAAATGGTGCAGCAACACCTTATTTAGAAACTTTAGGATTTACAAAGTAGGACATACCTTAAAACAAGGTTTGAGGTGAATACCATTGACTGGTATAGGCAAATTTTCCCCTTCAAGTGTTGATAGCTAAAAAGCGTTATGTTCCTTGCATTTCATGATCATAAACAGGCCTCCCCAAAATGAATCAAATTTAGTATGCTTTCCCGGTTTTCTCTTGAATTCATCCCACTTGAGAACAATGTCTCCCACATTGAAATCTCTGGATCTTGCCTTTCTATCAAAGCTTTTCTTAACTTGCATCTGCTGAAACTCCATAGTTTGCATTGCTTTCCTTCTACTCTCCTCCAATTCCATCAGTTGTGCATAATGCACCTGCATAGAATCTCCCTCTTCAAAAAGAACCAACTGAGTAGCTAGATCAAGTGCTGTAAATCCATTTCAATAGACAATTGAGCTTCCTTTCCATAAACTAACTAATAAGGTGAATTCCCAATAATTTTCTTTGGAGTGATCCTGTCCACCCATAAAGAAGCCTTCAACTTGGAGTGCCAATCACATTGATTCTCCTGCAAAGTTTTTTTGATAATCATGATTAAGTTCTTGTTTGTGGACTCTGCTAAGCCGTTACCCTATCGATAATAGTTGGAACTAGTACTGAGATAAATTCCATGCTTGAGTGCCCATTCAGTTACTCTTAAACCAATGAAAGCAAGTGCATTATCAAAGATTATAGAGTCAGGAACTCCAAATCTGCTCATAATATCATCATAAAAATTAAGGATCGTTGTCTCATTTGCATCCTTTAGTGTTGCTGCCTCCATCTAGCGTGTGAAGTAATCGGTGGCAATAATTATCCACTTACGCCCCGCACTTGACGGAGGGTTGATAGGCCCTATGAAGTCAACGCCCCACTTTTGAAAGAGTTGTTCTATCTTAATTAGCTGCAAAGGCAAAGCTAGCAATATTTCTTTTCCTATAAACATGGTGCATTTCACACACTTCCTCACATATGCATAGTTGTCTTTAAAAATATCAGGCCAATAATAACCGCCTCTTAGGATTTTGTATGATGTAGTCCTAGGGGAAAAATGACCTCTTGAATGACCATCATGGAATTCATGCAAAATGTCTACAATCTGGTCTGAATCAATGCATCTGAGAAGGACACCATTGTGATCCTTTCTATACAATACATCATTAATTAAGACAAAAGGAACTGATTGTAATCAATAATACCTTCTTTTTTCCTTATCCAAATTGGTTGGACATTCACTGGTCTTCAAAAAATGAACCATATCTTGCAACCAACTCGTTGTCCTATCATCATCAGCTGCCATACCAAGCACCAAAATAGTATCTGCTTGTCCCTGAAGCTTTGAAACCTCGCTATTAGCAATCTGCTCACATAGGCCTTTGCCTCTAACCAGCTTGGTCACCTGAATATCCATGTCATACTCCATGACTCGTGTTATCCAGCCAACTCTCTTTTCATTCAAATCCATACTGGGTAATAATTCCTTGACACTAGGGTGCACAACCCTTAAATGAATCTTGTTATGAGACAACAAGTGTCAAAATTTCTTAAGATCCTTAACAACAGCGAGGAAATGTTTTTCCACAAAACTATCTCTATTCATAATCTTCTAAACCTTTGCTGAAAAAAGCTATTGGCTACTCCAAACCTTCCGCATTTTGTTGTACCAACATTGCAAAAATAGTCTCATAACCACCATATGCATACATAATAAAATCCTTATTGAAATCAAGATTTACTAAAGTTGGAGCTGCTACTAGGGACTCTTTAATAACTTGAAAACTATCCTTGTCTTCTTTTGTCCAACTAAAAACAACATTCTTCTTTAGCATAGCAGTTAACGGTTTCAACAAATTAGCAATGTTAGGCAAGAAACACCTTACAAAATTAATTCTTCCAATAAAAGACTACAACCCCTTCTTATGGTGTGGTAATGGTAACTCTAAAATTGTTGCTATACTTTTTGAATCGACTATAACCCCTTGCTTGGAAACCACATAACCCAAAAGCTTACCTTCATGCACAGCAAACACACACTTTTTTGGATTGGGAGTTATCCCAAACTCCCTACAGCATTCAAAAATCTGCTTCAACTGACCCAAATGATATGCTACCTTTTTGGATTATACTATGATATCATCAAGATATACCAACACAAACTGGTACATCAAATTACTAAACACCATATCCATGGCTTTTTGGAACGTTGCCCTTGCAATTGAAAAACTAAAAGGCATTCTCTTGTATGCCATGGTACCCCATTTAGTGGTAAAAGTGGTTTTATACCGATCTTCATTCCTGACCAGAATTTGGTAATACCCCGAATAACCATATAACAAAGAGAAGCGTTCTGAACTAGCAACATACTGCAGTATTTTTTCCATAGAAGGAAGGGGATGCCTATCCTTCAATGATGCTCTATTCAAATCTCTAAAATCTACACACACTCCCAGCTTTCCATTCTTCTTTCTAACAGGGATGAGATTGGACACCCAACTAGTGTGTTTGATTGGGAAAATAATGCCACTCTCAATCAGCCTCAAAACTTCTTTTTGCATTAATGGCTCTAATTTGGGATTGACAGGTCTTTGTCTTTGTCTTATGGGCTTGGCATTAGGCTCGAGCTCTATAGTGTTTTGTGCTAACTTAGGATTAAAACATCTTAAATCACCATATTCCCATGCAAACACATCTGCAAACTCCTAAAAAATTTGAACATAAGACTCTTTTTCCAAAGGAGTACTCACCTTACCAAACTTTAAGCTTTTCCTTGGTGCAACCTCTAAACTCTCATAATGTTCTTGAGAAACTAGCAAACCAGTTTTGTCCTTCTTATCCTGATCATCCAAATTGAATATAGATTCCAAGGTAACCAAACCTTTAGGCAACTTATTAGACTTTAGCTGTATAACTTGATCCCCATACTATTGTCAGATTTTTTGCTGATTTGAGGCAGCAAACTCATCTTCTTCAAGCAAAAATTGTAGAATCTGTTCATCATGTTCAAAAACCTGCCAGTTAACATTGTTATCAGGTATAGAAGGTCTGATAACCACCTTAATATGCTACTAAGAAAGGCTTTTTGAAATGTTTTTTGGAATATCAAATTGAGCTCCAATAGCTGCTAAGCGATCAGCATACTTATTCTTACTCCTTGGTATTGCTATGATATTGAAAGCCTCAAAATCCTCTATAGAGTTCTAAACTCTATGCTTATATGCTTTCAATGTGTCATTTTTAGCTACATTCAAGCCTCTAACTTGATTAACTATTAGCTCACTATCTTTGTATACCTTCAAAAGCTTGATCCCACATTTTCTAGCCCATTCTAGGCTCGGAATTAGACCTTCATATTCTGCTGTGTTATTTGTACAGGAAAATGCAAAATGGAAAGTTTCATAATATTTCTCACCATTAGGTGAAACCAACATTGCACCACTACCAGCACCATTGCTGCTCCATGAACCATCAAAGTACATTTCCCAAACACCATTATGTTGTTCAGAAGCACCTTCTACCTCCTTGACCAAATTTGGCATCAACAAACCTGCTTCCTAAAACATATAATTTCCTAAACCAGCATCCTCAAGGGAACTAACTTCATTATTTAAGATTTTTTCTACCGCCCATTCATCCAATAATATATCCAAAGTTTCACTAATCTGAGTCTTGGATTTTGGAGCAGCAACATATTCATCAGAATCAAAGATTAGACAATTGGCATTAATGACATTGGGTGTATATGGTTCTATATGGTCCTTAGACAACAATTCAGATTGGATGGTTACTTTGGTACCATATCTGGTTCGAAACAACATATGTGACCAATCAGATGAAAGGTAACCTCCTATCTTGGCAATAAATTCTCTTGATAAACACAAGGCAAAATATGAAGGTAAATCAATAACATAAATGTCCTATGATATGGAAAAATTAGGACTGGCATGTAGGGTCAAACTGGCATCTTTAATGAGACCTATCATTTTGACAGCTGAACCATCAAGCTGCACTACACCTTTCTCTAACATTTCATACTCCAACCCTAGCTAGTTTGCTATTTTCTTAGGCATAACGGAGCATGTAGCTCCACTGTCAACCATACAATTATGCACCAAATTGTTACCAATAATAAGGGAAACATAAAATGGAGGAGGTTTTACATTCTTACCTTGAACTGCAGATTTTTTCTTATTGCTGACTTTCTTTTCATTACTTTGAATGGCAGAATTAGTTACAATAGTTGTTGTATTTTTGTCAGCAAAAGCCACCTTAGGATTGATCTCCTCTTTTAGTGTCTTCTTCAAACTATCAACTTGACTTGTAATAGCCAAAGAATCCAACATGCTCATGGACACGTTCATTTTCTTCATGTTGTCCACAATGTTGAAAGGAGTAGTTGAGGAAGTCCTGCTATGTGTCTTAATAGATGTTGAATCAACATCACGTTGAGGCTATTCTTTAGCTAGTCCAATAGGAGTGTTCTTTAAAATGCTTGGAATTTATGGGGATGACGTATCTGCAACTACAGGTCCTTTATCTTTTCCTATTGATTGTTCCAACTCAAAGGCTCTTTTCTTTGCTCGGGTATTTGCTGCAATCAATGATTCACCATTAAATCCACAAAACTCCTCTCCTTGCCAGTTAAGGAATCCAGTCTCCATGGTGTATATATATTGTTGTTGTTCAGGTCCACTAGAAGATGTATCCGGCTATGAGCCTGCAACATTTTGGACCATGAGGGCTTGATTGATCACCCCATTTGAACACGTAGACTGATTATGTGCTTGATTGCATGGATAGCACCAATCTGCCTCTGATATCAAGTTGTTTTGAGCAGGTACTATATCTCTAACTAGATTTGCATCATTTAATGGTGCTAGATTATATGGCTGAAAAGGCCTTTGATTAACATTTTTTCATTGGCCTTGATAATTCCCTTGATATGGCTGCCTATTCTGCTGGTATTGATATCCCTAGCCTTGAGTTTGATATGGCTGATTAACTCCTTGATGTTGATTATACTATTGAAACGCTAGCCTCGGACCTTGATTTTGATACTTCTTCATACTGGTTAACTCATTCCCCAAGGTCTTCAATATACTCTCAATCTTTTGTTGGCTACTCTTAATTTCCTGCAACTCATTTGATGGACCAGTTGCTATATTTTCATAACCCCCAGTAGTAGAACCAACTGGAACAGTAGGTAAAGGAGCCATTGGTGGTATATTAAGAGGCATGTTTGACTAAATATTGGGAAAATAAGGCATAGGAGGCCTAGGGGCTATTTTACCTGCCTGTATAAGGCTATTTTCAGCTCTGACAGCAAGATTAAAACCTTGTGGCAATGAGGTACCTCCCATAGACTGAATCATCACTGAAATGTCACTGTTCAAGCTCTTCAAGTAGTATAGAAAAGCATAATCTGCACTTGGCCTTACTACCACTGGTATTCTATTCCATGTTTTCTGAAAATGGGAATTGAAATCAGTCATATGTTCTTGTGGGGCTCTTTTAATGGTTGTTAATTGTTCTACAAGTGACAAATGATCTGACTTGTCTTTTAAAAACTTGGTGAAGGCATCACCCAATTCATCCCAGGTGGAAATAGAAGCCACGAGTAAATTTATAAACCATTCCAATGCTTTTCCTTTAAGTTAAGCCTCCAATAATCTGACTGCAACATTATCTTTTGTCACATGGTGAACATTGCAGAGGGAAGCCACATCTCTAATGTGCTCAAAAGCGGTTGTTTGAATCTCCCCTGTGAAGTTTGGTAGCCCTTTCAAAGCTGCTAGAGGTATATCATTATGCGCAGCAAGATTCAAGGGACTAGCTTGATCAAATGGCACAAAAGCAAAGGCTCTAATAATATCCATAGTGTGAGACTGTGTTGAAGCACTTGCTAAAACTAAGCTCGAACTAGCAGCTACAGTACTTGAAAATGCTGAAGAAGTACTTGCTGATGATTTAGAAATAGTACCAAAATTGGCCTGTGATACAGATATCTCAATAGAATTAAAATATTATGTTCTTATAGTTGGTGATGTTGAATGCCTCAAAGAACTTTATTTTTTCTCTGGCCTTCCCCTTCTTAGATAAACTCTTGGAGGTGAAGATTGAACCCTCTTTCTATGTGGAGTTCATTTGAGAGCTTCGCCCTTCCTTTTGGGTGTATCCAACTATAGATATTCAAATGTACTTGAGCTTCTTGTCTCAATTGTTCTCATAAAACTGTATTGAAATGTTGCAATCAATGTTATTTCACCATGGAGTCACCAGATATACTTAATAATAACCTTCAAACAGGTCAATATTCACACTAACAGTATATCAAATCAGCATGAAATTGAAAACATAGACTTTTGTCCTACTGGACGTGCCAAAACTGTTAAGGCTAAAAATTTGCACCCTGTTAAACTAGATAAGTTTAACAATTTTTCCTAACATGGGATTCATTTCTGCATGTGGGAAATGTGTAACTAGAAATGAAACCTCTGGATTCTAGGTCAGTTCCTATTGGATAACCACTGATAAATCCTTGAAACTAACTTAAACTTGTTGGAAAAGAGAAAGAGATTACTGAAATGAACCTAAGACTTTAAAATTAAACTAGAGAACCAGGTGATACACCAAAGAGTAAGAAAACTTGACAGACAATGATAGATCCTGAAACTTTAAACTCTACCTCAATGAATAAAACACTTCTATTCTGTATAGGTCTACATAAATATTTCATAAAGAGGTCCTTAATAGAATAAACAAGGAAGAAAAACTCTTCACAAGAAACCCTATGAATTTTTTGGACACAAATTATAACCTGCAAACAACATACATTCCTGAAACTAGGTAATAGCTAAGACAAAAATCAACAAGGAGTTATTAACTCACTTACTAGTCTCATCAATCATGAACTTGACACATAATCAGAGAAAGAAAGAAGGCTTCAAGCTTGATAGAATATTGTTGTTTCAAAATGTTGTCACTGTATATTCAGTCTCCAAAAGTGAGTTACAAATCTTTGCATAAAAATGCTAAGGACAAAAAGAATGTCACAAAAGCCTGCCTCTACATAATCAAAACTGAAGAAAAAGTGAGTCTAAACTCACTAAGTACAATACCCAATCCTTGGGTTGGATGCCAGAAAATACTTTGGAAAAGAGGACCTAAAAACCCATGAAATAAAGACCCACCTCTGAAAAAGCTCCACTAATTCATAAATCACCCTATGACTCATCCTTAACTGACCTCAAAAGGCTCAAAAAGGCTATAAAGACCTCTCAACTGTCATGACAAAATCAAAATCCGACCCAAGAATCTTCCAACCTTCCTAAAAGATCTCCAACACCCCTAAATCTTCTCAATCAAGTCCTATATGCTCTCCTTATGTCTGCAAATAGCTCCAACCTCCAAGAAGCAGTCTTTAAGCTATTAAAATACCCTCACCACTCCATTTTACATCATTAATGTTTTCTTTTTAAAAAAGGTTTTAATATTTATGGACTGATTTATAGGAGACATCAATCCATAAATATTAAATTACAATAAGTGTCTCAAAAATACACATATAATTATCAAATAATAGTAAAACAAATAAGTTGATAATTATTAATGTATTATGAGTTTAGAAAACATAAATGATAGAAAAACAAACAAATTACTTAATCATTATAACTATGCATTAAGAACACATAGAATTATAATATTAAGTAACTTATTTGTGCCCAAAAATTCCATTTAAAAACAATTTGCTTTGGACTCCATGCATTATGCAATACACTTGAGGGATCAACAAAATGACTTCACCCTAAAAATTTCATATCATTTGATCTTTTTGTGTAGTTGCATTCGAGAATAAGGTAGGGTTTGAGCAGGGATGTGGCTGCCATGTTAGAAGTTTTCTGCTTGCTGGAAACTCTATGAAGCTTTTCCCTCCACAAATCTCTGTGAGATTTCACAGGTAAGTGCATAAAAAATGACACCCAAACTCTCTTCGCTGAAAATTGTGCTGAATAAAAGTGAAATTTTTGTGTATCTTTTCCTTGCATGAGGGTTTTATTGATAGTGGTTGCTATTTAAATATACCTGTTTGCCCTTTATTTTGGGAGTTGTATATCTTACTGGGCTGTATTTTCATCTTTAACCATTGTTGTTGTAGCTTCTTTTCTAGTTGCTTTGGACTTAATCTTAACCTGCTATCGTGATTCTTCAATGACATTTCCCTATGACTGGATGTCATGTTTTTTTTTCTTTTCCTATTTCTTGACGCATTGGGCTTCAAATAAGAAACAATTTTATTTTAATATCTTCATTATGGACCGCCAAGAAATTCGAGGTTTTCATTACTGTTATGTTGAACACATGGGTTTTATGCTTCGACTATTTTCAACACCAATACTTGCAGTTTCAGTGATATGTTGTTTATTTTGGCATGGTTGTATGTATTGGATACAATTGTCTGAAGGAGATTGTTGGATTAATTATGTGTTGTCTTTGATGTCACACAAATGTCATATCAATTATCAAGCTCAGTCAATCAGCAAAGTAGTTCCCAGTGTTTACCGAGCTCAGTCGGTCAGCAAGCGATTTTCAGTGTCTATCGAGATCTTTCGGGCATCAAAGGAAAGTATGGCAGAAAACAATGTTAACCGAGCTTCCATGGTTATCGAAGGAAAGTTAGTGTTTACCGAGTTCACTCGGTCTCCAAAGGATGTTGTAGAAATCACAGTGTTTACTGAGTTCTCTCGGTCACCGAAGGAAATCTTTTCGGATTAGTGTTTACTGAGCAAGGTCGGCCTAGTAAAGGATTTTGTTAATTTGAGAAATAAAGTTTGTTTATTCTAGCCGACTGTTGTAATGAGTGTTAATGTTTGTAATGATTATTAGTGCCGACTTGACAATCTGAATGGACAATCTGAATGGTATATATAGAAGGTCAAGTTGTGAATTAAAAGTGTGCAAGTGGAAAAGAAGAAAAGTGTGAGCGAATTTTAAAGGATGGTTAGCTATCCTTGAGGAGCAGAAGAGATATATTTGATCAGGAAGGATCTAGTATAGCAGAACAGAGATTTGTAATCAGCAAATCAGTTGTATCATTATTCAGGTCACTTCATTGTTACTTTCTTACCATTGTAACAGTGATATCAAAATCTCTTAATAGAGTTGGTTTAACAGCCATTTTTTAAATCCTCTAACAAGGTGACAGTTCTATTGAATTGTTTCAAAGACCTCTTACAAGGCCCTCCTAATAGGGTGATTAAATCCTCTAACAAGGTCACACCTAATAGTGTGTTTTGTAGCCTTTAACTGGGTTGGCTCCTAATAGGGCTCACTCAGAAGAGTGAAAAATAGTAACTAGTTACATTGGTGGTTTTTCCCATATTGGGTTTCCACGTTAAATCTGGTGTCTCTTGTGTTCATGTTATTTTCTTTATGCATGCATGTTAATCACTGATGAATACTTAAGAACAGTTATAATTAATACTCACTGCAATAACCGAGTTTCAGCATTTCTCTGTATGTTTACCGAGTAATAGCAGCAAATGAATTATTAAGACATCTAAGGGATCTGTGGTAATATTATTGTGGTTAACTGATTCACCCCCCCCCCCCCCCCCTCTCAGTTACTCCATCTATATTTCCAACAATTGGTATCAGAGCTTTTGGTGCTTGCAGGAAGGGTTTCAAGGACCTAAGCTAAAGATCAGGATGTCTTACAAGAGAGAAATTCCAAGGTTTAACAGAGATAACTTTTCAGCATGGCAAGGTCTCATGAGACTTCATCTGGCTTCCATTGATGATTCAGGATGCAAATATCTTGATCAAGAATATACAGCTCCTACTGGCACATTAACTGTTGAAGACATTGCAGAGAAAAAGAACCATAACACCATGATGATAGACATTGCATCAACTCTTAGCTATGAAGAATTTGATGAGATCAAAGACTACACAACTGCTTATGCAATGTGGACCAAGCTAAAGAAAATTTATGGCGGTGATGAAAATGTGAAGAGAGCCAAAGCAGAAAGCCTAAGAGGATAGTTTGATCAGATGAAAATGAGAGAAGATGAAAAAATTGTAAAATATGTTGAAAGGATCAAGGTAAGTGTTAGTGCAATCAGAGGTTCTGGAGGATCAATTGATGATGAAACTATTATAAGTAAAGTTCTCAAAACATTACTTCCTATCTATGCAATAAGAGTATCTGCTATTCAAGAAAGAA
This sequence comes from Chamaecyparis obtusa, assembly GCA_027943335.1. Lineage (NCBI taxonomy): Eukaryota > Viridiplantae > Streptophyta > Pinopsida > Cupressales > Cupressaceae > Chamaecyparis > Chamaecyparis obtusa. The sequence continues at coordinate 159,857 of BSBK01003233.1, read as the reverse complement.
GATGTGAACAAAATCACAATATAACTTTGGATGCCTTAGTGGGAAGATTGACAGCTTTTGAATTGGATAACTATGACAACTATGTTCCAACTTCCAAAAATATTGAATCAGCATTTGAGGCCAAACTTTCACTTAAGAAGGGAAAGAAAATAAAGGACATCCAATCAGAGAGTGAAGAAGAATCAGAGGAAAGTTCTGATAGTGATCTTGAAGTTATTGAAGCATTACTTGCAAAGAAATATACTAGAGGCAGAGGTAAATACAAAGGTAAAACTCCCTTAATTTATTTTTCATGTGAAGAAATTGGTCATATTGCAGCTAGGTGCCCAAACAAGCAAAGCAAGGATGAGAAGAAAGGTCACAAGTACAATGGCAAGAATAATTTCAAATCATTCAAGGATAAAGGTAAGAAAACATGTTTTTTGGCTAAGGATTTTGATGATAGTGAAGAAGAAATTGTCTTCATTGCTGTAAAAGATGAATCTAATGATGATGAAGATGAGATGGTACTTATCTCTCATATAAGCAAAAATGATACATGGATCATAGACAGTGGATGTTCACATCATATGACTAGTGACAGAACAAAGTTTGAACACCTTGAAGACTATGATGGTGGTAATGTAAGGTTTGGAAACAATGAACCTTGTTGCATAAAAGGAAGAGGACGAATCTGATTAACCAAAGAACTTAGATGTGATAATGCATATTGGGTTGAAGGACTAAAGCATAATCTTCTAAGTGTAGCACAGCTAATCAACATTGGATTCAAGGTTGAATTCATGCATGGCAAAGCAAAACTGCTGGATGACAAGGGAAAACTGATTGGATCAGGCAAACAAACCAAAGGTAACTTGTTTTATCTTGATCTTGGTGAATGCTCATGTTTTATTGCTCAAATTGAAGAAAGTTGGTTATGGCACAAAAGGTTATGTCATGTAAATTTTGATAACATGGTGAAAATAAGCAAATTCAAGAAAGTAAGAGGCATTCCTACTTTGAAGAAACCTGATGTTGGTCTATGCAAGAATTGTCAGATTGGAAAAATGGGAAAGACTAGCTTTAAAAGTAAAAACTATCAGTATGAAGATATTTTGGAAATTGTGCATACTGATTTATGTGGACCTATTGGAATTGAGAGCTCTACTAGAGAAAAATTCTTTATTCTCTTTGTTGATGACTACTCTAGAATGATGACTGTTATGTATCTAAGAGAAATGTCAGAAGCATTTGAAAAATTCAAATGGTATTTGGCAAGAGTAGAAAAGGAAACAGGGAAAAGAATGAAGTGCTTAAGATCAGACAGAGGTGGTGAATTCATCTCCCATGAATTCAATAATTTTTGCATTGAAAGAGCAATCAAAAGATAGGTATCATCCCCAAGAACTCCTGAGCAGAATGGAATAGCTGAAAGGAGGAACAGATCTATCATGGATTGTGCAAGGACTCTAATGATTGAAAAGAACATTGCTATGAAATACTGGAAGGAAGCTATCAACACTGCAGTTCATACCTTAAACCGAGTACAATTGAAGAAAGACACATTCAAAAATCCTTATGAGTTATGGTATGGCTATAAACCCAATGTAAGTTACCTGAAAGTATTTGGTAGTAAATGTTACATCTTAAAAGAATCTAGAAAAGGCAAATTTGATGTGAAAAGTGATGAAGGAATATTCTTGGGATATTCTTGCAAAAGTAAGGCATATAGATGTTTGAATTCGTCTACTCACAAAATCATAAAAAGTGCACATGTGAAAGTTGATGAGTTTGCAAAAAAGACTGAAGAAGAAAGCAAAAGGGAACCAAAGGATTACAGGAGATTTGTTTACATTGAAACTGATACATTACCAGACACATCTTTCAATAAGGAGACTGCATCTACTGAGCCCAGTATAGTAACCGAGTCACAGGAAGAAGTTCAAACTGAGTCACAAGAAGAAGTTCAAACCGAGTCACAAGGACCCGAGTCTTAGTCTGAAGCTACCGAGCAAATATCTACCGAGCCCGAGAAACCAGAACCTAAAGATGAAATTCAAAAAGATGACAATGTAACTCATTTAAGAGGCAAGGAACCTATATTGGCCAAATATGTCAGGAGGCATCATACACCAGATCAGATTATTGGAAACAAATCAGATCGTACTATGACAAGAATTAAACTAAAAGGTACATGTTTACTTGCTGATTTTGAACCTAGAAATGTCAAAGATGCATTGGAAAATGAAAGTTGGATTGAGGCTATGAATGAAGAAATAAAACAAATAGAGAAGAACAAAACATGGACTCTTGTACCTAGGCCTAAAGATAAAAATGTAATTGGAACAAAATGGGTATTCAGGAATAAGTTGAATGAAGATGGTCAAGTATCAAGAAACAAAGCTAGATTGGTGTGTAAAGGATATTCTCAAGAAGAGGGCATAGATTATGGTGAAACTTTTTCTCCTATTGCAAGATTAGAAGGTGTAAGAACTCTACTTGCATATGCAGCACATAAAGGATTTAAGGTATATCAGATGGATGTAAAATCTACATTTCTCAATGGTATTCTTGATGAAGAAGTCTACATTGAGCAACCTGAAGGTTTTATTGATCCAGACAAAAGGAATATGGTCTACAAGTTACACAAAGCATTTTATGGTCTGAAACAAGCCCCTAGAGCATGGTATGAAAGATTACATAACTATCTTATTCAGATTGGTTTCAAAAGAGCTAATGATAATAGTAGTTTGTACATCAAGGAAGGACTAGATACCAAAATTGTTTTGGCAGAAATATTTATGGATGATACTGTGTTTATAGGTAATGATGATCAGTGCAAAGAATTTTCAGAGCAAATGAACAAAGAATTTGAAATGTCTATGTTTGGTCAAATAAAGTTCTTTGTTGGTCTTCAAATTCAGCAGAGCAAGAACGGTATCTACATTACTTAATCTAAATACATTAAGGAAATACTTAAGAAGTTTGGTATGGAAGATGCAAAATCAGTTGGTACCCCCATGTGTACTAGACTGAAGCTTACCAAAGATGATGATTCAAAAGAAGTAGATCAGACCTTATACAGATCAATGATTGGAAAATTACAGTATGTAGTTCATACAAGGCCTAATATTGCCTTAGTAGTTGGTATAGTAGCAAGATTCTCAGCAAAACCCAGAGAAAATCATATGATGGCAATCAAAAGAATCTTGAGATACTTGAAAGGAACTAAAGATTATGGCTTGTGGTATAAATTTGGAGGCAATTTGGACTTAAAAGTGTTTACTGATGCTGATTGGGCAGGAAACATTGATGACAGAAAGAGTACAAGTGGTGGAGCATTCTTTCTTGGCAAGAGGTTGGTATCTTGGACCAGTAAAAAGAAAAATTGCACATCCCAATCCACAGCAGAAGTAGAATATGTTGCTGCAGCAGTAAACTGCTCTAATATTGTTTAATTTAAATAGTTATTGGAAGGCATGAAGGTTGAGATCAAAGAACCAGTTGTTATATTTTGTGATAATACAAGTGCAATAAATATTTCAAAGAATCTAGTTATGCATTACAAAACCAAGCACATTGCTATAAAATATCACTTTGTCAGAGAATTGGTGCAAGACAAGGAAATCAGATTGGAATATATTCATACAAAAGAACAGATTGTAGATATATTCACCAAGCCACTACCTAAGGATGCATTCTTGTATCTAAGAGGTAAGTTAGGGGTCATTCCCCTATCCAAGGCTCACTAAATAAAGTTTTAGTGATGCATTGACTAGAGCATATTGAAGATCAGTCAGTTGATGCAGCTTAGTCAAGGAATCATTGCATATGAATCAGTACTCAAGGTACATTGCTATTCACCTGGTATGTGTTGTCTTTGGCATGTGTTGTCAAAGAGGGAGAGTTTGATGTCAATTCAAGAAATTTCTTAAGGTTTATAAGAGGGAGAGTTTTCAGTCAGAAAGAGAATTTTGCTAATAGAGGGAGTTCTCATAGATGAGAATCAGAATGAAGATAAGGATATGTTCCTTACTCTATGTTTTCTGTGAAATTTCATTGTGCTATGACATGTTGTGTTTCCATCAATGTCAAAGAGGGAGATTGTTGGATACAATTGTCTGAAGGAGATTGTTGGATTAATTGTGTGTTGTCTTTGATGTCACACAAATGTCATATCAATTATCAAGCTTAGTCGGTCAACAAAGAAGTTCCCAATGTTTACCGAGCTTAGTCGGTCAGCAGGTGGTTTTCAGTGTCTACCGAGATCTTTCAGGCGTCAAAGGAAAGTATGGCAGAAAATAGTGTTAATCGAGCTTCCATGGTTATCGAAGGAAAGTTAGTGTTTATCGAGTTCACTCGGTCTCCAAAGGATGTTGCAGAATTTGCAGTGTTTACCGAGTTCTCTCGGTCACCGAAGGAAATCTTTTTGGATTAGTGTTTACCGAGTAAGGTCGGCCTAGTAACGGATTTTGTTAATTTAAGAAATAAAGTTTGTTTATTCCAGCCGACTGTTGTAATGAGTGTTAATGTTTTTAATGATTATTAGTGCCGACTTGATAATCTAAATGGACAATCCGAATGGTATATATAGAAGGTCAAGTTGTGAATTAAAAGTGTGCAAGTGGAAAAGAAGAAAAGTGTGAGCAAATTTTGAAGGATGGTTAGATATCCTTGAGGAGCAGCAGAGATATATTTGATCAGAAAGGATCTAGTAAAGCAGAACAGAGATCTATAATCAGAAAATCAGTTGCATCATTATTCAGGTCACTTCATTGTTACTTTCTTACCATTGTAACAGTGATATCAAAATCTCTTAACAAAGTTGGTTTAACAGCCATTTTGTAAATCCTCTAACAAGGTGATAGTTCTATTGAATTGTTTCAAAGACCCCTTACAAGGCCACTCCTAACAAGGTGATTAAATCCTCTAACAAGGTCACACCTAACAGTGTGTTTTGTAACCTTTAACTGGGTTGGCTCCTAACAGGGCTCACTTTAGAAGAGTGAAAAATAGTAACTAGTTACATTGGTGGTTTTTCCCATATTGGGTTTCCACGTTAAATCTGGTGTCTCTTGTGTTCATGTTATTTTCTTTATGCATGCATGTTAATCATTGATGAATACTTAAGAACAGTTATAATTAATACTCACTGCAATAACCGAGTTTCAGCATTTCTCTGTATGTTTACCGAGTAACAATAGCAAATGAATTATTAAGACATCTAAGGGATCTGTGGTAATATTATTGTGGTTAACTAATTCACCCCCCCCTCTCAGTTACTCCATCTATATTTCCAACAGCATGTTGTACTTAGCATTTTCTATTGCTATGGCCGCCATAACGAGGGTTCTTTTGTGATTTCCATGAATGAATGAATCTACTGCCATGAAATCTGAGGTTTTCCCTTGTTGAAGCTACTTTGTTTGAAACATTTAGATCTATGTTTCTACTCGTAAGGAACTAAGCATAAATTCTTAACAATCTCTATGTGTTTTTTGTATGCGCTTTATTTCTTTGCTACTGAAAACGTGAGTACGAGAGTCTACAAAAAGCTTATGGGTTTTTTGCATTCTGTTCAAATCTTTTGATGTTGTAGCTGCATTTGTTGTTTCATAACAGCCATGAGATTTCTATTGGGAAAACTTTAAATATTCCTTTTATGATCATAGCTCAATATACAAAACATTTACTTAATTTTCCCTTCATTCTTCTGCAAGTCTGAAAATTTTAATAAGCCCTGGTTGGTAATATTTTAGAATCTTCATAAAGTCTCCTTTTTCGTTGAAATCTGGAAAATAAACTAGGCTCTCCTTTATTAAATTATTATGCTCATGAATTTTTTCCCTCATACCTACCATGGCTAGCAGCGACTTCAAATGTTAATTGTTTATTTCTTCTGACTTGATACTACATACCTATGCTGATTCATATGGTGCTAAGACTAATTTTTTCAATTCACTACAAGCATCTATTCCTTTAGGATGCAGATTTGTACCTTGCACTGAATCCTCTATTTTTTGATATACATCTCATCTTTGTATCTAAATACTTTAGTTGTTCCCTATCTTTGTACGTTCTTGGCTAGCAATATTGTTGACTTCATTTTACTTTGAAAATATGTATTGCTTGTTGTTCTGATAAAAATGTTTGATGTTGTCTCCAATTCCTTGAAAATTGTATCATGTATTAGGATTTGTTTATTCTGAACATTTTTATAGAAAACTAACATTTTGAAAAACTTTACTGTTCTTGACATCTCTCAGCATTCTTTTCTGAATTTCTCATTCAAAAACATATATCCATCTCTTATTGTTGTCTAGTCTATAAGGTTTCAATTGAAGACTATTGTCCCTTAAATAGACTTATCTTGTCAATTTTGATTATAATGAAAGGTTTCACATCAGAAGTAATAAGTCCATTTCACATTATATATTTCTTTCCAGAACTGGACATTTTTTTAAAGTAATTATTCCAACGCATATGTCGAGATCATACCCGAAGGGAGCCTCGATTAGGGGCACATACACATTGAAATAATTACTTTCCTACACATGGAACAAACACATTAGCATGAAATATTTCTTTTTACACTAGCACTGAGGATATTTTGATTTTCTTTCTTCTTCAGACTTAGGACAACGTTAAAGATAGCATATGTAGAGTAGTTTAAATAGCCAATCATTACTTAGATCCATATTAGGATCTAATATCATTTCTCTCAATTTTTTGCAGGACTCAAGAACTCGCTGAAAGACTTACATACTAAGGACAACTTCAAGACCAACAACCGCACTAACCAGTCAAAGCAACAGGCAATGACTGGTTACTCTTGACCTATCTCTCTTCTCATATTCTATCTTTTAATGCTATTTTAAATATGTGGGAGAAATAACAGGCTATGCTCACGGCTTATGTGAGTCATTTCTAAATTGATCTTAAATACATGTGTTTATATTTTCAAACGAAAGAACTCAAAAAATGTATTTTATCATTGTTCAATACAAATGAAATGATTTCCTTTCAGAATTTTGCAATGTATTTATTTTGCTAGTTGCATATCAACTGATTGTATATCAATAAATGAGGTCAATTGATTCCAAAATATGTCTTTTATAGCAAAATTGCTAAGGTAGTGAAATTTTGATAACACTTAATAAGGGATAGACATAGATATAAGAGAATACGTGAATAATATGTGTCAAAACACTTACTAAAACACCACCACAACCCTACACTATGTCCAACAAAGTGCATTTGTGGAAACCACATCCAAAATTACACAACATGTGCATTCATTCCAATAAATTACATGGAGTCTAGTGTCTAAAAAAACTAACAAAAACTTAGCTAATGGTAGAGCACTAGGAAACACAGTTAAATGATCATGACAAACAAAAGAAGAAAATCAAGAGAAAGAATAACCCATAGAAATCAGAAACCAACCATCTACTTGAAAATAGAGCCAAGCATTATCAAGAATGGAATCCAACACAACACATTCTAATCTTAGATAGCAGAAAATCCACACTCACTCTCGTGTAGAGATTAAAAAATCCATCACTTAGGGCCAAACAAAAGGCATTCACATAAATGCACATGCTACTTATAGCCACAAAATACACATTCATATAAAGCATTTCACTATTTCCAACACACTGCATAAATAATTCACTTACATTTCACAAAAGTAAGAAATTTCAAATTTATCATTATTTAATTAACACAAACACTAAGCACTAGTACATTCTCTATAATCTACTCAATTATATGTTATATCATGGTTTTTTTAGAATAGCTGAGAGGGGGGTGAATTAGTTATCCACTATCCCAAATACAAAATGTATATCCAAAAATAATTTAAACAAATTTATGTAGCTCGGTAACATATAATAGTAAACTGTCTGTACTTTTACCGATTACCAGTTAATAACTTGAAGTAACTACCGATCAAATCTAATATGCAACATGTAAAGTATGACATCCAACAATCATCACAATCAACACATAACACAAGAGATTTAACGTGGAAACCCTATGAAGGGAAAAACCACCTAGGACCGGCAACCCAAAAATTGTTCACGCTTTTGAAGTGAGGTCGGTGAAGACCCAAACCTGTTAAAGGTTACAAAACACATTGTAAGGTGTGACCTTGTTAGATGATTTAACACTAACCATTATCATCCAACCAGCATTCACTATGGGGTTGACAAGATAACAAATATGCATTTTATGAATGACATTACAAGACTTTCAAGTCCACTCAGTTAAGAGATTTATTTGATTACAATGGTTAAACTATAACAACAATTGATCTGAATACAATACAACTTCTATTGCAGATGTTCAGATCTATTCTTAAGCTCATAAAAATCCTCTGATCAATATTTCTATTCAATTCATCAATATTTAGTAACTTACTGTCCCTCGGTAAAAACTCTCTGATGCTCGGTAAACTCTGTAGTTCGGTTCTCCTTAACCAGTTTGATCAGGCATGCATGAAGCTTGTTCATGTGATATCTCTGCAGTATTCTTTCCTCCGGCATAAGTTTCATAATGAAACCCTAGTCTCTTAAATAGACAAGTAAACCATTTTCCTTTCATCCACTAGATTTTGCCGCTTAATCTCCATCACTGATTTTGTTGCTTAAACCTTCCTCGGCTGATGTGTTAGTAACACGTTTCAATTCTTTCCTTTAGATCTTCCTTGAATTTTGCTAGTCGCTGATCCTATAACAAACTTTATATGTCCACCCCAATCACGAGGTACTTTTCAGCTCATCAACTTTTGTCGGCTAAACTAATCATTTAGTTCTTTTGTTCATTCTCAGTTAACAAAGAAATGCGTCGGTGAACACAAGCTCAGTTTATACTATGCTCGGTATGCACTACACTGCTCGGTGTATACTGGAATGCTTCATTAATTGACAACACTGCTTTGCAATAATTTTCTCCCAACTCCATAACAGATTAATGCAACATAATCAAGTCAACAATACAAAGTCATAGAATCATCAATAAGTTACCAAGAGTATTCCTTATCCTCATCTATCATATCCATCTTCCTCTATGTAGATATCTCGGTTCTGCATCTTTCTTTTCTCTTCTACAGATGTGTTAGATGTTTGCAACTCCATGATAAGTACTATCAAAACTAGTTGACATCAATGACAACATAAAACTGATTCAATTATCTTACATAACAATTCAGTGCTTGGTGATCTCTAATCACTTAAAGTTCTTCAATCAGGTTCTCAATCAGTTGTAGTTCATCAAGTTTTTCATGAACATGATAGTTTTGATAAACAAGGTGAAGAAATCTTTCAATATTAACATTCTTATGTGATTACACATATGAAATATAAGTGTGATTTCACCATTCAACAAAATCACCATACCGAAAGAGATATCAGATTTACATGAAAAAAAATCAAGAAAAAATCTCCCAAATCATATGGGAAATTAAACTATTTATATTCAAAAGAGTTACTACAATAATAATGCATTTCACTTGGCATCTCTGATTAAACTACTTAGAGACCTCAAAGAAACTTTATGATGAAAAAACTATGCCTTGACTCCAAATTATAGCCAAATAAGAGAGGAACTACCACTATTATTTGCCCAAAACAAGGAGAAAAACTACTTGAAAAACCCCATGCCTTAGATAATGAATAGCCAATATACATAATAAAATAAGAAAAATATTCAAGTGACTCCTTAGGTGCCAAATCGAAATCCACTTAGATTGTTGGCATTAAGTGTTCCATAATTCCTGATGAATGTTTAGATTGCCAAATAGACACCTTTTATCTTCTTAAATTTGGGTTCCTAATACATAACCCTGAATGTCTCAATATGCACATGAGAGGTGTGTTTTGTCCATTTTCATTTATATTTATTGTCTTTGTAAGTTCACCTATTGTAAATGCAATTAAAATAAGTTGTAAAGTGCAAATATTAGATATTTTCTCACGTCCTAGGAAACACATTACAAGGAATATGGGACATATGAATAGCTTAGGATTGTGTTGTGCCTTGCACGCATGTCATGTTTTTAACTAGGATCCCCTCCCTTTTCTTTTCCCTTTTGGCCTTTTGGGTGCATCAAGTTCTAGTTTCCTCTTTGGGGAAGTGTTTGGAAGAATTTTGTTTTTAGGTCTTTCAAGCCTAAGGTTGGTTAAGTCATTACCAATAGTTAAAAAGGAAGTTGTTGAAAATCTAGTTTACAAGGATAGAAGTTAAGAAGTGTCAAATTTAAAAATAAAAATAAAAAATTAGATAAATACATGGATTCATGGAATCGTGGAATTCTTGAAATTCCTTGACAATGTGGAAATCCCTAAAATTCCAAAACTAGGGGAATCCATCGACTCGTGGAATTCTTGAAATTTATTGACAATGTGAAAATCCCTAAGATTTCAAAATTTATATAATTCCATGGACTCATGGAATTTCTAAAATTCCTTGATAGGGTGAAAATCCCTAAGATTTCAAAGGTTAGAGAATTACATGGACTCGTGGAATTCCTAAAATTCCTTGACAAGGTCAAATTTCCTAAAAAAATAAAAGTTAGGAAAATACACAGACTCATGGAATTTCTAAATTTCTTTACTATATGAAAATCCCTAAGATTTTAAAAGTTGGGGAAATCCATGGACTCATAAAAAATTTTGATTGAGCAAAAAATCTCTAAGATTTTTAAAGTTAGGGAAATCCACTGACCCATAGAATTTTTGAAATTCCTTGATAGGATGTAAAACCCTAAGATTTTAAAAGTTAGAGAAATCCATGGACTCATGGAATTCTTGATATTCCTTAACATGATGAAAATCCATAAGATTCCAAAAGTTGGGATATTTTATCCCAATGGTCAGTGCATATAACCTTGGGAAGGATAAAAATGGCTCCATCAAAAGGAAACTGGAAGAATTTCGAGTTATAGGTCAAGAAATAATTCTTCATGTTAAGATAAGTATTAGAGTTGAGTTTGGATTTTCATCCAATATTTTGGAGAAATTGAGCAAACCAAGTAGAAAATGAATGTTCTAGATAGTATTGATATTGTTAAGGACTTACTCTTATAATTTCAACATTTAAATCAAGTTCTCACCTCGAAAAAGACTACTTGGGATACCACATTGGCCTATCTCAAGTTAAAGTACAAAAGCATTTTTCCTTTGAAGAGTGTTGCTAAGGTATAGATAATATAGATATTTATTATATAATTTTACAATTGGTTGTAGTGTTGAGTATGAAGTTAAATATTTTGTATCTATTCTTGTTGAGGAATCTCCATCCAAGAAGGAGAATTTTGAATATATGCACATTAATGGGGAGACATATAAAGTATACTTTTGATGATTCATATGTTATATCCTTTTTCCTTAAATTCAAATTGGGGGAGATATTGGTGATTTATTTTAAAGAGGAGTGTATGTACAAATATAGTCTTTGAATACATATATTATAGTTTTGTCATCAATTACAAAGAGGGAGATCGTTAGTAGTATATATTTTGATTTATGTCAATCTGATGTCTCATAATATATGTTGTCATTAAGTTACATGAATGTAGTATGTGGTCATTGGTGTCTCAATTTGATGTTTTAGATGATGTGAATAGAAGAGTATATTTGACAGTGTAGATGAGATGCATTTGGGAGGTTGAGATATATTTGAGAGTAGTTGTGCCATGTTAGTATGATCAAAAACATATAAGGGAGTGGAGGTTCATTTGATAGTAGTATCTTAATCCAAAGTTGTGGTATATATTGGTAAACTTGATTTATGGTTTAGTTATATGTTGTGGTCACCTTGGTAGTTGTCTACATGGTTTTGTGGTTGTGCGGATGATGTTTATGCTCAAACTCATATTTGAGTGATTGAAGAAATTTTTGAACTATTGAACCAATGAATCTTCTTAAGACTTTGAGTTATTATTCTATTCTACATTGCATCCTACAGTTGTGCAATTTTGGATTCTAAGTTTGAATGGTGTTAGATACCTTTTATCAAATTCTCAAATCATAGTATCTTCCACAAACATATTTATGAGAGTTTGAACTCCATATTATTGTCTGATAGCTCAAGTCTTTGCAATTGGCCCATTAAAATATTTTACACTATACCATAATAATTGGTTTGGTTGTGTGGTTTTGGGATAATGTATTAAAATAGAGACATGATTTTTAGGATTATGGTGCTCTATTCTATGGTATTCGTCTTGTTTAATAACACATTGTTTATCCATTCTGCACTGTGATTGTTTATCTAGTGAATTACTTCCTCTACACCAACATTTGATGATTAGATACTTCAAGAAATGCTTGAAGAAATTTTACTAATGGTCCCCACTTTTTTTGGGGTTGTATACATGATGTTCTTGGTTTCTCTCTAGTGATAAGAGGAAAATAGATGGAAGTTTTGGAATGATGTTGATATCTGAGATGATTGGGTATGTTCCTTCAATTGTGGTTGATCCTAACCAATTTAATTTTCTTTGAAGGATGTGGTTTGACATGTTTGGAGATTTATATTATTTCTTGATTTATCTACAACCCATTTTAAATATTTTTGAAGGTAGAAAAGGTCGACTTATGTTCTATTGCATGTTTCATTGATTAGGTCCTATTTGTGCCAATCTAACCAATGTTTTATGACATTGTGGGGGATATATAAAGAAGAATAAATATGTTGTGGAGGTGTGAGAGTTTATGTGAAATTCTATAATATGTGAAAAAAAAATTTAATCACATGTTCAAGTGTGTGGAATCAATATAACAAAAAATAGGGCTACAAAGAGAATTGCACTATCAACATTATGTTTCTCCTACATCAATTCATATCATGTATTTTATTATAATCTAATTGTATATTTCTTTGTGAAAGTGATATTTAGTTTGCAAGCATAATGCATCTTTCCCTAAGACAATGAGTCTTGGTTGCAAGTTGTCTGTTAGTGAGCCTCTTATGATACTTTTTAAATATATTGTGAGTTGATCCTCACTGTGGTTTTTCCCTTCTTGGATTTTCCACATAAAAAGATTGGTGTTCTTGTGTGGTGCATCTTGTGTATTTTTTCTTTACTTTTTCACATATGTTGAAATAGTTTGAAAGCTAATGGATGCTTAAGTTTGAGGTTATGTTGATTCACCCCACCCACCCCCCTCTCAACATCTAGACATGTTCAACAAGTGGATCCAAACAAAATTAAGGCTATTGTGGAATGGCATTTTCTCAAGACCATTAAGAAATTAAGGGTATTTTGGGGGTTGATTAGTTAGGTGGGAGGAAAGGTTATGGATAGGAGGGGCCCTTTGGTAAGAAATATGATTGTATAATAGGACCACTCAGAACTTTATTGAAGAAAGATTATTTTCAATTGAATGAGTTATCCAATGCAAAATTTGAGATATTGAAGGAGGCTATGTGCACTACTCTAGTTCTTTCTAATACTTACATCACTAAGGATTTTATTGTGGAATGTGATGCTCCAAGTACTTTTATTAGGGTAATTCTTATGCAATAGGATTGACCCATTGATTTTGAGAGCCATCAATTAAGAGTAAGAATATGTTAGAGTAATAATTTGTTTGCTTATTAATTAAATCATATTGATTTAATTACTAAGTCACTTATTTTCTCTTTCTGCTTAAGCTAAACTCTAGGCATATAATAATTAATTGCTTTATTAATTATTATCATGCAACCTAGGTTTGTTCACCCTTTTAGGGTTTTGATCTCATTTTCTAAAGATTGATCTCTCTTGTAATCTTATTGAGAAACATTCATTTTTATTGAATTACAACTTTTGTTTTTGCACATCAAGAATGTCTCCTCTTTCATGGATCTATGCATTTAGGCCTCTCTAGCCTCTTGCTTCTCTCTCTTTCTGTGATAGGTATTTGCATGCAGGTGTTCTTGGGAGTTGTGGGTTATTTTCTCATCAAATCCAGTATGGTATCAGAGCTTCGGATATGTTTTCCCCTATCCTCTTCCTGAGAGATTTGGTCGTGTTCATCATATCTACATTTTTAGAGTTTTTTCTATTGAATTTGAGGGGACCTCTCTTTCTAGTCATCTTGGCTTCAAACGGACCTCACAATTGTGTTCACAGCGTCCAAGAACCCCTAGATCCATATAAAGTTTGTCCAATTTGGACAAAGCTAGAATCTATGGTATAAAAAAATTGCAACTAGCCTCGACATGAATACCAAGGCAGTTATTAGTATTTTGGAGCATTTTTGGCTCAAACGGACCTCATTGTTGAGCTCACAGCAACTAAGAACCCCTATTTCGATATAAAATTTATCCAATTTGGACAACATTGCAAGGAAACGCAAAAAAAAATTGTGTGCTAGGTCGTCCAACCTGGGCATGCAAATCAAGGCGGTCGTACGATTCTTCAAAAAAAAAATTTGAAGGTGCCATCGGGCGCCACCACGGGTGGCCTACCAGCGGACGCCATGATGTAACCACCGGTGTGACTGTCGGGTTTAAGTGCCAACAGTCACGACTAACCGTCTGGGGTTAACCAGCAGTTAGCTCAGATTTTTTCAGCCCAAAGGGCCTATTGTTTTGTTTTTTTCGACGGCCATACGGCCATCCAATTTAACCCTACAATTTGCTTACATCAGCATTGCATCAGCACTTTCAAACACCATTTTGGGCCCTCCGGCGTAGTTGTTAGTTTTTTGCTCATAACTTGAGCATACAGTGTCGAAATTGGGCAAACAAGATATCGTCAGAAAGATGGTTTCAAACTCTATCCTGATCTGGAGGTTTGAATTTCTGATTTTTCATTTTTTATGGTGTTTGTTTAGTGTCAAAGCCAAATGTTTAGTTTTGTACTTCGGGAGCTCTATCTTGCGCATTTGGACTCAATTTTTGGCAAACGATATATCATTGGAAATTTTATTTTGAGACCTTTCTAATGTTATGAGTCATTTTTCAAGATTCTTCTCCAGGTATATTTTATTCAGTTTCTTGCATTTTTGCAATCTGGTGGGTATCTTGGATGTTTCAGGTCCTAGGATCTTTTCCTTTTGAGGAATGGCTCATCTTAGGTTGTTCTTTTGTTTCAATAGCCTTCGCTCTTCTTTGAGCAGTGTATACTTCACTTTTGTATCATTCTTTTATGCACATGCACTAAGATAAAGTGTCATTCTATTGCATGTATGGGATCTTGCACATGTTCATTCTCTATGTACTTGCACTCCATTATAAAGTGCTAGGGGGGTTGATGTTTTCCTTTGTTTTCCATCTACTTTTGTCATGTGAGTGTTCCTCCAACAACATTAGCCTCAGCTATCTTTATTTGTGTTTGTACTCTCTTTTCACCTTCGATGTTTCTGGTATCATGCAGTTCATATTGGATGTTATTTTTAGTGTACCTGGCATTACTCCCTTGTCAACATTATGGGGGGGTTTCTATTGTTGGTTCTACTACTTCCTTGGTTTGATAGTGTGAGCTATGTATTAAGTATTTGATTCTATGTACTAGGCGGATGTAGTGGTTGGGTACCTATGCATTCTGGTGAGATGGATCATTTACCATATGGACACTCTTCTCTTTCCTATTTTTTTGATGCACTCTTCCAGCTTTGATTGATCATCTCTTCATACTTTAGCATTTTTATGTCATTTTGTATCTTTGACTTTAGGTTTTTTCCTTTTTTTGCCTCCTGATTCAAGTAGTGTCATTTGAGGGCACTCATGCATATTACAATCTTCTCTACCTAGTCATATTTCAATGGAGGATCCTCATATCAGTAGTTACTTCTTGATAGAGTTTGCAACTTCTTTCTTCAGTGATGTTGTACATGTTCATCTTGTTCCTATTTTTTAGAACATTCCCAGTTTTGGAGGCTTTTTTAGTCCTTCAGACTAGTCTTCATCTCTTTTCAGAGTAGAGTTTTTCCCATGTGGTTTTCTCTATTTCTCCTCTTTACAGAGACTCTCTTTTATACTTGGGTGCCTGATTAGGGCTTTTGTTATCGAGACCCATTTTCTTTTAGTTGTTATTTCTAGGTTTTTAGCTTCTCCCAAAGTTTATCTTAAGTGAGGTGTTAAAGTAATAAGTTGTTTACTTATTAATTAAATTGTATTGATTTAATTACTAAGTCACTTATTGTCTCTTTCTACTTAAGCTAAACTTTAGGCATATAATAATTAATTATTTTATTAATTATTATCATGCAACCTAGGTTTGTTCACCCTTTTAGGGTTTTGATATCCTTTTATAAGGATTGATCTCTCTTGTAATCTTATTGAGAAACATTCATTTTTATTGAATTGCAACTTTTGTTTTTGCACATCAAGAATGTCTCCTCTTTCAAGGATCCATGCGTCCGGGCCTCTCTAACTTCTTGCTTCTCTCTCTTTTTATGATAGGTGTTTGCATCCAGGTGTTCTTGGGAGTTGTGGGTTGTTTTCTTATCAACTCCTCTAGAACATTCCCAGTTTTGGAGGCTTTTTTAGTTCTTCAAACTAGTCTTTGTCTCTTTTTGGAGTAGAGTTTTTCCCATGTGATTTTCTCTATTTCTCCGCTTTACAGAGACTCTCTTTTATACTTGGGTACTTGAGCAGGCCTTTTTTGTCGGGACTCATTTGCTTTCAATTGTTCTTTCTAGATTTTTAGCTTCTCCCAAAATTTATCTTAAGGGGGGGTGTTAGAGTAATAAGTTGTTTTCTTATTAATTAAATCATATTGATTTAATTACTAAGTCACTTATTGTCTCTTTTGGCTTAAGCTAAACTTTAGGCATATAATAATTAATTATTTTATTACTTATTATCATGCAACCTAGGTTTTTTCACCCTTTTAGGATTTTGATCTCCTTTTATAAGGATTGATCTCTCTTGTAATCTTATTGAGAAAAAATCATTTTTATTGAATTGTAACTTTTGTTTTTCACATAAAAAATGTCTCCTCTTTCATGGATCCATGCATTCAGCCCTCTCTAGCTTCTTACTTCTCTCTCTTTTTGTGACAAGTGTTTGCATGCATGTGTTCTTGGGACATGTGTGTTGTTTTCTCATCAAATCCAATAGAACAAACTCAAGCCTATTGATTTGAAGGAGATGTTATCTATTCCTTATGGATTCAAACAATGGAGGAAATATTTAATGGGAAGGCACTTTAAAGTTAAGATAGATCATGATAGCCTAAAGTATTTTTTGGAACAATGATTATATTTTAAAGAGAAACAAAAATGGGTTATTAAGATGTTGGGGTATGACTTCCATATCATATATAAGAATGGGAAGGAAAATGTTGATGCAGAAACATTATCTTGGGAGGATGAAAAGGATGAAGATCAATTATGTTTCCATCTCAATATTACAAGAATATTTGGTAGTAGAAGCCAAAAAAGATTGAATAAACTGATGTTTCTACACATAATCTCTTTCAACAATTACAAAATGATCTAAGAAGTTCAAATAAAAAATTTTGGAAGGGAGGTGATTTGAGGTATAAAGAGAGATTGTACCTATGCAATAATTCTTATTTTAAATAAAATACTTCCATACAACTTCATAAGTCTCAAATAGGTGGTCATTCAAGATTTTTTAAGACATATCATTGAGTCAAGCAAGACTTCTTTTGAAGTACTAAAAGGGTATGTTCAAAATTTTGTGGTTGAATGTTTGGTTTCCAAAGAAATAAAGGGGAGGTACTTAAACACAGGATCTATTACAACCCTTAGTTATTCCTAAAAAGCATTGGGAAGATTTCTCCATGGATTTTTGTTACAATGGTGAGTAGGATTGATTGCACCCTTGGTCTCCTTTGTGTTTCCAGCACAACAGTGGTTCGTAACATGGCTTAATTGCCTCATGTGTCTTCTATAAGTCTAGTGGTTGTATCAAGTGTTAATAGGTTGATCTTTTGGTGCAAAAAAAAAATTGCTAGTTGTAACAAGTGGTATCAGAGTTGGTCACAAGTTCAAACCTTGTGCTTGCACTAGGGGCGATTGTTACAATGGTGAGAAATACTAATTGTGCCCTTGGTATCCTTGGTGTTGCTAGCACGGTAGTGGTTTGTGACATGGCTTAACCACCTCTTGTGTCTTCTATAAGTCTAGTGGTTGTATCAGGCATTAATAGGTCAATCTTTTTATGGAACAACAACTACTAGTTGTAACAATTTCATTATAGGTCTCCCAAGATCTAAAGGTAAAAATGTTTTCATGGTAATGGTGGATCACCTCACTAAATATGTCCATTTTATTGTATTATCATATTATTTTATAATAAGTACACCGAAAAAGACATTTTTGGAACATGTACAAAAACCACATGGTACAAATAAGCTTATTGTTAGTGACTATGATCTTATTTTCACTAGTAAATTTTGGATAGACTTATTCTCGTGTTTGGGAACTCAATTATCTCATAGTTATATTCCCATGATTTGGAACGCAATTGTCTTATACCTCTTCATATCATCCTCAACCATATAGACAAACTAATGTTGTTAATAAATGTTTGGACGCATTTCTATGATTTTTTACTTCAGATAAGTAATTAGAATGGGTAGATTTGCTAACACTAGTAAAAGGTAGTATAAAAATTTATTCTATAGCTCATAAAAAATATATCCTTTTATGACACTATATGAATATCAATCTCCTATCACAACATCATTGAGGGTGTCACAAAAAATTCAAGCTATGGAGGACCACATGCTTCATAATAAGTACTTTTAGGACTCAAAAGAAATTTTGGTCATCGAACAAAATTGAATAAAGTAGAAAGAATATCAACACAATAGTGAAAAAATATTTGAAGTGGGGGATTATGTGTAACCTTATGAAATAACATCATTAAAGAAACAAAAAAAGAATACTAATTTGTCACTAAAGTATTTGGCCCATATTGGATCATGAAAAAAGATATTTTGTGTTTCATACAAGCTAAATTTTTCACCAAAAACCAAGATACATCCAATTTTTCATATTACTTGTTTGAAGAAAGTAATAGGGAATAACATCCATACACAGACAATATTAATAGAAATTGATGAAGAAGGAAGAATTGTCTTAGAACCAGAGTTCATTATCCACACATGTACAAAGAAGATAAGGATTGAATACTCAATTATTATATCATTCAATGGAAGAATCTACTAGTTTAAGATGACATCTAGTAATATGAAGAGTTCATTCAGAAGAGTCCACACTTGGTAATAATTGAGAACAATACTTCTCTGAAGAGGGGGCATACTACAACCTTAATCCTAGAGTAACAATATGGTTGTAGTATTCAACTAATGTCTATCTTAAGCCATATTTAATTCATATTATCATTAGTACATTTTTATTTAGTTATTTAAGTTGGCCTTAGACATATATAGTAATATTTATGTTGGCTTGGGTGATATCCTAGCATAAATAGGGTATATAGGAGGTAATGAGATTTATTTTAGAATCATGTTAGGAAGATCTTTCTCATTGGAGATATTTTAAGATTTTCCCCCTCGAAGTGGCTTGTTAATTTATTCTATTTTAAAATATTGTTAGTATATTTCCTATTATCTTCTTCATTTGTGCAAGTTATTTCATTATAGTCACATAACTAGGAAATGTATGGTTATCAAAGGAAAATTAATTGATGTTAGTGTATAAGTAACATGAGAAGATGTCAAAATGGGAAAGGGTTATTGGATAGAAGTAGGGTGGAAAGATAATCTCACAAGAGAGTAGTCATTATAAGAAGGAACATGACCATAATGAAGGATAAATTGGAAGGAAAATAATAAGGGAATAGGAGATAAACAAATATGTGGTGTGTAAAATAAATAAATAAGGAGATATGAGGCTAGACCTATGAACGAAGGGGAAATTATGCTTGATTTTGTGAAGGAAGTGCATGTTGGATTAAAACTACAAGGCAAGAGTGAGGGTGATGGTGGAAATGGGTATAATCATCTAGAGATGATGGGGTGGAGGAAGATAACATATAGCCTAAAAATAAATGTATTAGAAAAGGTAGGAGGCATAAAAATGAAAGTAGAGAAGTAAATGCATTAGGAAGTTTGTGAGAATGAGAAGATGGATAATATGGAGCATTAGTGTGAATAATATGACTAATTCATTAGAAGATGCCAAGTATTAAGGAGTTAACTATTATTAGCTATCCCTAGACATTGTTAAATATGAAACATTAATGTCATCCTCATGGAAACTAACATTATTATAAGGAATCACAAGTGTGAAGAAATATTATGATATTGAGAACTTCATATATGTATATTAGGCATTAAGGTCAAAAGTATCATCATAAGGGGAAAATATGTTGGTATATTTTAGAGTAGCAAGATGAGACACATTATACATTGTGGTTTTAAGGTTAAATATTCAACAAGAATATATCATGAGAATGAATGGTCCACTTAAGATTCATTTCATACAGGTGATTTTTATAAGGCACAATAGTTGTTGAAGGATTTATTAATAGAGTGGCAAGATAAGTTTCTTGAGCTCTAGAAAAAATCCATGGCTAAACATGCTTGAGTTGGATTAGTATTGATGTAGGTGAACTCTCAATATATCTTTATGTTTCCCCTCTACGAGTATAACCCATATATAATGATAACTAAGATAGCCATTTATTCTTATAAGTGATGGGTGTTAGGCCCAAAAGGAGGAAAGCACAACTTGGGGGGGGGGGGGGGGGGGGGGGGGGTGAATCAGTTGTTTACTAATAATTAAAAATTTAAACCAATTAATGATCTAAAAGATAAAAAGTAATGCAAGATCCACAACACATAAAATAGAACACCAAATGTTTTCTCAAGGAAACTCGGCTAAGGGAAAACCATGGTGGGAGTCAAACCCACTAGATAGATGTACTATGTTTAAAGTATTGTTTGGTTAAGAGAAAAAAAAAAAAAAAAAAAATGCACATGCATTTATAGGCCCACTGCCTAGAGCTCATTGATCGCAATACAATGATCTAGCCCTCAATTAGATTCATTGATCAATCACTAATTACAATTCACAAGAGTGGACAAACCATCCAATATGACTAAACTAACTTATAGCATCTGCAATGCCAATACAGTTCCAAGGAAGTATAATTTCTACCTCAGTTATAGAATACAAACATCCTCTTCCTCTTTTCTACACTGTACTTGCACACACTTCCTCTTTCCTCTTTTATACATTTTGTAATGAATAAACAACAAGGTTAGCTAAGACCTATAAGAACAAATGATGCAAACATTATACTCAAACTATAATGCAATCCAAATCAATTCATCCAAGACCTATATAGGACCCAAATATTCATCCTCAAACATGCAATAGCTTTTCAAAATCTACAATAAGAATTGCAACATGTTATTTCACCAAGTTGGCTAGGACCTAAATGAATAAAATGCAAACACGCTAGAAAATCACCAACTACGATCACCATGATCAATGTAAACCATAAAAAATGGTCATAACATAATCTAAGAATACCACCAAACCTTTGCATCAACTATATCAACCATATCGATCATCATCAAAGCAAAAAATTGACCTTAGAATAGAGGAATACTAAAATATTTGCACGTGTTAAATTAATCATAACTCACTCAATATGTTATGCAAACCTCTGTAAGTTGACCAAAATCAACTACAAGCATATCTTAAACAGCAAAGATTTTCAACATATCACCTGATCAACTGAAATCATCTTCTCTTAACATACTAAACATATTATCTACAATATAAATAGTATTTTGACATCAATGACAAAACATTAATGTTAGCATAGATAAACAAATTCTAATCAACAATCTATGACATGCTCAATAATCTGCCTGCAATCTCCCCCTTTGGCATTGATGGCAACATATGAAGTGAAAAATTTATCAACCCACAAAGACATCAATATATCCACCTGATCACTCTGAAATATATCCACTTGATCACTCTGAATATCCAGCTTCAAACCTCTCAATACAATCTCTCCCTAGCACAATCTAATTTTTCTCTGTTTTGATTTATCTATGTTTTTCACACAATCTCTCCACCTTTAACATCAATGTAAAAAGGGCCAAAGACATCAAAAAGAGTTGAACTCACTTCAAAAAGCATAATAGATAACTTTTTCACATCGACCTATCACAAGACTACTCCTCCTGAGGAGAAGTCCCCAAACTCATCAATCCAAAGAATGATATTTTGATAAATTTCTAGACTGATGCCATCCATAGCATCATTTTCTCTTATCTAGAGAGGCTAAAACCCAAATCTTATCTCTAAGATACTCAAATGTATCCTTCAGCAAAGCCTTTGTAAATATATCATAAATATATTCCTTAGTAGGCACATACTCCAATTTTACTTCCTTTTCACTAACTTTATCCCTCTAGAAATGATACTTAATAGAAATATTTATATCACTTGATTTATCACAATAAATAAAAATTGGTTCATCAATGTTTATCCTTAAATCCTTCATCATTTTCTTCATCTAGGCAACTTGATTATAATTTATAGCAGAAACAACATACTCAGCTTCAACAATAGATTGAGAGAAGTAATCTTGTTTTTTACTAGGCCAATAGAATAGTCTCTTACCCAAAAAGAATGCACCACCACTTGTACTTTTCCTATCATCCAAATTACCTTCCCAATCAACATCAATATATGTGCTCAAGGTAAAATCATCATATTTTCTATACCATAATCCTTATTCAATTGTACCCTTCAAGTATTTGAAAATTCTCTTGACAACAACCATGTGATTCCTTCAGTTATGCTTGAAATCTCACAACAATTCCAACTGCATTTCATATATCTAGTCTAGTATGAGTTAGATATTGCACTCCTACAATCATTGATATGTATCTTGTATGATTTTCACAAGGGGATTCATCATCCTTAGTCAGTTTGCAACCAGTAACCATAGGAGTCCCTACCGATTTTGAATCTTCCAAACCAAATTTCTTCAACAATTATCTAACATACTTAGACTTTGTAATGAAAATTCCTTTATCCAACTAAGTAATTTTTAATCCAATAAATAATTTCATCTCACCTATCATAGACATCTCAAATTTTTTTTGCATTTCATCAGCAAAACTTCTACTTAATTCATCATTACCACCAAATATGATATCATCAACAAAGACTTCAACAATCAAGATATTATCATCAACTATTTTAAAATATAAGTTACTATTAGTAGTACCTTTACTGAATCCAATCTTTGTCAAATATCTATCAAATCTTACATACCATACTCTAGGAGCTTGCTTCAGTCCATACAATGATTTCTTCAATTTACAAACAATATCTCCTTTAGTTAGGGAAATCCATTAGGATGCTCAATGTAAACATATTCCTCTAACTCACCATTCAAGAATGCAGAATGGAAATCCATCTAATATACTTTAAATTTTCTATAAGATGCATATGCAATAAATAATCTAACAGCTTCAAGTCTAGCTACAGTGGAAAAGGTCTATGTAAAATAGATACCTTCTATTTTTTAGTACCCTTTTCAAACTAGTCTTTCTTTGTTACAAACCACCTTGCCATCTTTATTCAACTTTTTTCTGAATACCCATTTAGTTTCGATCACATTCTTTTTCATAGGTCTGGGAACTAGAATCTAGGTCTTACTTTTCTCAATCTGATCCAAATCTTCTTTTATCTCTTTTACCCAACTTTCATCACTACATGCTTCATTTACATCTTTAGGCTTGAATTCATATATCGAACATGTTTCTTCTCTAGCAATTCTTCCTCTAGTTTGAACACCTCTATTTTTATCACCAATAATAGCATCTTTAGAATGATTAATTCTTACATACCATAGAGTCTTCATAGTAGGATTTGTAGAAGACCCTTTAGTATCAACATATTCCTTATTTTCCATAGGTTCATCTTGTTCTTCCAGACCATTCTGATTATGTACTTGATTATCCTCTTCAGCTAGATCATACTTGCAAGTTCTCTCAGATCTCTGCACATTCTCATCAACTCTGACATTTGTACTTTCAACAATCTTCTTCAATCTATAGTTACAACATTTATATTCTTTCCTTTTAGTAGAGTATCCAAGAAATATCCCTTTATCACTTCTAGGATCAAACTTTCCAACATCATCATCTCTCTTAATATAACACTTGCTTCCAAAAATTCTAAAATACTTTACTGTAGGAACATGACCATGCCAAATTTCATTAGGAGTCTTACCAATTCCTTGATTTATGTGCACTTGGTTCAAAGTGTATACTACAGTGCTCATTGCTTCTCTCTAGTAGGTATGCACAACATTTCCTTTAATCATCATAGTCCTAGTTGTGTCTAGTATAGTTCTATTCCTTCACTCGGCAATATCATTCTGCTATGGGGTTCACAATATATATATTTTAAAATTTGGTAGACAAATTAAACACAAAATATACATCTAGAACCAAATCCATCAATATGGTACAGAATCTAGAAGAAAATTTAGTAGGCAAGGTAGTGGAATGCCTAAAAAGATAATATATCCCAACTAAAGTATGTACAACTACCTCCAGATAAGTGCAAGATAAATTGAAAATAGATGAAAGCTTCTCAGTATCACATTCCTCAACCCTCCTAACCTCTCATTCTAAATGTGGCAGCTGAACTCTACTTTTCATACTTAAAAATTATATTCACTAAAATACAATACAAAATAATAAGAAAGACTTCTTGATGCAGGAGCATCATAGGTGTAAGGGCAATCTTGCATGACCTAAAAATATTTTTGGTTTATTTTCAATAAGGGCTATCTTGTGCAGAGCTTCTATTTATGGAAACAAAAATTCCTTCAGGATCCAAAATAATGCTTGAGATACTGGTCATTGACAGGCAATGGAACCAGCTCCCCCTTCAAGAGAAATAATCCTTAAAATGTTTTCTCCTAAGATTTTTGCTATTTTGAATGGGCCCACCTATAGTCACAAAATTTTGGTGTGTCTGCCCAGCTTCTTTTTCTCTTTGTCCCACATTAGGACTAAATCAGAAATTTTAAAGGCTTTTATAGTTTCTCTTTTGTCAAACCAATGCTTGATGATATCTCGATGTTTAGATACGTGTTCTAGGTCCATGGTTTTTCTTCTAGGTCCAAAAGGTTCATGAGTCGAACCTACACCCTATCCTCACCTTTGACATATTGATCCATGAATCTCAAAATTGGTATCTTCAAGTTCATAGGAAAAATGGGTTGCAAGCCATAGACCAACTGGTAGGGGGAATTCCCTAAAGAATTTTTTATCCTCACTCAATCAATCCACAAGGCGTATTTTAACTATGTGTGCCAATCTTGGGGATTTTCATCTAGGAGTTGTTTGATTATAGCTACTAAATTCTTAATTGTTGATTATGCAACTCTATTTCCGTGTGGATAGTAATTAGATCAGAACTTGATGATTACTTGATTCTCAAAGGCCCACTGGGTGAGGGACATAGATGAAAGAGGGTGCATTACCACATACTATAAAGAAAGGCATGCCAAATCGTGTGATGATATACTCCTCTAGAAATTTGGTTATCACTTCAATGGTACAATTTCTCAGGACTTGGGATTTCATCTAGCATGTGTAGTAATTTGTTATTGTCAAAATGTACTTGTTTCCTACTAAAGAAGGGGGGTTAATCATTCCTATTAAATCTACTCCCCATTGGACAAATGGACATACCTCATAAATTATCTACAGAGGCATAGTTGGATGCCTCTCGCGAGTAGCGTTGGTTTGGAAAATATGGCAAGAATGCACGTGTTTTCTTGTATCTTTGAAAAGGGTTGGCCAGTAGTATCTAGATATCAAATTTTGATGTGTAGTGGCCTTAGATGACCCATGGCCAATGCTATATTTATCATGAAACTTAGTGAGGACTTGTTTAGCTTCCACCCTATCTAAACATCTTAATTAGAGATCATCCTAATTGTGTTTGTAGATCTTCTCATTTCTAAGCATCTAAGATCCACTCTTAATCATCAAGGCTCTTCTTTGGGAACCATTTGGTCCTTAAAGACATTAGTTTTGAAGAAATTAATAAACTATATCCTGATACCAAACATTAGTTATAATCCCCTCATTAGTGTATACTTGGCACATCAATCCTTTCTTTGTCTCTCAGCTACCATTTTTGTGAGGACTTGTCCCCTTACTAGCTTTATAGGTTGAATTTCAATGTAAAATTCCTATAGTATAGCCATCCAATTCCCTCTTCATTCTTCTAATTCATTTTGCATCAACAAGGATTTGATGGCAGGATCGGGAACAATGACAATAACTTTTCTCCTGAGAATGTAATGTCTAAACTTCTTGATAGATTTCACTAGCGTGAAAGATTTTTTATCTAAATTAGGATACTTAAGCTCAACATTATTCAAAGGAAAACTCATGAAGGCTATCAGTCTCTCATATTTTTCATCCCTCTTTTGAGTGAGGATCCCTATGCATGAGTGTTTTGAGGTGAAAGATTAGACCTTAAAGGGTAAAATATAATCTAGGCTAACCATAACTGAAGGGGTAGTAATGGAGGCCTTGATTTCTTCAAATGATTCCTTGGCTAGGATACTCCATTCTATCTTAGCATCCTTCTTTATCATGTCATTTAATGGATGCACTATCTCGGCAAACAAACTAATGAATTTCCTGAAAAAAATTAATCTTCCCAAAGAAAGATTTCAATTCTTTCCTGTTGTTAGGCAGAACCAGTTGTAGAATGGCTTCAATCCTTTTAGGATCTATAGAGATCCCAGTCTTTGATATGATGTGTCCCAACAACTTTCCTTGGGCTACCCCAAAGACACATTTCTTAGGGTTAAGCAAAATTCCATAACTTTGGCACCTCTTCAATAATTTGCATAAATCATCAATATGATCAACTTGGTTCTTGAAAACACTGTAATGTCATCCATGTATATGACAATGCACTTATTCACAAGGCCTCTAAATTCCTCATCCATTGCACATTGAAAATTTTCCCCAGTGTTGATTAAGTTGAAAGACATGCGATGGTAAGAAAAAGTCCCCCATTTGGTGGTGAATGTCATCTTCAATCAATATTATTCATTTACCATGACCTGATTGTATCCAGAATAACCATCAAGGAAGGACATCATTTGTGACCCGTTTACTATTTGCAACACTTCAAGGGATGGAAATGAGTAATTGTCCTTTTGAGAGGATCTATTAAGGCTTTGAAAGTCTACACATAATCGGACTTATCCACTCTTCTTTCTCATAGGAACTAAGTTTTCAACCCAAGTCAAATGTTGGATAGGAAAAATGATCTTTGCGTCGAGCAATTTTTGCACCTCTTTTTGTATCACAAGTTCTATTACTGGATTGACTGGTCTCTGCCTTTGGCGGAAAGGTTTAGCATCAAGGTGTAATAGTATGTTGTGCATGATGATATAGGGATTGTAATTTTTTAGATATTCATAGCTCCATGCTATAAAATCTATGTATTCTTTAAGCAATTCTATCATTCGTCATTTCTCCTCACTCGTGCCAATCTTCCCAATACAGACCTCTCTTGGTTCGTGTTGGGTACCCAAATTATATACTTCACAATCATCACCACTGATGATTGGGGCCTTCCTCCTTTCCTACGCATAGTTATCTTTGTCAAAGATTCTCTCTAATGCCACCATCCCTTTTGGAATGGAGTTGGTTTTTAAATTCAGGATCCCTAGGTTATTAGGTTCTTCAATTTTGTCAATTTCTTCATCAATGGTGTGTTTTTCGAAGACTCCAACGCTCATGATGAACTCAAGTATTTGTTGATCATCTGGGAATACTTGAAAATTGGTGATGTGATTAGGAATAGTTGGTATGATGATGAGATCGACTAAAAACTTCTTTAACTTTGATCTTTCTAATGGGTGTAAGGAACTTGTTGATACTACTAGTGCATCAACAAATACATTTTTCCTTCTTGGGATGCTTTAATGTTGAATACCTCAAAATCTTTGATCAGATCCTGGACAAGATTCTTGTATGAGGTCAACCGCTTATTATTGCATGATTATTGGATGTGGATCTATCGGATCACTAGTTGAGAATCACCTTCCACCATCAGGGCCTTGATTTTATTTTCATGCACTATGAGAAGGCCTCATACTAATGCCTCATTTTCTATAGTGTTATCAGTACAAAAGAATTGTAATCTATAGGCAGCGTAGTAAGAAATACATTAGGGATTAATCAACTTGATTCTTTCTCCTACCCCTTGTTTTCATTTGGAACCATCGAACCTTTACCTCCATACTGGATAACCCTTGGGGGATCGGGTTTGGGTTTAGACTCAATTTTGGGCATCTGAGATTCAGTCTGGGATTCAATAGAATCATCTCACAATATGGTGTCTTCACAAGGGGGAATCATTTTAACCTCAACATCATACTTTTATTTTCCTACGATGGGTACCCATTTTGTCTTTTGTTTTATCCTTGTTTTCCTCCATGTCCCTTGAAATGGTGGTAAACATCCATCATTTGAAGAACTCCATTCCTCTTGTGGAGGATTCTCCTTTGTGGGGACTGGGTTTCCTTCTTCCATTTGAACAGTGATCGGGGATTCTTCATCATGAGAGGAGTTTTCATCATAGTTTTATGGCGTTGTCCCTTGGGTAGGTTCAAGTGTTCAGGACATCTAGCTTACGACTTGGGAAATGGCATTTTGGAAATCATGGCACTCAAACTCAGAATGACTGGCTTGGTGCAAGTGACAATATCCTGGCAACATCAATATGTTTGGATCAGCCTCATGCATGAGATGCTTCATATTCTTTTGCATATTACTAATGAACTCCTAAAGGATCTCTTTAGGTACTTGAGTATGTAGCAATCCTTATATAGGGCTACCACTAGAATCATCCTCTTCCTTGATGTGAAACATCAGGATTCTATCAAACCGATATACTCCTAAATCAGCTCGTGAGAACAAAACTTCATTGGGAGCTTTGTACTCAGTGATCATTTGTTTTAGTTTTGGCTCCACATCAATTTTGATCTACTTGTTTAATCATTTCCAAGGTAACCATAGTTGTGTGAAGGTGGTAGAAAACCAACCTCTCAGGGATCTATTCCATTTCCTACTAAGCAACATGCCATACATTTCTAGGATATCCACTATGTGTATATCTATGCAGTCTTGTATCCTTGGGTCTATTGTTAGTTGTATGTAGGCATCTTTTAGGACCCCAATGACATTGACTTCATTCTTATCCAGTTGAATCATAACCCTATCGGTTGGTTGAGGATTCATTCCTAGCTTCTGACATATAGATAAAGGCATAACATTGCATGAAGCCCCTAAATAAATTAAATAATTGTGCAAGTTCTTTCCAAAGATCTTAAGGCTTAGCAAGAATGGAGGCACTTCGACTCTATCCTTGAACATTGTTGGCATGGCCTCAGCTGTGTTAACATTGGAAGAAGGAATTTTCACATTATTGCTTGATGCGACCAACTTAGAATGATCCAGTGATTTCAAAAGTGTTTCCCTTTGTGCAAGACAACTTTGTAACATATCATACATTGACATATTATCCTTTACTCATTTTAGTTCTTCTAGTCAACTATATTTATTAGTATACCAAGACGGGTTCTTGAGCATGGTAGGTTGATCTTGTGTTGTTGGGATAGTAACACTCAGGCCTCTAGGAGTGAGGGATTATTGTTAGCCTATGGATCCGGAGTGGTGGGTTGCAATCCAAGAGGAATATCGTATGTCAAGGGTTCCCTCCTACTTCTCAGGTTGTAGTTGTTCTGGTTGTTGTTTTCAAAAGCATGGACTTTGGAGTATTCAGGCTAACTTTGTTGGTGAAAATGAAAACAAATTCTTCTTTTTTCATGTTGTTATTAGAACCCTCTTCAGTCGTTGGTTCATAAGAATAAAAAACTATAGCATTGAAATGTGTCAGGGGATTGCCAAAGTTCTAGTTTTTATTCATTGTCAACTTCATTCCTATATTCATTATCTGCATGGTGTGCATTTGTAGTTTCTGTGAAGTTAACTTCAACTCAATTATAAGCATTGGTATTATTAGAAAGTATGTTGCCATTGTTGGGTCATGTGTTCCAAGGCCTATTGGTTCATTATTGTCCAAATTGTTTATCTTGTGAGTTGTTACCATAGTTATTGTTGTTGTTGTAATTATTGTAATTACAGTTCTAATTTTGTGAGTAAGTATTCGGGGTAGCAGGGGGTCATTGGTAGTTCCCTTGGTTATGAGATGGGTTTAACTTCATTCTTGTAAGTTCTCTGGCCAATTGTGATAGCATCTTCTTCACTTCATCTAATTCACTCACCAAATTGTTATCCATTTTATTTGGGACATCAAACCTTTTCTCATAGAATGCTGCCTTATGCAAATCATATCCTGGGTATGTGATGGCAAGTGGCAGGGGAGCAACATATGAAGTCAGGACTAGGTTAAGATTTGGAGTGTGATGATATAGAGGCTGGTTATTGCTTGCAAACAAATTAACCATGGTTGTGTTTCCCAATGAGGGTAGAGCACCATAGTTTCCACTAGCTTGTGGATCCATTTGTTGTGTGAAGGTAATGGCCTCGTTGCACACCTTTTCCAAGTTATCTATAAATGCTTGTGGCAACCTTTTTAGAAAGATGGATGTCAAAGGATCCAAGGCTCAGAAGTATACTTGTATGGAAGGCCCAATGGATACGGTCTATGGAGCTTCAAGCCTCTAATGTATCTTGCAGAATTGATGATTGAACATTGCAATTGGTTCATTATGATCCTTTCTTGCTGAGATGAATTGATGATGGAGAGTGGCGGGATCCACATACAATTTGGATTGGTTGATGAATTTGGTCTCAAATTCATCCCAACTAGTAACGGACCCTTGTGGCAGATTCAAGTACCAATTATACATGAATTCTCCTAATGTGTAAGGGAAAAGATGACACACAACATCTTGATGTACAATCTCCTTGCAATTGCATATTTATTTGAAAGCACGGATGTGTTCCTTATTAGAAAATAAAGTCCACCAAGATAACTGAGAGGGGGGGTGAATCAATTATTTGAATAAAACAACTTTTATTAACCTTATGATATCTGAAATATGTGAGCAACATAAAGAGAATCCATAAAAAGATAACCATACACAGTGACCACATATTTGTTAACTAGGGAACCTCTTGATCAAAGAGTAAACCCCAGCGGGGATGGCACCCACAAAAAGATGTACTAATATGAAAATTCCTTGTGAGAGAATGGACCCTATTAGGATTCTATGAAATAGATTCAGTACATAGCAGTCCCTATTAGGAGACTTTGAATCCCTGTGAGGAGATTCTAACCCTATTAGGAGTTAAAGAAGATAGAAGGACCCACTGTCCAAACAGCTTCAAGGGAAAGATCACCGAACACACTATCCAACTAATCTCTATATTATCCAAATAGAATAATGCCAAGTATAACTGATCTCAGCAACTTATCTTCTCTCTTTTGGTTGTACCAAAACTACACCAAATGCTTCTCCAGATCTCAACACCAGATCTTCTCACTTCACATCACATATCAATCCCTTAGATCACTAATTTGCATTATTTCACATCCACATCTTACATTAAATTCTCTCAATCAAGGAAAACAATCCTTCCTATATACCATGCTCAATATTTTATAATTTATTCAGCCAATTAGGCTTAACCAATTACAAAATATAAAACATTACACGTTACATAATATTTCCATAATTACATAAAACTGTCAGCTTAAAAACTTAATAAATCTTCACATGTGCAACCTCTGACTATGTTGACTCATCCAGGTCACCTCCACAGTGTCTTCAATCTCTATATAAATTCTCTTATCCATATTCTATCCCTGTTAGGAGATATAATCTAATTATCACAAACTGCTTCTCAGGAACTCTGTCATAATACAGTTTCTACTAGATTACTTATAACTGATGCAAATACTTAAATTTTTGTATGCACTCTTAACCATGATATCAAGACACCATAACAAACATGTCCTTAGCTTCACATAACCTCATCTGTAATACTCTATGTGCACTAAATCAAACTTTGTCTGCTACTCTACTAATCTTCAGTATAATCGGTATGTTGACATCAATGACAAACATAGTCATGAATGCAATATGCAACTGCTCCAGAAATGCTAGAATACTCCCCCATAGGACATATTCAACATTCATGCTAACAATCTTCCCCATTGGCATTGATGGCAACATAGATGAAAAACATACAAGTTCCATGAATACCAAAATGTAACTCTGCTACTCTTTACTTTGACTTTTCAAATCCTCTTCATCAATCATTGGAAATGTTTTCATGTATTCTTCTCCCCCATTAACATCAATGACAAAAGCATCATTATGTCAGAACAATCTTATTGCTCAAAAGCTTTAACCAGCTCAAGTGTCCAAAGACACTATTTGAAAATACCTTTTACCAAGAGTCCTTCATGACTCAACTCAAAACACAGATGCTCCCCCATAAAGGAAGCATCAACATACAATTTAGAAAGATAGTGCTTTGTACCACTAGACTGATGCAACTTTCTACATCACTACTCAAAAGTAGGATGGGGCATAACCCCAAGCATACCTCTCAAATAATCAAATGTATCTTTAGGTAAAGGATTTGTAAAGATATCTTCTATCTGCTCCTTTGTGCTGATATACTCAAGTTTGACTTCTTTCTCTTCAACTTTTTGTCTTATAACATGATACTTTATCTCTATATGTTTTGTTTTAGAATGTAACACGAGATCCTTAGACATACGTATTGTACTTGTGTTATCACAAAGTATGATAATAGGCTCATTAAACTTAATTCCAATATCCTTCAACATTTGTTTCATCTGTATTATCTGATTACAATTATTTTCTTCTACTACATATTATGCTTCTATTGTACTCTATGAGATGCAATTGTGTTTCTTACTCAGCCAAGAAACCAATCTTCCTCCAAGAAAAAATGATCCACCACTTGAACTCTTTTAATCATCTACACTACCTCCCCAATTCATATCTGTATATGCACATAGGGTAAAGTCATTTGATTTTTCATACCACAACCCATAATAAGTTGTACCTTTCAAATATCTAATATCCTCTTTATTGCTGCGTAATGTGATTCCTTAGGATCAACTTGAAATCTTGCAACAATTCCAACTACATGTGTTATATCTGGTTGTGTGTGAGTTAGATATTGCAAACCTTCAATCATAGATTTGTACTTCCTTTGTTCAACTATAGGAGTCTCATCTTTGCTAGATAACTTATGACCAGTTACCATAGGTGTACCAACAAACTTAAAATTTTCCATACCAAATATCTAATAAGTCTTTCAGATACTTAGTTTGAGATAAGAAAATACCATCACTATTCTGCACAATCTATAAACCCAAGAAAAATTTCATTTCTCCAATCATGCTCATCTCAAATTCTCTCTTCATTTCATCAGCAAATTTATTGCTTGCCTCATCCTCTCCTCCAAAGATTATATCATCAACAAAAATGACAACAATCAGTAGACCGTTCTCTATTTCTTTTAGTTACTATTTGTAGTACCTTTAGAAAATCCCAATTTTTCCAAATATTTATCCAACCTTGCATACCAGGTTCTAGGTGCTTTCTTTAGTCCATATAGTGCTTTGTTCAACTTAAAAACCATATCTCCTTCTTGAGTTAAAGTAAAACCATCTGGCTACTCAATGCAGACTTCTTCTAATTCACCATTCAGCAATGCTAACTTTACATGGACATCTGATACACTTTGAATTTCTTACAAGCTACATAGACCAAAAATATTCTTACTACTTCAATTCTTGCAACAGGTGCAAAATATTTCTTCATAATCTATACCTTCTTGTTGTGAGTATCCTTTACATACCAATCTTGCTTTGTTTCTTACAAATTCACTTTATCCATTCATCTTGTTTCTAAAAACTCATTTAGTTCCAATATTATTTTTGTCCTTAGGTCTAGGAACTAGTTCCCAAGTGTTATTCTTCTCAATCTGATCCAATTCTTCCTTCATTACTTGAATCCAATTGTCATCTTTACAGGCTTCATCAGTAGTCTTAGGTTCGATTTGAGAAATCAAACATAATTCACGTACCTTATTTCGTGTCATAACTCCTTTGTCTTTGCTTCCAATAATCTGATCAATAGGATGATCCCTTATCAGATTCTTATTAGGTGTTACTGTTTCAACTCTTGCTTCAATTCTAGGTTTAGATCTTGGTTATTCTCTTTGTTCTTCATCATGAATCTCATTCTAAAAATCATTGTTAGTTTCATAAAACAACTCAACATTTTCTTGATTAGTTTTAGGATAGGCTTCTTCATCTGAATCATAATCAAGTACTCTTTCCTAATTCTGAACTTTTCATCCACTTTAAGATTTGTGCTCTCAACAATAGTCTTAGTTCTCTTATTAAAACATCTATAAGCTTTGTTTTTCAATGAATAACCAAGGAACATACCTTCATCACTTCTTAGATCAAACTTACCAATATCATTATCTCTCTTAATGTAACACTTACTTCCAAAGATTCTGAAATATTTGACTAATGGTGCATGTCAAAACCATAATTCATAAGGAGTCTTGTTTGTATCCACTCTGATCTGTGTAAGGAAACTCAGGTGTGGAAATAGCTTCCTACGCTAATCTCTATAGGAGAGTATTGTGCAAATTCTTATAAATCCTTACAATTTCAGATTCGTTAACTACTTTAACAAAGATATTGCAACCACATACAATGCATACAGAAAAAATAGGGAATGACACAATGATATACCCTCGGGAAAACCTTTCAGTAAAAAACCCCAGCACTCCAAAACCTGCACAATGTATTATCTTCAACACAAAGATTACAATACACTTGCAATGCAAGTTCTTTCAAGAGATGAGAGACAAAGCCAACAAGACTTAACTTTCTGTTATATCTCTCCCATAGGAGCAGCATCATATATATAGACTCCTCTGGACCCAAAAATAGGCACAACCACCAAGACCCATGCACAAAGCCACATGTACACAGTTGTTACATGCAATCCCAAGAATAGGCATCCATCCCTAGAATAGACTATGACAGCTTGTCATAGAATCCACCAAAAATAACGGTCACAAGAGAAGTGTAAGAGAATCTGTCATACCAACCTATTTTTGGCATATTCTCTTACACACACCAACCACTTCTTATTGGGCGCCCAAATAGGCCCAAGTCATAAGATGCTCTTACACCTATCATAGCACATTCCTTAAATAGTTCTTACGCATCATAGGAATCCGTCATGACCATTTCAGTCATGATCTCCTTACGCACAAGATGCCGACACATCAAGTGGGGTGAAACATCAACATGCCAACTAGACATGTACACTCACACTTAATTACATTATTTTCAAAAAATACATTTACAAAACAAATAATAAGAATAGGAATTATCCAAGTTTGAGACACCTTATTCCTAACATTCTCCCACTTGTCGAACACCTTGTAAGAGCAACAAGAACATAACAGGAACTTTAACCACTATAGGCCAAAAGGCCCATAGACTTCGAGCACCATCTGAACTTCTCAGTGCCCACTAGTTTCGTTAATGCATCTGCAACATTCTTCACAGTATCTACCTTCTCCAAATTTACCTTTCCATCTTCCACCATATCTCTCACAAAGTGAAACTGCACATCAATGTGCTTTGTTCTGGCATGGAAAGTTGGATTCTTTGCAAGGCAAATAGCGCTCTGACTGTCACACCAAATAGTAATCTATTCTGCATCAACACCAACATCAGAACACAATCTTCTAAGCCAAATGGCTTCTTTACAAGCATGAGTAGCAGCCATGTACTCAGCTTCTATAGTGGACAAAGCAACCACAGGTTGTTGCTTACTCATCCAACTGATGGCACCACCAAACATAGTGAACACATAAGCACTGGTGGATCTCCTGCTATCAATATCACCTACCCAATCTGAATCCACAAACCCACGAATACAAACTAAATGCGGAGATCTAGAAGAGTTACCATGATAACATATGGAGTAATTTGATGTACCCCTCAAATATCTGAATACTCGCTTAACTACATCCCAATGTACCCGTCCAAGATTAGCCATAAACTGACTCAGGACTCTCACTGCTTGGGCAATGTCTGGTCTAGTACAGACCATAGCATACATAAGACTACCAACTACACTAGCATAAGGTACTCTACTCATGTCCTCCACCTCACTAGGAGATTTTGGACAATCATCTATAGATAACTTTGTCCCCACAGAAATAGGAACACATAGTGGTCTACAATCTGCCATGCTAAACCTGTCCAACATAGACTTCACATACTTACTCTGACTCAACCAAAGTTTTCTATTAGACCTGTCTCTACTGATATCCATACCCAAGATGTACCTAGCTACCCCAAGATCTTTCATCTCAAACTGTGCTGAAAACTGAGATTTAAAATCAGAAATCATACCCTTACCCTTCCCAAATAGAAACATATCATCAACATATAATGCAACAATAAGAAGGCGATCATTTTCAACTCTGAAATAAACACAATGATCTAATTTTGATCTTACAAATCCAATTGAAACATAAAGACATCAAACTTAAGGTACCACATCCTAGGAGATTGCTTCAAACCATATAGAGATTTCTTTAATCTGCAAACTAAGGATTCTTTACCTTTAACAATGTAGTGCTCAGGCTGTGACATATAAATCTCTTCCTCCAAATCACCATGAAGGAAAGCTATCTTCACATCTATCTGTTCTATCTCTAAATCATATGATGTAGCAAGAGATAACAAAAATCTAATGGATGTCAACTTTGCAACAGGAGAGAATATTTCACCAAAATCTATTCCCTCTACCTGTGAATACCCCTTTGCAACCAATCTAGCTTTATACCTTTCAACACTGCCATCTGCACAGAATTTCTTCTTGAACACCCATTTACAGCCAACAGATTTTCTTCCTTTAGGCAAAGGTACAAGGTCCCAAGTTTTTTTTTTCTCCAATGAAGCCATCTCATCATCCATAGCCTCAATCCAGGAACCTGCATCTTCCATGCCCAAAGCCTCTTTCATAGATCTAGGCTCATCAGTGTTAGTAATCAAAGCAAAGGCACAACTGGAATCTAACATAGAATAACCAAACCTTTCTGGTTGCTTTCTTTCTCTCGTGGATCTCCTCAAGGGCTAAGGTTGAGGTTGTTCTTCCTCTTCTTCTGAACTATCAGAGCTGCTAGAGCTCTCCTCATCATTAGACCCAACATGGTCTCTCTGTTCAGTCTTCTCAGGGGTAGGAGGCAACTGAACAACATCTTTTTCCTTTTCTTTTTCATCTGGTTGTAGCACAATAGGAGAAGATGTTAGCTCTCTAAAAATAACATTTCTACTATACAACACCTTACTAGTCACATTATCCCAAAGCTTGTATCCTTTCACACCAACACTGTATCCGATGAAAATATATTTAACAGCTTTGTTTTCCAACTTAGATCTTTTCTCCTTTGGAACATGTGCATAAGCTTCACAACCAAAAACATGAAGATGTCTAATTGAAGGCTTCTTACCAGACCATACCTCCATGGGTGTCTTACCAACAAGGGCCGATGTAGGAGATCTGTTAACCAAATAGCAAGCAGTGGCCACAGCTTCGGCCCAAAACCTTTGTTCTAAACCAGCTCCACTAAGCATACTCCTAGCCTTCTCCATCAGTGTCCTGTTCATTCTCTCTGCAACTCCATTTTGCTGTGGGGTATAAGGAGTTGTCTTATGCCTCTCGATACCTTGTTCTTTACAGAACTGTTCAAACTCTGCTGAGCAAAACTCACCACCATTGTTAGTTCTCACACACTTAATCTTCTTACTAGTTTGATTCTCTACAAGAGCTTTAAATTCCTTGAACCGACTAAAGACTTGTGTCTTACTTTTAAGGAAATAAATCCACGTCCTTTTACTATAATCATCTATGAAAGATACAAAAAATATAGACTTGGAGATTGAAGGAACTTTTATAGGACCAAATACATCAGAATGAATAAGATCCAAAACATCAAAAGATTTGTGAGAACTAGAGTAAAACTAAACACAATTTTGTTTACCATAGACACAGTGTTCGCAGAAGTCAAACTCAAGATTGCAATCATTTAACCCCTCAATGAGATTTTTATTTTTCAGGGTTCTGAGACC
This sequence comes from Chamaecyparis obtusa, assembly GCA_027943335.1. Lineage (NCBI taxonomy): Eukaryota > Viridiplantae > Streptophyta > Pinopsida > Cupressales > Cupressaceae > Chamaecyparis > Chamaecyparis obtusa. Next base: position 121,677 of record BSBK01003233.1, on the reverse strand, counting down.
CTTTTCACCAATGTGGCCAAATCTCATATGCCACAACATTGTCTTTTCTGCAGGAAGCTTACCTTCCAAAGTATTTGCACTACCATCGGAACCAATAGCCATAGACTTCTTCACTGCTTGTTTAGATGGTGATGATGAAGAACTATTACATAGAGGAATACATGCATCTAGCTGAAATAAGGTACCTCTCCTAGTACCCCTTGCAAGCACTATCGATCCTCTCATCATCTTGCATCCTTCTTTTGAAAAAACAACTTGCACACCTACATCATTCAACATACTTATAGATAATAGGTTTCGTGCCAAACCTGAAATGTGCATAATTGTGTTGATTCCCTTTACTCATCCATCAGGAAATTTGATAGTGACCCTTCCACGTCCAACTATCTTTAGGTGAGAATCATCACCCAAGTACACCTTTCCACCATCGAACTCTTCATATTTTGAGAACCAATTTTGATGAGAGGTCATGTGAAAAGATGCACCCAAGTCAACCAACCACACATCATCAGATGCATGGGCTACCAAAGCTGCGATGAATGCATCACCATCTTCTTGGGATCTTTCTGAAGCTGAATCTGAACCTTTCTTCTTCTTCTTCAGCTCTTTGCAGTCTTTACGGAAGTGCCCAAATTTATCACAATTCCAACATTTTGCCTTGGACTTATTGGAAGTCTTTGACTTCCCACGGGATTTGGATTTACCCTTATTGTTAGACTTATTGTCATTTTTCTTCCCTCTTTCAGTGGATCTCCCACGAACAGCAAGGGCTTCTTTTTCCGAAATGGAAGCCTTTCTCCACATCTCCTCTGATAGCAGCAAAGACACCACATCATCCATTTTGAAGGTGACTAAAGTGCTTCCGAGAGCCATCACAAGATGGTCCCATGAATCTAGTAAAGAACACAAAAGTGTGTAGCAACGATCCTCCTCCTCTAACTTGACACCAGCTAATGTCAACTGTGTAGCCAGCAGATTAAATGCATTTAAATGATCTGTTAAGGATCCACCTTCCTCCATTCACAGAGAGTACAACTTCTTCCTTAGGAACAACTTATTCATCAGATATTTGGCCTGATACACGGCCGCAAGTCTTTCCCACAAACTATTTGTGATTTTCTCATCTAGAACATTCAGAAGGACTACATCGGTTAAACAGAGTCTTATGAGACCCTTAGCTTTACGGTCTTTGATATCCCAATCTGCTTGAGCTATAGTTGCTGGTCTTGTAGCACTTGAAGTCACTTCCCATAGGTCATGATCTTCCAACATGTCTTCCATCTTGAGTTTCCACAACTCAAAATTAGTGCCATTAAATTTCTCCACCTCCATTCTTCCATATGATGAACTTGCCATCTCAATCTGCAAATAAGATTCAGAATGCTCTGCACAAAACTCCCACTCAACTTGAGATTAGCTCAAAAAACCCTACCCAACAACTAGGATCAAAAGTTGATCAAGCTCTGATACCACTTGTAAGGAAACTCAGGTGCGAAAACAGCTTCCTATGCTAATCTCTATAGGAGAGTATTGTGCAAATTCTTATAAATCCTTACAATTTTAGATTCATTAACTACTTTAACAAAGATATTGCAACCACATACAATGCATACAAAAAAAATAGGGAATGACACAATGATATACCCTGGGGAAAACCTTTCGGTAAAAAACCCCAGCACTCCAAAACCTGCACAATGTATTATCTTCAACACAAAGATTACAATACACTTGCAATGCAAGTTCTTTTAGGAGACGAGAGACAAAGCCAACAAGACTTAACTTTCTGTTATATCTCTCCCATAGGAGCAGCATCATATATATAGACTCCTCTGGACCCAAAAATAGGCACAACCACCAAGACCCATCCACAAAGCCACATGTACACAGTTGTTACATGCAATCCCAAGAATAGGCGTCCATCCCTAGAATAGACTATGATATCTTGTCATAGAATCCGCCAAAAATAACGGTCACAAGAGAAGTGTAAGAGAATCTATCATACCAACTTATTTTTGGCATATTCTCTTACACACACCAACCACTTCTTCTTGGGCACCCAAATAGGCCCAAGTCATAAGATGCTCTTACACCTGTCATAGCACATTCCTTAAATAGTTCTTACGCGTCATAAGAATCCATCATGACCATTTCAGTCATGATCTCCTTACGCACAAGATGTCGACACATCAAGTGGGGTGACACATCAACATGCCAACTAGACATGTACACTCACACTTAATTACATTATTTGCAAAAAATACATTTACAAAACAAATAATAAGAATAGGAATTATCCAAGGTTGAGACACCTTATTCCTAACAATCTGCACTCTTTTATTGTATATATTATTTTATTCAGGGCTTCTCTCCAAAATATCTTTGCTACATCATTCTCAAACAACCTAGCTCTTGTTGCCTCAGTTATTGACATGTTTCTTCTTTTAGCAATACCATTTTACTTAGGTGTTTTAGGGGTTGAAAGTTGTCTCTTAATTCCATTCACTTCACAAAAAGTATTAAATTCATTTGAAGTAAATTCTCCACCTCTATCAGATCTTAAACATCTAATCTTCATTCCTGATTCATTCTCTACTCTATTCTTAAGCAATCTAAACTTTTCAAATATTTCTGACTTTTCTTTAAGAAATGCTACCCACATCATCCTAGTAAAGTCATCAACAAGAATCATAAAATACTTTTCACCATAGAATCATCTTGTTCTTATAGGACCACTCAGATCTTTATGAACAATCTCCAATTTTGTTGTTGTGGTGAACTTCTTGCTGCAAAAAGAATTTCTCTTATGTTTTTCCATAACACATTCCTTGCACACCATGTTAGTAGGTTTCACAATTTTAGGCAAATTTGTTACTGCAAATATAGTACTTTCTTTCACAATGTTATCAAAGTTTATGTGACAAAACCTTTTGTTCCATAACCAACTGTCATCAACTTTAGCAATCAAACATGTCATCTCAGTAGGATTCAACTAAAATACATTACCTCTAGTTCTTGATCCTATTCCAATCATCTTACCATTCTTATCCTTAATCATACAAGTCTTTTTAGTAAACCAAACCTGATATCCCTTGTCAACTAACTATCCAACACTTAAAAGATTATGTTTTAATCCATCCACAAAGTAAACATCATTAGTGTTAGTATTTCCATCAAGAGTAATAGATCATATTTCTTTTATTTAGCAAGGTGCATTGTTCCCAACTCTAACAATTCCTCCATCATAATTGTTAAACTTGATAAACTGATTCATATCACCAATCATATGATGTGAACAACCACTGTCTATGATCCAATCAATTTTATTTTCAACTTGTAATACTAAAGATTTTTCTTCTTTGACTTCTATTTTAGAATTTATTTTTTTATTGCAACAAATCCTATATCATCACTTTCATTATCACCCTCACTGAAGAATTTCTCAATGCTAGCTTCAAATTCTTCATCATTAGCATAATAACATTCTTTAGGTTTTTTAGGCTTAAAGTTCTTATATTTCTTCACTCTCTTAGGACATTTAGAATCAAAATGACCATATTCTTGACATATCCAACATTTAAAGATTTGATTACCTTTTGGTTCTCTTTTCACAAGCAAGGCAATTCCTTCTTCAATCTTTCTATCTTCTTCAGTCTTAGATCTTTTTTTGTTGGAATAATCTCCATTGACACTTGCACTCCTTGACAAAGTAGGGTGAACACTAAGTGCGTTGAAGATAGTTTCAATCCTAGGTAAATCTCCAAATTATTTCAAACTTATCTCTATTGCTTCCAATCTTCCAAGAAGAGTCTATCTAGTGAACTTCTCAGTACAAGGTATGACTTGTTCAATCATTTGCATTGTCTACTTGAATGCAAGGGTCAAGGTTTTCAAGATCTTCCATATAATCTCATATTCATCCTTATTTATTTCAGAAGCTTTGATACCTGCAAAAATCTCTGATATTCTACCAATGTAGCTTCTAACAAATTCATCTTCCATAATTTTAGCCTCTTGAAATAAACATATCCAATTTTGTAATCTGATTCTCTTAGCATGTTTATCACCTTCAAAAGTAGATTCCAAAGCTAACCAAATTTCATGAGATGCCTTTAGAGTTTTTACCTGACTGTATTCATTCTCAGGAAGAGCTACCAAGAGTGCTTCTCTAGCAAGTCTGTTACACATGAATATATCTCTTTCTTTTTCAGTGCAATTCTCAATCTTTTCTTCTTTAATGATAAATTTCCAATTCTTTTTTATCAGCCAATATTCTAGCCCTAAAAATAGCATATGTGTCTTCATCTTCTCTTTCCAGCTATCATAGTTAACTCCATCAAACTTAGGACTTTCTTTTCTGAAATGACTCACCATGGATCTCCTTAAGATGTTAAACTTTTCCTTCAAGGACCTGATGCTCTAATAGTAATTGTTAGAAAGTAAAGTCCACCAAGATAATCGAGAGGGGGGGTGAATCAGTTATCTGAATAAAACAACTTTTATTAACCTTATTATATCTAAAACATGTGATCAACATAAACAAAAACCATAAAAAGATAACCATACACAATGACACCAGATTTGTTAACTAGGGAGCCTCTTGATCAAAGAGTAAACTTCGGTGGGGATGGAACCCACAAAAATATGTACTAATATGAAAATTCCTTATGAGAGGATGGACCCTATTAGGACTCTATGAAATAAATTTAGTACATAGCAGTCCCTATTAGGAGACTTTGAATCCATGTGAGGAGATTCTAACCCTATTAGGAGTTAAAGAAGATAGAAGGACCCACTGTCCAAATAGCTTCAGGGGAAAGATCACCAAACACATTGTCTAATTGATCTTTGTATTATCCAAATAGAATAATACCAATTAGAACTAATCTTGTTGACTTCTCTTCTCTCTTCTGACTGTGCCAAAACCTCACCAAATGCTTCTCCAGATCTCAACACTAGATCTGCTCACTTCACATAACATATCAATCCCTTAGATCACTAATTCACATCGTTTCACAACCACATCTTACATTACATTTTATCAATCAAGGAAAACAATCTTTCCTATATACCATTCTCAATATTTCATAACTGAGTTGGCCAATTAGGCATAACCAATAACAAAATATAAAACATTACACGTTACATAATATTTCCATAATTACATAAAACTACTGGCTCACAAACTTAATAAATATTCACACATGCAACCTCTGACTATGTTGACTCATCCAGGTCACCTCCGCAATGTCTTCAACATTTGTATAACTTTACTTGTCCAGATTCTATCCCTATTAGGAGATATAATCCTATTATCACAAACCGCTTCTCGGGAACTTTGTCAGAATACAGTTTCCACTAGATTACTTATAAATGATGCAAATACTTGAATTTTTGTATGCACTCTTAACCATAATATCAAGACACCATAAGAAACATGTCCTTAGCTTCGTGTAACCTCATCTACAATAGTCTTTGTGCACTAAACCAAACTTTGTCTACTACTATGCTAATCTTCAATATAATTAGTGTGTTGACATCAATGACAAACACAATCATGAATGCAACATGTGACTACTCTAGAAATGCTAGAATACTCCCCCATAGGACATATTTAGCATTCTTACTAACATTCCTCTACTGTCCTAGATTCACCATAGATGAAACGTGGACATAACTTTTCAAGGTTTTTAGGTAGTTCATGGAGCTGACCTTGTAGATCTAGTGGAGAACTTTGTGCATTTGCAAAAAAGGCCATCAGAGGTGGTAATGGGACAATAGAAAATGGAGCAGTGATATGTGGCAATGGTGGATGGTTGTGAAAACTTGGTAGACGATGAAGACTTTCCTTTTTCTCCACTTTACCACTATGAGGTCTATGAAATTCTTTGAGTTCTAAGAATTCCCCTTTGTTGGATGATGATCTAAGCACTTGTCCAAACCTCTTGGGAGATAAAGATCCAATATTTTGAGGTCTCCCTTTTGAGGGCTTTCCTTCTACCACCACTTCTATTGAGCATCATTTTTACACGAGACAATGGCTAGGAATTTGGATGAACAAATTCCCCTCTTGGAAGAATGATAAAATTAATCTCAAGGTTCCTTTTGGACTGGGTCTCAATTGTTTGGATAGCTCAATTGAAGATAAATGTGAAAATATTCATAAGGAGGCCTTTGTTGGTTTGATCTTGGAGAGGCTACAAAATAATCTTAAAATGAACGATCTATCTCCCTTTTTTTTATATTTTTAGAATATTTTAACGAAAGCAACTTCTAAAACATGTAAATTTAATATAATATATTATGATTGATTTTCAAAAAATAGAAATAGCAAGGTAACAAGAATTGAATGAAAGTTGCAGAAAGTAAAACCTAATGGACATAAACCATCATTGCACAACCTTATGAATTAAATTACCATGAAGATGAAGAAAACCCACAATAATGCATATTTGAATAATTCACAACCCCAATTTTGTAGATGCAATCATCAATAGAAATAAATGTAGATGTAAGATTTGTCAAAATTCATCAAATCACGAAGCCACCATGAATGTGCGCACACATGTGACAAATTTATCTTGAAGCACCAAAGAACAATCTTCCCAATAACTCATCATAGCAAGATAATGCAACAATGATAAACACCAGACTAATAAATTCACAGATCAAATTCACCATACAATCAATTGGCTCCTTGAAGCAAAAGAATGAGAAAACACACATCCATAAACTTCACAAAGATAGCAAAAAATTATCATACCATGATTGAAGCACAAATTGTATATATTGTATTACAATAATGACCAGCCATAATTAAAATATTGATTTACAATTTATAGGGCCTCACCCTTTAGGGAAAACAAGAAATTTGTAGCTAGGGTTTTAGCTATGCACACAACTTTGAAATAAATTTAAACTAAAGCTTATTGAAAGGAAACTATTCTTAAATCTACCCTAAACTACCTAGCACAAATTTAATCCATGTGCATTACAAATTCAAAGCCTAAAATGCATTTAAAAACTCAAAATTTGCTCTAGAGTTTCATCGTTCTTCTTCATAATATTTCTTCAAAACTTGCAGTTCTTCCCATAAATCCTCATCATGGCTCCTCTTCGATATTATAACTAAAAGACATCTTTAAAGCATGCAAAAATGACCCAAAACATGTGGTTAATCAAACTAGAAATCCACTACAGAAGACTACAAGTTCTTGACGACAATGACCCAAAAATTTTGTACCCTGACCCCTACTTTGAAGAATAACTCTTGAAAAAATGATTAAGTCAAAAACTCTATGCTGGGAAAAATTTTGGAATTTTGGATGTCGAAAGGCCAAAAATCTTGAACTAAAAATTTGGCTAAGTGTCAAAAAATCTCCATGCAAAAATTGACTAAGTCCAAAACTGAATACTTAACCGCTAGGAAGGATTTATGGATGCGCCTTTCAGAGTCTCTCTACTATATCCTAGACTTCTTCAAAATCTTCCATTTGGATATTTTTAAGGTGCTCATGTTGCTTCTCTCAAAAGGATGCTAATTCAGTAGCAAAAGATTGTATCTCCTCTTCTCAGGCCAACATCTTCTTTGTATCATCCTTTTGATAGAACATCTGTTGGAGGTTGTTATTTGTTTTTACACCATTCAAAATTTTCATGAATTGATATATGATATCTTTTATAGGATACATAGTTTGGCTATCATTTTCATCATACAAATCCAAGTCTAGACTTTTGAAGAGCTTTTGTAACTCTTCTACCCAAATCATCCCTTCATCTCTCTTTTTATTGATCCAACTTAAGCATTTCTGATAGATATTCAGAGCTTCAATTATATCCTTGATCCATACCTCAAAATTGTCTAGCTTGGAACCTTCGTAAATCTTACCAAAATTTGGAAGTATTACTTCCTTATTATCTTAAGGTCAGCCAGGACCTTTTGCCATTTCTCTATTTGCACTTCTAATCCTTCCTTGACACCAATCATATCCACCAATTTTGTGATCTCTCAAAGAATTCCTCTAAAAGGTCTCAAAATTATCCTTAAGGTAGCCCTTGTGAACTCCTCAAATTCATCCATCCAATCTGAGAAAACATGAATGACATAATGTGGTATATCCATTGGCATTTGAGGAGCAACCCTCTTTTCAAAAACAACCTGTAATGAGGCCTTCGGGTCACTAAGGTCAATGGGACCTATCATTTTAAGAATGAATCTTTTTATTAGCTCATTTTTCTCCATCAAGACTTTGATCTTCTCCTCATCCTTATCCATAAATCCTAGAGCATATTTTAATCCCAATGTAGCCAATGTATTTCTACCCTCCCTTGTAGGCTCGCCTAGATCCACTTCTTCGAAGACATAGTCTTCGAGAGTTATATATTCCATGCTTGTGTCAATTTTTGGCACCACCACTTGTGCCTTTTATTGGCCCCTGTGATCTTGAGTAACATACAAAAGCATCCTTGCCCAGGTACTTGATTCTCCTTGGTGGAAATCTTGGCCTCAAACCACCATATTAGTGTCCTCTTCATCCATATATACCCTCACCCTTGGTTGTATTTCTTTAGTGAACCAAGTAGGTTTGGTGAAGGTAGTTATTGGCTCATATGGTGCTATCAAAACTAAGGTCACCTATCCTTGTCCTTTCTCATCATCTTGTTCTTCTGGTTCTTCTTCTCATACTTCCTCTTTTTCTTCTTCTCTTACATCCTCTTCATATTCTCCTCTCAACTACTCATTAACCTCACTCTCGTGAGGAAGGGCACTCTCTTCCTATGTCATCTCCTTTTCTTGCTCTTGTGTCCCTTGTTGGGTTGCCTCACAAGAAGGTATGGAATGAAATGGTGGAGGAGTGGAAAAATTAGATGAAGGAGAAGGCATAGGTGGTGGAGGAACAAGCATTTGGGGTGCTAGTTGAGAAGGAATGGGAGCCTAAACTAGCGGTGGATTTGGTGCAATAGGAGGAGTTGGGGAAATGGGAGGAGTTGGATCAATGGGAGGATTTGGAGAAAGAGGAGGAGGAGTGGGTGAAGGGAAATATGGTGGTGGTGTGGGCATATGTACCAGAGGAGGGGTTGGATTAGGGAGTTGGATTGGTGGAGTCTGGAGTGGATGTTGAAGTGGAGGAGTTGGGAGTGGAGCTGTTGGAAGTGGAGTTGTTTGAACTTGAGGTGGAAGTGTAGATGGGATAGCCTCAACATCCTTTTCCAAGGGTACTTCAATTGAAGATTCTTGGATTTATCCCTTCTCTAGCTCCATTGACTCACCTTGTGGTAGCCCTTCATCTACCTCCATTGGTTCTTTTGTTATGCCTTGAGGTGTTTGTTGAGTCGGTTCATCTTCTAATGTTGACTCATGTACAGTTCTTTCTAAAGTTGAAGAAATAAATTGAGTTGTAGGGGGAGAAAATGCAAAAGGAAGGTCTTCTTCAAAAGAAGGTCCTACAGCAAGCATTTGTTGTTCTGACATTTTTTCTTTAAACCCATAAAGACCCTCAAAATCAGATACATAGAACTCATCCTCTCCCAAGGATTCTCGTGGATTTATATCTTCCTCTTGAGTCTCTATATCAACATCAATTTTAATCTCCTCTTCCTGGAACTTTCTCTTCTTTAAGAAGTATCTCGATCAAGGCCTTCAGGTTAGAGGAACATCATCTTCTTCTTCCTCTTCCATCATGGTCTCCAAGTGCAGAGATGTAGATGACCTCTTTCTTTTATAAACTTTTCCTTTCTCTAAATCAATAGCCTTGGGTTCTATAATCTTCACCCTTGGTGACCTCTTTGCTATAATGGCTTGCTCTTAACTGTTGGGAGATTGAACATCAAGTGGACCGATACTCCTTCTCATTCAGGTCCCATATTTCTTGGCCTTTGGATTGGATCCATATGTTGTTGCACGCCCGTGCCTATATATTGTCTTTGGCCTCTATAGAGAAGCTCCCTTGAATTGAGGCATAAGTAACTTTTCTCCCTTCTTATTTTATTTGGAAGGTGGGGCAAGATGTTTCTTCATCGACATTGGATCCATTTTGAATGGTCTAGCGATCTAGGCCTTTGTCATATTTATCACATGTCGAGATTTGAAGTTTATATCATCATTTTCCTCTTTATCTACTTCGACATTCAAAATGTCCCTTGTATAGATTTTATCTTGGTTATGTAATGGGTCCAAGACATCCTCAAAGTCTACATTCCACACTTTTGGTGGAATGCAAAGGAGTAAGGCATCTTGTGCCAACTCTAGAGTCATACAGAAATAATCACGGATCCTGACCTCATCGTCATCTATACAATTCATCCAATGATCCTCAAAATGAGACTCATGAATGTAATGTCTTCCATAATGCAGCTATAAGTACCTATGGGGTCAAATCTGGTCCTTATCAAGTTAAAATATTGTCAAGGACTTGCATACCTTCATGTCCCGGAGGTAGTGGGGGCCAATTGAAATGGGAAAATCCCAACAGTGCTTCTTCTTGTGCTTAATATGCTCATATGCATCGGAGAGATGTCTGGCCATTTCCAATAGGGTAACCCTATCTGATGGATAACTCGGTAACTTCTTTAGAGTCAAAGTACTCTCGGCCACCCTTATGTAGCTGGAAGTCTTAAATTGAATATAATAAGCCCCCTAGGCCTTCACCTTCACTATAGCTTCCTCTGATAGTCTCTTAGCGTAATCATCCTCTATGGAATGAATGACAGCGAAGACAAACACATCATTGATGATTCTATATTCAAAGCTATCTTCCCCAAGGTTCTCCTTTTGTATGATCTAGGGGTATATAGTGAATGACTAAGCATTGGGCTGACCCATGGCTCCTACTCTAACAAGTCCTAGATACACTTCCCTGGTGGAAACCAAGTACACAACATATGAAGTCATCTAAAAATGTGAGTCATTCTTTACTATAGTGAGTTACCTATCCAAATTGTCACTAAGGATAGTGGCCCAGTCAAACCTTGATTTTCTCCCTTTAATCTTTTTAATCAGTAGGACCATCAAAGGCTCAAGCCAAATAGACTTGTGTAGACCATACACTCTTCTTATCATTGTGAAAACAACTTGGATGTCTTCTTTTAGGTAACCCCCTCCTCATGTCTATCTTCTCCAACTTGTTCTTGGGGAGAGATTGCATCAGGTACTCTTTATTAAAAATCTTATATGACAATTGGGTGTCTGAGTTGAAGAAACACATGCCCTTATCTATGGAGAAAGCATAAAACCTATCTACTCCTTTAGGTAGATGGAAGACATCTTCGATATTATCTAGACTTAAGTCCAGGACTACTTCTCCCATAGTATTTTTTACCAGTCTCTCATCTAGTACATAGTGTTGCGCCAAGGTGATGATCAAATCTAAAGAGAGAACTGACACATGATGTGTCGATGTGTTTACCAGGTTGGAGCAAACTAATGAAGTGCAATCCTACAATCTACCTGTTGGTTGGGCGCACTTCACCAATAACTCATTCCAATTGACATTTCCAATGTTTGTATCCATTATCTCACTATGGATATTTCCCCACCTTAGAAGGGAATCAACAATGACTATAAGAAGAAATCATCCAATTTTGAGCAATAAATGACACAAAACCCTAAAAAGAACAAACCCAGAAGTCTAAGGCACTAAAAAGGCTCTGAAATCAGATTTCGGGGTTTAAGAAGTTTGGACTCTAAAAGAACCATCGACCTCTGACAAGTCGAAACAATAAAAAAGGACCAAATGCTTCAATAGTTTCTTTGGTAGCTTAGAGATTTGGCGTTTCAGAGATGTGTGGTCTATCAAAACTCTAAAATAGCGAAGCACCAACAAGGAAGGTCCAAAGGTTGAATGTCGAAGGTCCAAAACTCTGAAAGGATTTGACCGGATTAGGTTGGTTCTGGGTCTCTTCGGTGTTTCAAAGGGAGAAATTTATGAGTATTTTGTTGGAGGTTGAAACTTTGAAATTGTGAAGCTAATGTTGAGATTGGCCAAGTTTGAGGAAGGTTGCAGAGATTTCAGAGTTTGAAACTCCAAAAATCTCAAAGAAAAAAAACTCAGCAAAAGAGCTGAGAGGGTGAAACCCTCCCACGCTCCAAAACAATTGGTTTTTTAAGGTAAGCTTGAGCATAAGCCCGCTTAGAAAGTAAGAGAATTCCTCAAAATCATGGACAAGGGCGAGGTGACATGCAAACAAAACAAAAAATGATAGACACAAAACCCTAACTAGACTGAAGATAAATCCTAGCTAAAATGAAAACACAACCCCAACTACGACTTGCAAAAAGAAGCACAAAACCCTAGCTAAAACAAAAGGAAAAAACACCAAAAGATCCTACCTCAAGGGTGAATCAAGGAGGAGGCACGAACACACAACTAGACTGAAGATCAAAGCACCTGGGAAGCTGGAAGGCTAAAAAATCTTAAATTGCTCCAAAAATGCCAAGAAATAAATCATAGAAGTGACAAAAAAAGACCACTAACGCACCTTATATAGGTTCCTGGTAAAGGTGACATCACTCACCTTTGCGAACCCTCAGATTTTTGGTCTTTCAGCCTTTCAGGGTTTTAGAAGTTTGAAAAAATAGGACCTCCGACATCCTGAAAGTGTGAAAGTCTGAGCTTCTTTTGACTTGGGTTCAGTCTTTCAGAATTTTAGATGTCTGAAAGTCCGAAAAACTAAAAAATCTGCTTTACATGGGGCATCAAGATCTCACATTTTCAGAGTTCAGAGAAAATTGAAAGTGTGAAGGTGCAAAAACTGGCGTTTCTTCTAAAAAGAAGGCTTCTAGTAGGGAACATACAAATATGCAAACCAAGAAAAGGACAAAAAGGCTCGAGGGGCACAAACAAACGAAAGCAGAAGCAAAAAAAGGAAGGGGGCCCTTGGCTAAGCAACCAATGGGGAGCATGGTTGTGGAACCACAATAGGCCTCTTTCATGAAATGTAATTCAATTATAGATATATAATAAAAATGACAAGATTGAACTAATTGATTAAGCAAAAAGTGTAAGATGAGTCTAGGAACCAAGTATATGCAATCAACCCAATTAAGATTAAAAAAAATAGATCTATTCTAATAGATGAAACAAATGATAAGGTACTTACCTCAAAATATGCAATGGAATATGGATTTTTTCTCTAAAAATTATAGGTATGAGACTATGGCAGGACTTCCGACTGCAAATTTATGATCATAACAGAAAACCCAGAAAATTTTGTTTTTCTTAGACCTCCAGGAACATGTCGACCTAGTGCAACATATTCCATACACTTTTCCATGAAATCACCATGTTCCTAGGACACTATAGAAAAGTCAACCTAACTTATTTGGAAAGGTCCTCGGGAGTATATTCTAGATCAAGCCCCCAAGGCTAAAGTACTCTAACCATCTTCATGATCCCCTTGCATCTCCATGATGTCGTGTAATGCTTGAATGCTTTAATTGAAGAAATGTAAATGAAGGCCTCACTTTGCAATGAAAGATTAGATTCAGCCCTTATCTTCCACCTTACAATTTCTCTATGTTAGATTAGGGTGTCCACATGTGCTTGCACCTTTCTCCTATGATCATCCATCATGGGGAAAATGAGACATTGGATGTCTTTTTATAGTGAATTTCTAAAATTACCCCCGCAAGAGCCGACTGCAGTGAGCGAAAAATAATAGAACTTTGAAATAGGACCGGGCCCAACACTTTCCAACCACCAGGGAACAGGTCGACTTGGCTAACCTATTCTGGAATAGGTCGACCAGGTCAACCTATTCCTCAGGAGGCCAGAGTCTTAGGTTTGTAACCTAGGCTTCCAGAACTACAGAGGATTTGGGTGTAATGTGTATTGGGGACTAATAAGTCAAGGCTAGATTCAGGAAAATAGGGCCTGGAAAGAGGAGGATTCATATAAATTAGATCTTGCCTCAACCTATGAGTGAAAGAAAGGGAAATCAAGGAGGAAGTGTTAGGTCCTACCTTAATTTCACCTAGGAGAGAGAGAAAGAAAGAGGAAAGTGTGTGATTCAAGTGAAAATGTACAATGAAAAGATACTAAAGATGAGCTAAAAGGTCATAAATTGAAGTGCCTCCAATTTAAGATGGTACACACTCTTAATTTGTAGTCCCAGAAAAGTTGACTTCTGAAACTAGTTATCTACTAAAGAATCCAAGTAATAAATTTTGTTGTTGCCTTAGACTCTAACAAAGATGAAAAGATAGCCTTGAAGGACTAATTGTCTTATTATCATAGGAGATTAAACCAAAAAGATCTAAGAGTTTAAAATTGCCAAGATAAAATTCTTTAGATTCAAAAAGGTAGAAGGGATATAAGGAGCCTGCACTGGTACCAAAAGAACAATGGTTGGCAACACCAACAAATTAACTTCTAATTAAGGAAATTATTATCATAAATGTCAGATGTCACAAGAGAACAAGAGACCACATGTCATAACCACACACAACCTTTGAGGAGAAAAGGAAAAAAAATTGAGTAGATGTGCCAAATCATCACATGGATATCACCAGACAGTGGGATAAAATGTGGGGTAACAAAATGGGCCCGCTACAATCAATCATGTCGCATAACTAAATGAAAAAGAAATAAATTGGGGCTTAGGATATGAATTAAACCTTTTAAAGTTTTATTTTTGGTATAACATTCTACATTATCAAATAGGTTAAGGAAATTTATTAAGTTAAGTGTGATAAAATCTCTTAATATCATGACCTTGTTTTATTATTACTCAAATAATGCTTTTCCTACACTATTGACACTTTACCATGAAAATATAATCAAGGTGAAAATGTGATGGAAAGTGTGTCCTCTCTTATAACTAGTGAGGATCCTTCTATGAACTTTCAATTTACAATATGCAATGTCTTAAACCTGACTATTTCTAATAGTTCTAGTGGTGCTTCTTGTTACTTTAATGTAGAATCAAATAAATGGTACTCACATATCTTTCATTATTTATGTGATATTATTTTTCCTAGTTCTGTAACCAGAAACTCTAGAGCTCAAATATGAAATTTGTCTATGATATACATATCCTTTTTTATTTCCTTTATAGGAAAGGGTACAATTATTTACTTCTTCATTGTATTAATAAAACATAGATCCTTGTTTCCCTTGAAGAATCCCATTTTTATGCTTGTAAGGGGTATTTTGGAGGTAAATGTCTTGTCCAAAAAATTACTTTGAATGGGATACTATTGGAAAACATGGAAAAGGATTCTTTTTTCTTTATGAAAAAGTGTCAACAACATAACAATTTGATTCACTCTCCTACTCATGAGCTAAGGTCCCAAGTTCCTTCTTGAACTTTCTATTTATGGGGTTTTTATCTCATTGGTAAAATTTCTCCCACTCCAACACATGGACATGTTTTCATTATCACAAGTACATATTACTTTACTAAGTGTGTTGAAGAAATACCCCTTAGATCGACCATATCTGAAGTAATTTATCAATTCATCTAGGATAATATTATTTCTTGATTCACTATACCTTCTTCTTTGATTTCTGATAATGAAAGTTTGCTTAAAAAAACATATTTGAAGAGGTTCCTTAATAAATATCATATTCAACATCTTTTTTTACCCCTTACCACCTTCAATCAAATGGACAAGTTGAATCTTCTAATAATTTAATTGAGAAAATCCTTAGAAAAACTATTAATAAGCATGGTAAGGATTGGCATACTCAATTATCTTATACCCTATGGGCTTATCAAACAAGTATTCATATAGCCACATGTACTAAACCTTATAACTTGGTTTATAACATAGATGTGATCATGCCTTTGGAGTTATAAATTCCTTCACTAAGAATTCTTCTTAAGGTTGTCATCAATAACAAGGCTTATAGATAATTTCTTCAACAACTTGACATGTTTTATGAACAATGTATTAATTATTTTGAGAATATTCAAGCCTATCAGAAAAATTTACAATGAGGTTACAATGAAAAAATTATCCAATGTTTTATCTTGACAAGTGGCTTGGTTCTTTATGAAAATAAATGCAACATAAATGCTCTACTTGAGGAAAAGGGAAAATTTATTTTGAATTGACTTTGTCCTTTCATAATTACTAAAGTATATGGATTAGGTTCTTACAAGATAGCATATATGGAGGGTATGCCACTCAAGGACCCCATAAATGCTATGAACTTATGTAGATACTATACTTAATTTTATCTTCTTTTTCTTTCTTTCCTCTCTCTCTCTCTTTATTCACTAGATTGTGTGTTAGAATAACTATTCATTTAAAGCATGCTATGTTAGATAGTTCTTTCTATTTAGTGTACATTGCTTCATTCTTGACAAAATAATTATCTTTGTCTTAGATTCTTTTTGTAATTTCTTTTTCATAGATTAGGATATTATGTTCCCTTGTGCTAGTATACTATTTAGTACCTATTCCATGTTCCATGTTAAGTTAAATCACATTGAATTTTACTTAGCTAAATCGTGTAGACATTTAATGTTAGCACAAGTACATTAAATTTTCAATAGTAGCATTTAATGAAGCATCTAGGTGTTTAATCAAATCACACATGTATCAATTTAATCATTTTTATTATTGATTTTAGAATCAATCATAAATTAAATTAGACATACATGTTCATTACCATAGTTGTGCTATTTTAATCAAAAGTGCAATCAAACACATTGTTTCTTGTATTAAATTGAGACAAATATGTGAAACATAAAACATCATCCATATATATATGCACATCTAATGATATGCCTCATTAGACAAAATGTGGAGAACCAAAAGATAATACATATCATCTTTGTATCATCCATGAGAAGTTGAATAGGAGAACCCCCTAGTCTTGGACTTGGTGGTGGCCATGGAACATAAGATTATCCATGGAAATTCCTAGATCATGAGTGCTCTTCAGGAACATTGCATCTTCATACCCTCCATGATTCCTTTTAGTTCTAATTACTCTTGTCATGTCTCAATAATCTTGTTCTCTAGTCTCTCTATCTAGTATTGATGCTACTTGTTCCTCTCTAACAATTTCTACCTCCACTTTCATAGGATAAAATAGGTCCTCTTGCTACCCTAGGCTCTACTATGATACATGTTCAATTCACAAAGACTCAAGAATAAGCATTGATGTGGCCATATCCCTCATCATGTGAACCACAAATTCATGCCATCCACGACTCCCAATTGCAATAACATAAAACAAACCCAAAATAATTAAAATAATGATGTATACTATAAGGCATGCCTGTATGTATAAAGTAACCAAAACATATTAAAAAAATATCATAGTTCCCTTACTTGGATCACCCTTTTACAAAATAGGTTGAAAGTGGAAAGAAAAATTGACTATGAACCATACAATGTAGTTGGGGCCATATATTTGATGCTCTCTCATTTATATCATATATGTAGTCTCTTATAAGGTGGATTAGGTGGTGATGGTGGTCATGCTTGAGTAGCATGTCTTCTTAGTGGGGTTCCATATACCTCCACCTCATATCCCTCCTCCATCTCTCTACCTTTCACATCCCTAGGTGATCCCATAGGTGCAACCTAATCCTCATTCTCTCCTTGCTCTTGTTTCTCTCCAACTCTCTTAGGCTCTAGCATCACCCATGGTCTTGTCTCTCTAGTAGGGTGATCATGGGGGAAGATGGGGAGTATGTTTTGGATTCTTTAGTATTTGACATACTCTCTCATGACCCCCATGTCCTCTTTGGTTTATGGGATGGTGATATCTCATCTCTCCTCATCCTCTAAATATGTCCACTCAATATCATTGATAGTAGGTCTCAGCTAGGCTCCTCACCTCTATGGAACTTGTGTCCCTCTTTGATAGATGTACATGCCCCTAGGTGTTCTATGTGTTATACTGAGTTGCCATATCATTCAATAAAAATAAAATGGCACCACTATGTACTCATAGTGACCCTCTATAAGCCAATCTCATTGCATAGTCTTCATTTTCCTCCTCATCTCTAGCCATCTCGACATCCATCTATATGGCCTCCATATAATACCTATGGGTTGTATATGGTAAATTGCTAACCTCAAAAGGAGTAGATATCCTTTGTGTTGTGTACTACTACATGGATACATGTGTGCTCTAGGCTCTATCTATGTGATATCTATAGGAAATCACATGGGTCTAGTACACAATATATACTTGAATAACCATACATGTAGTAGTGTGCATGTGCTCAAGATCTTACATTCATGATGAACATATCCCCCTAGGTCATAGTAGAGATGTGCTAGCATGCTTTGACCCTAAGACAATATAGCATGCTCCTCCTCTATTCTCCAAAAGATATGCACTAGGCATGATGAAAAGATACTGCCTCAAGCATTCAAAGCCGCAACAAAAGCAATAGTCATCATTAAAAACTTCCTAGAAAGAGGAAATCTTAGAGAAATGTAGAGTAAAATCTCAAGAGGTATCTTATCTCCCTAATCACCAAGAATAGGCATATCCAAACAATAAATTTGATCCTCTTGGATCTCTAACTCTATCCTATCAAAATCGTATATCATTGTCCTCCAATGGACAAGCAATTTGGTAGCTTGTAAAACATCCTCTAACACCATTGTTTTCTCCCCCATTGGAATATGGAAGGCACAGGTGTCTACATCCCAACATTCCATGAGCACCATCAACATAACATAATTTTACTATATAGTTAACATCTGATACCTCCAATACACTTTGACCTTTCTTAAGAGCTCTATATGCTCAGTAGAGATCTCTTAGGACTTTTCTCATTGATATGTCATGATCCAAGTACCTTATTGAATATCTTGTGGTTCCTGCAAATACATCATACATATTAAATATTAATAAAATAATCCATCCATCACTTACTATCAACCATAAGAGCATTATGGTGTCTTCTAGGGCTAGGGTGCCTTGAAAGGTTAGAGGTGCCTTTTTGGGTCTCTAGCATCTTGGAAGGTCTTGAGTGCCTTAGAAGGTCTAGGGTGCTTAGGAAATTAGTGGTGCCTTCCTAGTTTAGGAGTACCCTAGAAGGCCTAAGGTGTAAACTCTATGATTCCTAGTGCCTGGGAAGGGTGCCCTCACACTAGGCCTAGGGTTACAGATGGAAATCACTCAAAAATAGTATAAAAAAAAACAAAGATAATGATGTGACACCTACCTCCTCTAGGGGTATCCCATCCTTGACTTCTTGCCTTAGGAGCTCAATCCTTGTCACTTGTAGTCCTCCTTAGGGTGGAATATTTGTTTCTCTCCTTTGTGGAATGAAGAAAAATTAAATAAGACAAAATAATATTGACTTTATCACTATTTAAAAGGTAAGTATTTATTATAAGTTACTTTTGTCAACATTATCAGATTTCCAAAATTCATTTGAATTCAATTATTCATTTTTAGCTTTGAATGTGTACATATTTTTTAGCATCAACATTTCAAATCACACTCTGCAACCTCTCTCTCATCCTAATGATGGATCATGGAGTGTGATCTAAAATGTTGATGCTAAGAAACACATACACAATCAAATCCAGAAATGAATAATTGAGTACTTTTTTTCCTATTTCCTTTTTACTCCTTTCAGTGAATCTTTCAAATTTTGAGCTAGGGAGCTCTGATTGTCACACTTTTTATTGTGCTAAGATCATGATTAAGCTCTTTATCCTTCCAAATTCTCAAAGTGATGTTTCAAATTCTATTCAAACCTCTTTTATAACATCTTTCATCCACCATCTTTTCCTAGTTCAATGTGGTAGGTATGATACCTTGTTCCTACATTCCTAATTAGCAAGAAGAAACAAGGGGGCATATAGACACCCTCAAATTTTATCATTCTTAGTAAGATCTAGGAAATTTATGGTTTCAAATAATAAAGTAATTTTTCATAATGTGGTTCCTAATGTTGTATTGTAGGTTTTTCCACACTAGGACTTCGCTCAACAACTTTGGAATATCCCTTTTCATTTACTTTTCTTGTACTTTGCATATTCATGTAGTGTCATATGACCACTAAAGTGGGGGATAAATGTAGCATTCTAAATTGTACGCATCTTGCTAAGGTGTACAATTCTACACTATTAGCACTCATTTTAGTGTGTTCCATCTTAGCATGCATTATAGGACTTTATGATGCATTTAACCAATAAAAAAATTAAAATATGAGTCCTTTATTAATCTAATGTCATCAAAACTTTATGTAGACCATTTATTATAAGTGTACCCCTTTAAATATTTCATCCAATTGATTACCTTTTACATACATAGGCCCTATTTCATAATGAGTGGCATTTTGTACATTTCTATTTATCATACCTCGATTCCACACATATTTCGAATATACCCATGTCCATATTGACCCCCGATTCAGATTTGAGCCCTAATTGGCTTATATATGGTGGCCTTGGGTGTATGGGGTGGCTTAAATTTCTCATTATATAGGGAGTTTACCCTTATGTTGTTGATTGGACCTGAATTTGAATTGGAGCTAGGTCTTATGATTTTAGCAGGATTTCAAATTCCTTGTTGGCCTTCTTTTTGTTTTTCACCCCGAAAAACTTGAAAGGTCTATAAACACAAAGAACCTCACATTATTTTCTAGAATGGACACAATTGTGAAGGATTGGATCTATAATTTGAAGAAATCATATGAAGAAAAGATCTCCTCATTAAGGATAACAACAAGTGTGAAGACTCAAGTTTATTTTATCATCTACATCATGCATTCAACAACTACATTGTCAATGGAAGCTTTCAAGTGATTTTTAAGGATGACAAGGAGATTGCCAACTGATGATTGACTTGTAATCTTCCCTTTGGGTTGGGTATGATTTCATATTATTTTCATATCTCTATCTAAATTTTTTTAATTTGAATTTAATTATTACAAATTGTATTTGATTACAATATCATAGAGGGATTTACTCTAACATACTAGTGTATATATATTGTTTACTATATGCACTTTAGCTCATAGAAATCTTATATGGACTTGAGATTCAAGAGCACACAAATTTTTTAATTTTGACATTAGCTATCCATACAGGTGGGAATCACTAAATAGGGGGTTGATTAAAGAAAATACCTATAGCCACACATACATACCAATTTTTTCCCCTTGTAGGTGTAGATAAATGTTTTAGGATCTAATTCCAATGACAAAAATAGGTTCATAGACCTTCAACAATCTTAGATCTACAATTTCAAACAAGGTTGCAATGTTAGGGGAAACTCCACAATTTAGGGGTGAGTCTAGTCACCCTTGATCCTCCAGGTCACCCTTGATAGTGCATGATTTTCTCAAATTTTAGTGACAAAAATATATAGTCTATGGTAATCTTTATCTAGAGGCTTATTGGGTTTTTCTTTGTCTGATTACGTTTGCATCAGAAAAATAAGTTTCAAATCTAATATTTAGGCACACACATTTCACTCTTTCTTTGTCTTTATGTTATGTTTCAGATATATGAGTTGAACTATCTTAAGCTTTATTACTGAATTAAGCTACAAGTCCAATACCCTAAATATCTCATTCCTAAGTAATAAAGGAGTATGGACTCAAAGGGCATAGATACTAAGTTGACCCCCTTGTGCAAAGGAGTTGGTCAACCATATTCGTCTCTTGGTTGACTTGTATTCCAATGTGGAATATAGAAAGGGATTCTCAAGCATATCTTGACCTCGTACTATCTTCCTCCATCACGCTTACCAAAAGTTGGCTAACTCAATAGGAAGCACAACAATGTTGGTTGTCTTTATGATTTCCAATCGAGAGAAGACACCAACCAATCCTAGCATTTGATTACAAAAGGAAATCTTAACAAAAAATAATCCACATTCTCACCATCACTGAAACAAAGAACATGAATCAATTAGGTCCTTCATTTTCCACCATCCCCAATCTATCACCAACCAATATATTACCATGCAATGCTATCCACAAAAATGTACCCACCTTGGGCAATAGGTTGTTGTGCCAACATAACTTGACCGTCCATTCAACATTTCCATTTTTCACTTGAAGTGCATACCCAAGTCAAACTAAATATTTCCCCAATTTTGTGGTGGACCACACAATGTTGTTCTCCTTTGAAGAAATAAAAATCCCTCTCTTATGTATGGATGATTGTACTAAATCCTTTGCATATGCTGGTATATCCAAACACTCAAATAATTTCAAGTTCAACAAATCTCTGCTCCCTCCATCGACTTGACCACATAATTCTCTACACACTCCTCAAATTTTCAGGTGACTACTAAAATCCAATCTATACCACTTATAATTTGATCCAATGGTTCTTCCCCATTACACAAATCCCACAAAAATTTAGGCTTTTTTCCTTTGCCAACCTTCTAGGTTAAATGATCTACAATTATCTTACTATTTTCCCAAATAAATATACAAACTACTAATCCTTCCCGACAATTCTCAATTGTTAGCAAAAAATTCATCTCTTCTAAATCCAAATATTTTTTATACATAATATAACATCATTATTTTAGGGATTCTTGTACATCTTCCATACTAGCTTGGCACTAAGAGCACAATTCTACCACCCCATTCTCTTAAGCCTTATCCCTCTTTTAGAATTTGTTAAACAAGTTATTTTCCAAATCACCAAAGGAATGTTTCTATTTTATTTGGTTCCTTCCCACATAAATTTCTTCATTGGGCCTTCCAACCCAAAAATGATTTAATTGGTGAGCTTGAAGCAAGACATTACAAATATTGGAACCACAACTAGGACTGCCTTAATCATCAAAATCCTACCAACTAAAGAGAGCCATTATTTTTTCTAGGAACTAAATTTTCTCTAATGATAGCTCATCATTTCTTCCTAAAGAGTCAATTTTCTCATGCTAACAAGTAGTGAGGAACCCAGGTGCTTGATAGGAAGAAAAGTAATGGCGGAGCCCAAAACCTTGATAATTTTTTTCTAGACCAACTTTTTAGTGTTAAGAAATCAAATATTTGTTTTATCTTTATTCATTACTTGACCTAAAGCATTAAAGTAGTCCTCTAAAGAATCTTTGATAATGTTTTCTTCTCGAACATTAGCTTCTCCAAAAATAATTGTGTCATCCACAAATCGGGAATGAGTGATTGGTTCTAAATTTCTAACAATCTTGATTCTTTCCAAATTTTGTCATCTCTCAACCTTCCAAGAAACCTATTGATAACTTCAACCATAATTTAAAAAAAGAAAGGAGAGATGGGATCCCCTTGTGTCAAACCATTAGAAAAATCAAATAACCCACACATTGATCCATTAATCAAAATACATAAGAAAGGGGAGGGGGAGATACATAATCTAATCTCTATCCATTTTTACCAAACCCAAATCTAGACAAAACCTCCAAAAGAAACTTTGAAAAAATTTTGGCGTAGGATTTGTTAACATCTAGTTTGATGCACATACCTTGGATTTGATTAGCAGACATGGAATAAATTGTCTCCACTTCTAAAAAAATACTATCTGAAATATCTCTCCCTAGTGTAAAATTGTTTTGATCCTTCACAATCAATTTCCCCAACAATTCTTTCAACATATTTTATGACACCTTGGAGATGATTTTGTAAATGGTATTAGAAAGGGAAATGAGTTTGTAATTTTTCAATGTCAAACATTTCTTTCTTTTTTGGGATCAAAATAATCATAGTATTATTAATATTTGAAATGAATTTTTTCTTTTCCTAAATTTTTGCAACCTCCCACACTTCTTGACCCAAGAAGCTCCAACACTCTTGGTAGAATCATATAGGCATTCCATCTAGACTTGGCATCTTCTTAGGGTGTAGTGAAAATGTAGCTAATTTAATCCTCCTTTGAAACATTTCCAATATAAATTGAATTATCCTCTTCTGTAACAACTTTGGGATGACAAAGAGAATATAATTATCTCTCTCCATGTTTTTGATTACGTAAAACAAGTTTTGAAGGGTGCCTGAAACCCTTAACAAAGCTTAAGATATTACATTAAAGCTCCAAGAAAAAAAGCAGACACACAACAAAACAAGGCCAACAATAGGGCCAACGAACAAAAGACAGCCAGAAAAGGATAAGAAGAGGACCAACACCAAAAGTAGAAAAAGAAAAAACATGAGAGAAAAATCTCAAGTCATGTTCTCAAGCAAGTTAGCAGCCTATGCCTCCAGTTGATCTATTTTTTTAGCAACTTCCTTGATCTGGGTCAGATCTTTTGGGGAGTTTGTAGCATCCCTTTTCCTCATGCTCGACCTAGTTCTCATCCCTGGCCCCAACTCTGAGGTAACCTCTAGCTCATTAGTGCTTTGCACCTCAGCTTTATCACAGAGGCTATCCTCCATCTTGTAAATAAGTATCTTTATGTGCTCATTGGAGGCTTTGAAAATTTTGAAACTTTGATCTGCAATGCCCTTGAGGGTGCTTTCAATGCCAAACACCCTATTCTCCATTTCAAGCATCCTGGCCTCCAGCTTGTAAAAGTCAGCCATATTGAGGAGGGGATCAAGGGTAGACTTATCCTTGTCAGCATTCTCACCTTTTTTCTTATACATCTCTCCCATCCTAGTTTTCAGATCACCAACTTCAAAGAAAAGCCATTTAATGGATTTATAGTTATCAAGCAGACTGTTCCTAGCATTATTAAGAAAATTGAAATCAAATTTCCTTTTAGAATCACTGAGGAAAACCAGCAAGGGATCAATAAGTTTAGTGGTCTCAATTTTTCCACCTTCCCCTTCAGGTACCATGGGATTAATTATCTCTCTGGTAATACCCATCTTGGTAGTACAATAATTGAAATACTTCCACGTAGTATTCTTACCTTTGGTATCCTGGTGAGGGTCCAACTGAGGCACAAGAGGGGTGTCCTGAGTGGCCATATCATCGTCAAAATTTTTCTTCTTCCTAGAATCCGAAGAACCTATAGGATTGGTCTTATGAGGAACATGGGGAGAAAGTGTAGCCTTAATCTTCCCTTTAGAATTTCCTTCCTCTTCAGAGTCCACAGAAACCTGGTCCAAGCTCGTCTCCCTACTCTTGTTCAATTTAATCCTCTTGGAGTTCACAGGGACTTTTTTCCCCATTTTCCTCTTCCCATTCTCTCTTGGAACCTCCTCATTAGTATCCATGTCCTCCCCTTCTTCATTGTAATCTTTGTCAGAAGATATAGCTATTTAGGTTTTAAAATACCACCCCAACTCAGGCATTAGGGCTTAACAACATTCTATCCTAACAATGGAAACCTTCTCGAGTTGTGGGTGGACTCTGAATAAGGAGTCTCCGAATTCTAGGCCAGTTCCTATTTGATCTGGAATATCACCTCCTGATTGAAAACTTAGTGGGAAAAGGGAAAAGGAACTTTAAAGCTAAAAGGGAAAATGGGGTGATACACCAAAATGAAATCAGACTTTGCTTGGAAATCAAAACAGTAACCCCAACTCATATACCAAAAGTTTGACACCTTGAATCACTAATCAACATATAGGTTAATTAGACCTTACTACTAGGGTATAGACCACAAATAGCTTAATCTATCAACAAACACACATATTCTTCATAAGACTCAAATTTTGTTCACTTAGAGGAGGAATAGGAAATCATTCACTTCTCCTAGCTACCAAAATGAATAAACACTTATGAAGAATGATGAAAATAGGATTTGAATCAATACTCAAAATATATGGAGAAATGGATCATCCACTTTATTATCCTTCCAAAAATCTGACAAATAGATTGCAAAAATAAGATCTCCAAGGCATCAAGGAACAATATGCTCACTTTCAGCCTTCTCTCCAAAATCTGCAACCCCTAAAACTGATAATCAAAATCAATTTTATATCTTCCCTATGCCTCTAATTTGAAAATACAAGCCTCTATTATTTGCCCCAATCTGGCATAAAATCATGCCAAAATCCTAACCTAGATGTTGGTTCTAAGTTAAGGATATAAATCCTTTTACAATTTTAAACCAAACATTTTAATTTATTTAATTTGAAATAAAACTCAAAATAAATAAAAACCTAAACTACCCAAAAACTAACTTAAGAATATCTCCTAAGTCTATGAAATGTAAAGTGTAAGCGGGTTGACATGACCACTCTAACAACTTGCACTCTACGTGGAAAACAAGGTAGTGAGGTGGCACTGTGGTTTTTGGGCTCTGCCAAGATGTAGACATTTGTAGTTATGACATTGAATTCGGTTTGTAGCGAATTCCAAAAACTCTAAACTGTTGTTTGTTCTCAGAAAGCATTTTCTTCAGTGACCTCGAGAAGATAGGGAAAAAATCCTAACTATGAGCAAAACTCTACAAAAAATTTGGATCTAGCTCAGCTTGACTGACATGAAGCTCTCTGTACATTGTAGATTTCTCTGGCATTGATTTTGAACTAAAAGTTTATTAATCTTCACTGCATACTCAGATTTTCTTCTCTATCTGTGATCTAGAGATCACTTTGCATAATCTTGGCTTAGATTCTCTGAGTTTTACTTCGAGCTTTGAAGCTCGGCTTATGCATTTTTAGGGCTCAACCTTGACTTGGCCTGTGATTGTTCTTGGTCAATTGTGGCTCCTTTCTCAACTTGTGAAACTTGGCCTCAAGCTATGATCTCAGGCTGTGACTGGTGTTATTCAGACTGTGGGTAATTAAGTCATGGCATGGCTGTGACTCAGCCTCAAGCTCAAGTATTACTATTTAATCTTGGGTCACGACTTGACTGTGATTGGACTTTGGCTTGGTTTCATTATGAACTCAAGCTGTGTTGAACAACTCATGACTTGATATGAGGATGAATTCCAGTGGTCGTGGCACAGCCTAAGCTGTGGCTGGAAGATGTGGAACTATAAACTTAGCTAGAAGCGTGGGCATCTTTTAGCCACATCTGTGGACTATGTCGTGGCAACTAAAACTTTTTGTTAAGCTTGATTGTGAAGTAAAGTCTGGATGTGCTTGGATCTCAGCTTGAAATGTTGTTGGTCTTTACTACGAGCTTTGAACTTGAACATGCCTTCATTTACGGTAAGCATGATTCCATTTCATCTGGTATTTACTCCTCCAATGAAATTTGTTTGTTTTCCCTCTTTTGATGTTGGCTTATATGCTTGACAGTGCACGACAACTTCCATGATTTGTGGGTTTTGAACTTGAGTTAAATCTTTGTAAGATTGGCTTAGTCCAAGCTGTGTTTGAAAGATGTAGAGCTATCTAGATGAACTCAATCTGAAGCATGGCATATTTCAACCACAGCTTCGAACCAAGCCACTTACAGTTGCAAATGATCTCGAAGCTCATACTAACAGACACAAGCTTTTGCATAAAACGTGCAGATAAGTTTTATTGTACCCTCCATTTACTTTGAAACAGGGTTTTGATGTTCATTGAACTTTCTCAGCTCAGTTTTGTACCCCTGTTTGTAGCTTGAATACATTATTTTTATTCTCTATTTTCTTCTCTTTTAAAATACATGATAATGCTAAGAAAAACAACATTGTACTTCCTTCAAGCTACTAAAAATAATCATTTGATAGCATAAAAATGAAAACCCACTTGTAATTAAGCCTGTGGCTTAACTTGTGCTATCATTTTGGGAAAAAGCTAAAATATAAACCAGTCACTTTACCAGTCTTTTCTTCTAATGTTGCTTATAGCTCCATTGATAAACATATGAAGTCCATGGCTCTCTGTCAGTTTGTACTATAGATGTTTTCTTGCTATAAAAAACCACCATGTTTACTGTTTTAAATTCTCTTTTGATAGCACAGTCTTTGATGTTGCATTTTTGAATCCTTGCAAGAAATGAATTAATGTACACCATTTTTTGATGTCACACTAGCACACACCAGTCATTTTCATTTTTGTTTCAATATGTCTCAGCTGAATAAAATGAACTTAAAAGTTTCATTGTTGCAAAACAGTGACCATGTTTTTTTATTCTTCTTTAACACCAATCACTAATCATTGCTTTCACTTGAGCCTAAGCATCACTATCTCTTATGCACTCATCATTTTATTTCAAAGTGCTTTAGTTGAATGAAAAGAACAGTCATATTGACAACATTGTTTTGTAACACTGATAATAGTGAACACCTTTAGCTTCACTAGTACAAATCATGTTTGAACATAGTCTCTCCTCTGTCCGATGCTGAATATGAATCTTTGACACAAGAAATGCAAAAAGATAAAAAAATATATTTATTTATTGTCTAAGATTTTGTACCCAAAAACCTCAATAACCCAAAAACGTCAATAACTTCACCAATATGACCAACTTACTAAAAATAGTAAGTTTCCATAAATAGCAGCTCTGCACAAGATAGCCCTTATTGAAAAGCAAACAAAAATATTTTTTTGGGTGTTGCAAGATTGCTCTTACACCCAGGATGCTCCTGCATCATACATCAAAATGACCATTAATAGTAAAATGTTTCATGTTTTAAAAAACAAGTCCCTTTAATACTATCTTTCAGTTAGTGTGGATGCACATTTCCTTATTGCATTGAATTTACCAGATAGATATGCAGCATTGAAAATTTTATTGCTATTGTATGTTGTTTGTGTTTCATGCATTGCTTAGATCCAGTTTGATCTAACACCATTTTCTCTCTCATGATGCAGGTAAAAACCCTAAAAACCTAGTGAAGATGAAGACCTGGACCTGAAGACCTAGGACTTGATAGACAACTAGCTGAAAACAAATAGACAATAAAGAAATGCATGGGACCCCTACTCCATACTTCTATCATGCTTTCTATTCTGCAAATTTACTCTTTGATTGACATGAAATATAAAATATGAAAGGACACTTGTATATTACATTCGGTTTGAATGCACAATGTAATGATCAGTTATGAATTTGAAAATTTGAAATGTGATCAATACTTAGAGTAGAATAATGAAATCTGATAATGAATGCAATAATGAAATGTTAATCAACAATACATAAAAGATAGTGTTAATTGGACCCTAAAAATGCAATCTTTTGCTATTTGTGTTTATTCTTCTGTATGCTGTAATTTTGGGTAACAATAGCAATTTTAATCTATTTTTTAGGGGAAGGGCCCTTGACCTCTTTCTTGAAATTCTGCAAATTACATTTTCTTTTCTTAGAAGAAAAAATGGAAGCCCCTTTCTTAAACTCTTCTTCCTCCTAGTCTTCATAGTGGATACCAATACTATCTTTGGTATCAAAGAGCTCATAATCAGACCTTGAATCATCCTCCTTACCCCTCTTATCTTTAATAGTTTTACCCACCATTTACAACTTAAAGTACTCATAAATAAGCAACAACAAACCCTCACTAAAGGTAGGGTTAGCATTAGCTTTTACCTTGCATCCATTGATATTTTCATGTATGGATGAATAAAGGTAAAAGGGAATGGACACCATCTTACCATTTTTGAAGTGATTGAGCATGATGAAGTGGTAAGTGCGAATTTTGGAGAATTTTGAATCTAGTATGATGTAGAAGATAATAGCTCGTAGCATGAATCTCCAAATTTTATTGATGCCCTCAGGATGGTAGTAAGTGTCTAACTTTGTGAGAGCCTCTTTCTCCTCTAGGTCCTTAGGGAACTCATTCACCACAGGGTCCGAGATCCTGCGATCTCTGTAGAATTTTTTCCCAATAATGGGAATACCAGTAACTAAGGAGATGATTTCTTCCATCACGGTAAACTGGAAACCATTAATTTCCACACTTCCCTCATTCTAATTCTTGAGAAACAAATTGGTGACTTCCTGATTACCTCTGTGAAGTCTCTACATGAAAGGAGTAATACCACCCTTGTGCAAAATTTCCCAAACAATGCTTCTTTTCTTCTATTTTTTATAGTTCGTGGGCTCTCTCTTGATTCTCTAGCCACCCATGGTGCAATTCTGCCTATCACAAATTTTGCACTTCAGAAAGCTTCAGTGCCAAAAGTAAATAAGGGTGCAAAATTTTCTCTTGGAATTCCTTTAAAGCTTTAAATGAAATGGTATACCAAAGCCTAAATCTTTGGTTCTCCTTAAAACCCAAAAAGTGTGCAGAATGGACACCTCATTATTATGGGGACCATAATACCATCATACTTCCCATTCTTGATAAAAATCATCAAAAAACATGTTTTAATTATCATAATTACCACATATGGCTCCATCCTTGCCATGAATGCAGTCTCATGTGATCAAAGCCTTCACATCGTGTGAGAGGTCCTTTCCATTATGCCACCTCACAATACCTTTGTTCCTGACAACCATGTTGGACATGTCGTCAGCCACTTGGTTTGATTCCCTGAACACATATGATATATGGAACTTCTCAAAGGTGTTGAGAATGCTCCTAGTTTCCATTATTATGGTGTCAATAGTCAATGAAGGGGAGGAACCATTCAAACACCTAATAATATTATTAGAATCTCCTTCGAGCCATAAGTAATTTATTCCCAAATCCTGGGCCAACTTGGTAACCTTGAGAGCAGCCATGGCTTCAACATAGTAATTTGTTTCGGTGCCAAGGGGAAGGAAAACAACATAAATGTAGACACCATGGTGATTCCTTATCACTCCACCACTGCCATCCAAGCCATGGTTTCTCTTGGCTACCCCATCAAAATTAGCCTTATACCACCCCATGGGAGGAAAAAGCCAGGTGCAATTTTCCATTCTTTGATCAACTTGATTTGAGAGGAGGTCCAAGCAATTTTCTAAAAAAATGTTAGTTCCATTGCAAACAAAGAATTTTTAAAAAATAACATGAATAATTTTAAAAGAAACCACTTTGGAAGGAACATATAAGTCTCTAAAAATTCTATTTTTACACTCTTTCCATATGCCCCAACAGAGATGGGGAAAGACCTAGGACTAGAGTTTTCTGAAATCTGGAGAGGAAGAGAATGAAGGAGCCCATTGGGAGAAACAATCATGAATGGTTAGGGGGAAAACCCAGACCTGGCCAAAGGAGGAGAGAAGGGAAAGCCAGACATCCACCACAAAAGGACAGTGAATAAAAAGATGTTGCACGGTCTCAGAGTTAGATTTACAAAGGACACACATGTTGGGAATAGGTATACCCCTGTTGATAAGGTTGTCAACGGTGAGAATATGGTTTTGCAACAACAACCAGAAGAAGATGTTGATCTTTGGGATTAAACAAGGGAACCAAGCATTAGCCCAACTAGGGGAAGGGGAAGGATCAAGAGGATCCAAGAAGGCTAAGGTGACTGAGAATTTCTCATTAGGAGTAGCTTCCCAAACTAAAACATTCAAGGACTGAGATAAGGAAAGAGCCGAGAGAGACCTCATGAAGGGATCCAAATCAAGGGATAGATAATAAAGATCCACCCAATCGTTATCAGATCTGTAGTTACAGACTTGAGTCCCATAATGCAATAAGCAAACTTCCTTCCATCTATTGAAGGGATCCACTCTAGCCAGGATTCTGAAATGGAGCCAATTGTCATACCAAAAGTTTATTGATTCTCCATTTCTAACTTTCCATTTGGCACAAGAGGCAACAGTCTCCCTGGCCTCGAGGAAACCATTCCAAATAAAGGAGCCTTTAGAAATATCATTGTCAAATAAGAGTTTTTTCATAGAATTATTAGAGTAGAGATATTTAGCTTCAATAATGTCTCACCAATCTCCAGTATCCTAAAAAATGTGCCATACTTGTTTAGCTTGAAGCGCCTTATTGAAGAAACTTATTCTTTTGAAACCAAGGCCTCCTTTACATTTCGGTAAGTAGAATTTGTCCCAAGAAATGAGGGGAAGCCTATTGTGGTCTATCGCTCCATATTAGAAAAACCTTTTCTGAATTTTCTCCATAGCATCAATTTTTTTTGAGGGAATAGAGAAGAGACTCGAAGCATAGGTAGGAAGGTTTTGAAGAGTAGATTTCAGAAGCTGTATCTTCCCATCCTGGCTAAGCATCACACCCTTCCAACTAGCCAGCTTTCGATTGAATCTATCAATAAGTCTATTTCAAAAGGACTTGGGAGGTTTCAAACCTAAAGGAAGACCCAAATAAGTCAAAGGAAAGAGATCCAAACCACAACCAAAGATCTCTGCAATCCTTCTCTGCCTATCATTGGGAGTGTTGATTAAGTAAACATAACTCTTGTTCTAGTTGATAAGCTATCTTGTTGCATTCAAATAACTATTCAACAAACTCTTCATTTCTCTAGCTTCTTTAATCAAGGCCTCTCCCCCAAAATAGTGTCATCGATGAATTGTTGATGAGAGAACTTAGTATTCCCTGAAGAAGGTTTAATTCCTTGCAAAGCTCCAGCAACAATCTTCACCGAGATAAGTCTTCCAAGGAATTCAACCACAATAATAAAGAGGACCAAGGAAAGGGGTCACCCTGTTTGAGACCTCTAGAAGGTTTGAAGAAAGCCGAAGGGGAGACATTGATCAACACCGCCATGGAAGGGGAAGAAACAAGTTGGTAGATGATTCTGTAAGTACCATGATTAAAGCCAAACACTTCCAAAATCTTCAACAAGAGTAGCCAATCCACCTGGTCATAAGCTTTGGAGAGATCAAGTTTGAGGAAGAACCCTTCTTTATTGGCCGAATCAAGGGAGTGAATAACCTCATGAACATCAATGATGGAATCCAGAATCTATCTCCCTGGGACAAAACTAGTTTGTTGATGCGATATGAACAAGGGGAGCAACTTGAGAAGTCTAATAGTTAGCACCTTGGAAATGATCTTGTAAAAAGAGTTACATAAGTTGATGGGTCTAAAGTTATCCATAGCCTCTGCTCCAGAAATTTTAGGAATGAGAACCAAGAAGGTAGCATTCAACTCTTTTAGAATGTTCTTAGAATCGAAGAATTCCTAAACAATCTTAACCACATCCCCCTTGACAATGTCCTAGTAGATGTGAAAAAAGAACACGGGGAAGCCATCAGGGCCTGATGCTTTATCTCTTGACATAGAGTTCACAACATTGTAAACTTCCATCTCCTTAGGAATAGAACAAAGGCCTTTATTTTGGTCTTCATAAATAATCTTCAGAATTTTACCCAAAACCATGGCTTGGTCCTCCAACGAGTGGTTATGATCTTTAGATAAGAGGGTGGAGAAGAAAGTAACAACTTCATTAGTGATGTCCTTGTCCTTCATAAGAATCTGATTCTTCCTTCTGAGTTTTCTAATTCTATTAGCAACTCTATGCTTCATAGTGGTAAGATGGGAGAGCCTAGTATTTTTATCGCCTTCTTTCAACCAAATAGATATAGACCTTTGTTTCCAGTATAATTCCTCCTTTCCAATCACATTATGGTATTCAGAAAGTAAGGCTTTCTCTTTTTGGAGATGCTCAACATCATACCCAAAGTTATAAATCTCCGCTTGAATTTGATTAGGATCCACAAGAATCTCAAATTTGGATGAAAAGATATTTCCAAACTCATTCTTGTTCCAAAGTTTGATGTTATTCTTAACATTCCTTAGTTTTTTGGCAATTCTAAACATGACAAAGCCATAAATTTGAATATCCCACCATTCCTTTAACTTATTTCTTAGATCGGGGTGAGTAGTCCACATTTTTTCAAATCTAAAGGGGAAACATCTCTTTTTAATGAGAGGATCAAGGATAAGAGAAATGGGGGAGTGGTCCGAACCAATTCTAGCCAGAGCTGAAAGAGTACAAGAAAAGAGATGGAACCAGTCAAGGGTAATGAGGGCATGATCAAGGCGTACCTAGATACAATCATTACCAGTTCTCCTATTAAACTAGGTGAAATCCACCTCATGGAGATCCAGGTCAAAGAGGGCCTGATCATTAATGGAGTCCATAAGGTCCATTCTACTTTCTAGATCATGAGTACTCCCTCCAAGCTTTTCCCCTTCTTTAAGAGGAGGGTTAAAGTCTCCCATGATAATCCCTCTAGATAACTAGAAGGCAGAAGTGATAGTCCTAATCCTCTCCTACTACTTAGCTCTGGCTTTTTTAGTGTTAGGAGCATAAACATTCAAAATAAACCAACTATCATTATCACGATAACTCACAAATTTCATAAACAAGAGATTACCTTCCTCACGGATGACTTACCCTTTGAAGAAAGCAGAGTTCCAGAAAATAGCAAGGCCACCAGAAGCACCATTAGAACTAGATCCCACGATCTCCATAGTCTTCGAGATTTTGATACTTTCCATCTTATCTTTCTTCATCTTAGTTTCCTGAATTGTCAAAATATCTGGTCTATGATCCCTAATCATATTCCTAATAATGTCTTGCTTATGTGGTCCATTTAGACCATAGATGTTCCAAGAGATAATCTTTATTTCTTCTTTGAAGAATAGGCTTCGCAGAAGGTAAGTTGAGTCCCATCCACAATATTCTTACTTGCTTCTACTTCTCTAATCTGACTAGCTCTCTTCCTTCCTGGGGTTATGGGTTTTTCTCCCACATCATCTTTGTTTTTTCTTCTTGTTGCCGCTAGTGAGACAAGAGATAGGTCCCTATTGTTCATTTTCTTCCCTCTCTTTGAAACTGTAACCCATTCTCCTTCATCAATCCCTTCCTTGTATTTAGCAAACAATGCCTCCATTTTAGAAAGTTGTCCTAGAGAGACAGATTTTAACAACGCCTCCATCTTAGAAATCTATCTGGAAGAACCAGGTATTTCACTTGAGTCAAAAATATTCTTAATAAGAGAGGGGATAAGGGTGTTACAACCTTGGCCCTCTTGGAAAGGAGCGCCAACCAAGGTATTAAATCCCAAAAGTCTAGGGGTAAATTCTCCTTCCTTAGTAGTCTATAAATTGAGAGAGTTTGAAACAAGAGAGAAGCAATCCAACTCTTGCTGGGAAGAGTTAGAATCTCCTCCTTCCAGGATCCTTTGTTCTTTTACAACATCCATCTCTGGGTGTAAAGGGAAAGAAGCTCCACCATCACAAGACCTCTATTCAACTTCAATAGCCTCCTCCCAAGAAGAAGGAAACATCTCAGCATTTTCCGCTGCTATAGCCTTCTCATGGACATTCAAAGATGGAAACCCCTCAACATTATCTTGCACTATAGTCTGCTCAGGGGCATTCAACGAAGGATTCCTCATTGTATTTTCCATCAAATTGTTCTAGTAAGGGACATAATCCTTGTTAACATGTTCTTCCTCTTTAGTCAGGCTAATCAGTTCCTTTTTATTCTAGGATTTCTTATGGGCTTTTCTAGCTTTTTCCTTAACCACAAACTCTGGACATGACTTGGAAATATGACCCAACTTCTTGCAGTTGAAGCAAGAAAAAGATACACTCTCATTGTCTAACTTTTGTAGTCTTTTACCTAGCTTAGAGTGTATCTCTATAATCTTTGGCATATCTTTTCCTTATTCAACCCCAATGCAAATTCTAGCATAAGTCAGTCTACTTCTTGCTATCGTAACAGGGTCAATCTAGATGATTTCCCCAAAAGACCTAGCAATCCCATTAAAGACATCCTTAAACCAAAATTCTGGAGGGTGTTTAGTAGCTGAACCCACACTAGGGCCTGGACAAAAAAGGAGTCATTCAGATCTAGGTTGGGAGACCATTTCTTTAGAGCCAGGGTGGCCTTACCAATGATCCAAGTCATGACACAAATAATCCTGGAAAAATCCTCTTGAAAAGAGAATTTAAAAGACAAAAAAACTTTAGCCATGGCCGTAATACCCACATGGCCCTTTAGATTCCATTTTTTCTTAGAAAAAGCTCTAACAACATCAATATTTGGTCTAGCCCTGACAAATTTCCCAACCAGCATGAGAGCCATCGCAAAAATGTTGTGATCTACTAGCTCATCAGGAATAGAAATATCATACTTCTCCTTCCCCTTATCAGAAAGGTCCTTGATATCAGGTAAAGAGGATTTACCCGTGGGTTTAATCCCGAACAAGGTGGACCAAGATTTAAAAAGGGAAGCTTCATCCCGACCACGTAACGGGATAGAATCAGAGAAACCCGAGGACTTACTAGTTTGTGGAGGTCGGTAAGAGGGTTGACCATCCTCCCGTGAGTCTGATTTACTAGGGTATTTATGCTTCTTGTGTGGGACCCCATCCAGCTTCTCTTTATCACTCTCCATGTTAGCCACATCCTTATCTGCAAGTAACTCCTAAAACAAATTGACTGCTTCCTATTCAGTTTCTGATTAGTCCCTACATATATCTTCCCATCAAAAGCACTATTTTGTTAATCATGTTTCTCTTTTATTGTATTTTCCCAAAGATGTGAAAAAATAAAAGTGGTTGATTTAATCCTTCTTTGAAAACTTTCCAGTATGAATTGAATTATCCTCTTCCATAACAACTTTGGGATGAGAAAGAGAATAGAGTTATCACTCTCTACATTAGCTCCATTCTTATCTACAAGTAACTCTTGAAAAAATTAAATGCTTCTTGTTCAATTTATAATTAGTCCCTACATGGATCTTCCCATCTAGAAGCACTATTTTGTTAATCATGTTTCTCTTTAGTCATCTTTTCACCAAGATGTGAAAAAACTTAGTATTCTTGTCTCTTGTTGCAAGTCAATTTTCTCAGGCTTTGCCTTTGCAATACAATTCCTTAGGTATAATTATTTCTACCAACCTTTGTTTAAGATCTTTCTCTTTTAATAAATCATCCAAAAACATTCCTCCTTTAGTATCACCAATTCCTTCTCCCCCTCTTCTTTCTCCAAAAATATATTTTTGAAATTTTCACATATCCACACCTTCAACTTTTCCTTAATGAATCCTATCCTTTTGAGAAACTCAAAACTAATGGTGCCTTGAAAATTGTTACTTTCATTCCACCAAAGTTCAATTTTACCTTTCAACTTAGGAACCTTCCACCACATGTTCTCAAATTAAAAATACCCTCTCTTAGGATGTTCACTATTTTTCAATTCTAAAACAAGCAAATAGTGGTTTGATATTGAGTATGATAAAATACTCGATGACCAAGCAATCTTGCTATTCAAACCAAATCTCCCAATGAAAAACCTATCCTATCTTTTAGAGATATTAGTAAACCCCACTCTCCTATTTGTCCAGGTGTACAAGCCATTTTTGGGTACACAATCTACCATATTCACTTTCTTTATGAACTCTCTAAAATTAGTAATAACTTTGGTAACTTTTTTTAAACCTCCACCTTTTTTCATTCAAATCTAAGATTACATTAAAGCCATTGCCAAGAATGAGTTTATCTTGATCCATAATAAAATCCATTCCCCAACTTGATTTCTCCTCTGATTTTATGGGACTGTGAATATTGAAGAGGGAAAAAAACTCCTTAGAAATATGACACTTGATGATACACATCATCCAATTTTCTTCACACGCCTTCACTTGCACTTCAATTATATTTGAGGTCCACAATAAGCCAAGCCCTCTCACAATGCTATGTGCACTCATGAAAGACCCTTCCAAACCCTACAATGACTAACAAATTTCAATCCCTTGTTTGAATTGATTTTGACTTCTTGGAGAATAGCAATATCCATAGTTGATTTTTCCAAATGGCACTTGATTAAGTGCCTCTTGTTATGGGATGAAAGGCCCCTAAAATTTCAATTTAGACACCTTATTTTTGGCCAATGGAGAATACATTTCCCTTGAATTTATTCAAAAAAAGCTTTAATCCTATGAAGCCCTTGTCTGCCGCTTCATCCTCTCTCTTTTTTCAATTCATTTCCCTTCCTCTCCCTTTCATTGTGTTTCCCAATAGGCACACAATTAATTAGCTGATGCATCTTGGGTCCACAATATCTAACTCATCTCCAATCACCTCCTTCTTGTTAGACTTTTTAACTCATTCAAAACTATTAATAGTATTTAATGGTGTATTTTGGTATTGCTCATGGCCTTTTCCTTGTACTTATCATTTCTTGGATTCCTATCCAAGCATTCATCCTTTTTGTATTTCCTCATTTTATCATCCTCCATAAACTAATAACCCAAACCACCTTGCTTTCCAACCAAGTATGATAGTTCTCTTGATCATGATCTAGATCCTCCATCCCCCTTGATCAGATCCTTCAAAACTTCCTTGATCTTATTCATAATTTCCAAATCTTTAACCAAATTGTTCCTGATCTCCAAATTGGGTCTTGACATCTTTTCTTCAGGATCCATTTCGCCTCCTTTATCAAGCCCATTCTACAATAATCTTCCCTATGATCCCTACAATGACGACAGAGGTGAAAAAAAATTCTTCCTCAATTTCAATTAGTTGCATCCAATGCTTTCTTTGAGCACAAAACCTAACCTCCTTTGGGATTTGCCTAACAACTACAATCTTAATTCTAACATATAGGTAAGAATCTCCATCGACCAAATCTACATCAATGTCTATAATGGTGCCCAAAGATCTTCCAATCTTCTCCAAACACTCTTCTAACCAATATTTGATGGGAAAATTGTAAAGCCCAATCCAAGACCAAAGACTCACAAGGATTCACTAGAAGAGGATTAAAATATGGATACCATTTATCATGTATAATGGAATTTCCTTCATCATCCATAATCCCCCTTGTAAAATCTTCTCCCTCTCATCTTGGGTATAAATTTTAATATAAATTTCATCCTCTGGGCATAAATTTTAATATAAATTTCATCCTCTGTGATTCCTTAAGACCAAGCCCTAATCATCCCTTGATCTTTTTTAGGCCCTACGAACCTACAAATAACTACTAAATCTTCCATAGTTCTTTGTCAGTCTATACTTCCTTTAATAAATTGACAATTTCAATGCCCTAATATTGTTCTTCTTCACATTAATCCTCCTCCTCCAGTTTGGTGTCTTCTTCTTGTACAACTTCCTTTCTACTTTCTCCACCCTTACCATCTCCGCTTTGTAAATTCAACATCACTCTTAACTATATATTTAAAATATTAAAGTACAAAATTATTTTGTTAATATATTCGTACATAAATATAATTTTAATTTAATTAGATTTTTTTTTTTATATTAGCTATATATTTTATTTATATGTATATTTATTATTTTTATATATAGTTTATTTTATTATTTTTATAAAAATGCTCTAATTTTTACTATCATTATAATTACACCTCCACCTTTAACTCTAAATGTAGTTACACCTCTTAATACAATAAAACTTAAAATATCACATTTCCATTTTTTAATTCTTATTGATCAACTTTCCAACAATAATGACTAGATTGAAAGGAAGAGAATTAAAAATGGAACCAAATCTAAATGTAACAAAATACCTAAAAGAAAATATTGAATAACATTGAAAAATTATTAAAAAAATATTCTTCCATTTGAAAATTAAATTTAACATATGATCATTGATTATTTTTGTTTTGAACATTTTGAATATATTGTAAAGACCATTTCTCTTCCAATCAAAATATATTATTCTTGTAAATTAAATAATTAATAATAATAATTCATCTCTATATCAAATGATCCTTAATCTATTTGGGGAGGCTAATTGTGAAGACCTGACCCTTAAGAATGAGGTCCAATAGAAAACCACACACCAGCAACAGGATTTTTCCCGTCGTAAGCATTATAACCACCTCCTCTACCGTGGAATGACATTAGTCTTTGCTTCTTCCTTAGGTTAACATAGAGTGAATACATGGGCCATCACACCGAAAACTGACCAAATAACAACACAGAAGTGTAGCTACAGACTTCAAAAGCTGAAAATTCCTGAATCCGGACAAATAGGTAGAAGAGCACACAGACTGAAGAACATAGCAAATAGAAGCATATTTGTATCCGTAAAAATGTGTTGGATGAAAGGAGGGTGTAAACATAGTTGTCAGCTGCAAACATTATCTTATCTGTGCCCACAGATCACTTCTATTTCATAGCCAATGCTATACGATTCAATCAGGTCAGTAACTAAATTTCACATATATTGACCATAGTTTTTAAACTTATTGATGAATTTCGGGTTTCAAATCAAATTTTATGCGACCCAACATTGTTGCTGCGATTGGGTATTCCTGTTGCAGTTTTTTGTTGTTAGACTAAGTTTTGGTTTTCTTGACTAATTCGATGTATTATGTGAGGGAATGCTCTGGCCTTTGACTTAGTATCCATAATTAAAATGAATTTGAAGATTTGGCTTGCTAAGGGGATGCAGGGGTGGTTTGTAATGATAGTGAGGGGCGCTAGTAGTTGTACGGGCGCTATGCAGCATTAAATTGCCCCACCTTAGTAAAGCTGTCTAAAACTCCAGTCCACGTGTGGTGAATATTGATTATCATTCAATTGTGATTCATGTTTACAAATCTAGGTAGTGTTACAAGGCGGTCCATAATCTCACTCAGTTATTATTATATGAAAATAGGTTTTTAAAGAATTGGGTCATTTGCTGTTGACGTCAATTGTCATTAGGGGTTTTGTTGGTTGTAGGAGTTTGGCCTTGCTATTGATATTAAATTCTCTCATCAATTGTCTAGTTTTAACTTTACCCATTCTAT
This sequence comes from Chamaecyparis obtusa, assembly GCA_027943335.1. Classification (NCBI taxonomy): domain Eukaryota; kingdom Viridiplantae; phylum Streptophyta; class Pinopsida; order Cupressales; family Cupressaceae; genus Chamaecyparis; species Chamaecyparis obtusa. Next base: position 81,306 of record BSBK01003233.1, on the reverse strand, counting down.
GAGTATCTCATCTGGGTACAGGTATTCCTAGTACTCTTTATAAATAGTTTATTTTGAGTCTTTTCTGTATGCCTCACAAGGTACAACAACTACATAACACAGGTAAATGAACTTGATGCAAGTGGGATATCACACAAATCCCTTTCTTGCAAGAACAACACAAATTGCAATAGAAATGCAATGAAATATAATTAAAAATCTGCAAGTGGAACTCTATATCTTCATTCATCAATCTTCATACATCAATTTTACTTCCCACTAACATAGTCTATCAAAATCAGAATAAACATCTGAATTCATACCTTCTCTTTCAACGAAATAAATGTCTTCCTTTACCTATTTTTTTGTTTTACCTTTTCTCTCTCCTTCCACCTTGGCTCCTCCATGAAAATTCACCATTTTAATGCTTTCAGAAAGACATATCATTTCTGCAATTTGGTTTCCTTCATTCAAAACAGCGTTAGTACAACAATCAAGAGACTTATTTCCTCATTTCCTAACAAAGAATCAAGATTACTAATCAAGGGGCTTTCATTTGTACTATTTTCAAACAAAGATTGTCAGAGAACCCTTCATTTAGCTCCACATCAAGTTCCTCAAATTTAGTTTTATCTAAGTTGCCTAGTGCTGCAATAATTTTCTATATCTCTTCACTTTCATTCTCATCAAAGAAACTAGTAAAATTTGAGTTCACCTTTTCTTCTACTCCAACCTTTGTCCCACTTGAAATTAACTCTTCCCATTCTTTGCCAACTACTTCAATACACATCAGCAAATCATCCTTCTCAACTTCTTCTTGTTTAGTATTAGCAAAACAAACATGTTCTTGCTTCATACCTTCTATGTCATCTACTAAACAAACCCTTGCACTTCTGCCTACCTTTTCTATTACTCATTGTAATGGCTTCAAGTTATGTTTCACTCCATCCTTCATCAATGAGTATGTATTAGCATGCCATCATGCACTGCTTTCCTATCAAACTACCAAGGCCTCCCTAGCAAAATATGACAAACATTCATAGGCATAATATCACACATTATCTCATCATAATACTTTCCTATCTTAAATTTTACCAAGCTTTGTTTTCTGACCAAAACTTTCTTGTCATCTTGTAGCCAAGCTACCGTATATGGATGTGGGTGTTTTCTCCTCTCTAGCCACAATTTATTCACATTCTCTTGGGAAACAAGATTGTCTGTGCTTCCACCATCTATGATAACATTACATACCTTGTATTGACACCTGCATCTTGTTCTAAATGGGTTCTTTCATTGAATTGGTTCATTCAACAAGACTCTCTTGAGGACTAGCACTTCTCCATTTTCAGCATCCTTTGATCTTGAAAATTCAGCTTCCTCATTAACATTTGCAATTCTTGCTTTTCCTTCATTTCCTCTTTTTATGTTTCCATGTTTCAGACATTCATATGCTTTGTGTCCTCCACATTCAAACAAGTTACTTTGTAATTTCCTCCTCCAAACTCTCCACCCGATCTTCTTCTTCCTTTAGAATCTTGTTGACGAGGGTATGAATCATTATTCCTGTGATTTTTATTGCTTCCATGGTCTTCATTTTTCTATTTTTTCAGATTAAATCTTTATCCCAATCTCCATGTGATCTTCCCTCTTTTTTTCATCTTAGTCTCTTCCTCTTCGCTTGTTTTCAAATTTCATGTTTACTTTCTCTTTGATTTTTAGAGCAAATTGGAATGCATCTTCCATGTTATAAATACTTATCAACCACAACTCTTCTTGAATGCTTGGTCTTAGCCCATTGATGTAACGAGCTATCTTCTCCTTGTCTGCTTCAGAATGGCTTGTTCTGATTAGAATTTTGTGAAATTCCTCCATACATTCTCTCACTATCCTACTTCCTTGTTTCAAGCTCTACATTTTCCTCAATAAATCTATCTCATAATCAACAATATTAATCTGTCTCTTTATCATTTCCACCATTTTATCCCATTTGCAAATCTTGCTTTTTCCTCTTCTTCCTGTTCTAATTTGCACCTCTTTCCACCAAATTTTGGCATGGCCTTTAAATTTGGTTTTAGCAAACCTTACTCTATTTGGATCTTCCACTTCTTTAAATTTGAAGTATTCTTCCATATCATATATCTAGTCTATTAGCTTCTCTGGATCTAAGTTCCCATTGAAGGTAGGAACTCAATCTTCAACCTCTTTCCCATCCTTCTTAATGCTTTAACAAGAGGATCATTTAAAGCTGTTGCTGCTGCTTCATCTTCAACATTTTCTTCTCCTTTTTAACTTTCTTTAGTTTCATCCTCTTCACTTTTATGTGCTCTCCTGCGAGCAAACTCTCTTCTGATTTCTTGTTGTATGGCTTCAACCTGACTACTCAAGGCTCTAAAATCATCAATACAAACATCATCTGGAGGATTTCTTCCTCCACTTCTAATTCCACCTCTACCCCAGCCATGTGGGGCTCATCTTGCATACATTTTCACAACACCCACAAGCTCGATCCCAGTGTAGATTGCCTCTTTCCGAAAAATTTGCATGCACACTCTGAATCTTCTCGCTTTGATACCATTGATGCAAGTGGGATATCACACAAATCCCTTTCTCACAACAACACAAATTGAAATAGAAATGCAATGAATTGTAATTAAAAATCTGCAATTGAAATTCTATATCTTCATTGTTCAATCTCAGAAATGAAACATTATTTTCAAGTGTTACTCGGAAATGCGTTTCCACCCTAAAGGCACTTGTTTTGGAAACGGAAATAGTTTTGGGGACAGGGGGACAACTGGAAACATTTCCAAGCCATCTTTGATGAAGCAAAATTTTCGAAAACCGTCCCGGAAACTCAGGAACAATTGACAGAAGTTTCAGAAACCTTTGACCGTCCCCGGGATGGTTGGGGACGACCAAGCTGTCCCCTAACCGTTCTGGGGACTGTTGACCGTTTCTGACAGCAGGAGGCAAAAAGTAAGATAATTTTATAAAATATTTGCAGATTATTTTTTGATCTTGTGTAGGCCCCACACCTCGAGGCAACCCTAAATATTAAAATATGTTATTACTGATAACTAATCTTAAGCATATGATCGAAAATATCAAATCGTGTATTCCTTGCAAGTTACATATAGATTGGCCCGAGTAAATAGAATTATGCCCAAGTGAATAATCATTTACTCTTACTGCTGTTAGAATGTGAACAAAGCTATTTGTGAATTTTGGAAGTCTTTGGTGAAAATCTGCAGATTGAGAGTGTAAATCTTGAGCAATATTTAGCATTCTCAGACCAAATCTGAGGGGCAGCAACATACTATCTTTGTTTTCATTTTGACTTTGAAGCTTGCTTTGAGTCTTTTGATATTATATGATACATTGATGCAGTGATAATTGAATCTTGATATATGATATGAACTTTAAATCTTTAACTTTTTCATTTTGTTGAAACTTGCAGCCTTTGTGCATTTTGATATATGGTATGATCCTTTTCATTGTTTCAATAAATTATATCTATGTATGCATGAAATTGAAATTTGAACTCGCATTTGATTCATTTGATGCTACTTGATGTTCTTATTCTATGATGTTTCGATTTGATTCATTTGATGCTGTTGATGTTTTGTAGCTTCAGTCAGATAAACACTATGAGTCAATACTAGTGAATATATGTATATATATATTTAGTATATATGAGATGTATATATATATATATATATAAATATTATTATTATGTAAATATTAGCGAAATTAATATAATTCTCAAGAGATGTTATATATATATATATAATCATAATTGTCATTATATTAATTACATAATAATGAATAGACATGTCCCATGAAGGGACATGTCTCTTCTTGGCTCATTCTCAATATAAATGCAAGAGATTGTTGCATTTGGAAAACACATACAATCAGGAGTGCCATTACATTTGCAACGATCCTAAAACCTTAACATGGTATCAGAGCCAAGTTGCAAATGTAAGAGAGTAGTTTGTTGATGGTGAATGTGTGACTCTTAGAAAATACGGTCTCAGTACGGGGACCATATCTCACAAATACACTGTCGGATTTTGCAGAATTTTGGATATGTTGGTGATAAACAAATTTAGAAGAATCTCACCGGAGCAATTGGGGAGAAAGTGTCGGGTTCAAAAGTTATGACTGACTGTGTATGCGAAATCTGATTTGTTAAGAAGGGCGTCTCTTTCTAGAAAGCAAACATTAATTATAAAGTGTCACCTCTCTTGGAGAAATCAAGTCATTTCACAAGAAGACGTAAGCATTGTTCAACGATATAAGAGTGGAAATTTTACATTGTGGGGGGAATAATAATCAATGTTACATTCCCAATTGAACCATCCTTAGTGGGGAGATGATTCAAAGGGGAGATGTCTTTCAAATAATCTGAGGTGTTTTCTGATTTGATGTATATGGACAGTAAAAGAGCAAGGTTCCTTCTTTAAAAGCCTAACCGCTTGAAGGGAGATTCGATCAGATTGAAGGTTGTCATAGTGTATAGAAACTTTGGATATTCAAGACAGGTCATGTGAAGAATTTTGGTAATGTTCGAGAACGGCGACATCATTCTGTGAATTTGCATGATATTTTCTATATGGCTCACCTTACAGAATGAAATACTTGAAATTTATAAAAGATAAGTATTCCATGTTTTATTAATGCACATAATTTTTTAAGTTTGTAATTCATGCTATACTATTGGTTTATAAAATCTTGTATGCTTCTATCATTGGTATTTTCGGTCGAGATAGTTTAGTGAACTATTTGTAATCTCTCTCTGACATACCTTCAGGAAGAAAGCACAAGAAAATTGCATTCAAGGGAGAAAGAACTTAATGCTTGCAAACGAATTGATGAGTGAGACCAGATGCAGATGGAGTCTGACATTTCAAAAGAAGACAAGAGGTTAATACAAGAACTTGAGCTTCAGAGGGAGCAGATAGAGGATATGGTTAAATCAACTTATGATAATCTTGGTCGTATTGATTCAGAGGGAGTAGTCCATACTGAGATGGATTCTCCAGTGATCAAGAAAGCATAACAGTCAGAGGACTAGGAATCATGAATGTCTTTTGGGCCCTGTGTAAATCATGAGGAAGTGACGACTTCCAAATGATTATCACTTGTATTTGTTAAAGTTATTGGAAGGTGATGATCTTACAATAACTTGATCTTCTATCATGATAGACATCTTATGATAGCTGAAACAGATCATGATAGATGATATCTTGCATGGTGGATTGAGTTCCTTAAACATGCCATAATCTTCTATTGTGATAGACATCTTATGATGGCTGAAACAGATCATGATAGATGATAGGAATGTTCCTATGGTAAGTATTATTGAGGGTACATGTGCACATTACCTATAGGACATTTTTTGAGTTATGGTGAATATCACGAGACTTGATATTCTTGGTTAGACCATATCTCTGATATCATATTGAGGTGATCTAAAATGTTTTTTGAGTTATGGTGAATATCATGAGACTTGATATTCTTGGTCAAACCATATCTCTGATATCATATTGAGGTGATATCTAAAATATTTTTTGAGTTATGGTGAATATCATGAGACTTGATATTCATGGTCAGACCATATCTTTGATATCATATTGAGGTGATATCTAAAATATTTGTTGAGTACCTAGTGGACATCATGAGACTTGATGTTGGTAGGCTAGTACTTTGAGTACATGGTGAATATCATGTGACTGGATATTTTGTGGCCATTACTCCTAATATCATGAGATGATATCTCTATAAACTCTAATATTACATTGAGGTAATATATCTTTTCACATTATTTTGAGTACTTGGCGAGTATTATGCGACTTGATATTCTGTGGCCAATGCTCCGGCTATCATGAGATGTTATCTTTATAAATTTTTGAGTACTTGGTGAATATCATGCGACTTGATATTCCTAGTCAGACCATATCTCTGATATCACGGTAAATGATATCTTCTAATCCTAATCATGTGTTTAATCTTCCCTGGCTAAGATGGAGCATTGATGTTTTGTAGCTTCAGTCAGATAAACACTATGAGTCAATACTAGTGAAGATATATATATATATATATATATATATATATATTTAGTATATATGTGATGTATATATACTAATATATAAATATTATTAGTGTAAATATTAGAGAAATTAATATAATACTCAAGAGATATTATATATATATATATAATCATAATTGTCATTATATTTATTACATAATAATGAATAGACATGTCCCATGAAGGGACATGTCTCTTCTTGGCTCATTCTCAATATAAATGCAAGAGATTGTTGCATTTGGAAAACACATACAATCAGGGGTGCTATTACATTTGCAACAATCCTAAAACCTTAACAGATGCTATGTTCTATGATAATTTGATGAATGATCATTAATTTTAGATGTATAAATCTTATTAAGTTGCTATGATGAATGTTACAATGTTATCTAAATAATGAATATATTTGAAATTTCAGATTTCCATACACACACACACATATATACACACTCACACACACATACATACATACAAAAACTTCTTTGGCAAAAGAAAAAACGTCTCGAAAAATTGTTCCCCATCCCCCCTTTTTGAAAGCTCGGGGTAGCACAGTTATTTTCTTAAATCTGCCATTACATCAAGTTGTAGCTTTATGGGTTGATGAATGTAGATACAAATTTGATATAATAGTGATCCAAAACAACAAACATAACAAGAAAGAGTTACAGTAAATATATCTTCTTGAAATGGTCTTCTTCTCTGTGAAACCTACTCTTCAACCTGCCAATCTTCAAAAGTCACTTTTTGCAATCTGCAATGGATTCATAAAATCATTTGTTGCTGCAATACAACCTCCATAACAAGATGTAATGAAAGAAAATAGGTGTGAGGGGATTGACTAGGATGAATGGACAAACTAGGAATGTCAGTCCTATGTTCTCTCATACATTGGAAGGAATATGATCCACTAGGCTCAAGAAGACTCAAGCACTGAATGGATGCAAGGATTCCTTCGCTTGAGTGGAAAAATATAAAGTGTAAATGGAAATGCAAGATATAGGGAAAGGATGGAAGGAAAGATGGAATGATATGAATGTAGACAAACAATAGACTGTAAACCCAATTCTGATACTAGATCTGAAAATCCAAAACAACAACTGACCTATGATCCGAATTCCAGTCCAAAATGGTAGGAACATGGTGACCAAGAGGGAATGGGGTAAGTTCGAGGCTTGGGGTGAGCCCAGTTGCCTTGTTCCCAACAAAATCTGATGAAAATACTGTCAATTTATAGCTCTTTGTCAGATCTGCATGTAGCCTTTTCTGCTGTTGCACCACCTGTCACTTGCACATAGAAAATGGGGATTGAAAGGGGGTTGCTTCAATCAAACCCCTATTGAGGAATTAACCTTGAAATTGAAATAAAAATGCTTGAAAAGGGAAGCGTGCTGTTATGTAGCAAAGACTTGATAAGAGAATAAGATGTCTTATACTTTGATAGTGCAATTGTTCTTGAAATGAGATCATAAGTGTTGATACAATAGCATGACTTCTCAAAGTCCTAAAATGACATTGAAAAAGGTATGCTTGCATGATGATTGTTGAAGCTTGCCACAATGAAGGATATGGTGAAATGCCTTGAATGTTTGATTACAATATTGTTATCGTCAACTTATCGCCAAGGGCAAAAAAAAAAATATTGGGAAATATCGAAGATAAGTCGGAAACTTATTGGGAACTAAAAAAATTGCTTAACTTTAATTAGAAATGCCTTTTTTTTGCAAAATTCAATAAAGAGATGCATCTAATGAGTTAGTAAATGAGTAAACAAACCAAACAAGCTGATCTAGATATATATAAATGCGAATAGGGTACAAAATTGCATCCTCATGTGGAATGCTGTAATGTCCCCGTTTTTAGACTTATGGGATTAGCTTGGATTGGCGACCCATACAGGCTAATCAGGCGATCAGAGGGTGTCAGTTGGTGGAGCCAGTGTTGGGATTCCATTCTGGAGGTTCAGATTTTAAGGTCTGCTCTTCGTTTGGTTCATTTTGGTCAACTTACTATTTTTAGTAAGTGGTATTTTGGGTATGGCCAAGATTAGCAGGGTGTCTGCACAGAGCGTCAGATATCTCAGGATCGAGTTTCAGAGAATCTCCAGTTTGAGAGACTTACTATTTATAGTAAGTCTTGTTGATGTCAGTTTTGTACCACTACATAACATATAGCAATTGAATACTTGATATAGAATACCAAACACTCAACCCTCTCTTGAAAAGTATATACTCATGAAGAACATGAGAAAACTCCAAGGTTCCTTACACTTGTGGATACTAACTCAGTTATATTAATGTGATTTGTTGGTAAATCATGTAGGCGGGCTTACGTTGTTCATTCAAAGATAACTTGGTGGTACTTCGCTTGCTTGACTTGTTCTTTTCTCCTTGATCACTTTCACTTTCAGCTACTCCTACCACTAACTGCTTACTGCTCTACTACTACTCCTATGAATGAAGAAATTAGCAAATGGACAGGGATCCAACCAAATGAAAGCTTGCCTATGGCGCTACCTCCATTGGTGCAATGATTCAAAGGGATACTTTTAGAATTTTCACACTAACACCTATCTTCCTACCCAACTTGAAGTACAAGCGGAAAGATGAAATGCAAGTAGAACTTGGGAGCGATCGGATTAGATTACCACACAAGGCTTCCTAACAAGCCACTAGGATGCTAGTGGCCTAGTATATAGATCCCTATCAAACATTCACTAACATCACCATACAACTAGCCATCTACTTCTACTCTAACAACATGAAATGAAATCCTACTTTAATTTGAGAGATGAGAAGAAACATGCAATACACCAAAATGATCATGTATATCCACCATGCAAACCACAACAATGAATAGAGAACATTTTTGATAGTATTTTGGCAACAATTCTCCAACATAACTCTTTTTACAAATGAGAACAAATGGCCTTAATATAGAGGCTCAAAATTACGAGTGGCCAAGATTAAGGGGCAAAATCAAGGGCCAAGATTAAACCTTACAAACCCTAATTAGGGTTACCATCTTTCAACCAATTACATGAGGGCACTAACTTTGTGGGCCAATGAGAAAATTACAATACTCTGTCAACCAAATGAGAACATAGGACACTTGGCATGATTTGATTGCATGCACATGAAATTGCCACCTCATCAACTTTATCTTATAAATTTATTTTATCTTTGAGATGAGGTGAAGCCTTGGATGCTTGAGCTCGCCCTTAGAAACTTTCTCATCACCACTTGAACTTGCTTGTACCTGATGTCCTGACCTTGAAAGGGTGAGGTCTCTATGCACTTGGGGTAATCTTGCCTTGGCCTCGGTGGCTTGCCTGGATGTGAACCTTCTTGCAATTTGAGAGCCTTGCTCTTGGCCATCACCCTGAAATCAAACTTGACCTCTTTCAACCTTTCGTCTCGCCTTCCTCCTTCATTATCCCTGCCTTCCTTTAACCTTCCTGGTCTTCTCTAACCTTCCTACTCGAATTTGGTTTGCATGCATGCCCCCTTTGCTTCAATTCTCTTGGGTTCAGGGGGCACCTACCTTGGCCATACCTCCCTTCTCAAATCTAACCAAACTAGCTTGCACGAATAGCCAAGCCTTGCCTAGCCTCAAATATCTTCAAATCTCTTCCAACTTGCAATGAAACCTGCTTCCTCGCTTGCACCTGCAATGAAAATATGGAATGGAGGGTGGGGGTGAAGCGGATGTACGTGAAAGATGGAGATGGAGGATGGAGCTATGAAAATGTGGTGGCAACCCGTCTCCTTATCCTTCTTGGCCAAGGGGGAGGAGCTCTCCATCAATTTGTCTCTCAACTGTATCATGTTCACTGTGCCAATGCTAGTGTCCCCCACTTGCTTCAATTTTGAGAAGAAGGTGGTCTTGGCATCATGTTTTCCTTGTCTTACTTGGTATGCATTGCCCTTTGGCTCTTGCTTGCACTAGCATCCGCCATCTTAACTCTTATTTCTGCCTCTTCTTTCTACAATGAGGTGGGACTACACTTATCTCTGCCTCTCCAATCCTAGGGATGGACTCGCATATTTCTGCCTCTCCAATGCCTATCACACTACACTTATCTCTGCCTTTCCGCCTAGGGATGGAACTACCACTTATTTCTGCCTCTTCGAAAACTTATGAGATGGACTACAGTTATATCTCCCAACTTTGTTCCTACGGGTGGGACTACCACTTATATCTCCTTTCTCCAAATCCTAAACGGAAACTACACTTATATCTCCCAACTTCAAGGCCTAGATGAAATGACGAAGTGATGGATGGATGATGCAAGCAAGAAAATAGGGAAAATGTACCAAGCAAGAACAAGGAGAAAATCTGCCTTTTAGACCAGCCTTCACCCTCAAGCATGAAGATCCTCCTTTACACCAACAAATTCTTCTCCAAAGAAGAAGAAGACAACACCAAAAATGCACTCCTCCACCAAAAGAAGAAAATCACCTCTTGCTAAATGCACTCCTTGCAAAATTTCGCTCTTTTGCTTCTCCAAGAGCTCCTCCTTGGTTGCCAAGAGACAAGTGAGAAATGAATGAGAAAATGAGGAGACAAGCACTCCCTTTATTTTACTAAATTTTTTGCCTCTTCAAATAGGGCCGACCTGCATTGGAGGGAAAATAAAATTAATTAAATTGCCAAACATATAACCCAAATTAAATGCATTAAATCACACAGCCTTGGGTATTTAATTTTAATTTAAAATTGGGCCAGCCTATTGCAAAAACAAAAATCTATGCAATAGCATGTTAATTTTCTTTTTAAAATGAAATTGGGCCACTCCAAAAAACAATCCATATGGGGCCCCTAAACATTGAAATTAACCAAGCCATGTTCCCAAAAAATTAAATTAATTTAAGGAAAGGGCAGATTTAAATTAAGAGAGCCACTTGCATTGAATTGTGCAAAATTATGGGTTTAAATTAGCCAAATCCGAAATTATCATAGGCCTTAAAATTGAAAATTTTTAAAAATGTCATTTAGGCTTCTAATATAGCTTTAAACCTTCCCCATTGTGGACCCAATAACTTACCTTGAATTTCACACCTCTTAGGCCTTAAAATACATTGAATTTAACACACAAAGGGGCCCAAATTCAATTTCTAAATTACAAACACTCAACCCAAAAATATGATTTTATTTATTTTAAAATTGCCAAATTAAAGCATAAAAATCGCAAGTGGGGCTGGAATTGATGGCTGCCTTGGGAGATGAAAATTTATGTTTGTTGTGCCCAATACCAAGCAAAAATAAAAAATGGGAAGGGGCTGCCAGCTGTAGCTTTTTCATTTTATAAATTTAGAATTTTTCCCAAGAAAAAATGATTTTAGCCTATTTAAATCATAACAACACCATCCCAAAATCAAAATCTACCAGCCAATTAAAATTCAAATAAATTTCAATTCCATTTCCAACTTTCATTTACTCTTTTGTTCCATTTAAAATCTCAAAAATCCCATTTGGCAATTTAAATTTTTATTATTTTGCAATCCAAAAATTATTTAGCAATTTAATTTCCATTTGGCAATTAATTTCAAATTTGGCCATTTAATTTTTTCATTTAATCTCCATTTTCACCACCCAAAAATTTACAAGGTTTCCCCAAAAATATCCAAATTCACAATTAAATTTTGGAAAATGTTCAAGTTATTCAATTATATCAATTTTCCAAAATTCATCCAAGTCTAAAAAATATTGCAAATTTATCGTCTCAAAACCCCAAGGTTACTCCAAAACTCGCTAAGGCATCCAAATACCCGGATCCAGGAAAATTGCTAAGGCCCGCTCGAAAATTGGGGGTCCCCAAATTCTTTGGGGCGATGGTGTGAAAACCTCACAACAAGTCTATTTTTAGCAGTGGCTATTTTTGGCAGGGTAGTGCCTATTCCTAGCTGGGCAGTTGGACTTGGTGCTTTGTTCATTGATTGCAGTCAGACAGTTCAGTGACTTATATTTTAAATGTGTTATTAAATTAAATTATTTTGATTTAATTTAATAACTTATGACTTTATAACTTTATGTTATAAAGTGAGATTATTTTTTAAGCCAATTAAGTGAAAATATTAAAAAGTGCTTTTTCCAAAAAAGCCTATATATTCTACTCGAAAAAGCACTTTTCTCATCTTATGCAATCATTATTTTTCTTGGAATTTGGGAAGAAGACAAATCCTGGCTAGGGTTTCGAGGACTAATTCCTCATTTCGTAATTTGAGCCATTATGTTGATGGTGAATTCTACATCTGATTATCTCTGAGTTTTCAATTCGGTGCTGCTGTATATCGGATTGGTGAAAGATTCAAAATTAGAATTCGAATTTGCTGATGAATTTGTGATTGAATTCATTAATCGAATTTTGGATTTAATTCTTGGTGGCTGTTGTTATATATTTCATGATTATCGAAAGCTGTGAGTGAAGAGGATTATCGGATTCATGCTAGCCACACGTATATTCATGTTGCATCTACAAATGTATTGAAGATGTGTTTATTGGTTGAGGATTTGGTGTTTATTAGCTGTGTCAACTCCTTCCTTGGCACGTGAATGTGAGGAGGCTTTGCGGCAATATTTTCTAGGCTACGTGAGTGAGCTGAATTGGGCGGTTATCATTTCCTGTGGTTGCCGTATATACCTAGGCCATATACGCATTGATATGTAGTTGCTGGTTCAGTCACATTTTGGTTTGGAGAACCTACGTGGAGAATTCCGCAAGGAGTTCATTTATTACGGATTATAGTGTTAGCATTGGTAGTGGCAGCAAGTCTGGTGGAAACGTGATTATGACAGGGAATTCACATTTCTAGGTGCCTTAGTGAATTTCGAATTTGAGATGTTTTGTTTTGATTAGTTTAAAGGGTTCCATTTGGTGTTAGTCTATTGAAAACTATTTGTCTGCAATTTGATAAAGCAATTGTATATTTTCCAGAATTGTCTCGTATGAGTATTATTACAATATAGCTGCAGATATTTCAAATTTATATTGAAAATTTAGAAAGAGCCATTTACGGTTCTTCACAAATGCTGATGGTTGGTAGCCATAGTCTGATAGTTTGAACTCTAAAGCAAACTAAAAATAACAAATTGTCTTTGTAAAACTATAAGCAAATACAAGTACAATATCAAAATAGTCTACATCTTCCTCTCCCCCTTCCCAACAGCTTTAGTAAAAACTACTGGAGTGGTAGGGGGTCTAGCCCTAGAAGTTCGATGTGGTTGTGGATGTGCCTCCTCCCTCTGCACAACTGGCTCTGACTCGACCTCCATCTTGGATGTAGATGGGTTGATGGTGGCAATGACTCCTCATCATCTGAATCCTCTTCAATATCCTCATTGTCATGTCCCCTTCTCGCGCTTAGTCCCATTGAGCACTTAATCGGTCTACTTTTCATCCTGGTAGACTAATGTTTAAAATAAGGGATGCCTTGCGGTCATAGAACTATCATTTGTTATCTCGTACATTGAAAACATTTATTATTTTCTAAGTGGACTTCGGTATCTGTTGATGTTTTGTAGCATTAGTTAGATAAACATTATGAGTCAATACTAGTGAAGATATGTATATATATATTTAGTATATATGAGTGTATATATACTAATATATATATATATATATATATATATATTATTATTATGTAAATATTAGAGAAATTAATATAATACTCGAGATATTATATATATATATATATATATATATATATGTATAATCATAATTGTCATTATATTAATTACATAATAATGAATAGACATGTCCCTTCATGGGACATATCTCTTCTTGGCTCATTCTCAATATAAATGCAAGAGATTGTTGCATTTGGAAAACACATACAATCAGGAGTGCTATTACATTTGCAACGATCCTAAAACCTTAACATGGTATTAGAGCCAAGTTGCAAATGTAAGAGAGTAGTTTGTTGATGGTGAATGTGTGCTTGTCTCAGAAAATACAGTCTCAGTACGGGGACCATATCTCACAAATACAACGTTGGATTTTGCTGAATTTTGGATATGTTGGTGATAAACAAGTTTAGAAGAATCTCACCGGAGCGATTGGCAAGAAAGTGTCGGGTTCAAAAGTTATGACCGATTGTGTATGGGTCTATGCGAAATCTGATTTGTTAAGAAGGGTATCTCTTTCTAGAAAGCAAGCATTAATTATAGAGTGTCACCTCTCTTGGAGAAATCAAGTCATTTCACAAGAAGACATAAGCATTGTTCAATGATATAAGAGTGGGAATATTACATTGTGGGGGGAATAATAACCAATGTTACATTCCCAATTGAACCATCCTTAGTGGGGAGATGATTCAAAGGGGAGATGTCTTTCAAATAATCTGAGAAGGTGTTTTCTGATTTGATGTGTATGGATAGTAAAAGAGCGAGGTTCCTTCTTTAAAAGCCTAACCGCTTGAAGGGAGATCCGATCAGATTGAAGGTTGTCATACTGTATAGAACCTTTGGATATTCAAGGCAGGTCATGTGAAGAATTCTGGTAATGTTCGAGAATAGCAACATCATTTTGTGAATTTGCATGATATTTTCTACATGGGCTCACCTTACAGAATGAAATACTTGAAATTTATAAAAGATAAGTATTCCATGTTTTATTAATTCACATAAATTTTTAAGTTTGTAATTCATACTATACTATTGGTTAGTAAAATCTTGTATGCTTCTATCATTTGTATTTTCGGTCGAGATAGTTTAGTGAGCTATTTGTAATCTCTCTCTGACATACCTTTAGGACGGAAGCACAAGAAAATTGCATTCAAGTGAGAAAGAACTTAATGCTTGCAAACAAATTGACGATTGAGACGAGATGCAGAGGGAGTTTGACATTTCAAAAGAAGACAAGAGGTTGATACAAGAACTTGAGCTTCAGAGGGAGCAGATAGAGGATATGGTTAAATCAACTTTTGATAATCTTGGTCGTATTGATTCAGAGGGAGTAGTCCATACTGAGATGGATTCTCTAGTGATCAAGAAACTATAACAGTCAGAGGACTAGGAATCATGAATGTCTTTTGGGCCCTGTGTAAATCATGAGGAAGTGACGACTTCCAAATGATTATCACTTGTATTTGTTAAAGTTATTGGAAGGTGACGATCTTACAATAACTTGATCTTCTATCATTATGGACATCTTATGATAGCTGAAATAGATCATGATAGATGATATCTTGCATGGTGGATTGAGTTCCTTAAACATGCCATGATCTTCTATTGTGATAGACATCTTATGATGGCTGAAACAGATCATGATAGATGATAGGAATGTTCCTATGGTAAGTATTATTGAGGGTACATGTGCACATTACCTATAGGACATTTTTTGAGTTATGGTGAATATCACGAGACTTGATATTCTTGGTTAGACCATATCTCTGATATCATATTGAGGTGATATTTGAAATATTTTTTGAGTTATGGTGAATATCATGAGACTTGATGTTCTTGGTCAGACCATATCTCTGATATCATATTGAGGTGATATCTAAAATATTTTTTGAGTTATGGTGAATATCATGAGACTTGATATTCATGATCAGACCATATCTCTGATATCATATTGAGGTGATATCTAAAATATTTGTTGAGTACTTGGTGGACATCATGAGACTTGATGTTGGTAAGCTAGTACTCTGAGTACATGGTGATCACGTGACTTGATATTTTGTGGCCATTACTCTTGATATCATGAGATATCTCTATAAACTCTGATATTACATTAAGGTAATATATCTTTTGACATTATTTTGAGTACTTGGTGAGTATCACGCGACTTGATATTCTGTGGCCAATGCTCCGGATCTCATGAGATGATATCTTTATAAATTTTTTAGTACTTGGTGAATATCACGTGACTTGATATTTTGTGGCCAATACTCTCAATATTGTGAGATGATATTTTTATGAACCTATGAGTTATGGTATCATAATTTTCATTATATTAATTACATAATAATGAATAGAAGGGACATGTCTCTTCTTGGCTCATTCTCAATATAAATGCAAGAGATTGTTGCATTTGGAAAACACATACAATCAGGAGTGCTATTACATTTGCAACGATCCTAAAACCTTAATAGTGTCTTAATGCAAGTCCATTTCATATGCTAATTTCAATGTTGGTTGACGACTCCCTCTTTCACGTTAGTATGGTTTTAAATTTTTATAATGAAGAAACCTTAATCGTGCCACTTGTTCAGTAATGCCTCTCTTCACGTGAGAGGGTATGAAAGGAAGGGAGTTTGGTTGGGGGACAACATTTTAGAAAAAAAAAGATCTTTGAGTTTCTCAATTCGCATTCTGTCTCTGTGACTGCAATACTCCAAGACGCAAACCTTGGAAGTTGTTTGGACGTAGCCCCAAACGAGCCGAGTGAGCTTACCTCTTAGTTCACCGTAGTTTTAAAGGTGTTGTTGGTAGTTAGAAGTTGGCACTGCATAGTTGGTTTCAGGTATTTTAATAGTTGAAGAGTTCCAGTTGTGATGTTTTCTATATGTGAAGGAAGAGAGGCTGAGTAGCTCTAAGCTGTGAGATCTTATTGAAGACACGCTGCTGGAAGAAGAGACTGTGTATTTCGAATAAGGGACGTTGATTTGATTCAAGTTGATAAGAGTTATGGGATTGCAACAGTGGAACGATATCAGCCTATATATTATATTATCATGAAGGTTGGATGAAATTGGAGTCACAGTAGGGAATTGCAGGTAGAGATATTGTGTTCTTTGAATAACCTCTGCATTCATTCTGGAGTCCAACAATGCGATTTGTTTGAAGCGTAGGTAGAACCATTCAAAGGCAAACACGATGGCAGGGAGACCCTAACACCATTAACGTCGGAGATATTTTCCACAGCAAGTCAAATTGTGATATTGCTATCAGGATTTAACTGTGTAGTTTTTTGAGTCAAACTCATTGACCCATGATTCATGAGTAGTGGTTCACCGAACCCATCTCTCATGAGAATGAAATCGAACACTTAGCACTCATTGGATCTAGGTGATGCTCACAGAGGTGAAGGATGCTTCACCTCTGTGAGCATCACCTAGATCCAATGAGTGCTAAGTGTTCCATTTCATTCTCATGAGAGATGGGTTCGGTGAACCACTACTCATGAATCATGGGTCAATGAGTTTGACTCAAAAAACTACACAGTTAAATCCTGATAGCAATATCACAACCATTAACGTCTCCAGGCATACTCTCAATTGCAGTGATACATCATTTCTAGCTGGGACTGTGTTACAACGCCAGTAAACAAGTTCATTGCGCATAGTCTATTCTACGTTCCACAAGCTCTACAATTTATTCTTCCATTCCTGATTTTGTTTGTAAGTTTGAGACTTTGAAGACACCATTTGGTTATAAAGTCTGTATAGAAGCTGAATATTTCTGCATGTGTAATGGTGAAAGAATATTTCCTTGATGAACGTATGTTATGACCATCTCTAGTTATATGTTCTTCTCATTTGCTAAATTGTACAAGTTTTGATTCTCATTTACTAAGACTGCAAAACCAGACATTGGCTTCATATAATAAGTAGTTACAGGAAAACATTGAGATCAAATTTAATCATCTAAATACAAAACCTTCAGAACAAGCCTTGGACAGTTTGGTCCTATACTTTTGAAAAAAAATTACAGTCAAATCTTTATCCAGGATCTTACAATGGTATTAGAGCATCGAACCTGCCAGCCTGTGAGTAAATTCGGAATTGAATGCAACAGTATATCAGGGAACCACATAGAGTTTGGAGACCACCCTTAGTTCCGGAAGGTAGAATAGTTTCAGAGATTATTGGGGCTTCTTCTAGTACAAAAAAAGTTGCAAGAATGGCAGATGATGAAGCTAGAGAAGTAAGAGAGACTTTAAGGGGTATTCAGACAGGTCAGGAACATGTGGCTAATGTGTTGCAACAACTTACAGTGGCTATTCAGCAGTTGAATACAGGTCCAAGAAGGCCTCAAAGCCATCACAGTGAAGGTGGTAGTACAACTGGTTCACCTCGGGGTGCGAGAGCACCAACACACACATCTGATAGACCATTAATGCTAATTTTTGCTGAGAATAATGGTGAAGAAGAAGTGGGAAATGCTGAAGCAGCGATAGCTATTCCAGATAGTGTTGTGGCAATGCATGTGGAGTGGAATTTGTTTCTGGATGAGGTCAAAGTTGATTTAAGTTTTGTGCAATACATGGGGCAGTGAAGAGAAATGGCTAGGACAAGGAATGATAGAAGGCCCAAGACTCCAAACAGGGATTTAAAATATGCTATGAACAAATTGACTTTTCCCATATTTGATGGCAGCGGTAGAACATCAGCTCGTGCATGGATACACAAGTTGGATACATTCTTGACTCTTAAACCCATGTTGGAAATGGAAGCCATTAAGTTTGCCACAATGCATTTAGATGGTGCAGCGTATGATTGGTGGCATCATGGCCTTGTTACACAAGATCATGGAATGATTAATTCGTACGAGGACTTCAGTAACAAATTGATCAACTGTTTTGACAAAAAGGACATAGAAGTTTATTATAGAGATCTGACCCAGCTGAAACAAAGTGGTTCATTAGACCCTTATGTGGATGAATTTCAAAAGATTTCTATCATGGTCCTTGATATGACTGAAAAAAGAAAGGTGATGCTATTTGTTGAAGGGTTGAATGAAAGATTCAAGGGATTTGTGAAGGTGCTGAAACCAAATACTCTACAAGATGCAATCAAGACGACACACGATTTAGACACTTCATCCTCTATATGGCAGCCCCTGTCATGAGCCATAATTGATGTATGTACAAACATATTAACACACATATATATATACTTATTTAATTATTGATACCATTATACACATGTTGATTGTGTACCATCAATAATAATAATAATTAATCAAAGTTAAACTATGAAATTAATTAATAATGTATTATTAAGAATATTATTAATCAATATTAATATTAAACCATATTAATACTAATAATTTAATCAATGTATAATTAATATCAATATTAATATTGATAATATGTAATGTTCTATATATATATATATATAATAATGCAATATAAAATTTAATATTATCCATATTACTATTATTATACATGTTAATAATATTAGCCATATTTAAACTACTTCAATAATAATAGATTCCAAATGAACGATAAGTAAAAAAGATAAGATCAACAATAAACAATAATATTAATAGCTGGAGATTAATATTAATAACTGACGATAATAAAATGATATTAATCTACCAAATGAGGGGTCGTGACCCATGAGCCCATGATACAAGCGGTATACATAAATATGGTTTGAAATTGAAAGAAAGGAAGAATATAGAAGAGCAGATCGAAGAGAGCCATTTTTATACTTCGCAGAATCAATAACTACAGCACCGTTAAGGGAGAAGAAGATTAGACTAAGGAGAGCATAGTAGCGTCAGTGGCAGCATAGGTGAATGGACGATTAGCATCAGTCAAAGGAACAAGAACAGTGATAAATAATATAAGGGACAGACATCGATGGAGTCTTATATCAAAAAGAAACAGCGTAAATACAAATGAAGGATAACCAGTAATGTAATTATCCTTGGACGTTAAGGAGGTTTGATAGGAAAATATCAAGGCTGTGACAACACCTTGCTATGGTAAGAGTGCGACTTATATATTGGTCTACTCCGTAACAGTGAGAGCATGCTTTTACGCACCTATTATCTAATATTTGTTTGCAGAATATTATATATATAAGATATATATACAGAGATATGTAGTAAATATATAAGTATATATATTATTGTTGATAATTAGAAATTATATATATGTAAGATATATATATATATATATATACAGATGTATAGTGAATATATACGTATATATTTTATTGTTGGTAATTAGAAATTATATATATGTAAGAGATATATATATACACAGACATGTATGAATGAATATATAGATATAAAGATATATTTATATATATATGAATATAAATAAATATATAGGATGTGTATATATATATCTGTTAAATCAAAACTATATGTATTAGTGAATTACAATTAAAGTCAAAATTATTTAAATCAAAAGTTATATATATATATAGAAATATCTTAATAAGAATCACAAATATATATTATATACTTGAAAGGTCTAATGATATATTTGAGTATATATATATGAGTGTGATATATAATCTTATACACTCAATATTATTTATAACAGTGAAATAAGAAAATATAGATAATTCATATATATAGTGAAATTAAAATATAGATTACTATATATATATATATATATATATATATATAAAAGGGTTCATATATAGTGAGATATTATAATATGCGTGTGTGGAAATAATGAAAGTATGTATTCTATAATATATTTATGGATGATCTATAAGAATGATCTGATATTTATATATGCAAATTATATCTTTTAATTAGTAGACAATAAAATCAGAATTACATTTCAATGGTTTTATACATATTTATTTATATTTTTTGTAATATAAAATATTAATGCCCTAAAAGGGGAATTTTAGTGCAAATCAAGTAAGAGTCCTAATAGGGATCATTACAGCCCCCTAAGAAACCTTTTAAGGGGACAAAACCAAATCTGAAATCTGCAAATCAGAATAAGAATACACCACCTAAATTGGATTTAGAAACCAGAAATGAGAGAAGGAAAAAATTATGCTTCACATGCAAGGAACTTTGGACCCCTGATCATAGATGCCTTGGGAAAGGCAACGTTCATTATGTTGAGGTTGTTTCAGATGGGGAAGATGAGCTGAATAATGACAGCAAAACTGAGGGCAGCGATGAAGAAGAAAATGATGATCGGCCTAAGGTAGAGAAAGGTGAGACTCATGCTTTCGATCAACCCCCTACTATTGCCTCTCTTTCAGGACCACTGATATGTCATCCTTTCCGGCTGAAAGGGATTGTTATTGGACAACAAATTGTTTGTCTTTTGGATATAGGGACCACACATAACTTTATTAGTGCACATAGAGTGGCAAAAAAAGGGTTACAGGTGGAGGACATACCAGGATTTGATGTTAAGGTTGCAGGGGGTGACCTTTTAAATTGCCCAGGAAAGATTCCACAGCTTAGGATTCAGTTGGGTGATTTCACATTGGAGGCCAACTTTTATGCTATCAAATTGGAAGGATTGGATGCTATCTTGGGTATGCAGTGGCTTCAGACTATTGGCAGGTACACGATTGATCATAATCAGAATCAGTTGGAATTCATGAGAGATCATCAATAGGTAATTCTCAAGGCAAAGATAGAAAGTGGTCCTAGAATCGTTTTAGCTCATAGGATGGAGGCCATTATGAGACATGATGATATTGAGTGGGCAGCCCAGTGTTTTGTGTCCACCAAATCTACTTTTGATTTGGAACAGTAGCATCACATAGACATATAGTCAGTACTTGATAAGCACAAAGGGGTCTTTGAGGACATTCCCCTAGGTATACCACCTAATCGCAAATTCGAGCATGTGATAGAGCTTGAGGAGGGCGCTAAGCTCGTCGTTTCTACTCCTTATTGCCATCCGAGACATTTCAAGGAGGAGATTGAGAAAATGATAAAGGAGTTACTTGCCATCGGACACATTAGACCCAGCTCTAGTCCATTTGCTTCTTCAGTGGCATTGGTTAAGAAGAAAGATGGAACTCTCTGGATGTGTATTGACTATAGAGCCTTAAACAAGAGAACCATTAAAAATAGGTATCCTATCCCATGCATTGATGAGTTACTGAATTAGCTGCGTGGGGCTGTTTAGTTCTTGAAGATTGATCTTCGTTCAGGATACCATTAGATACGGGTTCGTGAGGAGGATATGCATAAAAGGACATTCAGATGTCATTATGGTCACTATGAGTTCCTGGTGATGCCCTTCGGTCTCACTAACGCACCTACGACATATCAGTCATGTATGAAGTATATATTTAATAAGGAGTTGCGTAAGTTTGTTTTAGTGTTCTTTGATGACATCTTGATATTCAGTAAAACTTGGGTGGAACACTTACAACATTTAGATGAGGTTTTGAGCATTATGGAGGAACAGTCTTTGTTTGCTAAGGAATCTAAATGCGAGTTTGGTTTGACATAGATCTTATATCTTGGGCATGTGATAGGGGCTAATGGAGTTAAAGTCCATCAAGAGAAAATATAGGCAATTTTGGATTGGCCACCTCCTAGGAATGTATTTGATTTGAAAGGATTCGTTGGGCCTTGTTCTTACTATAGGAGTTTTGTTAAGGGGTTTTCCCAGATTGTAGCACCACTCATAGATCTTACTAAGAAGGGTGCATTCAGATGATCAGATGATGCAGAGGTGATATTTGACAGGGTTAAGAAGGTTATGAGTATTTACCCAATGTTAGCACTTCCAGATTTCTCTCGGCCATTTGTGTTAGAGTGTGATGCTTCAGGTGAGGGTATTGGTGTGGTGCTTATGCAGGACAAACATCTTATTGCATATGAGAGCAGGAAACTTAGGGATAATAAGAGATTGTATTCCACCTATGATAAAGAGATGTTGGCCATTATGCATGCGTTGGCAAAATTTAGACAGTACTTGGTAGGTGGGAGGTTTGTAGTGAGGACGAACCATAATAGCCTGTGTTATTTCCTAGAGCAAAGGGAACTGAATGAGAGGCAACATAAGTGGGTTAGCAAGGTTCAGGCTTATGACTTTGACATCGAGTATGTCAAGGGGAAGAAGAATGTTGTCGCTGATACATTTTCCAGGAGACCACCTACTGCCACATGTGCTATATCTGAGATATCAATTGATTGGAAATCTCAACTTTTGGTCAAGTATTCCAAAAACACTTTTGCTTGTGAGCTTATGGATGGGCACATTCAAGACGACATGTATAGGTTTATTGATGATGTGATCTAGTATAAAAGCAGGATTTATTTAGTGCCTAAATCTAAACTTAAGGACAAAATTATGTAGGGGGTTCATGATACACCTCTAGCGGGTTATTCGGGTTATTTTACAACTCAAGGAAAATCAGAGAGAGGTTCTAATGGAAGGGCCTCAAGGATGATGTCCTTGAGCATATCTGGGACTGTTTGACTTTTCAACAAAACAAGTTTGAACACATGTTTCTTGCTGGTTTGTTACAACCATCACCTATTTTGGAGCAAAAATGGGAAAGTGTCAATGGAATTCATCACTGGTCTATTGAGAGTGCAGGGAAAGGATAGCATCTTTGTTGTGGTTGATAGGTTGACAAAATATGCACATTTTTATGCCATCTCTGCTGATTGGACAACCTCTCAGGTAGCGAAACTATTTTTTAGAGAGGTTTTCAGATTGCATGGTCTACCAAAGACCATTGTTAGTGACAGTGACACAGGACAGGCAAGGAGGATCCAATTAAGGACAGTCCCCACAAGCAGCCAAACACCACAATGCGGAATAACAGAACACAACAATTGTTTCAATTGAATTTTCATTAACATGCCCGACTGTAAGGCCTTCCGAGTTAGGGCCAATTACAATCAGAAACAGCTCTACAAGAGCAACAAAGATCCAATCCAACTCTAGCTAGTCCAGTTCTGAAACAAATCAGCAACTGATGGAAACCCTAAGGTAGATCTGAACTTGAGCTCGCAAGCCTCCAAGCAATCTCCTTGTCTCCAAGCAAAACAACTACTAGCTCTGCTATTACAAACTATCATAAATCAATCTGATCTTCAAGATCTTGCAAGATCCAAGTCTAATCACTGACTTCCACCAACTCATTTGCCCCAAACAACTACCCCAAACACTCCTTAAATACTAATCTTCAGCCACAAGTCGGCTGGATGACATAATTAACTCCTAAGCCAAGTCGGCTCCTACTACAAACAAATATTAAATGCAATACAAGTTGACTCTCAAAATAGCCTTACAAACATTTAATTCTCCATGTCGGCCTCTAGATCTACATAGGAGAATACAACAAAGATACCAACAATAAATGCACCAAGTCGGCCAACCAAATCACCAAGAACTCCAGTCGGTAAACCAGAACTACCGAGCGCTAGAGAAACAACCGAGCATCAGTGAAACAACCGATCAAGCCAAGCAACACCGAGCAACACAGGCATCATCGAGCGCAAGTTCCACCAAGCACAAGAAGTTCCACCGAGTTCCTTCAGCAACCAAGCTTCCTTCAATAACCAAGACCGTCGGTTAAAGCTGCAACCGAGTACCACAGAACCAAAACAACACACCTCCATGTAGATTCACCAAGTACCCTAGAATGCCCCTGCATCAGACACCCCAGGTTCGAAAAGATGTTCTCATATGTTGGAAGAACATCTTCCGGGATTCAGCACATAAACCTCGAACTGGTTCTTCACATATAAGTCCTCCAACTTTTCAGCTTGCATACTCTTCCACTTTTGTTTCCTCTATCTTTTCAAGTCTTTCCTTGATAACACACAGGCTTGTTCTCCATACTGATCATCATTCCTCTCAAGATCCACCAACTCAACTCGGCTACCAATACTCAGGCTCCTATCAAATGTTGTATCCAGCAAAGGCATCAGGGAAAACTTCCTGTCATCCTTCTCAACAGTAAACACATTCTTCACACAATCATACATAGCTCTGTAATCATATTGCCAAGGTTTGCCGAGCAATATATCACAACTATTCATCTCCACAATATCACATAACACAAGATCCTTATACTGGCCAATCTGAAAATTAACAAAACACTGTTCTCTTACTTCCAGAGCATGATCATTTTGTAACCAGCCAATCCTATAAGGATAAGGATGCTTCATTTTATTCAAACCAAGTTTCTGAACCATGTCCTTAGCAACAAGGTTATCAGTACTACCACTATCAACAATAACATCACAAAGTTTACCTCCAGACTTGCACCGAGTCCTGAACAAGTTACTCCTTTGACAAGGTTCCACCTTTGCACCGAACAATGCTCGCCGAACCAGCAAGTTCTTAGATTCAGGTTCATTCTGAATGTTCTCATTTACCACAGTAGTCCGTCGGTCACCAAGCTTCTTCTGTGTACACTCAAAAGAACGGTGTCCTTCACCACAATTATAACAAGTACCCTTAAAGATAACTCTACCCGTCTTCTTCAATTCCACAGGTTTCTGTTCATCTTCTGTAGTCGGTTTATCCTTCACCAAGTGATCAATCTTTTCCTTCCCTTGGGGATTACTATGTTGTCTCCTTTTCAACTTATCTTCTGCCTTCAGAGCATACTGATAAGCATCTTCAACAGAATCAATCTTTAGCATACCAAGCTCATCCTGAATATTGAATCTCAAACCATTCACATACCGAGCTACCTTTTCCTTACCAAGTTCTCTGTGTCTAGACCGAATAGTAAGTTTGTAGAACTCCTTGGTATAATCTTCAACAGTCAAATCTTTTTGCTTCAGATTCTGCAACTTCTTAAACAAGTCAAGCTCATAGTCAGCAGGTATGAACTTAGCTTTCAATTTAGTCACCATCAATCTCCACCGATTGATCTTCATTTCACCTTCATCTTCTCTATCTCTTTGTAATTCTTTCCACCAAAGAGCAGCATGTCCTTTCAACTTAGTTTGTGCCAATCTCACTCTAAGAGGATCTTCAATTTCCTCTAGCTCAAAGAAGTCTTCTAATTCACCAATCCAATCAATCAGATTCTCAGGTTTCAAAGTACCAGAGAAAGTAGAAACTTCCATTCGGTAACTAGTACTTAATCGAGCTCCAGATCTATGTAACTGACTAGTTCTGTCTTCACCAGATCTATCTCTCCGGTCATCACCACTAGATCCAACAGCTTCAAAGTCTTCGACAGCTTCCTCATAACCATCCTCAGTGCAACATTCCGAGGTACACTAGTCATAGCCCTCATGATCTCAGCGATCATGTCATTCTTCATCAATTCCATCTCAGATCTAAAATCAGATTTCACTTTCTCTGTAATCTTCGATTCCACAGCATCACAGAGATCTGCAATCACTCTAGGGTCCAATCTTCTCGGAGGCATCCTTCAAGATTTTTGAAAAACCCATAGCAATAAGTCACCAA
Source organism: Chamaecyparis obtusa (assembly GCA_027943335.1). NCBI lineage: Eukaryota > Viridiplantae > Streptophyta > Pinopsida > Cupressales > Cupressaceae > Chamaecyparis > Chamaecyparis obtusa. Next base: position 55,174 of record BSBK01003233.1, on the reverse strand, counting down.
CAAGGTCCTGGTGCAAAACAACCTCAACTGGTTTACACACTCAAGATCTTCAAGCTCTGATACCACCTGACCCAAGACAGGCAAGGAGGATCCAATTAAGGACAGTCCCCACAAGCAGCCAAACACCACAATGCGGAATAACACAACACAACAATTGTTTCAACTGAATTTTCATTAACATGCCCGGCTATAAGGCCTTCCGGGTTAGGGCCAATTACAATCAGAAACAGTTCTACAAGATCAACAAAGATCCAATCCAACTCTAGCTAGTCCAGTTTTGAAACAAATCAGCAATTGATGGAAACCCTAAGGCAGATCTGAACTTGAGCTCGCAAGCCTCCAAGCAATCTCCTTGTCTCCAAGCAAAACAATCACTAGCTCTGCTATTACAAACTATCATAAATCAATCTGATCTTCAAGATCTCGCAGGATCCAAGTCTAATCACTGACTTCCACCAACTCATCTGCCCCAAACAACTACCCCAAACACTCCTTAAATACTAATCTTCAGCCACAAGTTGGCTGGATGACATAATTAACTCCTAAGCCAAGTTGGCTCCTATTACAAACAAATATTAAATGCAATACAAGTTGGCTCTCAAAATAGCCTTACAAACATTTAATTCTCCATGTCGGCCTCTAAATCTACATAGGAGAATACAACAAAGATACCAACAATAAATGCACCAAGTCGGCCAACCAAATCACCAAGAACTCCAGTCGGTAAACCAGAACTATCGAGTGCCAGAGAAACAACTGAGCATCAGTGAAACCACCGACCAAGCCAAGCAACATCGAGCAACACAGGCATCATCGAGCGCAAGTTCCCCCAAGCACAAGAAGTTCCACCGAGTTCCTTCTATAATTGAGACCGTCGGTTAAAGTTGCAACCGAGTACTACAGAACCAAAACAACACACCTCCATGCAGATTCACCGAGTACCCTAGAATGCCCCTGCATCAGACAGAGACAACAAGTTTCTTAGTGTGCTATGGCAAAAAATTTTTAGATTGACAGGGATAGAGTTGACTCCTAGTACCAGCTACCATCCTCAGATGGATGGGCAAACGAAGGTGGTGATTAAATGGTTAGAGGGTTATCTCCGCAATAATGTGGCAGGATAACAAAGAGCATGAATTAAATGGTTGTATCTGGGAGAGTATTGCTATATTTCCACATACCATATGTCTACTCACATGTCACTTTTCAGAGCTCTCTATTGATATGAGCCATTATCTTTCCTTGAGTTAGCTTTAGAGGACAGTAGGGCTCCATTGGCAAAAGATTGGTTATAGGATCAACAGGACATCCTTCGTGTTCTCAAGGATAATATTCAACATGCTCAAAATCAGCAAAAGATTTATGTTGATCGCCAAAGGATCAAGAGATCTTTTGAGGTTGGAGACATGGTGTTTTTACGCCTCCAGCCATACAGGCAAAGCTCTATAAAAGGGAGTGTCTCGGAAAAGCTTAAAACCTGGTTTTATGGCCCTTATAGGATTGTGAGGAAAGTTGGAGAGGTGGCTTATGAACTTGAGTTGCTAGGTGATAGCAGGATTCATAATGTATTCCACGTTTCTTGCCTTAAAAAGGTTATTGGACAACAGATTGTACCCTCTACTGGATTGCATCCCTTGGATGAAGAAGGAAAATTGGTATTAGTACCCTTAGAGGTGTTGGAGGTAGGAGAGAAGCATTTGAGAAATAGAATAGTCAAAGAGTATTTGGTGCGATGGAAAGATTTACCCATTGAAGATGCAACTTGGGAAGGCGAGAGTGTACTCTAGCATCCAGCTTTGTGATTACTTGAGGGCAAGTAATCACGGGAAGGGAGGACTGTCATGTCCCCATCTTGCGCTTAATCCCATTGAGTGCTTAATCGATCTACTTTTCATCCTGGTAGATTGATGTTTACAATAAGGGATGTGTTGCGGTCATAGAACTATCATTTGTTATCCCCTACGTTGAAAACATTTATTATTTTCTAATTGGACTTTGGTATCTTGATGCAAGTCCATTTCATATGCTAATTTCAACATTGGTCGACGACTCCCTCTTTCACGTTAGTATGGTTTTAATTTTTCATAATGAAGAAGCCTTAATCACGCCACTTGTAATTTCTCATCTGCTGGGCGCTTTGTAACGTCTCTTGTTCAGTAACGCCTCTTTGCATGCAAGAGAGAATGAAAGAGAGTTTGGTTGGGGGACGACATTCTGGAAAAAAAAAGGTCTCTAAGTTTCTCAATTGGCATGCTGTCTCTGTGACTGCAATACTCCAAGACACAAACCTTGGAAGTTGTTTGGACGTAGCCCCAAATGAATTGAGTGAGCTTACCTCTGAGTTCACCGTAGTTTTAAAGGTATTGTTGGTAGTTTGAAGATAGCACTGCATAGTCGGTTTCAAGTATTTTAACAGTTGAGAGTTCTAGTTTTGACGTTTTCTATATGCGAAGGAAGAGAGGTCAAGTAGCTCTAAGTTGTGACATTGTATTGAAGACACGTTGTTGGAAGAAGAGATTGTGTATTTCGAATAAGGGACGTCGGTTTGATTCAAGTTGATAAGAGTCGCGAGATTGTAGTAGTGGAACGATATCAACCTAGTTTTTATATTATCGTGAAGGTTGGATGGAATTTGAGTCATAGATAGGAATCACAGGTAGAGATATTGTGTTCTCAGAATAACCTCTGCATTCATTCTGGAGTCCAACAATGTGATTTGTCTAAAGCGTAGGTAGAACCATTCAAATTCAAACACGGTGGAAGGGAGACACTAATACCATTAATGTCTCCAGGCATACTCTCAATCACAATGATACATCATTTCTAGTTGGGACTGTGTTACGACGCCAATAAACAAGTTCATTGGGCATAGTCTATTCCAGGTTCCACAAACTTTACAATTTATTCTTCCATTCATGATTTTGTTTGTAAGTTTGAGACTTTGAATATACCATTTGGTTATAAAGTCTGTATAGAAGTTGTTGAATATTGTTGCATGTGTAATGGTGAAGGAATATTTCCTTGATGAACGTATGTTATGACCATCTTTGGTTATATGTTCTTCTCATTTGCTAAATTGTTTAAGTTTCGATTCTCATTTACTAAGACTGCAAAACCAAACATTGATTTCATATATTAAGATGTTACACGAAAACATTGAGATCAAATTTAATCATCTAAATACAAAATCTTCAGAACAGGCCTTGGACAGTTTGGTCCTATACTTTTGAAAAAAAATTACAGTCAAATCTCTATTCGGGATCTTGCACTCATCCTCCTGAATGTCCTCCAATCCCATTGCGAATCCACCTTCCTCCATAGCCTGCCTCTTTAAATCGTAGATCTCATCCTCTGTGAACAATGTAGGCCGCTCTTGTGATGTCCAATCATAGTAAGGATCTATGTCATCCAAATCAAGTGGACCAGCTGGTGCTAACTCTACCTTTCTTATGCGCAACTTAAGGTTATATTGTACAAAGACAAGGTCATTGAGGCGTCTCTATGATAACTTGTTCCTCTTCTTCATGTGAATGACCTCAAACAAACTCCAATTATGCTCACAATTGGATGAGTTACAAGGCTGACCTAAGATGCGAAGGGCAAGTTTTTGCAGATTTGGGACATTTCCACCCCAATTTCACCACCAAGCATATACAAGATAAATATGAAAGAGTTAGAAAGCAAGGTGAAAACATATTTTAGTAACTTAGTTTTTATCTACTTATCATGCACGTGAAAGACTCCAAAAATCCAAATTTTGTACCTCGGGTTTGAGTGTTTCTTCCTCTCCTTGCCATGTCTAAGGAGAGTAGCTTGCCCGTTGCATTCTGGTAGACTTCCATCTCGGCCATAATGAGGTCTCTCACCTCAACCTTGGTACCATCCTCTGCATGCATTCAGTGAGGCTCTCCATGACCTCTCCACTGGGATCCCTGTAGGATGGAGAGAAGTGAAAATGAGGGTTAAGGAAGTACCCCACCACATGAATTGGTTGGTGGAGCTGATTGTTCCACCTCGTATCAATAATTTCCCATATGGGGTCAAATTTGAGGCTGTTCCCCTTATAGTAATTTTTGATAGCCTTTTTGTCCTATCCATGGCCTCATAAAGATACCCCATTAGGGTTTGATCCCCATCTATCAAGTGGAAAACTCTAACCAAGGGCTCCGTCACCTACAATTGAAGAGTAGAAAAAAATTATCACTAATCATTAGAGAGTAGAGTTATAAATTAATAATGAAAGAAATGATTCTTGTATACAAAAAAAATTAAATATTCAACTTTTGAAGTTTCCAAGTTACCTTCACTAGTTTTGTAGTAGTTTGTAAAAATTGGTTGTCAAAGATGATGTATGCAACACTCTCTCCATCAAGCTTCTTTGAATAATTTGAGTCTAACCATGCTTGACTCACAAACATTTGCTTGAAAGAGGTCAAAGAAGTAATAGCACTTTGCAACGTTAAGAAAATCGTTGCAAACCTTGTGACTGCAGGTCTAACCAACTCCTTCCCTTGGGTGTGTTCTCTCATCAAGCGGAGAACCCAAGGGTGATTGTAGATATATTTTGTTATCTATTTTGCATCCTCTACAACTGGTCTCACCCAATCCAATTTTCCTATGTCCTCCAAAAGAAGGTCAAGGACATGTGCTGCACAAGGAGACCAAAAAAGTGTGCTATACTTATTTTGGAGGATCCTACCCACTGCCACATATGCCACTACATTGTCGGTTATGATTTGCACGACATTATCAATGCCCACCTCCATCGCTACTTGCTCTAACATTAGAGCCAAAGTTTCAGCTGTCTTTACCTTGTTCGAGGCATCCAAGGATTTTATAAAGACCACTTGATCCTTGCAAGAAACCAAAAAATTGATGATGGTATGGTTTCTTCCATCCATCCATCTGAAAGTATAGTGCAGCCAAATTGTTTCCATTGTAATTCTTGGTCTTCTACCACATCTTTGAGCAACCTACAAGTACGAAGTAAAATTAACAATTAGTACACAATTTTGATTAAAAAAAAAATTACATTTACCAAAAATAAGTAAATTGTAAAACTGTAAAATATTTAAAAATTAAAACAAGTGAACTAACCTCCCACTCAAGTCTGCAGGAGTAAGCGCCTTGTAGCCCTTTCCCGCCACAGTAATTCCCATCACAAAATTTAGCCAATAGGGACTTACTACAACATTGAAGGGGATGTTGAAATACTAGAACTTGTTGATGCACATTGGTGTTCCACCCAGTACCCCTCCAATGATGGCTGTGCTCTAGGTGTGTTTCTGTGCACAAAAAAACTATTTATGAAGATGTGTGTGGCACAAATGGTGGTGGTCTATTAGAACCAGCGGAAGTGGTGGCCAAGGGGATGGTAGATTTGCGGATCCGTGGGCCACGAAGATAGCCCACTATGCCCTCAAGTGCTTCTTCTTCTTCAAGGTTGGCTGGGACACCTAGTCAAAACCCACATTATTTCATTATGATCATTGTTTTAGCAAAATCCAAACTAGTAATGGTGATTAGAAAATAATAAATGATTCTTAAAAAGGAGACACAATAAGCTACCTTTCAATTCATAAATGGCTGCCCTCATGGCCGATTTTGCCCTTTCCCTTTGCAACTTTTTCTCTTCTTGGGCAACGAGCAAGACATTCATCTCTCTCATTATTTCTTCCGCGGTGAACTTACAAACCCGTGTATCATGCTTTGTGATTCCTCCAAGGTGGTATTTTAAACGAGATATGCCTCCACCAATTAGTCTTTCACATTTTATGCATATCACAGTATTATATCGTGTCCTTCAAAGCATTATTTCCATGCCTTGTCTCTAGCACCTTCAGGGCCCGCGCCTACATATCTAGATGGACACGTGTCTATTGGGGCGCTAGCAGACCCTGTAGCTAACCTAGTTGTAGAGGTATCCCTATTTACCATTTTAATGAAGAATCAACCTACACATACAAATTGAAGGCACAAACTTATAAATTTAATAAAAAAATTTAGAAACAAACTAAATTAGTTTAAAACTTTAAATAAGTTTAAACATAGCTGAAACTTGAAAGAAAAAAACAAAAAAAGTGTTAGGCTATAAATTTTTTAAGAAAATATGAAATTATTGAGAAAATTATGAATTTTTTTGTAAAAATTGCTAAAAAATGTGCTAGATCTTGTTCATGTTGAATTATAATAGCAGCGACAGAGACTTATGTCGTGCTGTGTGCATATGTGTTCATGCATTGCGTCTTCACTATATACTTCAATCGTTGCTAGAAGTTAGACCCGGTTGTTATTGCCATCAACTATCGAATTGATCCACATTCTCGTGGAGGCTTATAACTGTCGCGTGACCCTCCTCTTCCACAGTGTATCATTGTGTTGTCCCAGGCAGACGTTTTTCTCTAGCGCAACCTCTCTCTCACTCTAGTAACGGTTGCAGGGGTGACGCTCCACCTTGCTGGCTGTAACGCCTAGCAAGGTGAAACGTCACCTTACCTGGCGTTATACTCCTGTCTATTGGCTTGCTCTTGCAGACTCTCTTCATTCCTTTGTATCATCGCATAGATGATATCGTGTGTGCTTTTGGTAAACCCGCAAGTCATTGATCAAACATACAACACGTAATTTCTTCATTCAGCGAGCAATGCATATCCTGTGTGATATATCGGGATTGTAAGGTTACGTCTGCATCATTTTGTTGAAGTTCTCCCGCATGTGTGAGTTTACTTTGCTATTAGCTCACGATCCAGATGCAGCATTCACCGTGACCTTTTGCAGACTTTTATGTGATCATTGTAATTTATATATCTACGTGATTGTATCTTCTGAGAGTCTGGTATTACTCATGCACGTTCCATTCATGCTCTGTGCATTTTCGCATGAGTCATTTCACCGAGATATGTTGAGTCATTGTTCATGTTCCATACTGCAGTAACTATATTCTGTATTGTCATATATTGCATATCAATAAAAGTGTACTACTTTTGTGGGCTGGGTTGTTTCCCTCTGTCAAGAGGGTTTTTCCTAGGGTAACCGGACTGTGCCTATTGTGTGTTGTTTTATCTTATCTTTCTGGTTCAAATTTCAACATGGTATCAAAGCGGGTTTAGGCAATTCGATCCAGAATCAGAAAGACTAGATAGCCTCTTTCACAATTCTTCTTGCTTCGCCACCATGGTTAACGGTTTAAAGGTCGAGGACAGACTTGACGGTTCTTCCAACTTCTCTTCCTGGAAGTTCAGGACCCTGATTGCTCTAGAGGAAAATGATCTTCTTGCCTACATAAATTCTGATCTGGAAGAACCTGCTGATGATGTGGAGAAAGCACTTTGGAAAAAGAACAGAATTATGGCTAAGAAAATTCTTATTGATTTTGTGAAGGATCATCTTGTCCCCATTATTTCCAACTTGTCTTCAGCCAATGTGATGTTTCAGACCTTGAAAGATCTTTATGAGAATAACAATACCAGCAGAGCCTTGGCTTTGAGGCGTCAGATCCTTCACATCAAGATGGCTTGAGGAGAATCAGCCATATCTTACTTCATGAAAATCTCAGAACTCAGGGACCAGCTTAGCACTATTGGCGACTCTATTCCTGACAAAGACTTGGTCATGCTTGCCATGAATGGTCTTCCTCACTCTTGGGAATCGTTTATTCAAGGCATCAGTGGACGTGATGATCTCCCTAAATTTGACAAATTGAGAGCTGATTGCATTCAAGAGGAATGCAGACTTGAGGCTAGAGGTAATGGTCGCAAAAGTCACCATGAAGATGATCAAGTGCTGGCAGCCCACACCTCTAAAGGAAAAGGGAAGAAACCATACTTCAAGCGATCTAGGAATTATGACTCTCATCCAGACTCTTCCCACAAAAGAAAGAAGGTTGATGTCTCCAAAGTTCAATGCTTTAGATGCGACAAATTCGGCCATTATGCCAGGCATTGCACCTCAATGCTGAAGCCTCAAGTCTCTACTGCACATGTTGAAGACTTTTCTCCCAAGAAAGGATCATGTGATGAACTTGAGGGTTTTAGTTTCATCTCTGCCTTATCCAGCAACATTCCTACAAACTGTGACACTTGGCTGATTGATAGCGGAGCTTCACGTCACATCATGGGTTACAGTGATCATCTTTTCAACCTCAGTGAAAAGGATTCACATCTTCAAGTAATCATCGGGGATGATGCTAGTTATTCAGTGAAAGGGGCTGACTCCACTTCTTTCCAACTTGATTTAGGCATTCCCCTGCACCTTAGTGATGTTCTCTTTGTTCCTGGTATTAAGAGGAACCTGATTTCTATTTCAGCTCTTGAAGACAAAGCATATCATGTGTCCTTCATTGATGGTAAGGTCTTGGCTTGGAAGAAGAACTCTAACTCCTCTTCAGTTCGTGAGATAGGAGTTCGTCATGGCAGCCTCTACAGACTTTCAGCTCGGCCTATTCAAGCTCTCTCTCTTTGTTCCTCAAATCCAAACATTCTTTGGCACAAGAGATTTGGTCACTTAAATTTCAGAACCTTGGCGTCCATGGACAAGGCTGTCATTGGTCTGCCCAAGCTCAAGAAAGATCATGAAGATATTTGCAAATGATGCGCCCTAGGTAAAAATACTAAAAGTTCATTTCCTAGTAGTGAATCTAGAGCTAAAGGTATTTTAGATTTAATTCATTCAGATTTATGTGGCCCCATGTCTGTTGCATCACTTAGCGGTTTTTGGTATTACATTACTTTCATTGATGATTTTTCTCGGAAGTGTTGGATCTACTTTCTTAAGTCAAAAGAGTCAGATGAAGTGTTGTCTTGTTTCAAAAGTTTCAAGGCCCTGGTTGAAAATTCCACTGAGAAAAGGATCAAGACCTTGAGATCTGATAATAGTGGGGAGTTTGTTTCCGGAATCTTCCATAGTTTTTGCATTGATGTTGGGATTAAGAGGGAACTTTGCGTTCCCTATAACCCTCAATAGAATGGTGTGGCTGAAAGGAAGAACAGGACCATTGTTGAGGCAGCGAAAGCAATGATCTATGATCAGAATATTCCCATGTTCTTATGGGCTGAAGCTTGCAGCATTGCTGTCTTTATTCAGAATCGCAGCCCTCATCAGATTCTTGGTAACATGTCTCCTGAACATGCCTTCTCAGGATCAAAACCAGATGTTAGTTTCTTCAGAATCTTTGGCTGCCCAGTAGTGATTCACATTCCAAAAGAGAAAAGGTCAAAATTAGAACCTTCGGGTAAGAAAGGATTCTTCGTTGGCTACAGTGATTCTTCTAAAGCTTTCAGAATTTATGTACTTGGTCAAAGGCAGATTGAAATCAGTAGAGATGTCATTTTTGATGAAGACATAGCTTGTGATCCTTCCAAGGAATCTGAAGTTGTAACTAATGAGGAAGATCTTGAACTCCCTCAAGATTCCACCATGGCTGATCCGAACTCTCCTTCAGAGGTTGAGAGGGACTGTGAAGATCTTGTTGACCCCGCTCCTCTTTCTACACCAGATGATACCACAGGTCCCCACTCTTCTTGCACGAATAACAAGAGACCTCTATGGGCCAGAAATATTGTGGAGGAAGCCACATCTTTTGCAGCTCCTAGAGGGACTTTCAGAGAAAGCAAATGGCCTCACAAGTTTGCTGGTTATGTTGAGTTAATGAGACATTATTTCATCTGAACCTTCTAATGTTGAGGAGGCCTCCAAACATCAAGTATGGAAAGATGCCATGATGGAGGAATACAAGTCCATAATTCAGAATGATGTATGGGACATTGTCCCTAGGCCCCAAGACAAATCAATTGTCTCATTTAAGTGGTTGTTCAAGATTAAGCATGCGGCTGATGGGAGCATAGACAAATACAAAGCACGATTTGTGGCTAGAGGCTTTTCTCAAAAGGAAGGCATTGATTATGATGAGACATTTGCACCAGTGGCTCGATTCACCTCCATCAGAACAATCATTGCCATAGCTGCAATCAAAGGCTAGAAACTCCATCAGATGGATGTGAAAACAAGTTCCTGAATGGAATCATTGAAGAGGAAGTCTACCTGGAACAGCCAGAAAGATTTATCATCCATGACAGAGCATCTCATGTGTGTAAGTTGCAAAGAGCTTTGTATGGACTCAAACAAGCATCACGTGCCTGGTATGAGAGAATGGATAAATATCTTTTGGATTTAGGCTTTCAAAAGAATGTAGCTGATCCTAACTTATACTTAAAACTTCAGGATGATAAAATTCTGATTTTGGTTCTATATGTAGATGATTTATTTCTCACAGGCAGTGATAGTCTTATCATCATGTGTAAGAGGGAGCTGACTTCAGAATTTGAAATGAAAGATCTTGGCATGCTGCACTATTTCCTTGGACTTGAAGTATGGCAGAACTCAGATGGCATCATCCTAAGTCAAGGGAAATATGCTATTGATATCTTGAAAAGGTTTGGTATGTTGGACTGTAAATCCATGGCTACTCCTATGAAAGTGAATTTGAAAAGGTTGCATGATGACTCAATTAATTCAGATTTGGTTGATCCTTCCATGTACAGTCAACTCATTGGTTCATTGATGTACTTGGTGAACACAAGACCTGACATATGTTTTGCTGTTAATACGTTAAGTCAATTTATGTGTGAACCAAGGCACATTCATCACATGGCAGCCAAACATGTGTTGAGATATGTTCGTGGCACTATTGGATATGGACTCAAGTATTCTTCTTCTACCAAGCTCAAATTGGAGGGATTCTCTGATTCAGATTGGGCAGGTTGTGTGCCTGATAGGAAGAGCACTTCAAGTAGCTGTTTCAACCTTGGTTCTGCTGTGATTTCCTGAAGCAGCAGGAAACAGTCTTGTGTAGCTCAAAGCACAGTTGAAGCAGAATATGTGGCAGCATGTATGGCTGCCAAAGAAGTCGTATGGCTTCGCAAATTGCTTGGAGGGTTGTTTGGACAGCCTCTTGAGCCTTCCGTTATCATGTGTGACAACCAAAGCTGCATAAAGCTTTCAGTCAATCCAGTGTTCCATGACAGGTCCAAGCATGTGGAGATTAAGTTTCATTACTTGAGAGACATGGTGCAAAGGAAGACAGTTGAACTGAAATATATTCCTACTGAAGAACAAACTGCGAACATCCTCACCAAGCCACTTCTAAGGGTGAAGTTCTGTTACTTTCGAGAACAGCTTGGTTTAGTGGAAAATGAAGCTCTTGCTAAGAAGACACCTCAGGCGGATTGCTCCATTTCTTTTATGCATTCTTCTCTGGGAGAAGTTTGAGGTGAAAGCCCTTGACCCACCCTCTGCATGTAGGCAAGGTGGTTACTGCATTTTTCTCTGGGAGAAGTTTGAGGTGAAAGCCCTCGATCCACCCTCTTCGTGTAGGCATGGTGGAGTCACCCTTTGCGTGTAGGCAAGGTGATAATACATTCTTCTCAGGGAGAAGTTTGAGGTGAAAGTCCTTGACCCACCCTCTGAAAGCAGCCATGGTGGGAGTCACTTATGTGAACTCTAAATTTTGGTTTCTAATCTTTGAACGATCATGTTGAACATTTTATTGTGATATTATGCTATAATTAATGTTTTGTCATTATATTTCTTTCACCCTCTGGGATGAGCTATGGTGAGAATCTTTGATTAATGGTAACTAATTTTCAATGTTCATTGAGGTTATCTACTGATGATTGTTTCCTTGCAGCTAAGTGCATTTGTACAGATGAACAAATCCAGAAGTCTCTTTCTTGCTAAGAGGGAGTGTTGAATTATAATAGCAGCGACAGAGACTTATGTCGTGTTGTGTGCATATGTGTTCATGCATTGCATCTTCACTATATACTTCAACCGTTGCTAGAAGTTAGACCCGGTTGTAACTGCCATCAACTACCGAATTGATCCACATTCTCATGGAGGCTTATAACTGTCGCGTGACCCTCCTCTTCCACGGTGTATCGTTGTGTTGTCCCAAGCAGACGTTTTTCTCTAGTGCGACCCCTCTCTCACTCCAGTAACGGTTGCAGGGGTGACGCTCCACCTTGCTAGCTATAATGCCTAGCAAGGTGAAACGTCACCTTACCTGGCGTTATACTCCCGTCTATCGGCTTGCTCTTGCGGACTCTCTTCATCCCTTTGTATCATCCCGTAGATGATATCGTGTGTGCTTTTGGTAACCCTCAAGTCATTGATCAAACATACGGCACGTAATTTCTTCATTCAACGAGCAGTGCATATCCTGTGTGATATATTGGGATTGTAAGGTTACGTTTGCATCATTTTGTTGAAGTTCTCCCGCATGTGTGAGTTTACTTTGCTATTAGCTCACGATCCAGATGCGGCATTCATTGTGACCTTCTGCAGACTTCTATGTGATCATTGTAATTTATATATCTGCGTGATTGTATCTTCTGAGAGTCTGGTATTACTCATGCACGTTCCATTCATGCTCTATGCATTTTCGCATAAGTCATTTTACCGAGATATGTTGAGTCATTGTTCATGTTCCATACTGCAGTAACTATATTCTGTATTTTCATATATTGCATATCAATAAAAGTGTACTACTTTTGTGGGCTGGGTTGTTTCCCTTTGTCAAGAGGGTTTTTCCCAGGGTAACCGGACTGTGCCTATTGTGTGTTGTTTTATCTTATCTTTCTGGTTCTAATTTCAATAGTTCATTATGCTCTAAAACGAGTTAGAGTACGTTGGAAATGGTATTATAGAGTTTGTATAAACTTAGATGCAACTAAGACAATACAAAATGATTTATAAAAAAAGAAAAAGAATTTTCAAAACTTGTGAATCCGAATTTCCTTGAAAAATCTCTTCGAATCTGCTTCAAATCGACAAGAAATTGCTCTAGAATGCTGCAAATGACCTTTCTCCTCCAAACCCTTTCTCTCCTCTCCAAACCTATTTTTGCAATCAAAAAAATTATGTTTTGCCCTTTTTTGGGCCATCACTGTCTATATGCGTTTGCAGCTGATAAGTTTCCTACTTATCGCAATATTTTTACAATTTATCAGTGATATTTTTGGTGGCAAATTTAAGTTGTCATTGGTAAAGTTAGATGCAAACATCATTCCCACCGATATAGGTACACCGGTAGACCTCTCTTACTTCTCAGTATGTACCGGTAGACCAAACAGAGTACATAGTACTGGTCTTATAGTGCATACAAGGGATGAATTGGGTATAAGAATGATACCGATCGAGTGCATAATAATCCGCACCGGATTATGCGAAGCTGTCTGATTTAAAACCATATTATAAGGAGTATCCATCGTTTAGAACTAGAGTTAGCTTTTTAATAGGAGTCGGTTCTACTTCTACGCGGATGTTTTCAAGGTAAACTCAAGATCATCTCGCAAAGCTTTTTGCTGCATGATTTTTGGGTGAATTTACAGCTTGGCGGTTCTATGAGTTAGGTTTTAATAAGATTAATTTTTTATAATTACAGGTCATAGGACACAAAAGAGTTGTTAAATATACAGAGCAGGAGAGAGATATCTTCTGAGAGAAGCTACGGTCACAAAGGTGAAAGGCAGAGAAGTTCAATAGCCGGGCTAAGCAGAAAGGTTAACAAGTATGATCTAATCAGACAGAAAGTGTCAATTCAAATCATTGCTTTTATTCTATTAAAGCATATTCAAATCCCTCTATCAGGGTAGCATCTTAATTGATGTTGAAAGTCCTTTAACAAGGCGGCTCCTAATAGAGTCAAGATCTTAACCGATCTTCTACCAAATCCCTTTACCGAGTAACACTCTTACAAGTTTTTTGTAAGCTCTTAACAGGGCGCCTTTGTTACTGCAATAGTGAAGTTGTGAGCTCTGTCTCACCGTGGTTTTTTCTTTCTAACCGAGGGTTTCCACGTACATATGTTGTGTTGATCAAAGTATTTCTATTTCTGTTTATGAATGGTTAATTGCATGTTTATTCTGCAAGAATCTACAAACAAGGTTTAATTAAGATAGAAATAGTATTTATCGATTCACCTCCCCCTCTCAGTAACCGGTTAGTAATAACAATTGGTATGAGAGCTAAGTTCTCTTAGATGTAAAGCTTAATTGCTTGAGAAAAAGATCATGGAGGGTTACAGGTATCAGAAGCAATTTGAGGAAGCCAATGACATCATTGCCTCTCTTGAGAATAGGCCGAGAAGATCCCTTGCTAAAAGAAAGGAGCCGACTCTACAGTTGAGTGAGAACAATGAAACAATTGATGAACTCTTTGGGCAAAGTGGATCAGTGAAGCTGAGGAGGTAGTCTCTGAGCTTATGGAGAGGAACCAGATCCTAACGAATCAGATCTCCAACCTAAAAAGGGAGTAGGAAGATAATGCCCTAAGAATGACTGAACTGATTGACAAAAAGAGGAAAGCTGAAGATGAAAGAAACGCTGCAGTTAAATCACTAACAGCCTCTGAGAGAGCAAGAAATCTGGCAGAAGAAGCTGTAAGTGAAAGTGATCTTGTCGTTCTGCAACTTCAAGAAGACATGCAAATAGTCACTAAAGAAAATGCCAACATGCAAAAGATTTGGCATGATAAAGATGATGCATGCAAGAGGCTGGCAATTGAGTTGTATCAACTGAAGGAACAGATGAAAGCACTCGAAGAAAGGAATGAAACCCTCGGAAGATAAAATGAAAGCTCAGTAAAGCTTGATGAGCAATTAAAAGCTCAAAGAAAGCACAAAGATCCCATGGGACTTGAGTTCACCGGTCAAGACACCAAGGAAATCGGTGAGTCATCTGGAGCCAAGAAAAGAAAGAAGTAAAAGAAGAAACCGGTAGAACAAAAGGGTAAAAGGACCTTCATCACTTCTTGCAACTATTGTGGGAAACCGGGCCATAAAACAAATAACTGCAGAAATGCACCGGTAAAGCCAACTAACAGTTACTGCAAAAACTGTTACAAGTATGGCCACAAGACCACTGAATGCTGGTCTCGTCCCACAAGTGTGTCCAGTGGAAGCTTAAAGGGCTATTGCTACGCATGCAACAAGTTTGGACACAAAGCTAATGAATGCAGATCCAAAACAATGGCATTCAGATCTCCACCAAGACCGATATTCCCAAAGAGGAATGACAATCGGAGCACAATCAATTGTGCCAACTGTGGCATGCATAGTCATAATGACTCCTGGTGTAATTCACCTAACAAAAGAAGGGTAAATCCATGGAAGGCAATCGGGATAGTTTGTTACACCTGCAACAAAGCTGGACACCTAGCCAAAAATTGTAGGAACCGGTCAGTAAACAAGAGAAGAAGATTTGTCAAACCGGTGATGAAGACCTTGTCTCCCAATGAAAAGAACAAGGGAAAAGAGACCAAGAAAGAAGTCAAGAAGATTTGGTTCAAAAAGGAATCAAAGAGCTCCGTTGAGGAGAAGACAGAGGGAAGATCATCGTCTGCTGATGGTGATATCTCTTTAGCAAACTGAGCCTAAAAGGCTTAGAGGGAACCGGTAGCCCGTCTACTGTTCTTGGTAGGACTGGTGAGCAGCAAACTCACTAAGTCAGTAAGTAAAACCGGACAGGTAAGCATTGATCAATTGGGGATTGTTCAACAGGAAAAAGCCTGAATACCGGTTGGCGAAGAAGGAAAGAAAGGGTAGGTAAGGTAATTAATGCTATAGCTGTTAACAAATAGTTACCGTTTGGTAACTACCGATATGCCCTAAATCTATATAAAGAAAGGAGGATTACTCATTTTCTTTTACTTTGCAATTTGTGATTAACAATTTCTTATGCTTGAGTAATATTCTTGTGCTTTGATCATCGATAAGATATTTTCTGTAAGACCGATCAAGCTACTTTCTGAGTAAACCGGTTGATAGCAATGGCATCATCATCATCATCATCATTTGTCGCCAAGTTGATTCAAGGTAATCAATTCGACCGACCTGTCTACGACATCATGGCAGTCCAGAACAGGGAAAACGACATGTCTGGTGCACTGTCATCTGTGCCTGATGGAGTTCTCACGACGGAAGATGTCACCGCTTTCACACAAGCGAAACAAGAAGAAATGGGTGAAAGTTTCATCCAAAGTGAGTACCTCTCGCTGTGCATAGACGAAAAGCTTCAAGACAAATATGCGAAGTTGGTGTCCTTAGGGTTGATTAACGGAGTTTGTTACCCAACCGTTTTCCGACCAGACTGGATACGACTGGTTCTCAGTCGTGTGCATGAACCTGGTTTCTTGCTTGTAAAAGGAGCTTGCACGCAAATCACCAAAGAGGACTTGCATAGAGTGACTGAGTACAACGACAAAGGGGAACCTCTCACCCTAAGAACCATCTTTAATGCCGTGGTCACCAAATTGACGAAATCGAAGTCTGACGGTCGGCTAATGACCGTCAATGACATTGAAGATGAAGGAGTTTGGTTCGCATCTGCAGTGATAGGTTACAAAATCTATCAATCAAGTAACCTGAATAGCGTATTGGGAGGAGCTATTCATGCCGCTCACCGGATCATGCACGACAACACCCAGTACAATATTTGCACAATGCTTCGAGGACAGATTTTTGAGAATCTTAAGAAGCTCGGTATCGTCAAGAAGTCCCTAAAATATGAAACCCTACTGGTATGCCTTTACTTTTACTATTCTAACTTCTTTTCGGGAATAGGCAAGGTGACTTGGGGAACCAATCAACCAGTCATGATCCAGATTAGTGATATGGCCAACCAACTGGGAAACTAGTTCGGTAAAGTCAGAACTGACTACTTTGAGGCATTCTAGCTAAGAATGCATGCTAGGGAAAGGATTCCGTCAACTATTGTTGACTCCTACAAAGACGATGTATGTTTTTTGGTCTCCACCGATCACTGCATCATTCAAGCAGTGGAACCACGAACCGGGTATGCTCTAGAACTGGGGTATGAAATCTCTGCAAAAACAACAAAGGCATATGCAGATGCCCTGCAAGATTGTGATCTGGACTTGTCTGCTTACCGGTTTGGGACCTTTGAAAAGATTTAGGAGAATCTAAAGAAAAGGGCACCAATTAAGAATGTTTCTGTCAAGAGGACCCCTACACCGAAGAAGAAACCGGTAGCAGATCAACCGAAAGTCCAAAGGAAAAGAGCACAACAAGCGACCAGTGCTCAAGGAGAAGAAACAGAAACCGAAGACCCAACTCCTCTGGTCCGCAAGAGGAAATCTGCTAGACTGGTGAAGGAAGATGCACCAAGAGCAAGAAAGCCCACAATTGATGAATACGTGGCAGCATTAAAGAATTTAGGTGGTATGGCATCAGTAGTAAGGAGGTATGATCTGGCAAACGAAGAAGACAGGAAGAAAATAGAGGAAGCGGTAGTCTATTGCATTCACAAGTTCAATCTAACTCCTACCGAACTTCATAAGGTCGTCCTTGACGATCTCCGAAAAATTCTTGAAGCAAGATGGAAAGCTTCAATGGAAAGAGAAAATGAGCTAAGGATTAGAGCTTTGCTTGAGGTTCATAATCATCTCACTTTGGACGAGGCCACTCACCAAGCAGAATTGCACAAGCAAAACTTTCTATTAAGAAAAAGGGTCAGTCAGATGCTTGTTGGAGAAGTTGACAAGGTTCACGAGGAAGGTGTGGCAACATGGACTTAACTTCTTCAAACCCAACAATTGGCAGAAGAAGCATGCCAGAAGAACACTGAGCCACCGCTCAAAGATATCGGTAAAGGAAAGGGAATTCTGGGAGCCGAAGCTCAAGTAAAAGCTAAGGTATCGACTGAATCGGTCATCGTCAATATCACTGACAACAAAGGTGGTGATCTAGCTCCTCCAACCATTCTTGTTTCTCCAAAAAAAGGTAAGGCTCACACCATGACTGTGAATGATATTGTAGATGAAGTAATGGATTTTGGAGAAGTAGCCAATGCGGCTAAATGGTATAGTGTGTTAGGAGAGGAAGATAAACAAACAATAATAGTGGCTCTGTTGGAAACCTTCTTGGATTACAACAAAAGTCCAAGAGACTATAGGTCTAAGTTTCCTCCTGAACTCAATACAAGATTAATGACTAATTGGAGAACCAGTCTAGGAACAAACATTAGAATCGTTAAGGAGACACTATCACAGGTACAACCTGGTCTCAGTGAAGACATAATTAAACTTCTAATGGAGGAAGTATCCATGAATCTGGATACAAAGAATAGGGTTGCCAAGATAGTAAATGGTTATGCGAATGAAGTCTATAAAGAGACACTAGATTTCTGGCAACAATATGATTTCAGTGCTCTCAAGGCAACAGGTCCACAGGATCAACCTGAAACAGTACAAGAACCACTGGTTCAATTCACTACTCGTGAAGAACCAACAATCGGTGAGCAGGAAATTCCTAAGGAACAGTTCACATCTGGTGAACAAGTGAATTTGGGAGAGTCATCGGTCAAGATGACTACTGACAACACATTTGGTGAAGAAGACATTGCTATGGGTGAGCTACATACAGTTGAAGAGCAGCACTCAGAGCCACCACCAGAACAAGAAGCCCCACCAGAAGAGCAATTACAACAGGAAGAAGATGCACGACCAGAAGTAGAAGTACAACTGGAAGGGGAAGTACAGAAAGAGGAAGAAAGACCAGAAGAGGTAAGAATACCGAAAGAGATGGTAAAATCGGGGAATGAAGAAAAATAAGAACAACAAAATGAACAGGAACAAGAGTTACCTATATGTATTGAGCAACAACTGGTACAGGAGCCAAAACAAAAGGAACAGGTAGATGTTCCAAGCTCATCCTCATCCAAGAGGAATTTATCCTTTGCAGTAGACATAGAAGCCAAGAAGAGCAAGGCTAGCGAGACTGTGGTTGACATAAGCAAAATGTCAACTAGGCAACTAAAGGAGCTGACAAAGAAGAAACAGGACATGGTCCTCACAAGTGTAATGAACATCTTGTACAACTTTGTACCAAATGTAGACATTGATGAAGATGAACTTGTCATTGATCAATTGGAGATTTTGGCGCAAGCTATAGGAGAAGATGTCACCGATTCGGAGACAATTGCCATTGATCACTATGAGCAGAAGAGAATAGAAATTCTCCATAAATAGGTTGAAGAGATAAAAGTAATGGTATCAACCAACATAAGGGTACTTCAACAACAATTACAAGTTGCAGGAAGTTTGATGACAAGGACTTCAAATTTTGATACTTTTGTACAAGACATCACAGAGAAGTCATCTAAGACTTCTGAAGACATTAGAGCTCTGTCTTCCCAGTTTAACATAAAGAATACATCTGCAACCGATTTCAGCAAAGAAATGACAAGCCTAGCTCTCATTCTGAGAAAGGCATCTGAAGAGAAAACCAAGAGAATCCAAGATCTTATTGGATTTCAATTATTTTTGGCCCCAACATTTGATTTAATGCAAAGGACTACAACAAAAGCTGAGAATCTGATTAGTGAACCGGCCTACAAGACTGTAGAGGACATGAACTTATTTGTCTCTCGCAAAGCAGCACAGAAAAATATAGAACGTGTCACCGGCCAATGGAACCCTTTTCTTCATACAGCGAAGAAAGTGTACAAGGACATCTTCACAAAGTTACAGATGTAAACCAGTTAGTAACGCATAACCCTTTGTCCTATGGAGGCAAAAAGAGGAAGAAGACATCAGGGAAAGGGGAGAAGATCAGAAAGGAAGAAGTTCAGAATGATTCAGCTACAGAGCAGAAGGCAGCACAAGAACATGGGAAGTCTATAGATAGAAGAGCTGAAGCACACACACAGGTGAAGTCTATAGGACAGGGAATTAACTGTGACGAGTGAGTGATGTTTTGCCACCAATGCCAAAGGGGAAGATTATTGGCAAATTTAAGTTGTCATTGGTGAAGTTAGATGCAAACATCATTCCCTTCGGTATAGGTACACTAGTAGACCACTCTTACTTCTTAGTATGTATCAGTAGACCAAACAAAGTACATAGTACCGGTCTTATAGTGCATATAGGGGATGAACTGAGTATAAGAATGATACCGGTCGAGTGCATAATAATCCGCACTGGATTATGCGGAGCTGTCTGATTTAAAATCGGATTATACGGAGCATCCACCGTTTAGAACCAGAGTTAGCTTTTTAACAGGAGTTAGTTCTACTTCTACGCAGATGTTTTCAAGGTAAACTCGAGATCATCTTGCAAAGCTTTTTGCTGCATGATTTTTGGGTGAGTTTACAACTTGGCGGTTCTATGAGTTAGGTTTTAATAAGATTAATTTCTTATAAATACAGGTCATAGGACACAAAAGAGTTGTTGAATATACAAAGCAGGAGAGAGATATCTTCTGAGAGAAGCTACGGTCATAGAGGTGAAAGGAAGAGAAGTTCAACAACCAGGCTAAGTAGAAAGGTTAACAGGTATGATCTAATTAGACATAAAATGTCAATTAAGATCATTGCTTTTATTCTTTTAAAGCATATTCAAATCCCTCTATCAGGGTGAACCCTAATAGGTTCTTTGTATAAATCTTTTAACCGGGTAGCATCTTAATTGATGTTGAAAGTCTTTTGACAAGGCGGCTCCTAACAGAGTCAAGATCTTAACCAATCTTCTACCAAATCCCTTTACTGGGTAGCACTCTTACAAGTGCTTTGTAAGCTCTTAACAGGGCACCTTTGTTACTACAGTAGTGAAGTTGTGAGCTCTGTCTCACCGTGGTTTTTTCCTTCTAACCGAGGGTTTCCACGTACATATGCTGTGTTGATCTGAGTATTTCTATTTCTGTTTATGAATGGTTAATTGCATGTTGTTTATTCTGCAAGAATCTAAAAACAAGGTTTAATTAAGATAGAAATAGTATTTACTGATTCACCCCCCCCCCTCAGTAACCGGTTAGTAATAACAATTTTAGCAATTTATCTGCGATATTTTCTTGCCCGAAAGTTACGTAACTTCTCGTGATAAGTGAACTTATCACAAAGATATTTGCGATATTTCGATCTATGCTTGATTGCTTGCTTGTGGATTTGAATTGCTTGGGTACCTAAATGAGGGAGGTAGCTTTGCTTTTATATCTCACTGGGCTCTAAACTCGAAGGAGGCCGGCGTGGGTTTTGAACAACCCACTAAAATCAAAAGACCATTTTGCCATTTAAATTTGGGCCCGATTTGTGGGGAACAAGGCACCTCCCAACGTATGTGGTAAGTTGACTCACCCTGTTCCTACCCAGTCGTCTTGTTCCAACCAATCTAAGCTTAGATTTGAGTCCAGGGTCAATTTGAATATGGGGATGCCTAAAATGTGCACGAAATCAAGGTGTGATATTGGAATAAATACAAAAGGCCACTCACAATAAAATAGGGCCTATGTATGCAAGTGGTGATAGAATGAATGAAATAGTTTAAGGGGCACACCTATAATTAAGGACCTTAATAGAAATAAAATTAGGAGAGGACTCATATTTAAAAAATATTAATTAAATGAATGGCAAAGCTCTATGATGCATGGAAGAATGAACACACACTAAAATGGGTGCTAAGTAAGCATGAAATTGGACACCTTAGGAAGTGTGTACAATTTATGATGCTACACCAAAAAAATATGGGTTTGGAGTTCCCCCCAAAAGCTATGCCCCAAAACCTTTTCACTCCAATTTCTTGTGAATGACCCAAATTGAAAGTTGCATATGTTCCAAAAGAGTTTTTAATAAATTAGATTATAATAAGTCTCCATGAAGGTACGCCATGCTAAGAAAAGCCTCAAATTGTTCTTTGAGAAAATGCATTTAATGCCCAAAAATGAATTTTCAAACTCCACTCTCAAAATTGCTAAAATTAAAATGCCAACTGGGCTCCCACTCCTAATGAATAGTGGCTCGAATTGGAAAAGGATGGTCAAATGAACTTGGGCGTGCAGATTTTCAATTACTACAATTAAGGAGCATGTAATGAGTTATCACAAGGCAATAACTCTCCAAAACCTACACTAAGATGGGTATTTTTGAATTTCAAACTCCTAAATTACCTCTTACACTATCTCCCACATTAAAAACGCATTAACTGTGGATGCTCCTGGATCAGAACTCATTTTTGTATGGGGCATGAGCCTGCGAGATTTGAATCTGTATCTTCTTAGTGGCACACAAGTCCACAAGCCATGGCTCAGTGAAGCATAAAGCTCATTTTGTCGTTGAATTTCGTTAAAGGATTTCCTTAAGGTTTCAGATGGTTTGTACTTTGATATGGAATATGTAACATGATACACTGTTGGTTAGCAGAAATTATCTTAATATCCCTTTCTAAATTTTTGTGCTCTTGTGCTTTGCATCTTTGCTGGTTCACTTTTCAAGTAGGCAAAAGAAACTACTGCAGGCTCTTTTGTTTATTTGGTTTCCTAAAGGGAGAAATTTAACATACAATCTATTTTGGAAGAGTCTTATTGATTGTAAAATACAGTAATAATGTGTTATTGATTTTCCTTTGCTTTTGGATCGGAACTAGCCAGTTTTAATGAAGTGATTTTATACTTTTGGATTAGGTGTTGTAAATGACCGTCATTAATTTCTTCAAAGTCATGCAATACTTCTAAGTGCACTCGTGCAGAAGATTGTAGCCATTGATTCATTAGGTTGCCTGAAGTTTAACCTGGTCTCAGTAGCATGTATAAGGTTGTAGCCAACCTGATGGGAACTAAACTGGCTTTATCTTCCCAGTAAGTTCTACAACTTGCCACTAGGTCCTAGCAAAATGAACAAATTGCTGAAATATTAAAATCAAGTGTAAAGTTTTACCGATTATTGTTGATTCATATAATACCTGTTGTGAATATGTGATTCTGGACACAACAAAGTGATATGAATTGATAGAAACACACAAAGAGTGCTCAGAAACAAAATTGACGACCAGGTAAAATTAAATCATGCATGGGCTTTCTGGATTTTCAAATTCTAGGAGCTGTTACCGGCCAATAAACTTAAGATAATCAGGGAAATTAAATAGCTTTAAGGAGATCATAGGTATCTGTATTGTATTTAAAAGGCCATGATGAAGTTGCCTGAGTGAGATATAAGGTGTTGATAACACTTAAACTGTCAGTTCCTAGGTTGTCTATGCAGGTTTAAGAGAAACAATTTATAACTGAGCTGAATCCTCACCTCCTAACCTCCAACCTCTATGTACATATGGATATTCAGATACGGCAAAAACTATCCTATTGTGTATTAAGATTAGAATCCTTGTTAAGTCATTTTGAAACGTCTCTCCATTGATTACTGCAGGCATCTTTTCCAATCCCACGCAAGTACCCTGTGTATGTTACAGCCCAGGAACTTGAAGAACATCAAGTAAACCAAATAGCTTGAAGGAGTTCATATTCATCTCAACAGAATGTAATTTACACCCTTGTAATTTAAACTCTGAAATATTTTAAAAAATAAGTTAAAAACGTATCTTCTAGTTGATTATCTCTGTGTGCTCAACACACGACCTTTTTAAGATAGAATACAAGGACCAATAAAGAATGGTAGTTATGATATTGAGTATCAAAGTTATGTCCTGAAGCAAGTGAAAGTCATGTTCTGAAGGAAGAAGAATTTCAGATTTTTGTGTAGTGCTATAAGAAGAGGCTGTGTATTTAAGATGAGTTAAGCTTATGATATGACAGACTAGGCCTCAAAATGGAATATAAGTTATGAAGTTTACACAATATGGTTATGAGATGCAATATGTCTTTCAAGATTGGTCATAGTTTAATGCTGTTAATATTTCCAGTCTAAGTTACCTGTTCACTCAGATTACCCGTGGATCAGGGTCGGGTTTGTGCCTGGTCCATTTTGGGTGTGGACAGGACTCTGCAGAGCTCAACTGGGTTCCTCTTACATTTTGAAGCGTGTCCAGGTGGTCTCTGTCATGCCCGGGGCAAACCTGTAGCAAATTAGGTGGTGTTTTATTTTATTATACTTCTATTTTTTTTTTTTATCTTTTTGCTTCTTTCAACAGACAACACAGTATAGTTATGAAGCCAAGAAGAATGTGGCAGGAAGTCTTTCGTTCCCTGGCTTCTCCTTTAATGTACTTCTGCATTAAATGATGGCCAATGAGTATATGCATAAAAATGGCGGTGTTTTAGTATCGCTATTATCATTGGTGCTAGTGAGGTTTTAAGTTAGTAGACTGCTCTTTCACTTTTATCCTTTCTTAAGAAGTTTTGAATTTGTACAGCTATTGGTAATTTTTAACTTATATGGGTTTTTGTAAGCCTTGGAGTATTACCTGCTGCAATTCTACATGAAAGCAAAAATTATTGTGTTCGTGTTATAATATAACACACGCTTGACTTTCTACACAGTTATTTAAAGGTGCTAAATGTTAATTATTTACAATTTTTTACATTTATTAGCCTTTAATTGCTAATTTGCATCTATTAACATATACTAAGCCTTTAAATATATACTGTAACATTTGAAGTTGTGTTGTATGTGGTTTTAGTAACAAACATATATCTATTTTTCTCTGCTTTTGAGGTTACACCTATATTATTGGGGTTATTTGAAGTTGAATATACTTATGATCTTGTCTAATGTATATGGTGACTCACGCTATTAATATATTATAAATTTATATGCATGTTATTCTGTATTCTGAACTCAATCTGTCTTTTCATGCTGGAAATATGTATATATTTATGATTTTTATGTGTTTTCTGTAATGTCCCCAAATTGGAGTTTACCTGTTTTTACTAAAGTGAACTTTGTTAACCATTAACAATTTTGAGAAATAATGAACAAATGCATCAGTTAGTGAATAAGGAGATTAAGATAGGTATTATGTGTAGCTAACCATCTCTTTACCAATCATAAATTGATCTTGGTAGGAGACTCGAAAAGGTGCCAGCAAACTGCTCAGCCCAACTAAGCCTGAGAACACACAACATTCACATCATGGCAACTTGCTCCATATCCCACAAGCGGCAGGAACGTCCAACTATGACTAGCTCCATCCCTTGGGGTAATCAATTCGCTTCTCGGTTCACAAGAGGCAGAAATGTCCAACTATGACCAATTCCATCTCTTGGGCTGGTGTACTTAGTTCAGGGGAGTCAGTATACCACATCTCCTTAACTTACTTCCTCCAACTTAACATTTGATTGATTATGGGATACATATATGTGTGTCTATAGAGACACACACATATAATGCAGAAATATAGCATAAGTAACAATCTTATTGTAAACAATATTTATATAAGCAGATTGCATTAAGTAGAAACCGATATCTATAAATGAACATAGGCAGATTGATTGCATAAAGTATTTATTATTCATACCAATCAACAGATATAAAATTCTGATTCTATATGTCTGCATAAGATTGCTGTAAGTCAGATCTGATTCCCTTGATTGTTGTTGAATGAATTCTTTAGATTGCGTGATTTGAGTTATTGGTGAGTGATGATTAAGAGATTGTTGATTAGATGATTGGTGAGTGATGATGCAATGAGTGCTGATTTGATAGAGTGGTTTGCTGATTGATCATTTGCCTGATTTGATAGTTGATGATTGCTTTTGTGGATTCGTGAGTGGTGATTGATAAGTCATCCTTGAATGATTGGAATGATCTCTTTTATACTTCATTGGTGAAAGGGTCATCACCTATCATAATTCTTGAGTCACCACCCTCCATTGCTGCCCTTTGAGAGTAATAAATTTATTTTCCAATTGATCTCTCTTGCCTCCCTCAAATGAAACCTTTCCTTTACATTTTCCAATGTAAGGGAGAGATCACATCTCTTTTTCATGTCTACCTCTTTGCAATGGTCACAACCTTTCACAATTTCCACCCTTGGAAAGAGTCATAACCTTCATCATTGCTGCCCTTTGAGAGATTCACAACCTTTTGAGAGAGTCACAGCCCTTCATCATTTCTACCCCTTGGGAGAGTCATAACCTTTCATAATTACTATTAAGGTTTTTTTAGGATCGTTGCAAATGTAATAGCACTGCCTGTATAGTATGTGTTTTCCAAATGCAACAATCTCTTGCATTTATATTGAGAATGAGCCAAGAAGGGACATGTCTATTCATTATTATGTAATTAATATAATGATAATTATGATTATATACACACACACACACACACACACACATACACATATACATATATATATAGATACATCTCATATATACTAAATATATATATACATATCTTCACTAGTATTGACTCGTGTTTATTCGACCGAAGCTACAAAACATTAACAATTACAACCCTTTGAAAGAGTCACAACCCTTCATAACTTTTGTCTTCTAAAGGAGTCATAACTTTTGTCTTCTAAAGGAGTCACTTCCTTATTTTCTTCTCAATTTTCTTGATTCACCTCTTACCTTTTCTCTTCCTTCCTCTCCCCCTTTTGAATGAAGTTCTCCCTTTTATATCTCATGTTCGGAGGAGTCACAACTTCTCATCTCATGCCTTTTGACCATTAATTAAACTTAACTAAATTTTAGATATGGTTATGTTTAATTTTATTCTTTTATATTAATAATTTAATTTTTTTTAACTCTTATATAGATATATATTATGGTAAAATATTGAATGTGTTATTAAACAAAGATCATAAATGATCTATATATACAAGTATATACAAGAATGTTTCTATAATGAACAAAGAGAGAAATAGAAACATTTTGAAGAGAGAAAGAGAAAGTTTCCATATTGAACAAAGAGAGAATATGGAAACATAGAAGAGGAGTGACCATTAGAAATAGAAATAAATCTATGGAAGAGAGAGAAACAAAAATAGAGAGATTTAACTCCAATATCCTCCCTTAATGGTCAATCTAACTTCAAAACAAAAGTTTGCAAGTGAATCCTCAGAAGGCGTAAAAGACAGACTCGGGTTGGTAGCACGAGTCTTGGTACCCAAAACAAGCACCTCAAGGCGACGGTATACGAAGATTGTCATTATTCTCTGCTTCCTGTTGTAGTTTGTTTTGTTGAATCACTGACTACTTTCCAATAGAAGATTGGTGAGAGATGCCATGACAAGTTTGATGCAAAAAAAACTGTGAATATTTGAAAAGACAAGATCTTCGAGGTAGATTGATGGAAGACCCAAAAAAATGAGAAGACACCTAGAAGAGAGCATGAAAAACCCAAAAGGAATTTGCTGGCTCAAAAATTGAGGCACGGAAAATGATGCACCCAGAAAAATGAAGGCAACCTAGTTGAGATCTGCAAAAACCCACCAAGAATCTGTAAGTAGATTTTCAAAATGGCAAAGAGAATCTGAGAGTTTTGAAGGAAACCTTAGCCGTAAAAAAAATCTTAAAAATTTGTAGATGGCTGTTAAAAAAATGTATGAAATCCTAGCCGCAGAAGACAAAGGGCACTATAAAAATCCTAGACGGCGCAAAAGAAGCAAAAATCGACCATAGAAAAAGCCAAATGAGTTGCAGAAACAGAGAATGTGAATGAGTTGCAAAACAAATGACCATTCAAGGTCGAAAATGGTGTTTGCTAATCACAGAAGGCGTCTGTAAAGAAGAAGTCCCGTCGCAGGCAGAAAAACAAGCACAATAAGCCTGAGATAAGGATGGGAGTTGCAACATTGAACAACAAAGAAATCACGTCGGGATTTTTCTGAAAAACAAGCTGCACGCGAGTATATTTCTTGCAAAAAAAATGGCAGAAGGCACCAGAGACGTGGTCGACAACAGAAGAATAGATGCCAAAGCCACTGAAGGTCGTTGTTTGCAGAAGAAAACTCTGCAAGAATCAACGACGACTGAGCAAAAATTGCAGAAAATGGACACCAAAAAACCCCAACCGGGTTTTGAAAGAAGTCTACAAAAAAAAAATCGAACACACCCAGACAAAGGATTTCGAAAATCTTATGAGTTTGAAAATTTCATGAAGAAATTAAAGATTTTCACATCCTATTTTGAAAAATAACTCGGGAAATTTCAATAATGAAATTATTATTTTTTTAAAAAATAGCTCTGATACCATATTTATGGTAAAATAATGAATGTGTTATTAAACAAAGATCATAAATGATCTATATATACAATTATATACAAGAATGTTTCTATAAGGAACAAAGAGAGAGAAATAGAAACATTCTGAAGAGAGAAATTTTCCATATTGAACAGAGAGAATATGGAAACATAGAAGAGGAGTGACCATTAGAAATATAAATAAATCTATGGAAGAGAGAAATAAAAATAGAGAGATTTTACCCTAATAATAGATAGATAGACAGATAGATATATTGTAGGAATCAAGTATAACACTCCCTATAAATTGCAATGCATTGGGTAAACTTTTTAACGTGATCGGTGACGCTAGCGACACGTCCTCCGATACCACGTGGGTTGGGGGGAGACTAGACCTCATGACCTCGTGCTTTACCATAGGAAGCTCTTGCCAATCAAGCTAGGCTAATTCTTTTATATTTTAATATTATAATTGTTTATTATTAAATCCTATTTTTAAAAAGGGACATTACAGTCCGCCCTTCCCAAAATTGTTTGTCCTCAAGCAATGCTAGTTTTATCCAAATATTTCAATGTGAGTAGCTTCTGCTATGCAACTCTAATATTAACTCAACTTGCAAATTTAAACCAAGATATTTTGTTGACTTTACTCCCAGGTGGGGTGTCCCAATAATTCAGCAGGATCAATGCTCTAATACTACATGTAATGTCCTCAAATTGGAGTTTACCTATTTTTACACTCGAACAACAATTTCAACAATAACACACTAAAGTGAACCAAGTTAACCATTAACAATTTTGAGAAATAATGAACAAATACATCAGTTAATGAATAAGGAGATTAAGATAGGCATTATGTCTAGCTAACCATCTCATAACCAATCATAATTTGGTCTTGCTAGGAAACTCAAAAGGGCACCAATAAACTGCCCAGCTCAACTAAGCCCAAGAGCTCGCAACATTCACATCATGACAACTTTTATCTCACAAGCGGCAGGAATGACCAACTCTGACGAGTTCCATCCCTTAGGGTAATCAATTCGCCTCTCAACCCACAAGAGGTAGGAATGTTCAACTGTGACCAATTCCATTCCTTGGGGTGGCGTACTTAGTTTGGGGGAGCCAGTAAACTGCATCTACCTAACTTACTTCCATTGATTATGGGATACATACATGTTTTCACATACACATGTAAAAATATAGCATAAGTAACAATCTTATTGTAAAAAATATTTATATAAGCAGATTGCATTAGGTACTTAGAAATCAATATCTGTAATGAAAATAGGCAGATTGATTGCATAAAGTATTAATCATTCATACAAATCTACAGGTAGAATACTCAGATTCTATATGTCTGCGTAAGATTGTTGTAGGTCAGATATGATTCCTTTGATTGTTGTTGAATGATTGATATTTGTATGAATGATTGATTGACTAAATGAATTCTTTAGATTGTATGATTTGAGGTATTCCTGAGTGATGATTATGAGAGTGTTGATTAGATGATTGATGAGTGATGATGTAATGAGCGCTCGTTTGATATATTGGTGAATTGAATGAATGCTGATTTGATAGAGTGGTTTGCTGATTAATTGTTTGCTTGATTTGATAATTGATGATTGCTTTTGTGGATTTGTGAGTGATGACTGATAAGTCATCCTTGAATGATTGGAATGATCAGTTTTATACTTCATTGATGAAAGGGTCACCACTTTTTATAATACTTGAGTCACCACCCTCCATTGCTGCCCTTTGAGAGTAATAAATTTATTTCTCAATTGATCTCTCTTTCCTCCCCTCAAATGAAGTTTTCTTCCCTTTATATCTTCCACTGTAAGGGAGAGGTCACATCTCTTCATGTCTACCCCTTTGCAATGGTCACAACCTTTCACAATTACCACCCTCCAAAAGAGTCTTAAAACTTCATCATTTATGCCCTTAGAGAGAGTCACAACCTTTCATAATTACAGCCTTTTGAGAGAGACAACCCTTCATCATTTCTACCCCTTGGGAGAGTCATAACTTTTTCATAATTACAACCCTTTGAAAGAGTCAAAACCCTTCATAACTTTTGCTTTTGAAGGAGTCACTTCCTTATTATCTTCTCTATTCATTCTTTCTTGATTCACCTCTTCCCTTTTCTCTTCCTTTCTCTACCCCTTTCAAATGAAGTTCTCTTCTCCCTTTTATATCTCATGTTTGAGGGAGTCACAACTTTTCATCTCATGCATTTCGACCATTCATTAAACTTAACTAAATTTTAGTTATGGCTATGTTTAATCTAATTCTTTTATATTTATAATTTATTTATTTTTAGTTTTTTTATATTTTAATTTTATTATTATTGTTTATTATTAAATCCTATTTCAAAATAAGGACATTACATATTCAGTGGATATCCCAAAAATGAACCCAACACCTCCCTACCCACACAAAAAAAATGCCAACCCAAACTGTTAACCTAGTATTCAATAAGTCTTAGGATACAGCCATAAAATGTTTTTAAGGATTTGCCAGTTTGTGGCAGGTGTTGAGGAAGCACATGGACCTGCAAATCATTATGCCATGTCTTAAGTGGAAAATGATGGCGAGCCTGAGTGCAGAGTTGCAGACCATATGGTTTGAAGCCCTGTGGGAGATTTGATGATAGTCACATTCCTTAATTCTCTCATTGGCATCAGCCATGACATAATTCAAATTTCATGGAGCGTCCTGTTTAATTTTTTAAAAATATCCCAAACCCAAGCTCAAAATCATAGTAGTTTGCACAAATATTATACTGCTAATATTAAATCCTAGTACAATCATACTGCCTTAAAAAATATTCAATATTTCTGAATAATTTAGTCTCAAAGTTCAAAACTAAATTCATTGAAGCATGTACTTGTAATCCCCGAATAGGATTACAACGATTTGGAGGGTTTACTCTTGGTATAATTTTGAAGAGGGGACATTACAATCCATCTTGTATCCGGTGCTTAATTTGCACCTCTTGGTAACTTTTACCACTGCATTCTCTTTTCCCATGTGTGGATAGCTACAGGGGAGGCAGTCTATAATAGAAAACCTTTCCATTACAGATTAAGAGATGATATTAACAAGATAGTATGTACATTAGCTTAATTCTATTTCTCTTTGGAGTTCATGTTACACTTCGCAAGTTGACAGACCAATAACATGTGAAATCAAGCTCACATGCAGTATCTAGAACTTTATGTTGAGTCATTATTGTTCTACTAACTGCCAATGAGCCTGCTGGCTAATCTACTTGGTGGATTTTGTTATTGAAAGAGATGAGCATTATTGAGCAATTACCAGAGGCACATACCTGCTCTATGATTTCCATTTATTTCCCTCACTTCTGAAATATTGCCAATTTGATGGTTGGGTCCTATGTGGAGTATTTACAACTGATGCACGAAGGGATTCTGACAATCTGAAGATGTGGCATTTTTCTCTGACGACCCATGGAATTGGAACTTTCTGAAAACTGTGTTTTAAATCAGACTACTGCTTTCTAGAAACAATGAAGAATAGAAGTCTTGTATATTGTCCATTTATGTGTTCATTCTCTTTGTTTACACTTGTGCTTGATATTTGCAGGCCATCTTGTTGTTAATGAACTTTTCATTCCTTAAAGCAGATTTAAGTCTGTAACACTCTTCAGACTATCGTATGCAAAATTAAAAAACCCCTCAGGGTACATGGCAGATGGTTTCAGTCTTCCAACATGTGTGGTGTGTATGGAGGACCTTGGGTCCAATGGGGGACCTGCCTCTTTAACTTGTGGTCACAATGGTTGTCTAGACTGTTTACAAGAGGTTTGATCTTCTACATTGGCTATGATCTTAATTTTGCAAGTTGACTTCTTGAGATGCATCCAAAATGTTTCTCTTTTGGTTATAAATGCACATTTGTTCACCACTACTAAAGATGGCCAAATAACAAAGCCAACGTGCACACACTTTTAGTTCTTTGAATTAACATAAATATTTTTCAATTATAGAGTTCTTAATAAGTCCTTTTTTCTGCTTTTATCCTGAATGTTTTCTTCATCAAAACAGCTGCAGTTGCGCTTAGATGTACCCTTGTGCCCCCTTTGTCGTACACCATTTGATCCTAATTTGAATCTTAGATTGAACATTGATTTGAATGATGCACTCGAAAGAATGAAGAAAATGACACGCATAGAGAGATATGCAGCCTCACAAGTAAATTCATTCAGCAAGTCAAAGAGAGGCCTTCCATTGCTGAAAGAAACAGATCCCTGGGTACAAGTATCAGTTTCACAGAAAGGACATTCATCTTCTGTTGAACATGCCTCCTGTGATGCAAATTCTGATATCAACAGAGCCTCTCAAGCAACAATGCCAGAAACCCCCCTTCCTGAAGTAAATTTAAGGAATATTGTAAGTGGTTTATTTACAATTGTAACAGGGAGAAATATATCATATCCTCATCAAGAAGAACCAGGGAAGAATCCATTTGTTCCTCATCAAGAAGAAATACCGGACGCTACATCTGAGCTATCATCTGAAGAAACAGACATAACTACATTGTGGCCAGAAGTTAACTTGCCAAGTGCACCACCCTTGCTGCATGTAGACGAGGACGGTAGTCAAATTATTCAAACAATTTTGGAAGCTGAGCCACCTCAGTGGGTTCCTGATAGTGTTGCTTCCTGTTGTATGCGCTGTGAGGTGCCCTTCAAGCCACTTGTTTGTGGAAGACACCATTGTCGTTTCTGTGGAGGAATATTTTGCAGAGCATGTTCAATGGGAAAATGCCTGTTGCCTGTAAAATTTAGAGAGCGAAACCCACAAAGAGTTTGTGATTGCTGTTATGAGAAGTTGGAACATTTGCAGAGTTTCTTGATAAAGTATGTGAGCAATGCTTCTCAGATAGCAACACATGATGTCAGTGACTGGACCTGTCTGAGAGGATGGGTGAATACTCCTTTGGGCTTGTCAATGGAGCAGGAGATCTACAAGTCAAGCAATGTTTTGAGACATTATTGCCAGGTGCATATTCAAAGCCCACTTGCTCCTAGGCAGATGAGTATTTTATTGCCTGGCAGTAATGTTTGGCTTCTAAACATGAACCTTTTCTATCAATCTGATGCAATTTACTTTTGTAGCCTATAACTGGTTGTGAATTCTGAAACTCTGCCAATTCATACAGATTGCGAGGCTGAAGGCAGAAGGGTCCATACCTGTTTGTGTTTTACAAGGAGCTAAAGGATTGGCAATCTTAACAGTTGCAAAAGCTGGCATGGTTCTCACCTACAAATTAGGCACTGGTTTAGTTATTGCTCGACGAGAAAATGGTTCCTGGTCAGCACCATCAGCAATATTGTCCTTTGGTTTGGGATGGGGTGCACAGGTAAAGATTGTCACACATCACATATTTGGGTGTTAGTTCCCATTTAATTGCAAAAAAGGTTCTTGTTAAATTACAGTTGGTTTGATTTTTTATTTCATTACTTTGTGCAGGTTGGTGGAGAGCTTACAGATTTTGTTATTGTGCTTCGCAATACTGCTGCAGTCAAAGCCTTCAGTAGTCGAATGCATTTCTCTTTTGGAGGTGGCTTTAGTGCGGCAGCTGGACCATTGGGTAGAGTTGTAGAGGCAGATCTTCGAGCTGGAGATGAAGGAATAGCTGCCTGTTATACATACAGTTGTAGCAAAGGTAAATCCAGGCAGTTTGTACCTGTGGACTATATCTGTTTTGTTTAATGTAGCTAAAGAAATATTTCTGGGCATCAAAAGTGTTCTTACTTTTATAGTGATTTTGAAACTTATATTTAGTCATATAAACCTGTTCCTTATCTTCTAGGTTGCTGTTGGTTATCGATGTTAATGATTGTTAAGATTTAGACACGTACATTGTTCAAATGTCTGATGTGAGAAAGTCCCTTCTCTAGGCAGAGGGATGTTTGCAATGTTAATTTATAACATATGTTAGGTTTTTTATCTTTTATGCTATACATTATGGCAAGAAGTAAGCAAAATGCATTCAAGAAATTCAAAGGACATGTTTAATCTTAAATGTTTGGAATAGCGTTGGAAATGTGAAGGGATGGATAAGAACGGAAGAAATCAGGAGGTGAGTTGTTATGAAACAAACAAACTGAGCTCTGATACTTTTTTCGCTTAGATTTAATAGCAAATTGGAAGGAAAACTAGGGTATATACTGCTAAAGTTGAACCATAAGTGCGAACAAGAGGCACTCAGGTTCTTTTTATCCTTGTATTTGTTCATTGTAGTTGTACATACTCGAGTCTCATTGACCTACTCAGAGATTAAACTTTAATGTCCCCTCACAACACCACTAACTCTGTCACCTCCACCGGAACACCACCGTGTCACTTGCTATATGGCACATACCATTACATACTGATTGCAATCTACGACTTCGTGAAAACTAGTTTGCCTTTCATTGTGCGCTTGCAGAGATGTTCTATTATAGATTTTGCCTTGAAGATTTCAATTCACCTCAATTTGTATATCAGTGCTCCCCGCCCCCTCCACTGCCACTCCACCACTATCCCCCCACCATCTCCTTGCCATGCCCAAATTTAGGCCCTTGGTCCCCCGTCCCCACATCTCCGCATCCCTCCATTAGCAAAATCCATGGAACTATGAATTTTAATGATTTCTATCTTTGATAAATCTGGTTACTAGGGTACATCAACCCTTATATGACGTCTTTCAAATAGTAGCAATGCTTTTATTTCTTTTTCCATTAGTATAAATCATCCTTTTTGAATTACATATGTGATAATGAATTATTCTTTTTCTAAAAAGTCTCCCTGTTTGTCTTGGTTATGAAACCTACAAATCTATTAGAAATATGGAAACACTAGATGTTGTCACTCCCTATATCCTATCTCACACTAAGATCAGGAATGTCCCAGGAGATGTAGACTGTTTACCTCGTCTTTTGAAACTTCAGCATCAAGAAATCTTCAACCTCAAATTAAATATGCACTGCCAACTACATCACCTAGAGTTAACTGGCCTTTAATACAATGTGCTTAGTCTAATGGCATATTTTGCTTGTTGAGACTACATCATCTTTATAATAAGTATTCCTAGATATTTTTTGCAAATTTATGAATAATTGGTAACTTATACCTAAATATATATTTTTTTATATTTGTCTTGTGACCATCTTTCTTCCTTTCTTTCTTTCTATATATATATATGCTTCAAGATATCAACCTTATCCTATATATTATCTTTAACCTTAAAAATGCTTTAATGCAAATAAATTTTGTTAAATTGTCAAAGGAACGCAAGCAAAGATGACAGTAAAACCTCTATTCCTCTTTACTATGCATCAATATCTCCCTTAGTAATGTTATAAAAAAAGGCTGTTTGGGGCACAATCAAATACTATTCAGTTTGCACATCCTTCACTTTTTTAAAGCAGTAACATATTATTTTATTTCATACAGGTGCTTTTGTTGGATTGTCACTAGAGGGAAACATTGTTGCTTTACGATCAAAGACAAACACACAATTCTATGGAGATCCGTATCTTACACCCACTGATATTCTCCTTGGTTCAGTGGAAAGCCCAAGGGCAGCAGCACCTCTATACAATGCTTTGAGTGAACTTTTTCAGTGTTTGGACTGATGATAAATACACCCTGTAAATCTGTAAATTTTTCGAAAAAGTTCTTTTGAAACTCTTATGATGTCGATAGCTGTACAAGATGTAATATTTTGTGGTATTTGCAATGGCGAAACACCATGAGATATCATTGATGTCGTGCCCGTTGTAAAACAGTTGCTTGAAAATATAGTTTGATGTTGTGCCCGTTGTAAAACAGTTGCTTGAAAATATAGTTTGATGTTACTGCCCATTGAAATTGCTTGGAACCTGCTGTCATTTAAAGTGGATGTGCAATGATACCACAGTTTGCTTTTATTTGCAGTGTACTGTGCTAGTCTGGCATTTTTACAATTTGTTTACGTAAATTCCTGGACGGGAAAAATTTCAATTGACATTAACTACATGAAATTAGATTGGAGTGCAAGAAGATATTCAGTTAAAAGAAAACACAAGCGGGAATTTCAAAAGTTTTTCCTATAACGGTTTCATAAATTTCTCATACTTCAATGAAATTTTTTTCCTTGGTATGAAGGTTTTGTTTGAAGTTGAAAATTCTGTGTCTGTTCTTCAGATAGCATTCAACTTAGTGTGCATTTTTGTGCAGGATTTGAGAAATGGAAACAATTAACAATAGTATCTCATATGTCCTCGAATATGCTGACTGACTGGTTTATTAAGTTTTTATTCCTTGACTAATTCTTATGTATTGATTTGTCCTTGCACTTCAAAGCAAGACCTGGTTATATTTTATTTTGTTGGCTCAAAGAAAGCAATTTACAATATATACAATATATTAAATAATATTTTTTAGAAATAAAAACAAAATTTACTTGAAGAAAGTAAACAATATAATAAAATAAAATATAATAATCTTAAAATAAAAATTTTTAAACATAAAATATAATAATCTTAAAATAGATAAAATAAAATAACTAACATTAATAAAATGCAAGAGTATTTTTCTGCATTTAGTTTTAAGGTTGTACAAGTGCAAACCCACATGACTTGTATTGAATTTTTTGGGCTAGTTTTGTGCTTTTTTTTTTTCAATATTCTTTGACGGGCTTTAATGTTTATTTCTTGTTGATTCATAGAAAAAAACATTAAGCTTACTGTCTCTAGAAACTTAGTAGGAGATTAAAGTATAGCATATGATAAATGGTAAGCGGTGATCTATCATTAGATACATTTAACTTATTTTTGTAATAGTTTGAATTGTTCCTTTTAATATCAATAAAATAAAATATTTAAATATGTGTATATCATTGTGATTTTTAGGGTTCTAAACATAAATCTATTACGTAAAACAAAGTATGATTTTACTTAATCTATAGTTTTATATGAATCTACAAAATTGTTTAGTTATCTGATAAAGGAGTACAAGTCTAAGGTTGTAATCTTTTTCATCAAGAGTCAATAATTGAGGGATAGTTATTCCACCAAAGCTATGTGAAACACACTCCCGAACTCAATATTTATGATACTAGAGCATTAAACTAAGCACAAATATTAAATTTCATAAGTTTAGGGTTGACTCTCTCAATAGATTCTTTTCTATGTTCCATGACATTTTGGGGATGAAGATGGGAGGATGGCAGGGGATGTGTTTTAGAGATGTTTCCTAGAGGGCCATTTTTAGGAAGAGAGAGAGAGAACAACAACAATATCAATATGTAAACAAATCATGAGAGCAGTAGTTTAACAACATAATAAATTTTAATAAAGCATTATAACAACAATCTCAAACATTGTAAAACCATGGAGATATCAATATCCAAAAGTCTCAAACATATATCGAGAAGTCTTAAACATCAAATACAATGGTCTATGAAACTAAAGCTCATTTGTGTAATCAATATCCAAAGGTTCAGAATCATTCGAGCAACTTTCACTCTATGACAAAAGTGGATCATCCAATGGTAGCCACTATGATCAATGCCAAATAGTAAACATTTGCAAAGAAAATAAAGTACAATCATACAAATAAATAAAATGGTGCATTTTTTTAATTTCAAAACAAGATTGAAAATTTTCAAGTATAGTATTGAGACTTAGACTTCGCATGCCTTGAAAAATTAAACAACTATAACTTTTACTAGGAGGGGCATGTCCCCTCGACATCCGATGTAATGTCCCCTCATGGGACCTTCCTCCATTTTCTCTAAAACTTCCAATTAGGGATTGGATTTGAAAGTCCCTTATGAAATTACTCTATGTTTTCTTTCTTCTTAGGCCCCGTTTGTTTGCAGAATTGGAATTTGAGTCAAAACTTGATTATCTCAAAATCAGGTTTTGTATATTCCGATTTTGTATATTTGGAAAATGTTTTGGACCGTTTGGTTGACCTGGAAGATGGATGAGACAATCCATCTTCTGCGTTTGGTTGCCATTTTCGAAATTGGAATTGGAAGATAGAAATTCCTCTTTATGTGTTTGGTTTACAATTTCAAATTGGAATTGGAAGATAGAAATTCCTCTTCTCTGTTTGGCTCTACATTTTGAATTGGAATTAGAATTTAATTTTTAATTTGATATTTTATTATTTTGGTCCATTTTTTATGTATAGTTTTTTTATATTAATTTATAATTTTATGTAGTAAATTATAAACAAAATTTAATATATTTTTTTCAATTTTGTGAACAGAAAACTTAACTTTTTTCAATAATTTTATACATTTATTATTTTGGTCCATTCTTTATGTATAGTTTTTTTTATATTAATTTATATTTTTATGTAGTAAATTATAAACAAAATTTAATATATTTTTTTCAATATTGTGAACAGTAAACTTAACTTTTTTTAATAATTTTATACATTATCATAAACAATATTATAAGAAAAAAATAATTATAACATTGCTTGATATCACATCAAAATATAAATAAGTCATCTAGTCCACATATATATCTATCTCCAACAAATGATCCTACAAATGATCAAACTAAATAGTATGATTGTTGCACAAAGAAAACATCGTAAAAACAAGATTTTGGCTTTAGATGTAGCCTCCGCTTTTGCCATAGTTTTCTTGAGTCTTTTGCAATTCTTGCACTTGTCATCTACAACAGGTCTGTGTGTAGAACGTACTGATGATGTAGACAATGACGGGGTGTCATCGACCCATCAGAAGTACTCGCATCCACCTCCATCCTACAATACAAATCTAAGTTAGTCTCGCTATAATGACTAATATTTATTCTTTGTAAACATTTAAATATTGTGCAATTAACAACCTTAGTGTAGTTTTTACAACCCCAAAATTTACGGCCTGGATTTTCCTCTATCAGTGACTTCCTCAACACACAACGCAATCCATCACCGTAGTAACACATAGGAATATTCCTTGTAGCCATCAGCACTGTATCAAGCAAAATTTTTTTCATTCATACTAATTTTTTTCGCTATAACATGACTATATTCTATGAGTACAAATTGAAAAAGTTATACAAAAAATATAATGACACAACTATAGCATCAGATATAACAATATCCATGAACTGATTGGTGGTGTGAAAACACACCATTAAATAAGAAAACGCAAGTAGATCCACGGTCTACGCTCTTATGCCCCACATTCGATGATCAATCCTGCATCTACAAAGTAAACATGATAGAAAAACTAAAACTTGTTTATTTTTAAATGGAATACACCAAGGAGTACCATCAGAAATATTGACCGTTTACAAACAGGAACAGTAAACAATCATCAGATAGCTCATTTTTTATCACCATGTTTTTATTATAACTCTCAACAGAAGGAAAAATAAACATTTTTCTGCTCTCGCACCAAATTGAAAAAAAATGCAATCTAACACTCGTATTTTCATTTCCTGCACTATCGAACAAATTTTGCATCCCAAACAGAACATTTCTTTTTGCCAGAATGTTTTTGTATATTGACATGTTTTCGGTCTTTCAAGTTTTCCTGGGCATTTGCTCATTGTGAGTTATCTCATCCTTCACCTTTGATGAGACACTGTCAGGTCCAAATCATGCAACTTTGATGATGCTCAAACTATTGGTAATGTACATGATTCATGAATATTTAAGAGAATTATATATATATATATATATATATATATATATATATATATATATATATATATATATATATATATATATATATATATATATATATATATATATATATATATATATATATATATATATATATATATATATATATATATATATATATATAGTTGCAAGTTAACTCATCCTTTGACTTCCTGAGGCACTGCAAGGTCCTATTCATGCAACTTTAATGATTTTCAAACTAATAGTAATGTTTATGATGCAAGAATCTTTGAGATAATTGCATGTGTGTGTGTGTGTGTGTGTATGAATACATATAAACTTATATAGGTAGATATCTGTGTATAATTATATATGGTTATACATATAGATGTGACTGTATGCATGTGTATATGGATATCTATGTGCATAGGGATATACATATGTATACAGATATGTATGTGCACTGAAGCATGCATGTATAATTATACACACATAGAAGCATGCATGTATAAGTATACACACACATATATCTAGTAGTATGCTAAAACAAATATTCACCCACTCATATAAATTAATAAATACATGAAGAGCATGCATTTTTCTCCAATTCTCTTTCCTGTCATGTTGTCACTACCATCATGTTTGTGGTTTCTTCTATCTCATAGCATAATACTTAACTACTTAAGAAGGTATAAAATGAAATATAAAAGAAGGCTGATTGTTGATAATTCAATGTCAATTGGCAAACACTAAAGATAAATCAATATGGTTTATATTAGTGCATCTAGACAAATAAAATTGATAGATATGTTACTCTTCCTCAAGAGCATCAATGTCATCAGCCAATTCATTGGAATAACAAGTAGTGCCAATGCCACTCCCACTATCTGTATCTACAAATGACACTATGTAGCAACTTCATGCCCCTTGCGCTTGTTCAAGACTAAGACAAGCTGGCTGTTAGTGTTAGAATATATTTTATTTTCTGTGTCCATCGTCTTGTTCAGGTGTTGTTGTACAAGAATTTTCTTCTGCTAAACAATGATCGAAAAATGGTGTCTCTGCAAGCCATGGCGAGCTCAATACTAGAAAAGAGCGGTAACAAGATGATTATCTGAAACCTTAATTATATAGCAATCTTAGGAATGAATACAAGATCATGCTGATCTTTTAACCAAGGACAAATTATCCCAAAAGTAAAACAATACAACGCCACCTAAAATGACTCAATACTAAAAGTACATACAAAAAATTTCTAAATTTGTGCATTCATATTTGCAAAATGCATTTCTTGCAAATGCTTCTAAATTTTGCATTCATATTTGCAAAATTTGATAAAGTATGTAGAAAATCATGATAAAGTTTGATACAGTGACAATCATCAACCATAAACAATCAATAGTGTATGTGAAC
The DNA here is from genome assembly GCA_027943335.1 of Chamaecyparis obtusa. Classification (NCBI taxonomy): domain Eukaryota; kingdom Viridiplantae; phylum Streptophyta; class Pinopsida; order Cupressales; family Cupressaceae; genus Chamaecyparis; species Chamaecyparis obtusa. Next base: position 14,200 of record BSBK01003233.1, on the reverse strand, counting down.
AACTATGATAAAGTATATAGAAAATAACTATAATCCACCATATGTGGCTGCAATCCAGTCCACTCTCTCGTCCTCACTCATCAACAAGAACCCTTTGGCTCTTTCACGCTCAACCACAAAGGTGTCGTATACCCTTAGGAATACAACTCGACTTAATTGAGGGATGGATTTGAGAGCGCTATATGCATCCGTCAAAGCATTCTCATGAGCAGATGCATCAATTTTGTGAAGGTGCACATTGCTCATGCCCTCTTTTATTTTCTTCATTGTTTCACACATGGAATCCAAGGAAGTGGCCGCACTTGCCTTCCTCCTCCTTCCCCCCCTTGTGACTGATGATGTAGGGGTTCCTCTACCACTTGCACTTGGAGTGGACTGATAAGGGTCATCGTCCAAATCAACGGCACTATCCTCTTCATCCAACACATTGTATGGGTCTTCCAAAGGGTTCCCTTCTTCAGTCTCAAGGGCCGTTGTAGCTGCATTGCCTTCAGCAATGTCATTACCCACAATTACACCCAGTTCATTAAAGTATTGGAAGGGCTGCCTCTTATACACTTTGGCATTTTTGAACTCTCTTCTCTGCATGTTGGCATAAACGAATGGATTAGGTTCTTTGTCTTTCATTACGTACTTTATAAGAAGGCAATATTATTTCCATCAAAATAGTAGAGAGATCACCCTACCTTGAGAAGCTCATCCCATATGCTATCCTCAACATCCATGCACTGAGTTGCCTCGTTCCAGGTGAAGCCACTTGTATTTCTTAGCTCCTTCATGACTCTATATGCTAGCTTCCACGTTTTCAGCTTATTTTTGAAATTGTCCTTAGATAGAGAGAGGTTCATATCATTGTTGAACCTCCTCTCAATGGAGGTCCACACTTCTTTTTTGAAACCTCCATCACCTTTTCTGCCTAGCTATACTTGCTCCATGAGCAAGTCTAGAAACTTTCTTTCCATTTCCTTACTCCACACTATCTTCTTAGAGGAAGAAGATATTTGGCTGCTGTTACCAATTTCATGGTTGCTGTTACCAATTTCATCCATGCTCATCATGAGTTCTGTGTATGCCATGCTGTGTAATCATCAAAGTATCTTCGTACATTAGTTTACTCAAATAAAATAGAATAAAAAGGAAACCATCCTGTATATCAAAGTATCTTCATACATCAGTTTACTAAAATAGAACACATTGACCCATAGAAGACCAATACTTCCAGATAGAAATAGAATAAAAAGGAAACCATCTTGTATATCAAAGTATCTTCATACATCAGTTTACCAAAATAAAACACATTCACCCATAGAATACCAATACTTCCAGATAGAAATAGAATAAAAAGGAAAGCATCCTGTATATCAAAGTATCTTCATACATCAGTTTACCAAAATAAAACACATTCACCCATAGAATACCAATACTTCCAGATAGAAACAAAATAAAAAGGAAACCATCTTGTATATCAAAGTATCTTCATACATCAGTTTACCAAAATAAAACACATTCACCCATAGAATACCAATACTTCCAGATAGAAACAGAATAAAAAGGAAACCATCATGTATATCAAAGATCTTCATACATCAGTTTACCAAAATAAAACACATTGACCCATAGAATACCAATACTTCCATATAGAAACAGAATAAAAAGGAAACCATCCTGTATATCCAAGTATCTTCATACACCAGTGTACTCAAATAAAACACATTGACCCATAGAAGTCCAATACTTGCAGAGAAATACATAAGAAAAAGGAAACCATCATGTAGTCTTGACCCATTAAAAGAACAACTATTCTCGGGATCTGTACTCTTCCCACATTCTACTTGCTATATCATCTTGGAACTGTGCCCACTCGTCTCTATCACGCTGAGACAACCCATACATCTCCAGCATTGGTACATCTATCCCATCATGGTCATCTTCCTCTTCGGTGGCAATTTCTGATGGAATGCCATCCTCTAATGTAATGTAGTTGTGTAGTATGCAACATGCCAATACAATATGGGATTGTGTCATGATAGGATAAGATGTGGCATGCCTCAAGATTGGAAAACGCTTCTTGAGAATACCAAATGTACGCTCTATTGAGTTTCTAAGAGAGGAGTGTCGATGGTTGAACAACTCTTGTCGAGAGTTTATTGGATTTTGCCTCGAAAACTCCTTCAGGTGGTACCGTGTACACCGATAAGGAGCAAGAAATCCAAGTGCATTGGGATATCCAGCATCCACTAGAAAATATTTTCCTACATAGAAAAAGTATATTATTAAAACTTGAAACATTGATTGTACCCTTGAGTCTATTAAACTATGATTTGGCTTACTGGGGGGAACAACAAGAGGATCTACTCTTGACAGAGCTGAAGCCAAAACACGGCTATCCGCAACAGACCCTTCCCAACCAGCAAGGTAGTACTGAAACTTATGATCGAAGGAACACACACCCATAACATTTTGTGACAGGTTGCCATTTCTATCACGATATTTACCCTACATGTCGACATCGACGGTGACTGGTATATGGGTTCCATCGATTGCTCCAACACAATCCTATACAATATGATACAATCATCAGTTCTACGGTCAAACAATAATATGATAAGGATAAAAATCCATACAAGAAAGTTGTAACAACACAACAATTACCTTGAAGAATGGATCAAAACGTTCGTTCCCACTAATTTCAGGAGGAGTGTTTGGACTAGGTGGTAGAAAGCAATCTTGGTGGAGTCCTAAGATAGCCCTCAACACCCTGTGGAAGTATCGGTTGATTGTCTCTCCTGAGTGCCCAAAGTTGTGGGCAATCTTGCGGTTCCTCAGATTGTGGCCAATGGTGTGGAGGAACATCACAAGTTGTTCTTCTAACGTCAAGTGTATTGTATCTGTCAAGGTTCCGTTCAGCCTTAGGATAGTAGCTAAATGAAAGAAGGCTCCCCTACTCATGCGAATTTGATCATGACAATCCACATCGTTGGAATGAATAACCATTCTATAAAAAGAATTTCCTTTTCTTCTTCGTTTATGTGTACTACCTTCTCGGCCTACCACTACTCTGGCTACGGCAACACAAGCCATAAGAGCTGTGAGAAGAAGAGAATATTGGGTCTCCACAACTACCCGTCCTAGAATGTAAATATTCTTAATAGGATCCATGAATGGCCTGAAATGTGGACAAACACAATGATATCAATGAGGAGATAAAGTGTCAGAAGGATTTGTTTGATTTACTAGTGAAGGAGAAAAAGTTGACAAGAAGAAGGGCAAGCAAAGAGACCACATCAAAGAGCTTGCCAAGTAGACACAAGGTGAACCAATAGAAATCGGGCCTACATCTAAAAGAACATTCAATCAGCTGCAAACCCAAACATTCAATCACGTATGTATGTATGTTCTTGAAAAGAGATCCTAGTTATTGTTGTTATGAATTGCATTTCATGAAATGTTATGATCTCTTGTTGTAAGAAAAGTGTAAAAGCATATCAAGATGTTTCAATGTGTGTACCCTAACATGGATCCAAGTGCAACCATGATTTGTAATCAGCCATGTCATTTGAAAAGTAATTTCAGTATTGAACGGTATAAGATCATAAATTTTAGTGGCTTGAATGGTTTTTCAATTAACGTATCACAAAGTTCATAAATGAAGTGCCAAAGTTTGGGGGTGTTAAGTCTGAATATGCAATTAGAAATCTTCAAAGATTCAGGGATTTCATAGAGAAGTATGAGGTTGATAATGAGGCTTTTTTTAATACCCCTGAAAGAGGATGCAAAAGAGTGGTTCTCTAGTTTGTTTCCAAATTCAATCAACTCTTGGAAAGAATTTTTGTCAGCCTTTGAGGAGAAATTTGGTGAAAGAGTCCCCGAGAGTGTGATTGTTAATGAATTTATGAACATCCATATTGAGAATTAAGGATGATTCCAACTTGCTAGTGTTGTGCCTGTAAATATGTATGTCAAAGTTATTTTTACTATTAATGCAAGCACTTGTGACTCATGATTTTGATGCTCAGAAATAACTGTAGTTGATGGCTGTACCAGATTTTGATATTATATGATATCTTTAAGTTATGTTATTGTTAATCTGCTTTAGTCGACAACTAAAAGACATTCTATAGCCTATTATTCTTTGGATGTGTATGCCACTCTTGCAATAGACAAGGTTGTTTAGGGTCTTGCTAGTCCTCATGGCAGTCATGACACTATTTGGTAGATAATAATTGTTTCAGTTTCAATATACATGATGTGCAGGATACCTGGATTTTCCTGATAGCTTGTTAGCTGACAAACTAGACAATATTTATTGATAATCCTATAATATAACCTTCTCTAGCTGTTTTCAGGAACTAAAAATAATGCTAAGACATTTTAACTTAATATGAAAAAAGATGCTCAACGACCATTGACAAAAGCGACCTCTGTTAATTGCAAATGCACAACATAGGCATAGAACAATAAACAAGACTACCTAAATGATACATCCCTTCAGGATGGACTAATTACAATTCTGCATACTATAAAACTTTACATAACAAGTCTGGTATAAAAGTGCACAAAATTCTAAGTGGCGATGAACTAACTTCTAGGACTGTTCTTCATGACCATATAATGACATCAAGCCTACATGTATTAAGGCCACAATAACAAAGAACTAGTAGTCACAACCTTTTATATAAATCCTACCATTCACACAAAATCAGGGTAACGAATCTTGGACATAATTTACAGTTGTCAGTGGTTACCAACTAAGGCAGGGCTCACAAAAACAAATATCCTCAACTGTCTCGGACATATTATTCTGATTGCAAATTAAATTCAATGGTCAGCAACAGAAAATGCTTCAACCATGTTACATGGTAATTAAAAATATCAAAAAGGAATAATCAATGTTTATCAAATTTATCAGTATCCTAATCAGCAAAATTCTTAATCTCTTCATCTGTCATTTATTATTGGTATGACATTAACCCTAATGCAAGCACACCTAAGTTGTGTTACAATGCCTATTTGAATTGTAATGTGTATGTAAATGTGTTACAATGTATATGTGGATTATGTGGTACAATGTAATCTACATATACATTTATATGTGGATTATGAACAATGTCTATGTAAATGTGTTACAATGCTTATTTGAATTGTAATGTGTTACAATGCCTATTTGAATTGTAATGTTAGAAATTGTTCATATGAAATTGTTAACACAAAAATATACTCTAGAACATTACAATTCAAATAGGCATTGTAACACATTTACATATACATTTATCAATACAAATACGCTAGAACATTATAATTCAAATAGGCATTGTAACACATTTACATACACATTTATCAATACATATACTCTAGAACATTACAATTCAAATAGGCATTGTAACACATTTACATATACATTTATCAATACAACATTAATCCATCAGTAAATCATAAACGTGTAAGCTCTCATATAAACGTGTAACTAATACTGATGGTTACTCCATTGTCATGGGATGGAAGGGCGAGAGGAGCATAAATTTTGTGAAAGGCATGGTGGCGGAGCTAAGGACAACATCGATGCAGTTTCAAATTTTTCTTGGGAAAGTTTTTTGGCTACTTTCAGTCATTTTAACACATTTACATATAAGCTGCAACAACAGCCCTAGCTGTAACACATTTACATTTCAGTCATTGTAACACATTTACATATATCAAATTAACACATTTACATTTCAGTCATTGTAACACATTTACATATATCAAATTAACACATTTATTAAAAACAGATATCAAATTGACACATTTCAGTCATTGTAACACATTTACAACATATATACATATATTAAATGTGTTACAATGACTGAAATGTGTTAATTTGATATCTGTAACACATTTACATTTCAGTCATTGTAACACATTTACATATAAGCTACAACAGCAGCCGTAGCTGTAAATAGCTGCATAAAACCCTAAGCTATAGCTATGGTTGCTGTTGCAGCTTAGGGTTTTATGCAGCTAGGGTTTTCGAAAGGGGGTTTCAGATTTCGTCCATAGTACTCTGCTATCCGTTCATTAGAATGAACGAATAGCAGAGTACTATGGAAATATAGCTCAATCAGTGTTAAATTAAATAAAACACAATACTCAATACATAAAAATGGCATTGCTACAGAGGTCGAGCCCAATACATACCTTTCAATACGCAACAGAAGTAGAGGTGACCCCAAAAAACTTTGAAAACTTCGAATAGCAGAGGCAAGAACTCTGATTTGCAGAGCCAAGAGGGACAGACTTCCAGCTTGAAATCCGAAACCCCGTTTCGAAAAAACCCGACAGTAGATTGTAGTATTTGCAGAGCCGATAGTAGATTGTAGTATTTGTAGAGCCGATATCGGGCTTCCAAAATGAAATACGAAACCCCCTTTCGAAAACCCAAAAATGAAATGGGAAGACGCGGACCTGACGGTTTTATTAAATTTGCTTTCATTTTTGCCAAATTCGGAATTTGTTTTTGAATTCCACCTCTCGGGTGGGAAGATGCTGCCGCCCATTTCAGGGCCAAAACCGGGTTTTATGCTCCATAACCCGAATTGCAATTTAGGGAAACAAACGACGGATTCAGCGAAAAATTGGAAGTCCCGCCGCCAATTCCGATCGAATTCCCGCAAACAAACGGGGCATTAATGATTTGTAATTAATCGATTTCCTTTACTTTGATTTCCTCATCCATATATATATAGACACTTTAGCACTTATATAATAACAATATTCTGGTCTTTATAAGAAGTACTCCCTCCTTTAATATTAATATTACCTTCATGAATTAGTTGCTTCTCATAACAGTAAGCAATGCAGCTAATGTGGAATTTATAAATCCATGTTAGATAAGTCTTATACTCTGTTCTCCTTTGTATCCATCGTTTCTCTAATTGACATGTTAATTAATGTCTCATGTATCTATATGTATTTCATACTCGTGTCTTTTCTTAAATGTGCCATCTTTAACTCTGCTCGTTGAATGATATGCACACAAGGTGATATATCTCTTCGTTGAATGAATGACTTCCTTGGTATGATAATTATTTATGAATTAATTGCTTAGATCCATAATGGTTTTCGATGCCAATGTAATCTATATCAGTAGCATACAGTTGAATACGCAGATGTCTTATCCTTATTAGGTAGTCGCCATGAAATCATTGTCTTATCGAGGGCCAAGTCAAGTCTTTGTTCTATCATCGCATAATTCCCTTTATGGATATCGGTTAGCTGTCAACCCTATAAACTTATAAACTGTCATTTTAATACCTTAATAAGTTTATAAACTGTCATCTTAACCTCTAATATGATCTCACTAGACTTTAGCCTTTGAAGATAATTTTTGTTGGCATTTTTTTTTTTTGCTTCATCTTATTGCAATGCTATTTGCTATCGTTGCTTTGCTTTAATCTTATCTTTATCTTTTTTATCTCTTTCTAAAATTGATAAAAAGGTGACAGTTTGATGGATTTGTGTAGTGTTCGGGAATTTGATTGATAAAGGGTGTTGGTGTTTGTTTGAGGTAGGTGACATTCTTTGTCGTTTATATTTGATGAGTCCTCTATTTCCTTACTGTCAAATGATGAAGTAGCCTTCATTTTCGCAATTTTTGTTTTCCTCATTTTCTAATTATAGATTTGTCATTTGCTTAAGAGAATGTTTTATAGTGCAGATTAGAGCTGCTAAATGATTCTACGAGCAGTTCTTACCTTGGTAGAGATAGTCAGTTGATTTTTTATTCCATTAATAATATTTCTAGTAGTATTTCCATAAATTTTGAAGTTGTAATCTATTTAGTTGGGGCATTTGGCCAAACAATAGAAAATTAAAGGCTTACTTGTTGAGCCAATCTTGGGTAGAAGATAACTCTACTATACGATTATTGAAACCCTACTTAAGGTTATTTGAAAGTCCTATTTAACATACTTTATAATATCATTATTTTCTACATCAACTTGCCAAATTCATGAGATACTATTTTATAAGTAAATACATATAATATTTTGCTAGATGGTAGATTTCTGAAGACCAAGGTGTAAGATTTCCTAGAATCCAAGATTCTTAGTGAAAATATTTTGAGAAACCAGAGTTTCATATACTTGAAAATCAATTAGATGTAGTATTTATGATTCCATGAGGTTTGAGCCTACTCTTTTAAGTCGTCCTTAATGTAACATGCTAAGGTATGACAAATAAAATTCTAATACAATTTTCAACATAAAAACTAATAAATAATGTTTTTTCTCTTTCATTTATAACTGAAATGAAAATGATTTCTCTTTCACGTGATCATGAAAAATTATTCCATAACTAGTTTAACTACTTTCAAGTGAACAAAAATAATAAGCATTAACAAATCAAATCTACCTTGACATGAACATATTTATAATCTAATTAACAAAATGAATTGCTTTCGAAGTTAGATAATAGAATCAATTTTTTTCCATGAACTAGAATTTAATCCATATAAATGAATTCAATTGCTTTATCTTTTCAAGGAGTACATATTCATGAGGGAGAAGATATTTATTGATCTTTCTTCCATTTTGAAAGATCTTGTATCATTCTTGACATATGTGAGAGAGGGGGAGAATCATTAGATGCTTTACCTCCCAACCATTGACCAATGGTCCTCCACACAACTTCCTATTGGAAGTAGCTTGGGCCTACACGAGAGGTGCATAAGTAGGGTTAGGTCTGATTTCTATTTGAACCTGGTGTATAGAACCTGCATCATTCTTAGTTGATCACACCATCTAAGTTTCCCCTTAACTTGTATGACTCGTATGACAAGACACATACTTCTAGTTCATGTGAATTGGTGGTTGCATGCATCTTGCATTGCGCCACCTTGGCCAAGGTTTATAAATATGCTACCACAAACTTGTGTTGTCAAATTTCACCACCTCTACTTGACATATATAACAATTGTTTCCAATTGATCCTCTTGGTCTTATTAAACAACATCGGGATGACTACCTTTATCTATTGATAGTGACGATCTTATGACCTTCAAGTGATGGTGACCCCTAACAAGAAACTGATATGTAGTTAACTATCTTAATGGTCAAAAAAATTCTAGGAAGAACCCTTCTCCATTAGATATTTGATGTTCTTATTCAAAATAAGAATTAATTATGTATGATTTCATTAACCTTTCTTCCTTTTGCATGGTTATGATTTGGTTTTCTTCCTTTGTTGTTTTGTTTTAGTACTTAAGCAAAAACTTTGGATTAAAATCCCTTGATCTTTATTTCAGATTCAGACAAAGTTTCGATAGAATGTCAACAAGAATGTGATAAGTGTCATTCCCCATCATTCATGCTACTAGTTCATAAAGTTTTATGTAAATTAATCTTTTCATTTTCTTGATCATACATACTTCTTGGTCATTGTATGAACCAGTGATTCACAAAGATTCAATAATAGGTATTTAATTATGAGGATATAATTTCCTTTTAGGTTGACATGATGTCATTTTTATATAGTGTAGATTATAGGAACTATACAATGATCATGTATAAATTCAATCAAAAGTATTAACCTCAACTATCATACTTTGCATTATACTTGTGCAAAATTCAATTGATGTCATTGATTATACATAACATCTTTCTCTTCTAATTTGTAGGTTCATTAGAATGACAATGACTATAGATGACATATATCACATTCTAATATGCATATTTCTAGTGGATGTTAATGCCTACATATTGATGCAGGAGCATCCTGGGTGTAAGAGCAATCTTGCATCGCCCAAAAAAAAATATTTCTATTTTTGAATTCAATAAGGGCTATTTTGTGCAGAGCTGCTATTTATGGAAAGTTACTATTTTTGGTAATTTTCGTATGTGCTCAGAATGATCTGATTTCTTTCTTGGAGGTTCATTTTGGTCATATAAGTCTGCCAGTAAAGTTTCATTGCCAGATCAAGTGTATATTGGAAGATATTGAAGATTTTCGGTATTGGCAGCAGGGTACAGAAACTTTGAACTCAGTTTTGAAGGCTTTAGAGGCCCCGGATGAGGTCGAAAATTTGGGTGACGGGCGCTTGCGCGGGTCAAGCCTATAGAGCACTTCGTGGCATTTCCGAAATGGGGTTATAATAGCCGATCGGGTCAACTGGTGATGACTTATGGTCTTCGGAAGTTGGGCCACCCGAAATGGCGAAAAATAATTTTCTTCAAAATTTCTGTTCGGGTTTCAAAGGTTATCTTGAGCCGACTATGATGTAATAAAATGTAAAATAAAATAATTCTAAGTTTGGTCGGCCTTATTGGCTAAAATTCTGGAACCTTCCCAGGCGGTGGAAAATTGCCTATATAAGGAAGGCTGTATTATTGTCTTAGGCAGTTCGGAATAGTTCTGGGTAGTAGATCTGGGTATTGATTCGAGGCTTTGTCCTACAGAATATTGTAAGGGAATGCCCATGTGGCTTTGCATATTGTAATTCTGAAAGTTTGTAATTCCACATTTGTGGAGATAATAAGAAGCCAATTTTCTGTTCTTGCATATTGTTGTTGTTTCTCTATTTCTGTTATGTGTTTGTGGTATTAAGGGGAGCACCCTTCATCACATATGATAGATATCACATTCTAATGTGTAGATTTAAAAAATGAATATCAATGCATATAGATGATAGATATCACATTCTAATGTGCAAATTTCAAATGAATATATGTGAATGTAGATGAGAATTATCACATTCTAATATGAAAATTTCAAATGAATATATGATTATAGATGAGAACTATCACATTCTAATATGGAGATTTCCATTGAATGACATTAAATATTGTCCTCATTTCTCATATTTTTATTATTTAAACTCAATCAAATGACATTGATTGTAGATGATAATTGTTTTGTAGAAGCATATTAATTCATGATCGAATGTTCAAATTCATACAATAGTAATTGTTGATCCCTAAGAGACTCGCACCTAAATAAGGGCAGTTGGGAAGTTTTGAGCTGCACATGGGAGACTTGATGTACTATGTAGAACAACTTTTAGGGTTTTAGAAGCTAACCCTTCGATCCTTAAGTGAGAAAAGGGAGAAGGAAAATAAAAAAAGTAAAATCTACACTACAAGGAAATGCACCAAGTTTTTCTCTTCATTTTGCAGGTCCATAGAGAAACCTCAGCAACACTTTGGAATCTATTGTTCCAAGGATCATGCCTTTGGGGATGGACATTATAATGCCCTACCAGGGAACCCTTGGACAAAACCAAATATGTATTGATAAGTAGGCTATATATATATTAAAAAAATCATCAAATATATTAAGCATATATCACGTAAGTTTAATTCATCAGAACCATTAGTAAGGTTAACACATCACTCACACACACACAAAAGGGAAAGAAACATCAAATCAAAGTATCTAAGGGTCCAATGACAACATATATATAGAATCCAAGAGAGTACCAAGTCACAAGGCTATACCATAACTGGCCATATATTTAAACCATGGTTCTGAGTAAGAATAAACTAGGAAATATACCGAGGATGAAAGATTAAACTTTCTAGAATCTACAAACAAGCTCACAAACTAATTTAACGGAGGTGCCAAAGTAGGCACGTGTGCTGATTAGTGCCAACACAAATCCCCAACATGTAGACACTGATCACAAATAAATTCCCTGGCAAGACTAAAAAGTCTTGGAACAGAGAGGTGGAGGCACCAATTGAGTAAGTGAAGGTTCTGATTAGCTTAAGCATAGGCATTCATCCAAAGTTAACAAAATTTAGGGTTTGAACAACCTCAGTTCCGTGAGGTGGAGGAAATAGAGAACAAACCAAAGATACTGATTGAGCTTCCTAGCCCCCAAATCAAGGTTTCTAAGTGTGATAAAAGACCTATAACATTTACACAAGTTTTTTTTAATTAACTATATCATAAATACAACAATTAATGCTATTACAAGCCAAGAGACCTACTATCAACCAAGATTCCTACCAAGGCTAACTCAAGATTATATCATTCATCCTCACAAGGAAATGCATGAACCATATGAGAGATATAAAAAGAGAATATTTAATTAATCATAAGATAAGAATACATAAACATAAAAACATAAAAGTATTCTATCCTTATCAAGAGGCTAAATCCAGTATACAAAAGGTGCAAGGATACATTTGTCTGGCTACAACATAATGATACAATTAAGGCTACAACACATGTTGTCCACAAGTTTGGGAGGTGTGCAAGTACTAAATGAGATTTATCGATACTTGTACATCGATCCCTAATTGAATTTGGTCATGCCACCCAACCAAGAGGAACCCTTAGGCCCTCTCCCACCATGCTCATGGAGATAACCATGTGGCCCATACAATTCAAATAAGGTTTGTCACACATGGCATACACAAATACAATTCCATAAAACCACACGATCTAAAAGAGGCATAAAGAGATAGAATGGGACACCACTCACTCAAGAAAATCCATGAATTATTATGTTGAACCCACAAGTACAATGGACCACATCATCCAAAAGTAGCAAATCATCGAGAGAGATACACAACCAAGGACATGATTGAATACATCAATACTTAAATCCCTAAGGAAATAAATGGGTCAACATCTCATTGGGCCAATGTAGGTGGGTGTTATTGAGTCTAGAATTGGGACTTTCAAGCACTTGGACTAGTCCATCTCTGGCCCTCGACATATTACATCTAGGACTGATCAATCCATGGCCCTCATCATGTCACAAATATGACCAGTCAATCCTAGGTCCTCATAAATCTCTCTTTCTTTTAGTCAATTTTATTATTTTATTCTTTCAGTGTTATCACTTAATGACAAAATCATCAATGGGTTACCCTAGGGAACCTTTGTGCTTGGATCCCCTCATTGAGAGCCACTCCCTATAATATGCCTCAACATCCACCCAAACAAGTTCACAGTACATGCAGATGAGGTCCTATCACAATTATTTATACAATATAGAATATTGACATGATCTATGGCACTAAAATATCCATTCCAACTAGACAAGGTAATCAAGGGCTCTCACATGAGCTCACATGTGCCATTTTCACCATGCATGCATACTAGATCACACAAGGGCCCCATCAAGGATTCAAAAAAATCCAAGGCATACCCGAAGTTGCCCAAGAACCCACAAGAATCCCTAAACATCATTTTCACAAAATTAAAATAACAAAAAGAGGCACAATTGATTTCATACTTAGATATAGGGCTCCCCATGCCAAAACAAACATTAAAATTTAAGTTTCAAAAATCCTAAAAAAGAGAAAACCCATTTTATCTATGGAATACACATTCCAAAAATGCATTCAATTGATCAAGAAACCCAAACATGAAAAACTATAGCCACAAAGATGTCCAAAAAACCTCATGGTGAACCCACAATAGTGGGTGACAATTTTTCAGAGGAAGCAATTCCTCTTGAAAATCATGAAAGGGTAGATTTAGTTGGGTACTTTCAATAGAAAGTACCCAAGACTTTCGATAGTAAGTGACTTACTTTCTGATCGAAAGTACATTAATTTCATACTTTTGATCGAAGTAACTTTCGATTGAAAGTCTTGTACTTACTTTCCGATCGAAAGTAAGTTAGTTAACAATTTGGTGGGGTTTAAACCCTGCCGAAACTATCATTTTCACAGTTTGGCGGAGTTGAAAGTGGGGCATCCAACTTTCAAATGTCATTTTTAGAGGTATTTCACTATGTATACCTTCTCATTTTACATTATTTATTGTTTTTAATATATATATTCATGTGTGTGTGTGTGTGTGTGTGTATATATATATTATATTATTATATATACATATATATATATATATATACATATATATATATATACACACACATATATATATACATATATATACATATATATATATATATATACATATATACATATATATATATATACATATACATATATTATACATATACATATATATATATATATACATATATATATATATACTATATATATATATACAATAACATATCTCTAATATATATAAAAAAACATAACCTCAACCAAACAACTCATGAAAAACACAAAACAAAACACCATAACCCCACAAAACAAAATAATACACCATATACTAAAAAACAACCTAACAACAACATAATAAACAATTAACTACACAAACCATCAAACAAACAACAAAAACACACATAAACCTAACAATA